>CM076186.1:76627473-77329973 GCA_038277355.1 Encarsia formosa
AGGTGCCGCTCGTGCTCCTCGGGGGTAAACGAAGCAACGATCATGTCATCGAAATAGGAGAAAACAAAATCAAGATCGCCAAGGGCCATTGCCAAGTAGCGCAGCAGTGTCTGACCCGCGTTACTCAAGCCCTCTACCATAACCAAGAATTCCCACAAACCGAAGGGGGTTATGACGGCCGTCTTGGGGACGTCGTCAGGGTGTATAGGGATCTGACGGTAAGCCCGGCGCAGATCCAACTTGGAAAAAATCCTCCTACCGTGCAGGGAGCCCGCGAAGTCCTTGAGATTGGGAACCGGGGTCCTATCGGGAATTGTGACTTTGTTTACACCGCGATAATCACCGCAAATCCGCCATCCATCGCCCTTAGGAACCATGTGGATCGGGGAGGCCCAAGGGCTCTCCGAGCATCGGCAAATCCCAGCCTGAGCAAGACGATTAAATTCGTCGATAGCAAACCGACGCTTGTCGGCGGAAAGGGGTCGGGCGCGCTGAGCGACTGGCGGACCCGTGGTCTGGATGTGATGATAAACTCCACGCTCCTGAAGCGGGGCAGACGGCTCGAGCCCAAGGACTCGAGGGAATCTAGAAAGGATGTGATAATACTTGTGGCCCGGGCTGACCGCACTGATACCGAAAACCGAAGGTTCGCGGAGGGTTCCGGATGCGTACAATTGGGTTATGTTGTCAATCAAACGCTGGCGCTTCAGGTCTGGCAAAAGGTCAAAGTGACTGAGCACGTCGGCACCGAGAATCGAGTATGGAATATCAGCAACATAAAAGTTCCAGGACATGGCGCGACGCAAACCTAGGTCGAACGTCTCGGAGACGACGCCGTAAGTGGCAATTTCCGTCCCGTTCGCTGCATGGAGCGACGGACCACGAGGGCAATCGGAATGAACGGAGCTTTTGGCGAGAATTGAAACCTCAGCGCCAGTATCTACAAGAAATTGACGCTGAGTTTTTTTATCAATGACGAAGAGGCGTAAAGAGTTCAAGCCCACGACATCCACCTCACAAACGGGTGGGCTTAGAATTTTTTTGAATCCCTAGTCTTTCTGTAAACTTGATAGTCAGCAGGAAGGGAGTTTGCCTTAGCGAACTCCGGCCAGAGCGAGCACGGAGGACCGCGACAACTTGTACACTTGTCGCGATATTTGAAATGGGGGTGGCAAAGGAAAGGCTGACCGTCCCTACTCTGAGACCGACCGCGGCTATTGGATCTGCCGCGATTGGGGGATCTACCACGGTTACTGTTGCGAAGTGCGCGCTCGACTATCTCGGCGACCTGTGCTGACAGTGCGTCAGGCTCTGAAATTGCGTTGACAATGGGAGCTACATTTGACTTGCGCCTTGGGGTGAGGCGATCAGCCTTCGCGGCAGCTTTCGCCCACTCCAATTCGGAGACTTCAGTGTCTATGGCATTTGACACGCTGTCAGGAAGATGCTTGGACCACAATTTGAGGATGCTTGAAGGGGCAACCTGGCCCTGTCTGAGAGACTTCATTTTAGCGAGAAGTTCCGAGGGTCGGAGGTCACCGAGGTTACAATCAAGAAAAAGACGATCGAGCTTATCCTCGCTCGATTCCCCATACTTAGCAATAAGGGCGTTTTTTAACCCTTCATACCTCCTATCGCGCGGAATCGAGGAAATTGTCTCGGACATGTTCTCGGTGATGTGATTCGGCAGGTTCTGCATGACGGCCCAGTAGCGAGCGCAGTCGGACGTCATGTATTCGTCCACAAACTTATCCTCAATAAGTTTGAACCAGTATTCAGGGGACTTAGTAGAAAAAGGTTGAAAACCGAAATTACGAGCACGCCCGAGGGCTTGATAATCAGCATTAAATGAAGTTGGATAAAAAAAGGCGTACTGCTGCTGCTGTTGCTGAGAATGCACATCAGGCAGCGGGGGAGCAGAGGGAATATGGGGTTTCTGAGCAGGGGACGTCTGCGTGCCGGGGAGAGCATCATTCGGTGCAATGCTACTCTGGGTGAACGTGGGTTGTGTATTGAAAAATGACTGATGCGATTGAGAACGCGATGTCACGTTCTTTGGCAGAAAATTCTCGGCACCAGGATTCAGAAATTCAGCACGCTCCGTACCGGGAGGGAGAGGTTGTGAACCGGGGAAATCGAGGGGGTTGAAGGAATTGACCACAGGGGTCTCGAAACCCGCAGCTGCCAAAGTGGCATTATGAACCAAAAAGCCCGGTGGGGGTGCAGACTCTTTGCTGCCTGAATCTCCGAGAGGCTTCTGAGAAGCGAAAGCCGCAGCCACAGCCTTGGCGACTTCCTGGGCTAAGGTACCCTTAAACTCTTGAAACTGACGTTGGAGGTCGTCTACCGTCAGGGAATTTTCGTCACGGTTGACCGGAACCACTTCCTTGGACTCCTTCCTGGTGTCGTCGGCTTCGTTGCCGTTCTCGCCGGCCATGGCAAACGATGAAAGAAAGAAAAAAAATTAGAAATCCCAACAAGAGAGGAAAAATCCAAGGGCGCGGCCTAATGCGAGGGAGGTCCGGGAGTGAGCTTTGGACCCGCGACCTAGTGCGATATGGCTCGGGGAGTCAGAGAATGAGCCCGCGACCTAGTGCGAATGGGCCTGGGGGAATTGGTCAGACGGCCCCG
Source organism: Encarsia formosa (assembly GCA_038277355.1). Taxonomy (NCBI): domain Eukaryota; kingdom Metazoa; phylum Arthropoda; class Insecta; order Hymenoptera; family Aphelinidae; genus Encarsia; species Encarsia formosa. Next base: position 76,630,105 of record CM076186.1, read on the forward strand.
CGACCTACGTTCGCCGATGGATGTAAGTAGTCTCACAAATACAAGTACTACTGCACCACGCCACGACCACGAAGCTAAACACTACGCAGAGTGCCGCTTACCTATTTATATCTAAAACTAAATAAAAAAAAATTTTTTCCCAGCGCGAGATTGCCGGAGATAAAAGAAAAAAAATAATTACTAATCGCGAAGACACGAAAAAAACCTAAAGTTATGATTACAAATTTACAAATCTACCCTGAATTACGAGAAAAAAAGAATAAATTTTCTGCGGTGAGGAATTATTTAGAAAAAAAAGAAGTCAACGAGACGAGCGTCGGTACCGGCAGTAAGAATCGAACGTTACCTGCCGTGAATGCGCGCCGGTTCGCGGAATAAGGGGAAGGTACACGCGCGAGAATTATCCCGAACGTTCACTCACCATACACACACGCCACTAATTGTCCGCACTGATTCCTCACCGACTTTACCTTGAAGGTTGACACTGAAGTACAAAGCACCTCGGAGAGTGCTGTCGAGTCCACCGGGAAGTTGAGCTGCAACGGTGCTGCGGTGATGTTGTCGCCGGCGCCGGGAACTGCCGGAAGCGCAGGATTTGCCAGCCGCCGAAGGGGACTTCGCGTCCACCCTTCGTCTTCAGGTGCCCGCTTCGCGCAGGTGATCACCCTTTTCGAGGAGTGGCTTCACGCCGGCCTCCTGCTGCAGCTCCACCGAAGCCACGCGTGCCCAGGTGCACGAGATTCTAAGAAAACGCCGAGCAGCCGAACTGGTTGGGCGAAAAAGAAATTTACTTCTTTTTTTTTTTTTTTTTTGTTCTTCGAAAGAAAAAAACACCTTGAGGTGCAAAAAATTGAGGCTTTTTTGTAGAGTTAAGGTTTCTTCTTTGTAGTCTTTGAAGAGCGGGCTTGCCGCTAAAACACGCACGAACCTGCACACAAGCTTTAGCTGTTGCAATCTTGATGCACTTTTTTCTTGTGCTTCTTTTTCTTTCTCTGTTTTTCTTCGCTTGCGAACTAGGCGTCCGAGAGGAAGAAACTTGAGAACGGTGCTGGTGGGAAACAAGCTCGACCACCGCTGCTACAGGAACAGCTTGCACCGGATAATGCAGAGAAAAGTCGTTGGCGTCTTCTTCTGCGTCGGGGTCACCACTGTAGGGAATGAAGTACCTTGGTGTACTTATCCAGGAGTCCCTAAACTCCTTGGTGCAGGTTGGGTATAATTAAGATATAATGAATAATATATAGAAGTGATTAATCTTTATTGTAGCTTCAATATACAAAAGCTGCAGCACGAGGTGCTAGCAGCGAACTGTGCCGTACTGAGGCTAAGCACACACTGGCGGGTCGGCAGGCTTGGCTCGACGCAGCGAGCTGCGCGCCGGCATCATCGTTCTCTCGCTCTCGTACGTTCGCTCTCTCTCTCTCGCCGTCGTATAGTGGCCGCGCGCTGCCCACAGATAGAGCGCTGCTGGCTCCGCAAGTATGCGAGACTTGGCGACTCCGTCTGGCTTCTTGTTCGGGATACCGCGTACGACGGTTGTGTCTTACTTATTATATCACAAAGTTACGCGTTATTATATTCAATTATGACAACCTATTCAATATATCTATCATTAATAATAAATCTATCAAACTTAATTTAACTTAAATTGAAGTGTTTTCTTTTATTCGCCCATGCTTGCTTTATTTAACCTCAACTTACAACAATAACAATTAATTAAGAAAAATAGTTGGCCAAAGCTCTTTTTTTTTATTTTTGACGTCTAGATACTTCGAACATGCTTTCAACTCGAAAGTCTTGAGAATTCGATGGAAGCTATTCACACATGTCTGACTGATGTAAATATAAACGGAAATATCTGTTGATTTAATTTAAAAAAAAAATGGTTTAATTGCTTCAAAATTTTTTCAATGTACGTATTATAATCGTATAAAATGATATTGTACAATAACAAAATCGATAATGTCACGTATGTTAAGCTTGTAAAAAAATTTAATAAAGGACACGAAAGAAGTTTCGACTCAAAATGGCGAAGATTCAGTTGAAAATTATTTTAGCTGAATATAACAGACAGTGTATCAGAAATATAATCATAGAGTCAATTAAATAGTGCATGAAAATTTACAAGATTTTCAAGGAAATAAAGAATAAAAAAAATAAAATTTCATAATAATTTTTACATAGATAAAATTTAATAAAAAAAAAAAGAACACTAATTGAAAAAGTTTTGAAAGTACCTCATTTAACGAAGTTCACATTTCACACGAAACTATCCTAAAATTATTGATATTTTAAATAAAAGGACCTCTTGCAAAATCGCCAAAATCTGATACTCACCAAATCAACTGAAACTTCAGGGTTAGGTGCCTTTTAAGATCTCTTTTAACATCTCGTAGTTGTTTTTTCGGCCAGCTCACTTACTGCGCATACGCACTTTTATGCTCCATTTAAAATACATGGGAAACCATACTTTTAGGTAGTTTTTTGCATTTGAAAAAAAAAAATGGGGGTGACAGTTCTGGTTTTTGGATATGTTTTAGAAGCATCAAAGACGCATCCTTTCTACCCATTTTGGTGAGGGACACTCGTGGGCCACCCCCATTATTAACCGTAAAAAGTAGCAGAATTTTTTTTTTTTTTTCAAAATTTCATTGTGAGCGTCTAACTTGTTTGAAATGATTAAGGTCTCATTTTTTTGTCTTAAGTTGTAGTTTACTGAAATTTTTTAAAATATGATTAAATTTATTTTTATCGTCTCTATGTGTAACATAAACTCAAAATTTTGAAAAAAAAAACACGATTTTTATGACTTTTTTCTGTTGCTTATAGCTTAAAACCATGAAAAAATATATATTTTCTGAAAGAACGCTAAAAAATACATCACCTCATGGTGTTGCAGAAGTCAACTTGTGCAACAATAGCGTTGTTAGAGCTCATCATATGAAAAAAAAGTGAAAACTCTTATAAACAATCAATTTTTACTCGAAAATTTCAAATGGAAACCATGTTTTTTTTTTTTTTCTTTTATTAAGATGCTTTTTTAACTCTACTTTGCAATGATTATATATTATTATATGCTTTTACACTATACTTTTATCAAAAAAGCTTAAAAAAGAGAAATTTAGTTTAAAAAAAAGCACTAAAATTATCGTTAAAATTCAAAAAATTAATTGGAACAATTAAAAGTTAACCAATAAGAACAGAAAATAGTATTTTTCGTAGCGAGAGCGTAAAATACTAGTAGGTATGCTATAGGGTTTTTCTGGACCAAACCCCGGTCGGGTTATGAGTTGGTCCAGAAACCCTAAGGGTTTTAAAACAACCTGCACACTCTGCTTGATAAATAATGCGATACAGAAATCCTAAGAGTTTCTAAACACCCACACACTCTAGTTGATAAATAATGTGGTCCACAAACCTCAAGAGTTTCTAAAACAACTCACATCAAACACTCAAATCAAAAAATAATAAATAACACCCACCACTTGAGAATGCTTATATATACTTTTTTAAACTTTTTAGTGTAAGTTAATCATTCTTTGAATTTACCTATGTACGTTCGTGATCTATGACCATCGGAGGTACTTGCTGAGTAACCGTCATACTTCATCTTCTCATAACTATAATTTTTTTACTTTCATCCTTCTTGACATAGGTTGAATAGGATTTATAATTATCCTGTTTACGATCATGTTTAAACTTTCAGTATGATACTTTATACTTTTACTTCAAAAATTCGAACTTTAGACCTACAAGTTTGAACTTTACATTTAAAAGTTTAAACTTTTAATGTGAAACCCTATACTTTTATTACAAAAGTTTAAACTTTAAGTTTAAGTGTTCAAACTTTCAATATAATAATCTATACTTTTAGTTAAAATGTTTAAACTTTCAGTAAGATACTTTATATTTTTACTTCAAAAGTTCAAATTTTAAGATTAAATGTTTGAACTTTCGTTATGACACTTTATACTTTTATTAGAAAAATTCAAACTTACTTTTTAGAGACCCGTTTTTCTTAAAACACATTTATTAGTCAACAGGGTTTGTTATGTTGTATCCAAGACATTTTAAAAAATTTTCGTTTTTCGTTTTAGGCCTTGGAAACCAATAGTTTATTTTTTATGATAGTTGAATCATTGTTCTGTCGTTTTACTTCTTTTAGACTTAGTTGTTTGTATGGTTTAGAGATTAAACCTTGACCTTGTATATCAGGTTTTTTACCTTGGGCAATGGTTTCTATCGCATCATTACTTCTTTTGATTTCAGCAATTTTTTCTTCATCAATTTTTGTATCGTTAATAGCCTTGTAAACTCCAGAAGCACCACTTACCAATGCACTTGCAGATTTCAACCCAACTAACAAAGGTGTAAGTGGTAAAGCTCCACCAGTTTTCAAAGGTTTTTTAATAACACTTGATTTAATACCCATTCCTAGTTTCGATTTCAGGTTCGTTGAAGTAATTTTTTCAATAGAAGTTGAGTGTTTTGGAAGTGTTCGAGCGTTATCAACATGGCTTTTTCTGGTGGAATATAAGCTCCCGTACAAGAGTCTTTTAGCTGGTCTCATAACTGTTTCAAAGTAATTGTTGCCTGACAAGTTTAGTTCGAAGGGGAGTTTGTTGATGATAGTATCCATCAATCTGGAACTCACCTTCTTCTTTTTATTGTAAATGATCATTTCTCTATGAACGTTAATTTATAACTGAAATCAGTAGTGCTGTATTTATAGTACAACAAGTAATTTAAAGCTTAACTACAAAAATTAAATGTTAGATACAGTTAATATCATATCATCATCATAGACTACCGGAAAAAATTTAAATACATCTATTTTAGTATTAAATGATGCGAGTTTTTCAAGGATCATTATAATACCAGAGAAAGAAATGAAGTTAGGTACGAGTGGACTCTTAACTTTTAGTTCTAAATATAATAGAGAATGTAAGTATATTCATACTCAACTTTGTATTGCTCAACGAATTTTTTTCTTCTCAATTTTTTCATTTATTTAAAAATTAAGGGAATACTCTAGGTGAACTAATATTCACTAGATTTTTAATTATTTAAAAAACCAATGCCCGAATCATCAATACAAAGTCATCTTAACTAATAGAGAATGAATGAAGTAAGGTACGAGTGGATTCTACACATTTTGCTATAAATATGACAACGAAAGAAAAAGTGTTCAGTCTTAATTTAGACATCGAAGAGCCAATATGGATAATTTTATCTGCCAGAAAAAAGTCCTTGAAGAGCTAGTTAAAGCTCAAAAAGCAGCAAAACGCAAGTATAATATTATGCGTTCTCGAAGAGATGATACTGAGCGAATTGTACATCAAACATTTAAGCCCATTGTCAATCCTATTCAAAAGTTAGTTGATTTAAGCGCTTACAAACGAAGAAAATTTAATAATATAGATGAGCAATATAACAATCAAAATTATAATGAAGAAAATAGTCATTTGAAAAAACAATTAAAAATATAAGGAGTGCGCCCACTTAAAACTGCTAACGATCTTGAAGTATCATTTTCTGAAACGTTGATAGACAATGATGAAAGACCATTAGTGACTGTCAAAGAATTATCTGACTCAGAAGATAGTTCCAGAGAATTATTCCAAGATGAAACTATCGCAGAACCAGAAGAAACTTTTGAAAATAACAGTAGTGAGAATGAAAGCACTGATGATACTCCAAGGAAAAAGTTTTTTCTTGATGAAAGCGATAATTCAGTTACAAGCACTGGTTATGAAACTGCAGCTGAAGAAGAAGAAGATGACGAAGATAAAGATGTGTATCAGTTATTCAATACAATACAAAATCAAGGAAGCTTAGATAAAATTTATGGTGTTAAAATGGACAAAGGAAAACTCTTACTTGGAAAAACTCCAATAAGTTTTTTAAATAGTCTTATAAAAGTAAACGATCAAACTTACCAAAAAACTCCTGGGTTGCTTGAATTATTGTTTGAAATAGATCCAGTTCATTATAATAATAATGATAAAGAAAATTATAGCCAGATCATGGAAACTACTCATGCTCATAAAGTTCGTTGTCAACCTAATGAAAAAATACGAACATCGAAAAGTAAAAAATTTACCAAAATTATCGCTCCCATGTTTTTAAATGCAGAATAAAAGACTGGAGAAGGATTTTTGAATGGTAAAGATGATCTATCCTGGGTCGATCCAAATGAACTTGTTGCAAATGAAGAAGGAGAGTTATATAGTGAGGATGATCCCAATGAACTTGTTGAACGTCTTAAATTACTGCTCTCTAAAAAACTTACTGGAAGTATGTCTCACGATTTTGAAATTTATAACATCATCGAAGAGCTAGCGGAGAGTGGTTACATATATTAGATATCATCAAAACTTAGAATATACTTTTCGAACTTTAACTTAGAAGTCTTAAAGTAAAAATTTTCACATTGAGATTTTAAAACTTAATTCGTTTATCTTCAATTATCTTTTTAAGTACTCTATACTAACATCAGCACCACCATTCAGCAACTTTTTAATATTTATAAAATTTAATCTTTGATCATAATTATTGAATATAATATTCAACAATATAAAAATCAAACAATAAAATAAAAATCTTATTCAATAACAAAATTAATTGAAAACAAAAATGAATATTTAAGTAAATTTCAAAAAATGATCACAGTCGGTAAAGCAGCGAGAAACTAATAAGGTTAAGACAGTCTAACCGACAGATTCTGACAGCAGACCACCTCAAGAGCTTTTGACCACTACTGTTACTAAAAAATAAAATAAAAATAATAACAAATTAAATTAAATAATAATTACTTTTTAGAAGTCTTTGAATAGTGGTATTTTTTTTTCCTGATAGATGGAAATTATCGTTTGTGACTCATGTATTCATGAAAGGGGTAAGGTAAAGATGCCAATTATGATAACAAAAATCGCTACTTTTCAGCATTTTTAATTTTATTGAAAAAATAAAGCATGTTAGAGTAAATTTTTTTTACATACTTAAATATTAGGTTCTTAGGAATATAAATAAATTTTTTTGTATATGAAAATTGTATTTCTTTATTGAATAATTAGTGTTTAAAGTCAAGACCTTTTATGCCCCTTTTTAAAGTCAAGGCCCCAGTTTATTAGACAACTTCAGCTTTGGCCCCAGTTTATGGAACACTTTTACACGTAAAATCCCGTCTGCGACTTAAGTACCCCAGTTGATGGAACGAAATCGTCAAAATTCGAGGGTTTTATTACTCCCAAACACGAAAAAATTACAAATCTAACTGAAAATTAGATAAACCGTTTCATCAACTGGGGTTCGTAAGTCACAGACGGGATTTTACGTGTAAAAGTGTTCCACAAAGTGGGGCCAAAGCTGAAGTTGTCTAATAAACTGGGGCCAAAAGGTCTTGTCTTTAAACATTAATTATTCAATAAATAAATACAATTTTTATATAAAAAAAATTTATTTAAGTTCCTAAGAACCTAAAATTTAAGTATGTAAAAAAAGATTTACTCTAACATGCTTTGTTTTTTCAACAAAATTCAAAATGCTGAAAAGTAGCGATTTTTGTTATCATAATTGGCATCTTTACCTTAGGAGGTATAAGAAAAACGGCTCTCTTAAAAGTAAGTTTGAATTTATCAAGTAAAAGTATAAAGAGTCATCTTGAAAGTTTAAACATTTGGAGTAAAAGTTTAAACTTTTAAAAGTAAAGTTTAAACTAATAGGTCTAAAGTTTGAATTTTTGAAGTAAAAGTATAAAGTTTCATAACGAAAGTTCAAACATTTAATCTTAAAATTTTAACTTTTGAAGTAAAAATATAAAGTATCTTACTGAAAGTTTAAACATTTTAACTAAAAGTATAGATTATTATATTGAAAGTTTGAACACTTAAACTTGAAGTTTAAACTTTTGTAGTAAAAGTATAGGGTTTTACATTAAAAAAAAATTTGGGTAACAGTAAATTTGTATTTACAACTAAATTTTAATAAATAAATGTAAAAGTTAAATACATTTAATTATCTTTTTATTTCACTCCTTTTATAAAAAATTATTACATAGATCAAAATTATAAATCATTTTTATAAATCCAACTATTTTCTTTATCATCAAAACCTAACCACTTTACAAATAAATTATCTCCTCTTTTTTTAATTACTTTTTCTACTAAATAAACATCAGGGTATTTAACTCTTAAAGTTCCTGTTCGTAAAAGCAACCATCAACATTCCCATTCTTATGATTTTTTAAATGGTAAGTAATCGGTTTTGTCTTGAGAACTTTATCAATCGTAAAAATAGCAGTAGACCAATTAGGTGTGTAATCTTTTTCAAATAATCGTTTTATTTTACTAACTCTAACTTTATCACCAATTTTAAATTTTATCTTTTTTGAAAATTTTCTATTGTCCTTGAAATGCTGTAGAACTTTAGCTTCATTGGCAGCAGAGACATCTATTGGCTTCATTAAAGTTGTTCTATGTTTTGTATTGTTATAAGCTTCAATTAATTTAGGTAACAGATCGAGCCACTTGTAAGTTCATTGTAAATTAAATTGAGCCCACATCTTGGTCTTCAATGTACGATTGAATCGTTCACACATGGAAGCTTTGATGTTATTAAAAGTTGAGTAAAAGTTAATTTTATACTTTTTCATAAGACATCAAAGTTTTCATTGTAAAATTCTTTTCCTCTGTCGGCGTATAAATTTTTTGGAACCCGACCTTGTTTGAGAATAGATCGCATAGTTGCTGTCACATCTTCACCAGATTTTGTTTTTATGGGTACGGCCCAAGCGTATTTTGAAAATACATCAACTGTAGTGAGCATGAATTTGAACCCTTTGTTCTCTCTTTAATATGGTTGCATCTCAACAAGGTCACATTCCCATGTTTCATCTAAACCTCGAACATCAAATTTTCTTCTTGGATAGTTACGACGAGCAGACTTGTGAAGTTCTTCTACAACAGTTCAGTAAATTTTTTCTGAATGTTATCGTTTATTTCACTTTTGTGATTGTTTAAAAGAATACTTAAGTCATCCACGTCGCTTCTTAATCTTTTTGTAATCTCATGCAGACTTTGAAGTTCCAATCCAATCAGGTTTTTATGAGTTTGTAAATTGACTGCGTCGTTAGATTCTAGAGGTTCAGCAAGGTTGCAAAGTCGCTTGCCTTCTGCATCAAACTGACCGGTTTCGGTTAATTTATAACCTATGCCTGGAGCACCTCGAGCGCCCTCTGTATTTTTCTTCAAAGCACGTCCGAACGCGTCGACACTCATTTCGATACTGATGTAGAATTATTGAAATCAGATCAATATATATAGCTTGCTTCTCGGAGTTCTTCGATGATTGAGTGGATTTCATTTTCATGATTATAATTACCAGCTGATCTTTCTGCAACCAAAAGCTGAAGACGTTCCACGAGCTCATTAGGATTATCCCAATAAACTAAGTCCATCCGAGTATTACGATGAGCAAATTTGTATCGAGGTAAGAGACCACTCCTGGAAAGCACAGTTGGTTCGAACATGTGCTTAATTACATGATTATATTTCAAACTGGTTACATGTTTCTTCAATTGGCCATTGGTATTTTTGTGAGCATTTGATTCTTCAAGAATTTTTTGATAGTTTGATTCATCGTACATTGAAAATTTTTCAATATTCTTTTTTACAATAAGATCTTGCAACCCTTGAGTTCTTGGAAATGATTTATCATTTACGAAAATCTTATCTTTCGAAAATCGTAAAGTTGAATTCCCAAGCTCATACCCTTGCTTTGTTTTCTTCTTAATTCCATATAGTTTATCTTGCTCTGCTGCAATGAGTTCGATTTCTTCTCCAAAGGAATCTTCTCCAATAGATTGATTTAAACTTGTATTGTTTGGAATTATCAAAGAGTGATTAGGTAATTGAAAATCCGTTTTAATTGCATCATTTTGAAAATCCTCAATTTTTTCTTCGTTTTTCGGAGGGTCTGATTTTTTTTATGATTCTTTTGATTTACGAGTTCTTGCAGAGGAGTAATGATGGGTTTGAACGTTTCATTTAAAGCTTGTTCAGCATCATCTCTTTGAGATTTAAGTAGGTTATATTTTTGCTTAACAGCTTCACGTGCTTTGACAAGCTGTTCAAGAATACTTTTTTCTCTTTCTATATGAGACATGTTTTTACGGTTAAATCTATCTATAGACTGCTGATACAATCATTTAGTTGATTATATTTATAACAAAATGATCAAAGCATTTGCGATATCGACCACTATTTATGTGTCTATCCTTATCCATGACAGCAAATGTATGATTATCTTTCCATTTCCAACATTCTGAACAAAAATTCCTAAAATTTATGTAAGGCATATCAGTGTTGACGTGATCGTCGTACACATGTTTTAAATTTACATCATCTTGTCTAAATAATACTAGTAGATTAACATTATCTCGAACAAGATGTTTTGGTACTTGAGCGTATGACTGACAGAGCTAGAAGGAATCCACTTTGGCATGTCTACCCAGACAGAAGAATGCTTTAACGTTATCCATTTTTTCACATGCGACGTCATCAAAAATCATGATTGAATTTGGAAGAGCATCTTTAGGTGATATAACATCTTCGTGTTCACTAAATGGGAAATATTTTACACCGTCTATGGGTTCCAAAAGATCTTTCAAAAATTTGTATTTAGGTTGGTTAAGGGATTTCGAGTAAACATACACATTCTCAAATCTGAGACCATTTTCTTGCGTGATTAGAGCCAATAAACTATTGGTCTTTCCACAGTTAGATGGACCACAGAATAATGCTCTTATAGCATCCGGAAGTAAATCTCCATGTCTCTTGATCTTTTTCTCCTCTTTGACTATTGTGTCAAAATTCAAGACGGGAAGTTTCTTGGAACTTGGTAAGAAATCCATGTTAATTATTTAAACTCTAAATAAAGACTGATCTGAAAAGCTATAAATTCAGGGTTTATATAGCATTCAAGTCAGTCGTTCATGAACTTTTGATGAGTAATGATCATACACAAGAAGAAAAAAGGTTGTGGTCTAGTAAATAAGCTAATCAATAAACTTCGTATTGAAGTCCATCTCCCAGGGTATCAGTACTGTGGACCTGGAACAAAATTGGCTAAACGTTTGGCACGTGGTGATCCTGGAATAAATTTATTAGACTCAGCTTGCAAGGACCACGACATAGCTTATTCTCAGAATAGTGAAAATTTAGAGGCTAGATACGAAGCAGACCAAGTTCTCGCAAATAAAGCTTGGGGTAGAGTATTATCAAAAGACGCAAGTATTGGTGAAAGAATGGCAGCATACGCTGTTACTAACGCGATGAATTTAAAAACCAAACTCGGACAGGGTCTGAAGAAGACTAAAAGAAAAACAACAAAAAGAAAAACAATAAAAAGAAAAAAAACATCGAAAAGAAAAACAAAGAAGACAACTACTTCTTTGAAACAAATAATCAATGCCGCAAAATCAAATACCACAGGAAAATGCGGCAAAAAAGCTATAAGCTCAGCAATTATGAATGCTTGGAAAGCTATAAAAAAGCTGGTGGTAAGAATTATGTTAAAATACAAAAAATTCTTCCAGTTTCAGAGAAAATCGGTGGCTTTTTACCGTATCTGATTCCTCTTTTTGCTGGATTAAGTGCAATAGGTGCACTTGCTGGTGGTGCAGCTGGAGTAGCCAAAGCAATTAATCAAGCCAAGGCATTGAAAGAACAATTGGAAGAAAATCGTCGACATAATAAGACTATAGAAGCTGTAGCACTAGGAAAAGGTTTATACTTGAAACCATATAAAACAGGTTATGGTCTGTACCTTAATGCCTACATTGGTGGGTGGCTAAAAAAAAAAAAATCCCGAAATAAGTTTACCCAAAAAAGCATTGTCAAATTTTGATTTGATTGAATATGCCAAAAAAACTTAAAATAGAAAATTTTCGTGGTGTATTCATGAGGAATTCTTTGCCAGCTAACGGTCCTCTTTATCATGAATCAGCGATAGTAAATCCCGATGATGATAAAGGTCCTGGAACTCACTGGGTGGCCGTAAAATAGGAAAAGATGTCATCTACTTTGACAGTTTTGGTGACCTTAGACCATGACCATGACCTTAGACCGAAACCACCTCTTGATTTGATTTTATATTTAGGTGTTGATAAAGTAAAATATAATCCTCAAAGATTTCAAGACTTTGGAACGTATAATTGTGGTCATCTATGTCTACAATTTTTATCCAAAAAACTCAAAGGTATATCCTCTCTTAAAAAAGAGACCCCAAATAAGTGAAGCCTCATCGCATGCGCAGTATGATCGCGATATCAGATGTTGGATTGGTTGATTCAACATTTAACTCTAGCTATCGCATGCGCATTATGATCGCGATATCACGCAGTTATCACGCGGTAACTTTTAAATTGATATTTTGATTTCTATAAATGTAAATAAAAGTAAAAATATTAGTTTTTAATCTGTAGCGCGAGAAGAGCGTTAATTTTATTTTATTTTTAAAAATATAACATACATGATAATTAATTTTATTTGAAAAGTGAATCAATGCACTGTAAAAAATCATTGCAGTAAAATAACCTAACTCAGCGATGTAAATTAATCAGTGATCGTAAATTTACATCATTGAGCTTTGTAATTTTACTGAAATTCGTAAATGTACACGACTCAATGGTGTAAAAAATAGGAACGTGGAACAGCGAAGTGATTTTACCGGAATTTGTAATTCTACCATTCGAACGTAAGTTTACAAATTTTGGTAAATTAACACCGCTGAGTACAGTAATTTTACGCCAGGTTTCTTTGGGTAGTTCAGAAAGAGGTTATGTTGGGTCTTTACTTGCAGTTACCGCATGATTGTATGGTGCAAGATTAGTGTGATATGTGTAGTCGATGGAAGAACTACTATTAAGAATATTTCAATGTAATTTTTTCATAGTTTGGATCGAAATTAAAATTAGGGATCACAAGAAGACCACAAGGTTTTTAAGCTGCATATAATTACAATTAGTGTTCTCGCGTACATCTCATGTGGGATTTATGATAGGCTTGAAAACAAGAGTGTAAAAATGTCCGGTAATTAGAACTGAGTTCTTCAGAAAGTTGGACTAAATTATTTATATTTTAAAGACGTATCATGTAATATAGATTTTTTTCTACTTAATTAGCAAAAAAAAAAAAAAAAAAAAAAAAAAAAAAAAAAAATGCGCTAAGTAGTGAAATATGAGGTTAGAAGTGTGAATTTACGAAAAAAAATCAAAGATTCAATAAATAAGTAAACAAAAATTTTTAATTTCTCTATTTGATTGTGTTTTTTATCATTCTCTTTTAATAATTAAGCATTTTTAATGATACAAATTTTTTTTTCTAAAATAGCATATGTAAAATTACCACGGATTGGTGAATTTACTTTCGCGCGTAAATTTACTGGACTCAATGGTGTTAATTTACCTAGCTGAGCGACGTTCTCGATTTTTACATCATTGAGCGTGGTAAATTTACTCCAATTATTTTTTACAGTGTGGGGAGGATAAATAAATTTAAAAGTGTATCAATAGGGAGGATAAATAAAAAAAAAAGATGGTTTTTTACTAAATGCAAGGCAATAGAGAATCAATCTAAATTTTCTGAAGATGTTTATTAGATATTATTGAACATTTTTGCCAAGCCTGATCAAAATTGAAGTACAAAAGATAAAATAAGTTAAAGATTGCATTATTTCCATTACGTGGATGGCCGGAAAAGGTTTAATAAATGATTGATATTTTATTTCATAGAATTAAGAAATACTTTTTACGGGTATAACCTCTAAAACTGCGGTATTCAACGGAGAGTTAAGTTTAAAAAAATGTTTTGAGATGATATACTCATTGTTTTTTTAGTGATTAGGGATTACAATTTTTTTTAGTCTTGAACTGGTAAAAACCACCTGAAAAATGAAAATTTTAAAAATTCGATCTATAATTTCTTATGTTAAGATTTAAATACTCTTTGACTTTCACAAATATAATCTACTCAGTATAATTGTTTGAAATAATTAATAAGCCAATACGCATTGTTATAAAATTTGATGTACTCTGATAAATTTTTGTACTCATCTATAAAAATAATTTTGATGTTTCAAAAATAATTGATGAATAGTTTTTTATAAATACATAGAAATCAATTAAAATTTAATACTTGAATAATTTTGATTAAAGTTCATTTCAAATATTTCAAGGTAATCTGTTCACTCTCATGAAGTGAAAGTAGATATAGTTTGTCTTACTTTAAAATCATATTCAAATAATTTATAATTGATTATTTTTATTAAAAAAAAAAGTAATTTTTTCCCGTTGATCATAGAAGAAAAAACAGAAATTATAAACTTAACTACAAAACAATGACTTTAATTAGACAATAATTTCATTCAAATGAAACATCATTTTAGACTTTAAGTTACAAAAAAAAATTTTAAATATCAATAGTAAGATAAGATCTGGATTTGGACGCGCGTTAGTTGGCCCTAGTAAACAGAAAGTTTAAGCTTAAGACCTCATTCTACTTTGAGCTATCATGGAGTCAACCTTAACTTTATCAGGTAAAACTTCTTCACTTGAAGCTCATTACTTACCTCCTTTGGAATTTTCATCAAACAAAAACCACGTTCTTGGTTTGGTAGAATTTTTGTCATTTCATTCAATACCTAATATTGATGAAAAAAATAATAAAATCAAAGTTGGTAATAAAGTGATAAAAATACCTACAGGCAGCTACGAAATTGAAGATATTGAAAAATATATAAAAAATCACCTTTCTGATAACATAACATTCAGTTTGAAACCTAACAATAACACTTTAACAAGCGTGATCAAGTGTAGTGAAGAGGTCATTTTAAAATCTAAGGATTCTGTACGTCGATTTCTAGGTTTTACTCAAAGAAAAGTTCCTGCTAATATCGAAAACAACTCTGATCTACCAGTTAAAATTCTCAAAGTTAACTCTTTAAGAATTGAATGTAATATAACAACTGGTGCGTACATAAACAATCAAAGCGTTCACACGATTCATCAATTTTTTCCTGCAGTTGCTCCTGGATATAAAATTATCGAAGCTCCTTCTCAAGTAATTTATTTACCAATTTCAAACAAGTGCATAGATTACATTCAACTACGCATAGTTGATCAGGACGGTGACTTGGTTTATTTTCGTGGAGAAACTATTACTGTGAGATTACACATTAAATCACTCAAGTGATGGGGATCGTTTTTTACGGGCAAGGATATAAAAGCCCTGCACCATCAGTCGTCAACGAACTCTGAAAGCGTTAACACGGCAAAACAAAATTTCTAAAAAGTCTCAGCTTCCGAGTAAAGCCTGGTGGAAAATAACTTGCATATTCTTCTGCTGCTACAAGAAAAATGAACGAAATTCTAAGTATTCAGACACCTGTAGTGTTTGATGACAGTATTTCACATTACGAAATACACGCTCATCAACCGTACACAGGTGCTCATTTCAACAATAGTGATGAAATCTGTATATCAATTCAACATCAAGACTTGTGTTTACTACCATCTAAAAGTTCGCTACATATTTGCGGAAAATTAGTAAAAGAAGACAATAGTGTATTAGCTCATACTGATTTTGTCAACAATGGAATTTGTCACTTGTTTGATGAAATCAGATACGAGATTAATGCAATCGAGATTGACCGTTGCAAAAACGTTGGACTTAAGGTAAAGGACCCAATTGTGGACCCCTTACCCCAATTAATGGTCCCCTTCAGCAAAAATCATTTTTAAATATTTTTTTATTGCAAATATCGGCATAAAACTATTTTAAAATAAACTTATGTTATCAAAGAATATTTCGAAATTTTTTTTTCAAGTTTACGTTAATAATTCCGTTTTATTTTTAAAGTCACGATGTTGGTTGACTCGAGGGTTAGGTTGGTGTTCTAGTTGCAGCGAATCAAGCAACTTTCAAACTTGAATTTCTAGGCATACTTTATTTATTTACGCAATGTATCACTGATCAATGAAAAGCTTAGACTTCAAAAATTAGTATAGTATCAATTTTGTAAGTTAGAAATATAAATTTTTAAATAAATAACGCAGTTCTCATAATTGGGCCCTAGTCTCAAGGTACCCCAATTAATGGTTCTGAAGAGCAGCGGTCCATTAATACGAACCTTTAAATGAAACCCCGAGTACCCCAATTAATGAGACGTTAGTTTTGGCTTTTATACCGAGTTTTATACACTAAAATATCAGCTTTATAAATCTTCTAATGTGGTTAAATTACTTTTGTCAATGAAAACTGTAACTACTTTTACCTTCAATGTCAACAAAAATCGTAACCTCAAAAGTCAATAGTTTGAAATAAAATCACAGGGTCCATTAATTGGGGTAAGAAAAATGTTAAGGGGATATCGCATGTAAAAAAGGTCCATTAATCGGGGTACTTTGACACACAGTCTCAAAAATACGGTCCAAAAGGTCTCTACTTTAAACATTAATTACTCTGTAAATAAATAAAATTTTTTAATAAAAAAAATTGATTTTGATTCTTAAGACCACTAAAATTAAGTATGTACAAAAAAAATTAACCTCACTTGCTTGGTTTTTTCTATAAAATTCAAAAACCCCGAAAGTTGTGATTTTTGGGGTCCACAATTGGGTCCTTTACCTTATATCACTCATAAAAGGCTGGTTATCATTCAATCCCAGACAAACCTTAGAAAATGCTGGATGGGTCGATGTAGACGTAAAAATCAAGATCACTGATAAAGGTCATTTTGATATATTTATCCCTCTCAGCATGCTTCTAGGTTTTGCAGAGGATTATCGAAAGATTGTAGTCAATACAAAACATGAATTGATTCTTAGAAGATCTAATACAGGTGTCAATTCAATAAAATCATCTTCTTATAAAGAGGGAACAGAAGATAAATGGGAAAATTGGAAAATTGGATTATCTAAAATCGAATGGCTCATGCCGTACATGTTTCTCTCCAACGAAAATAAAATTAGCATGTTGAATCATCTAGAAAGGGGTAAACCTGTGGTCATGAGTTTTCGATCTTGGGAACTATTTGAGTATCCCATGCTTCCTAGTACCTCAAAACATGTGTGGACCGTGAAAACATCCAATCAATTGGAAAAACCACGTTTCATTGTTCTCGCATTTCAGGCCAATCGCAAAAATCAAAAAGATAAAAACTTGAGTCAATTTGATCATTGCAATATCAGGTGTTTGGGGAAACGCGGAGGATGCGCTTAAGGTTAAAAGGATATTTAACGCGATCACGAGGGAGCGGGAAAGGTGAAAAGCGAGGTTATTTGGAAAGCACAACACTTATAGTTTTTATGCTGCACTCAAACTATTTATTGAACTATACATACAAATGAGGAGAGAGAGCTCGCCGTTTTGGCCGGGAGTCTCTCAACCTCAGGTAAACTAGGTGGAAACGTCGTAGATAAGCGGTCGATCTACGACGACGGCGTTGAGTCCCGTGATGCGTGGTCGCGGCATCACGGTCGAAGCAAGACCAGAGTTACTAGATCGCGCTGAAAAATCGTGGCAACGCTGTAGCAGCGAGCGGCGGCGGCGCCGTCTCTCTCTCTCCTCCACGCGTGAGCCCTTCCCCCACTCTTCCAGCATGCGTAGCTTGACGTTAGAAAGAAAAAAAAAAACAAACATAAATAAAAAAAAATGTTTGAAAGGACATAATTATTTTTTTGAGCTCTTACTTGTAATTTTATTATTTTCCTTGGATATAGCTTGATTAAATTTGAAAGAATAATTCGTATAACATGACTTTTCATTATGTAAAGCTATATTATGTAAATATGTCTGAAAAAAATATACTTATGCTTAGAAATTAATGATAAAAATATTAAATGAAGATAATTTTACCTGAACAATTAAACAATGTAACTAAGCTTTTATAATTAAGCCCCGAAGGGGCACAATTTAAATATAAGTTCCAAATATTGAAAAACAGTTAACTCGATCGGTCTGGTTGCTAAAGTCACCGCTTTTCATTTTGCCGTCATCGGTTCAAATCTCGGCAGTTCAATTTTTTTTCTTTTTTTTATTTTTTTTAATATTTTTTTTGTTGATTTTTATTAAACTTTCAGATGTTTTAAGATCTTTGTGGACTTTTTTTAACTTTTTTTTTTTAATTTTAAACAAATAAAGAAATGAAAAAATAAACAGTGTACGTTTAAATTATGATTTTAACAAAGCAGTAACAAAAAAAAAAATTTCTATTAAACCAAAAAAAGCTTTGAGAGTTATTCTTTATAAATTTTTCATTTTTAAATAGGCTAACGAAAAGATAATCTAATAAAATGATAATCTTTGGAGTACTTTGTAATTTTTTTTAGTGAATCTCTTGAAGTTTATAGAACAGGTGACTGTGTTGACAAAACAGTTTAAACTGAGAGTCGAAATAAATACCTTAACAATTAAACAATGTAATAAAGCTTTTATAATTAAGCCCCGAAGGGGCACAATTTAAATGTAAGTTCCAAATATTGAAAAACAGTTAACTCGATCGGTCTGGTGGCTAAAGTCACCGATTCTCATTTTGCCGTCATCGGTTCAAATCTCGGCACTTCAATTTTTTTTCTTTTTTTTTTTTTTATATTTTTTTTTTGTTGATTCTTATTAAACTTTCAGATGTTTTAAGATCTTTATGGACTTTTTTTAACTTTTTTTTTTTTAATTTTAAATAAACAGAGAAATGATAAAATAAACAGTGTACGTTTAAATTATGATTTTAACTAAGCAGTAACAAAAAAAAAAAAATTCTATAAAACCAAAAAAAGCTTTGAGAGTTCTTTTTTATAAATTTTTAATTTTTAAATAGGATAACGAAGAAATAATTTAATAAAATGATAATCTTTGGAGTACTTCGTAATTTTTTTTAGTGAATCTCTTGAAATATATAGAACAGGTTACTGTGTTGACAAAACAGTTAAACTGACACGGAGAGCAGACTTTGGTTACAGCAGCAAGAGTCTGTAGTAGACACAGCTAAAAAATTATGGTAGCCACTACTAGAATTTTTTACATTTTTGAAATGCCTTTTTTTAGCCTTTAGAAGTGTAAAAAGCTCAAATAAGTGAGATCACAAGATTTTTTGATATCAAATTTCATTTATAAGAATTTTTTCGATGATTTTCAAATTCATTCAAGTGTTAAACAAAGTGTCGAAAAGTCAAGACTAAACTAACCCTCAAAAAGCAGACGCGCGCAAAATCAGAATCTGCATTATTGACACTGCCGATTGCTACGGCAGTTTAAAAAATTTTGGTTGTGGCTACCATAATTTTCTACTGGTCGTTACTAAAAATGGTCTTCTAGAATCTCTTCGCTGTGGCTACTACAGACTCTCGTTGCTGTAACCAAAGTCTGCTCTCCGTGGAGAGTCGAAATAAATACCTAAACAATTAAACAATGTAATAAAGCTTTTATAATTAAGCCCCGAAGGGGCACAATTTAAATATCAGTTCCAAACATTGAAAAACACTTAAATCGATTGGTCTGGTGGCTAGAGTCACCGCATCTCATTTTGCCGTCATCGGTTCAGATCTCGGCACATCCATATTTTTATTTTTTTTTATTTTTTTTTGTAGATTTTTAATTAACTTTGAGATATTTTAAGATCTTTATAGACTTTTTTTAATTTTTTTTTTTTTTTTTTTTTTTAATTTTAAACAAAAAGAGAAATGATAAAATAAGCAGTGTACGTTTAAATTATGTAGACAATGTACTTTCTTTTAATTGGTTGAGAACAAAATTATTTATCCTATTTTACACAAACAATTAGAGAAAAAAAGAGCGTCGAGATTTGAGTATACAACGGCCAAATTTAACGCGGCGACTTTATCCAGCAGACCAAAAAAATTGTCATGAAGTTTGGAACTTATATTTAAATTGTGCCTGTTCGGGGCTTAATTATAAAAGCTTAACTACATTGTTTAATTGTTTAGGTATTTATTTCGACTCTCAATTTAACTATTTTATCAACACAGTAACCTGTTGTTTATTTTTAAAGAGATTTACTTAAAAAAAAAAATTACTAAGCACTCCAAAGATTATCACTTCATTAAATTATCTTTTCATTAGCCTATTTAGAGATTAAAAATTAAAAAAAAAATTCGATGCTTTTTGTGTTTTATAGAATATTTTTTTTTTTAGTTACTGCTTTGTTAAAATCATAATTTAAACGTACACTGTTTATTTTATCATTTCTCTATTAGTTTAAAATTAAAAAAAAAAAAAGTTAAAAAAAGTCCATAAAGATCTTAAAATATCTAAGTTTAACAAAAATCTACAAAAAAAATATAAAAAAAAAAAAAGAAAAAAAATTGAAGAGCCGAGATTTGAACCGATGACGGCAAAATGAGAATCGGTGACTTTAGCCACCAGACCGATCGAGTTAACTGTTTTTCAATATTTGGAACTTATATTTAAATTGTGCCCCTTCGGGGCTTAATTATAAAAGCTTTATTACATTGTTTAATTGTTTAGGTATTTATTTCGACTCTCAGTTTAAACTGTTTTGTCAACACAGTCACCTGTTCTATAAACTTCAAGAGATTCACTAAAAAAAATTAAAAAGTACTCCAAAGATTATCATTTTATTAGATTATCTTTTCGTTAGCCTATTTAAAAATTAAAAATTTATAAAGAATAACTCTCAAAGCTTTTTTTGGTTTAATAGAAATTTTTTTTTTTGTTACTGCTTTGTTAAAATCATAATTTAAACGTACACTGTTTATTTTATCATTTCTCTGTTTATTTAAAATTAAAAAAAAAAAAAGTTAAAAAAAGTCCATAAAGATCTTAAAACATCTGAAAGTTTAATAAGAATCAACAAAAAAAAAATATAAAAAAAAAAAAAAAGAAAAAAAATTGAAGTGCCGAGATTTGAACCGATGACGGCAAAATGAAAAGCGGTGACTTTAGCAACCAGACCGATCGAGTTAACTGTTTTTCAATATTTGGAACTTATATTCAAATTGTGCCCCTTCGGGGCTTAATTATAAAAGCTTAGTTACATTGTTTAATTGTTCAGGTAAAATTATCTTCATTTAATATTTTTATCATTAATTTCTAAGCATAAGTATATTTTTTTCAGACATATTTACATAATATAGCTTTTCATAATGAAAAGTCATGTTATACGAATTATTCTTTCAAATATAATCAAGCTGTATCCAAGGAAAATAATAAAATTACAAGTAAGAGCTCAAAAAAATAATTATGTCCTTTCAAACATTTGTTTTTGTTTATGTTTGGTTTTTTTTTCTTTCTAACGTAAAGCTACGCATGCTGGAAGAGTGGGGGAAGGGCTCACGCGTGCAGGAGAGATAGAGACGGAGCCGCCGCCGCTCGCTGCTACAGCGTTGCCACGATTTTTCAGCGCAATCTTGTAACTCTGGTACTGATTACAAATATCACTTTGAATTTTTAATTTGTCATGGCAGATCTTGAAGCAGCTTACTCGTTAAGGAAATCAAGGCAATTATTGACATTCGCGTCGCGCGTTGTGGTAGAGCCGTAGTGTGAGAGTGTGGTGTTATTTGTGAAGTTGTCATTTCACGTCATCGCCTGGACCGCTTTCCGACGGCTACACGGCGACTCGAGTATGGTAGATATTGCGGCTGGTCGGCATCGTAGCCTGGCATTTTGTTTAGCCTGACGGCTTGGTATGAGGTGCACCTTAGCGACTCCGTAAGTTAATTGTAAATGTACGAGTGAGTGTGAATGCGTGTGAGTGTCCTTAGTACACTGTTACTGTCATAATCTTTGTTTTTCTCTTGCGCGCGTTAGCTGCCGATAGCAGCAGGAATTTGTGTGCGCGCGCAACGATTTAGAGAGCATTAAAGATTCTTTTGTTTACTGGTTTAAACGACACCGAGTCGTAATTCGGAACTTGTATTTTAGGTTTAGATTTGTTTTAATAAATGATTAAATTGTTAATTTAATTTTTATTGACTAAACCTAGTGTTCCTGCGAATCGATCCTGTTTTTATACCCGCACCCACTACCGATAATGAACTAGCCGACCGCGTCGCGAAATATAGTAATATTCGCGGACGCGATTTCCTCATTTTATTATTTCAGGTCGACGAGTTGCAGTTTGACGAGTACTTGGATCAGCACTAAGTACAGGTGATAAGGATTTAGTACGCACCGTGGGTATTTGTATCAGCTCATACAAACCCTTAAATCCACCCCTGTTACATGGCGCCCAACGTTTAATGGGGAGGCTAATTTTCCCACACGTGTGTGTGCCAGGTGTTATATGGCACCCAACGTTTGTGGGGAGAAAAAGTCGCCGAGGTTTGAGCGATGTTACATTGCGCTCAACGTTTGAAAGGCAGGCTAGAATTTTCTGCGAAAGAAAGATCGCGAGACGGTTGTCTACAAATCTCGTGATGTTAGACTTTTCGTGTAGGTGCGTAGGATCGACGCAGTGACGTACAGTAGCCGACGGGTTCAAGGTCGGCCAAGTAAACAGAGAAAAACAAAGAGCTCGTTGTTGCTTGGACTAGCATAGCGAGTGTGTGTGTGTATGTGTGTGAGAGAATTTAGATTCTTACTCTGTGTTTACAAAGTGGAGAATTTTTGATTTTGCTGTGTTGTTTTGATTTCTTGTATTCTCCACTTTGTAAAATACCCGGAATTCGTGACAGTAGAGTGAGTTGAGTGTCTAGCAAAATAAATGCTAACTTAAATTGTGAAATTGCTAATACTTAATCGTTTGTTTGAATACAGCGTGTTACTCACAACTGTAAATTATATTTCCGAGTTATAGAGAGAAACAGTGTTTTGACGCGGGTTGAAACAGCTCGACTTGTTTGTTTATTTATTTTTTGTTGTTTTGGCTTTCTAGCTGACTTTGGGTTTTTGTCAAAACCAGAAGCGAGTCGGCAGGCTATTAAGCCTATTCAATTTTTCTTTTTGTTAAACCTTCGGGTGGATTTCTTTTTTTTCTTCTCTCTTGGAAATACTCAGAAATATAAAAACAAGTCAGTTTTTTTTCGTTTTTTTTTTAGGACTATTGAAATTCGAAAAATGATAGTATTGCGTTCGTCAATTTAGAATAAGTTAGAGTGTGCTAGTTACTGTCACGAGGGTTTAGGGACTTCTTTTTGTAAATTTTAGGCTAGCGAAGATGGAGCAGCAAGCAGAAGAAGACCTTGGGCTTGTTCAGCTGGACGGAGAATGTTGAAGAAGCTGGCAGATAAAAATCAGCTGGTAACTGGAAATTTGAGGGGTTTATTGTGTAAAAATCCAACCTCATAGTTACAGCTGTGATTTTGACCGGATTAACGAATTTGAGGTTAATCGGTCGAACCATAGTTTCTTTGATAGAGACTGATCCGACTGTGACAGCCGTAAGCTATCGTATCCAAGGCTGACGACTGGTAGGATAGTCGGAAGTAATAACAGCTTGCACTGGCTGGAAAATTTTCATTGGTTGGAAGATTGGATCGCAAGAGTGGAACCGGAATCTTCAGACGAAGAAAATTAGCCAGCGAGGGATGCGAGCGAAAATCCTGGTGACAATGAGCATCAAGTGGCGGGCGTTCCTGATTAACCCGGACTGCGTTCATGCTTTTCGAAGCAACGTATTTTTTTTTTCGGATACGTCACCTCTGGGAGGGGAGTGTGACAGTCAGCGATCGCAATTAAATCGTTGGTAACGATTTAGGATTTGGCGCGAGTCACGTGACTGTCGAACGCAGCTCAGAGCGGACCTCTGAGGTGGTAGAGCGGGAATCGGGAAGCCACTCGTAGTTTTCGTGTCCGAGCGTTCGCACGTACATGGAACGTAACTTGTCTCGGTTCGACGGCTAACCGGACTCCTCGGGATTGGAATGTCGTCGAAGAGAGAGTTGGCAGAGACAGAAGGTGCGGGATCGATGGTCATCGCCCGGGAAGCATTCTTCTGTCTAGACGAGTCAACCGGCTTTTGGAAGCCATGGACGTCGGGGAACCTGACCGACGTCCGGCAGACACGCAAAGATCTGGAGATCGATTCATGGCAGATCTTGAAGCAGCTTACTCGTTACGGAAGTCATTGACATTCGCGTCACGCGTTGTGGTAGAGCCGTAGTGTGAGAGTGTGGTGTTATTTGTGAAGTTTTCATTTCACGTCATCGCCTGGACCGCTTTCCGACGGCTACACGGCGACTCGAGTATGGTAGATATTGCGGCTGGTCGGCATTGTAGCCTGGAATTTTGTTTAGCCTGACGGCTTGGTATGAGGTGCACCTTAGCGGCTCCGTAAGTTAATTGTAAATGTACGAGTGAGTGTGAATGCGTGTGAGTGTCCTTAGTACACTGTTACTGTCATAATCTTTGTTTTTCTCTTGCTCGCGTTAGCTGCCGATAGCAGCAGGAATTTGTGTGCGCGCGCAACGATTTAGAGAGCATTGAAGATTCTTTTGTTTACTGGTTTAAACGACACCGAGTCGTAATTCGGAACTTGTATTTTAGGTTTAGATTTATTTTAATAAATTATTAAATTGTTAATTTAATTTTTATTGACTTAACCTAGTGTTCCTGCGAATCGATCCTGTTTTTATACCCGCACCCACTACCGATAAACGAACTAGCCGACCGCGTCGCGAAATGTAGTAATATTCGCGGACGCGATTTCCTCATTTTATTATTTCAGGTCGACGAGTTGCAGTTCAACGAGTGCTTGGATCAGTACTAAGTACAGGTGATAAGAATTTAGTACGCACCGTGGGTATTTGTATCGGCTCATACAAACCCTTAAATCCACCCCTGTTACAATGTATCTATATTTAAATAAGCCCAGATATTTGGAAGACTTTTTTTGTTTTTTTCATCAGTAATATGGTTATAGACTTTTGTTTTAAAATATTTTTGATTATAGTTATACTCTAAATAAAATTTAATCATTTACGTAATATCATAATATCATAATATATGATATTATTGAATATATTTGTCTATGCGCGAGCGAGCGAAGCGAGCGAGCGTTTTATGCTAGTTAAGATATTAAGAGAGATATTAAGATATTAAATAACGCTACTCAAAATTGTGTATGGAGCCTTCCGTGACGACAAAATGGCATCGATATCACAAAGCTGCTGCAGGTGAAAAATAAACAAATTCCTGCAACTGCCACAAACTTTTAGTGGAAACCAGACCTTATGGAAAACATTGTTTATAAGTTCCCCAATCTGCAAAAAAATTTTTATGCAAAAAAAAATGATGTTTGAAAGGAGTCTGTCCGGCTGAGAGCTACCTGTGGGTGATTTCTGGTGCTCAACCGTGCAGCTTCTTTCTCTGGCCAGCGTATACTTACACGTGCTTTAAATTTTTATCAATATCAATTAAAAGTTTTCTAGTTGATAACAAAAACATCAGATTTAAGATTATTTATTCATGTTAATAATTTCATGCTGAGTTCCAGCTACAAAGTTTCATGGTATTGGTGACATCAACTAGTTTCAAAGTAAAATAATTTACTCCACTGGGTCATGTAATAGGTACTTTTCGAGGTGTATAATATGCGTAGAAAGTAGTACTTTTCCATCTCATCCAACTTTTCCGCCTGGTGGATGGGAAAATTACTTTTCCGTCCGCTTCAAATAATATTTAATGAAAAAATTAATAATTTTAATTTTGATGATTTCAAAGAAAACTATATTGAACGTAGAGCCCAGTAAGTATTAATAGCATGTTTACAAGAATTTAAACAAGCCAAGTGTTTTCTCCTAAGCGTTCTCGTAAATCTGCAGTTACGACGGAGGTGATTCTCAAAAATCTAAAAACAAAGCAAGTTAAAAAAAAGCCACGGAAGTAGGCGTTGCATGGCAATAGAATAGTCCTTTTGACAAGAAAGGTCAGCGTCGTAGTGCATGATCGTAAAATTCGAGCCTCCCCGTTTTCCCGACAACATATGCATTTTTCTGCAAGAGCGTTGTTTTTGCGATCAACGAGGGAATGAGCTGCCTAATGTATTTCCTATGTATCTTTTAATTTATAAAAGAAAAATAAGATTATTCACTAAATAAAAATTTCATTTTGCTAATTCAAAATATAAATAGAAAAATAATCATTTTTTCTCAAAGTACCCCTGCGGAGTAAAATATGATACTTAACTAGTGTGGTTGGTTATACTTCGCCGTCTCGAGTTTTATTGCTACACTCGGCTACGTGCTAGTCCCCATGTAGCAAGAAAACTTTCGACAGCAAAGTATAACCTCCCACACTAGTTGAGTAATATATCATTTAATTAAATGGCGATATCTCTCATTCATAGATGAATGAGCAGTGAGTCGCGTGCGCGGGAAAAATAGAAATCGAAAATATTTGACGCGCGCGGGGATGATTACGCGTGCGTTGTTGTACTGTCGTGTTTGATTAACAGATGTCCTAACAAACACAGCACTTCCCCGAAGAGAAACTCGCCCTATCTTAATAGGCCCAATTGCTTGGCGTCTGCGATAAGGGCTCGTATTTGAAAGAGCGTATAAAGAAAACTGTGGCCGATAAGAAGGACTTATGACGATGTGCGCTTGGCGGAAAACTTGGGACTTCCTCTCGGTCCTCGGGGCGGCGTCTTTGGCTCCGGGAGTTGTGATGATCCTACCTAGAGTGGCAGGTTTCTAAAGGGCGAATTAGGGCGCTCCACACGTTGAATGAATCACAGGGGTCCGGATAGACCAGTCCATCGGTCCCACACGTTGATGGGATATGGTTAGCTCAGCCTTGCCAGAAATTGTGCCTTCCTCAGTGGATCGCATCGCGGCAGGATGTACGACGGTTTTCAACCGAAAAAATGCAGTAGAACACTTTATTTAATGAGCTGTGTGGGCTCAAACTTGCACACACGTTGGCGTGAATTAAAATAGTGTTTGTGACACCGGAAACTGGTGATTCGAACGCGGATGCTCCATGCTAGATAATCGAAAAGGTTTCTAGCTAGAGCGGTAGGTAAAATTCAAATGACGAGAGCCGAGTGCTGCGGCTTCCTCATGACCTCGTGTTGGGCCGAAAAGATGCGTGTCAATCATCTTATTGACACGCAAAACTGTCGCTGCGTTTCCGCACACATGTCAATAACGCGTCTTTGAGGCTAAAATACAACACAATATGAAAAATAAAGGAGAAGAGTAGAAACAAAAATTCCATCAGGGACTCACCATGGAAGGGGCCAGGCGAAGCAGGATAAAAGAAGCATAATAAAAAGACAATCAAAAAAAAAAAAATAATAAAATACAAAACAAAATAAAATAAAATAAACAAACATACATACAGAGAACAAAAAAATCAAATAAAATACAGTTTGTCACAGCATCAATACTGCCTGACCCCCGACAGGTGTTCCACGTAGATATTTCGGGATCATTTGATAGTGTCGCTGATCATGAGCCTCCTCATCATTTGCACATCAAACGGGCTGATGCTGAGGAGTCCCATGACCCGCTCGTTGCCTGGATCCCAGCCGCCAAGGGCGCCGACGACGAACGTTTCCACTGCAACCGTATAGCCAAGCTATTACAGGTTCTCAGCGAGCGGGTGGTACTTATCAAGCTTCTTCGCTCTTGCTTTATAGAACCCCTCATTCCGGTTCTCGAATGGCACGGCTACATCAATGATCGTGATCTTTCGCTCGATCTCATCTGGACGAGCTTAACAACTACTTTGCTGATGTGACACTACCACCAGATAGAATCCAGTCTCGACCCTCGGTCATGATTGATCCTGAAAGACAGTTTTACTTTAAACATGTGGAGGCTTCGGATGTCGTTGCAGCAATCAAACACCTAAGATCGAATGCCATTGGCCCCGATCAGATACCCCTCCGTCTCCTTAAGGATAGCCTCCCCGTAATTTTGCCAATACTCATGAACATCTTCGACGCATCTCTGCAGACAGGAATCTACCCAGACAGTTGGAAACAGGCCTTTGTCAAACCTATTCCAAAGACTAAAGCACCCTCGAGGCTGGGCGACTTCCGCCCCATAAGTATACTATGTCCTGTTGCAAAGGTCTTCGAGCAAGTAGTCCACATGCAGATCAGACGTTATGTGGAGGAACGTCAACTTCTTGACAAGTACCAGTCCGCATTTAGGAGAGCGCATAGTACACACACGGCTTTACTGAGGATCTCAGACGACCTTAGGTTTGCATTTGATAACAGGCGCGTCGTGCTTTTTATATCCATCGATTTTGCCCAGGCCTTCGATTCCGTGTGTCCTGTGGTCTTTGCTGACAAACTCCACCAGCTCGGCTTCTCCGAAAGTGCATGTAAGTGGATTACTTCATACTTAGTGTCTCGCCCCCAGATTGTTACCCACAATGGACGCCACAGCTCACCTAGGCTTCGTAACGCTGGTTTTCTGCAAGGCAGCTTGCTTGGGCCCTGTTTCTTCCCGCTGTTTATTAACGATCTGTCAAACATCGTACAGGGATACTTTTATAGCATTTACGCAGATGACTTCAACTTTTACCTTGATGGCAGGTTGAATGATCTTCCGAACCTGATCGCCACTGCCACCAGACTCCTAGACAGCATCAAGAGATGGGCGGACAACAATGGCCTACGACTCAACGCTGGGAAAACCAAAGCGATTCTTTTTCACTCCGGGGGTCTTAACAGTCGTATTAGGGAGATGCACCTGCCCCAAGTAGTACTCGACGGTACCCCTGTTGAATGGTCTGATGCGATCAAACTTCTGGGAATTACCTTCGACTCCACGCTTACCTGGCGGCAACAATCATTGATAACAGCAAGGAAATGCTATGGCACTCTGGCGCAAATTAGAAAATGCCACCATTACCTGCCCGATTACTCCAGACTCAAACTCGTCAAGACACTGATCTTTCCACACCTCGACTACTGCGCCGGACTGTTTCTGGACCTCTCTGCAGAACTCCTATCAAAACTAAGTAGATGTAAGAACGCTGCTCTACGTTATGCAACAGGGACAAGAAGAAGTGAACATATGACGCCACTCTATAGAACACACTCCATACTTACCTACTCATCGAGAAACATCTACTTGTCACTGTGCCTTATTGCAGGCTTACTGGGCTCCGGAGAACCCGCTTACCTCTCCGAGAACTTCGAGTTTCGTCCTGTGAATGCTACGGGAACCAAGCGTGCATCTGCCCTTGACTTACGCCCACCTAGAGCCGACCGATCCTACTATCGAGGATCCTTTGTCTTCTCAGGATCATCCCTATGGAATAAACTGCCAGAGGATCTACGACAGCGCTACAAATCGCCAGCTTTTAAAGCTCGACTTTATGAATTCCTACTGGCGGCTCAGCCAGTAAACAGTACGATGCCTCTATTTCTGTGATTACTCTGTGATACTTATTCTCTGTTCTGTACTTGCATACATGCCTCAGATTACATTTATACTTACTGTTGAGCTGCGAGCGCTTTTATTGTTATTTTTATCTTTTATTTTTACTTTTGTTTTTATTTTTTCTATATCTTTTATATTTTTATTTTTATATCTCTTATTTTACTTAATTTTTTTTTTATTTTTATTTCCCATTTTTGTGATACAACCTACAGTTGCTGTCTTATGTTATTTATACCGCTTTTATCAAGATTTCAATTTTTTCAATATCTATGATTTGTACATTAATGTTTGAAGTGCGTCAAGATTTATACTAATGTATGTTGGTCGCTGTGGCTAACAGGACCACTGAGTCCTATGTCAATAAAAATTCTATTCTATTCTATTCTATTCTATTCTATCTCATTTCGGATCACTAGATCAGGCCGCAGTCTGGCAAACTCCTCGTCGACGCCCCTGACGGCTCGGTTTACCCTGATTCCCCCAGGGATCTTACTGGCCTTAACGAGCCTGTCCAGGATGGCATCGTGGCGTTTGGTTCGGGCGTCAGTGTGAACGCCGCAATGCTGGAGCACATGGGGCAGTGTCTCGAGGTCACCGCACTTCCTGCATTGCCTTCCCACTCCAGGAAGCTTCCAGCACATGGTAGCGTTTAAACATACCGCCCCCAAGTGGTGGACAAAGCGCTAGTCAGCGAAGCGGGTGAAACTGCCTTTGCGGAGGAAACGGCTTCTCACGTCATTCCGCATGGTTACCTCGAGCACCTTGCCTTGATCTGGTTTGGCAAGAACTCTCCTTTCATAGAGCCCCAACAGTGCAGCCCTCAGTCTCCACACAACCTGTCTGCGAGCCATGGGTGGAATGATGATGACGTCGTCGTCATCCCTGTTGCCCGGACAACGGCAGTCCAATGAGAGTTTGGCACGCTCGGCAGTCCATCTTCAGTTCAGACCAAAGGTAGAGGACATCCGTCTGGTCACGTTTCTGGCTCTCGACCATAGTGAGGAACCACTCGACTATGGACGAGCGAATTCCCTCTCTAGGAAGCCTGATAGGTAGTTTGCCATCAAAATTTCTCATCGGGGAAAGAACAATAAATTTTTTATCAAAATCAAAAAACAACCATGAAAAATAATTATTTTTGACAAAATGGCGGTGGTTTGAAAAATAAAGTTTCTTTCGCTTTTTTCTATAAATTGATAATTTTACCCCAAAACTTTGATTTAACATAAAATTTTTTTTGAGAAAACTATAATGTAGGTCTCTTTTCATACAACATAAGAAGAAACATATTTCATTTTGAGACAAATCTCAGACCCCAACTGCCAATTTTAGAAAATTTGAGATGAAATCGGTCATTTATAAATTTTTCAGGAAATGAAACAATTTTATCTACATATTACACCGATCACACATTACACCGATCTCTATGATATCTATTTAAATGAATGCGATGAGAATTTAAACTGCTAAAATATGTTGTGCATCTGTAGAAGAGAGTGAATAGAACGTGGGGTAATTGAAACGATCATTAATAACTTTGTAAAAAAAATTTTAATTTAAAAATTTAAAAATAAAGTGTGAAAGCTCGAACACTAAATCGATTTTTCGAAAATTAAATAGTAAATCAAAATCATAAATACAGAATGAAAAAAAGTGTCAGAGGGGAATAAATTTAGAGGGTGAATGTTCAAATAAAATAAGGAAGTTAAGTAAAATGATTTAATTTATTAGAGCGCTCGAGATACAAGTATGCGACTACTCGCTTACACGGTTATGCACGCACTGACTCACCACCGCTGTGGTGTCGCCGCCGCAACTACAGTCACGCAGCACTGGCGCACTCTGCTTTTACTTGAATACATCCCAAATTCCTCAACACTCCCTCCTTTGGGTGTTAATCAAGAAATCAGAGTATGTAAAGTCCTGTCTTTCATTCTAGATTCCAACTATTACATCAGTCTATAAAAATTCTCCCTCTACAAAAGATTAAAACTCACACAAATCGTATTCACATTATTCTTAATGAATAAAATAACACACAGCAAATAACTCAAAAACTAACGCTTGAAAAAATATCTGAATGAATTATCACAACAATATAATATCTCTCGTCGATGTTCCGAAAGTCATACCTGTCAGTCCGACGAGAAGAGCAAATTATAGCCTGAAAACAAAAAACCGATTTTAATTTTTCAATCGGTAGAAGATAAAAATAAATTTTGAATTAATAAATAATAGTCTCACCAAAAGTTCAATAAAGTCTAGATATTAAAAATTCTAAGTCAAGTATCATCCTGTAATTTTATAATGCCGTTCGAAGCTAAACATTCTATAATCAGCGAGAAGCGAAGATATCAACCATTTTCATTAACTGTCTTGTTACTGAATGATCTTTCAAGGTATTTCTAGAATTTCCAATTAAATTTTCACAGTTCCTTCTCTTCCTCTCCTTGGTTTTAAATACTAGATCAACATCAAAATATTCAATTATCATTGACTCTCGAGATTTCACCTAGAGAAATATTTCATGATAAGATTCTCTCAAGTTTGGAAATTCATTGTAAAAGGTAAAGGAATAAGGA
Source organism: Encarsia formosa (assembly GCA_038277355.1). Taxonomy (NCBI): domain Eukaryota; kingdom Metazoa; phylum Arthropoda; class Insecta; order Hymenoptera; family Aphelinidae; genus Encarsia; species Encarsia formosa. The sequence continues at coordinate 76,662,067 of CM076186.1, forward strand.
AATATTTGCTTACAACTTTTTCAGTCTAGATCGATGCACAATGTATCAACTCAATAACATATCCGCTACTGAATACAGATCTAAAATATTATTATAAAAACTTACTTCCGTAGAAACTACTAAACTATTTCTTCTAGTTCCAGGTTAAACTTAACTTGAATCACAGATCTTCATATCTAAAAACTCAACACATTTCATTAATCTTGAATGTTGTTTCTAGGCGCTTTCTAGCTAAAAACCATAAAAGGATCCTTTTTCTCTGATTTAGAAACTCTGAATAAGAAGAACTAGTTGCTAAAAATTTCAATGAGGGATTTTAGTATTTTTTACAATGTCTAAACTTTTATTTATTTTACACTCATTATAATATTCTTCCAATCAAAATTATTTTAAAGGGATATAATATTATATGTAGATTAAATCTTTAATCTTTTTCCATACTCACTTCGTTTCCTAAGATATTCTTATTTCATCTCTAGCATTTTAATTCTTCTAGTTAGTTTATTTACTTCGGTTTATTAATTCATTTTACCTATTACTATTAACCTTCATTTTAACTCTAGCCTGATTCAAATTAAGTTCCATCACTCTATCAATAATCATACTATATATACTGAAAGTAAGCACTAATATTACTTACAAGGAGAGGTCACACCCTCCGGGTCACCGATCTTGACGAAACTTTGGGGATCGTTTTCTTATACCAAAAGATGAAGAAATCTACCAATCATCCCGTCTAATGGGCCTTTTATACCTAGTTCCTACATAGCTTATATCGTATTTTTAGCTCTTTTTGGGTTTTTTTGCGAATTTTCAAAAAATTCCTGTTCGTAGCCTATTGCACTTACAAAATTCTGCAACCCCGCATTTTTTTTGTTTTTTCATCTTCTTTTGAGAAAAAATATTTTTAAATCTAATTTTGAAGAAATAGTCCATGTAAAATTAAGGTAATCAAAAGCATTTTTTTACTGTTTTTTTGGTTTTATAAACTTAAACTGTACGTCGTCAGCCTTATTAAAATTATGTCTCAAAATATTTTTTCTAAAAAATTCATAAAAAAACAAAGAAAATGCGGGGTTGCAGAATTCTGTAAGTGCAATAGGCTTTGAGCAGGAATTTTTTGAAAATTGGCACAAATAACCACAAAAGTCGCACTAAAGTGTTAAAAGTGTCAAAACAAGCTGATTTTCAAAAAATTCCTGCTCAAAGCCTATTGCACTTACAGAATTCTGCAACCCCGCATTTTCTTTGTTTTTTTATGAATTTTTTAGAAAAAATATTTTGAGACATAATTTTAATAAGGCTGACGACGTACAGTTTAAGTTTATAAAACCAAAAAAACAGTAAAAAAATGCTTTTGATTACCTTAATTTTACATGGACTATTTCTTCAAAATTAGATTTAAAAATATTTTTTCTCAAAAGAAGATGAAAAAACAAAAAAAATGCGGGGTTGCAGAATTTTGTAAGTGCAATAGGCTACGAACAGGAATTTTTTGAAAATTCGCAAAAAAACCCAAAAAGAGCTAAAAATACGATATAAGCTATGTAGGAACTAGGTATAAAAGGCCCATTAGACGGGATGATTGGTAGATTTCTTCATCTTTTGGTATAAGAAAACGATCCCCAAAGTTTCGTCAAGATCGGTGACCCGGAGGGTGTGACCTCTCCTTGTTAGTTATACCAAGTAAACAGCAGGGCTCATTTTCATTGGTTCTAATAATTAACTTTCATCTTTCTTCTTCAACTCAGGGTTTAACTCATTGGAAACAGTTAACAATAGTAGCCTCACATAGTCACATGAATTAAGATTCTCAGGTTAATCTCCCTTTCTAGATACGTCTTCTAAGATCTGCTTGATAAACCTCGAGGTCACTTTAATTTTTATAGCAGCAACTCTAACTTTAATTAACCCATTACCGCCGATGGAAAAATCAAAAGTGATATAAAAAAACTAACTGTTGGAAAACCTGTCTCATGAAAAAATAGTAGATACGTGTTTTTTCTTTTTTCAATTTTCATTGTTTAAACATTATTTATTTAAACAAATTCGGAAAAAATTTTAAATTTTTATAAACTAATAACGGCATTCGATTCTTTGACCAAAAATAAGGCGAAAGTCATCTAAGTAATTTTTTGATCAGACGCTTAGATCTTTTGCTACGAGCGCTCAAACATGTAAAAATATGGTTTTATAGTGGTGAGCTCTGACTCGTAAAAGTGTATCTTCGGTGCGGCGCCTCGGAGCTGACCACTATAAAACCATATTTTTGCATGTTTGAGCGCTCGTAGCAAAAGATCTAAGCGTCTGATCAAAAAATTACTTAGATGACTTTCGCCTTATTTTTGGTCAAAGAATCGAATGCCGTTATTAGTTTATAAAAATTTAATTTTTTTTACGAATTTGTTTAAATAAATAATGTTTAAACAATGAAAATTGAAAAAAGAAAAAACACGTATCTACTATTTTTTCATGAGACAGGTTTTCCAACAGTTAGTTTTTTTATATCACTTTTGATTTTTCCATGGGCGGTAATGGGTTAATCAATATTGTTTTAGACTAAAAATTTCTGATAGCTTATTTTGCTTTAAATACTTTTTCATCGTTTTCATCTAGTTTTAATTTAATAGATTTATCATTCAAAGTAAATGTAAAATAATAGAAACTTGAATCTTTGATTAGATTTAATATTACCAATACTCTGGATTGAACATTCTCTAGCTTCTAGTAAGTATTGTCTCACGATTCAGTTTCAACTTAAACAATGTCATTTTTCTTTCAGTTAGTTCAACATATTCTTTGATTTTCTCAGTTACTAGGTTTAGACTGAAAACTTCTATTTACTTTAGTTTCTTATTTGTGTTGTTTTCTCAAATAATTTAATAACATGTGATCAAGACACAAGTGCCATAACACTTCCTGGTCTATTCTACAGTTAACATTTTCATCGTTCAAAGGTTGTTTGACATATCTCTCAGCCGTTCCTTCTAGAGTACCGTACCTTCTAGAGTAACTGGTATTTTGTATTTTACTCACAGTATTCTTATTAAAGTCGAAATCTATAATTCCTACATTTGAGTTTAAAAATCGATACGTTCTCAAGAGTGAGCTCCTCCTTATTCTCCCTCCCAATCTCAGGTAGGAGAAATTAAAATTCCAGATTTCATTACCATCGGCTTTCTCCAAACTTCATATAAGTCAAGATAATTTTCTTCAGCCTGAGATTGACTGAGGAGCTTCTCAAAATATACCTGAAAAGGCTTTAAAAACACAGTCATAAGTTAAAACTATTATCTTTCCATCTAGTTTTGCGTATAAAACGTTCTCTTTAAAATTCAACCAAAATCAGGATCACACAAAAAATTTTCACAATCACTCTAAAGATGCAATCTAATAATTTTTTCAATAAAGTTTCTCGGTATCGGTTGAAATTGTGTTTTATTTTTTTATTTTTTTTTTATTTTTAGTCTTTACTCCCTCCGAATTTTATGAAAATTTTAAAAGCTTATACAATGGTTGTTACATACATTAATTGAATAAGTCATAAATCCAATGATACGTCTAGATTGAATATTAAATCTCTACACCACTGATTCACTTTCACTCTAGGTCTTTTTATGTTTATCAGAATCTTCCTATTCAAGCTCAAAGTAAAAAAAAAAAAAAAAACTCATTTTCATACATATGAATAATAATCAAGAAAAATAAGTAATAATTTATCACTCGTTCAATTTACAAACGGAAATTTTAATCAAGAACTTCATCTAAATAAAACCTCTCAGTTATCTATCACCTTTCTTTCTCATCTAGATTTTTAAGTTGCTTATTATTTTCACGGCTTACATTTTATTCAGAAGGGATTACGATAATTTCATGAGTTGATTTAAAGAACCGTAATAGTCTAGTGATTTTTGTTATTCAAAATAAATTATTTTAGTTTATTCTGCCTTGAATACAAGGGAGCAAAAGAGGATCAATAATAAAAAAATTAAAAGTTGGTGTTTAATCAAATTCAGAACAGCATAAGAGATCAACTAAGACTTCCACCTTCAACATGCTTAGAAACACATCAAGTTTTATACAAGGGTCATTTTTCCTTTCTAGATTTTATTTTATTCTATTTTTCATCGTACAACTTCAAACTAAAACAACACGAATTTTTAGTTAGTTTCAGCTCTTTCATACATTATTCAAGTATTATTTAGATTGAGATTAGAAATTATTTAATTTGCACTTTATGCATCTAGATGATCAGTAATTAATAAATATTCTTACAACAGCACTAAATTTTCATTCATATATATTTCATATTATTTAATACATCTATGGTGTTCAATAGAATTTTTCATTGATAATGTCTGGAGGGTTAAAAATAGTTACAGTATATTCTAGAGTTTTAAATTTAACTTAAGAGTCAGATTATCATTAGACATTCTAATTTTAGAATTCTGATCAATTTTTATCAAAGTCATGTCAAAATTAAAGGAGATTGTTTCTTTTATCAATCCTACGTTATCAAAAAGAACTTTCCGTCATTCGCCAAGTTAACTTTATTATTCTACAGTTCAAAGTAAGATATTATTAATTTTAGCAGATTTTCATTTAAGTTTGAATCCAAAAAGTCAGCAGTGTAGCAGCAATTTCTATCATTACAAATTTTCATCACTATCACAAATTCTTTCTATACGGTCAGAAGATAGGAATACGAAACGATACCTGGACAGTCAGATATAGTCGATTAATCTTGACGCTGTTGTTTTTATTTCATTTGTTAAGCATGTGTAGCTTCATTTATCTTTCCTCTATCGATTTATTTTATTTCAATTTTCCATTGGCAAATTCTTTCGTTGATTTCAAACAATAAGAAAGGCTCTAGTAATTGCGTAGTTTGCAGATTTTACCAATCATTATCAGTTTACAAGAATTTATAAACGGCCTGAGCAGGGCCTTCGTTCTGATATTATCTAAGTGGGGAATCCAGGGTCACCCCGTAAAGCTTACCCGGACAAAAAAAATCAGCTGCTTTGGTAGCTGCTAAATCAGATGCCGATTTGAAACACTTTATCAGCTGATTCGGAAGCTGCTAAAGCAGCTCATTTAGCAACTGCCAAATCAACTGATGAAGCAGCTGTTTCATAAATTTTAGCAAAATAAATATTCAGCTCGCAGCATTTCTCAATATTTAACAACAAAAAATAAAAAAGAATAATGATTAGATAATAAGTAATAAATACGCAATATATTGATTGATATATATGTTGCGGTCACTATCCGGACATTTCATATATACAGCGGTTACTATCCGGACATTTCAACACTATCCGGACAGTCAGGATAGTGTTTGGTCCCATTTTTTCCGAGACCAAATAAAAATGAGTTCCAGAAATTGGGTGATGGGTTATTTGGGATGGGTTATTTTGGTTGAACCGCGCAAGCCTAGAAAATTTTTTTATTGATGGGTTATTTTGGAAAAAAAAATAAAAAAAAGATGGGTTATTTTGGTTTTTTTGAATACGTGGGTGGATTGCGCGTGATTTGCGCTTTAAGAGGGTGTATTATTGCTTTAGTAATTTATCATGCGATATGTACAGTGTACTTTATATATATATATATATATATTTCTTGATTTTACTGTACTTTATTTTCCAAATTAAATTGAAATTTGAAATAAAGCAAATTTCGAAATGGAGTATCATTACAAATCTCAAAAAACGAATTAAACGTTGAATGATAACGAAAAGTTTCTCTTCGATGTCTTCAATTGAACGTCAGGTATTAATTATTAAAGGCCACATCACCAATTCAACCTGATAACGCTCGCAGTAACATATATGGAGTCCCTGGAATCCCTGCATATTTTGATACAGTACCAAAATAGAACTTTATATTACGAGTAACCAAAAACAAGAATCAAAGATTCAATTTTGAGGTTAGAGTGACTAGCAGTACTATACAATTTTTTCAATGACAAGATTCCTGCTTTAAGATAAGAAAACGAGAAATTGTAAATTTATTAAAAATTTTAATTTATACTTAACGCTAGTTACAAACATTATTTTTTTTTTTTTCTTAAGAAAACAGCTGCTAGAAAGCACAAAAATTTACGTATAAATATTTCTGAAAAATAGTTTGTATACTAGTAAACAGTTGAATAGTAAGCCCAAAATTAAGTAAAGTCAAAAGTTTTTGGACGTGCAGGGTCAGAATTGTTTTACAATTATCTTTCCCATACATACATGCTATGAAAAAGATGCATACTTATTGAAAATATCGTTCCTTGAAGAGAACAAATTTTTTTATGCCTTATAAGTTCGTGTAAGACACCATTTTTTTTTGCTAGACACCCAAATGTTCAATAACCGCTCTTTCTGAATCGAGGGTCTAAACATAAGGGTCCCATTTAAAAAATTTGGGATTTGGGTCCATAGGGCCCAAAGTAAGGCCAAACAATCCCACTTAAGCAGCTGTTTCATAAATTTTGGCAAAATAAATATTTAGCTCGCAGCATTTCTCAATATTTAACAACAAAAAATAAAAAAGAATAATGATTAAATAATAAGTAATAAATACGCAATCTATTGATTGATATATATTTCTTGATTTTACTGTACTTTATTTTCCAAATTAAATTGAAATTTGAAATAAAGCAAATTTCGAAATGGAACCTAGGGTCAAACAATAAGGGTCCCACTTAAAAACCCGGGATTTGGTTCCATAGGGCCCAAAGTAAGGCCAAACAATATATTTTTAACAAAAACTTATAAAGCAGCTGATAAAGTGTTTCAAATCGGCAGCTGCTTTTTCAGCTGCTTTATCAGCTGCTTTTTTTCCCGGGTAATATAATAGCTTAGTACTGTCATACGAGCTTCAACCCATGTTCCCAAGTCTCATAATTTGGTTCCTTGGGTTCACCTGCAGATTATTCTAGTTTGATGCTAGGATTTTCTAGATTTATTAAAAATGCAGTACTGCCGTCTAGATATCTAGTTTAAAATTCTACAGGTGATTCAAACTGAATTTGTGGTATATAATTTAATTTATACATACTTGCAATCAATTTCTCTCTCCCTCTAAATTTTTTATTTATTAAATTTGATTCACAAATTTTATTAAAAATTGATACTATGCTGGACTCAATCCAGTAGTTAGTGTCAATCAGAGATTTTGATGCTTCACATAACATTAATGTCTAATCAGCAACTTCCATTTGGTAGTCGGACAGATTTCTAGAGATATGTAAAACCAAACATCATTCAGTATGTATTTTTAAGTTTATGCAGATCTTGAGCTTGTTTAATAACACTGATAGCACGAGAAATCATTACTATGATTTAAAGTGGACACAGTGAGCCCAAGACCTATCCAACTGCAACGTGTACGACGCCGAAAAACGCGCGAACCCCATATGCACTGCACTGACCCTGTCGTCGGGGGCTTGGCCACCGCTTGTATTCCGACTGAACGCACACGCCACGCGTTGAAAAAAAAAAAAAAAAAAAAAAAAAAACGGTCTTCAAAAACTTTGCTATACTTAGCTCAGTTCCGAAAATCGGCGTGACGATACTGGTAATTTGTTATCTTCATTGAAATTCATGTCTAGCATAGTAATTTCAATCACGTCTACTCTAAACAAAAAAACCACATAATGTCACTAATATGATAAAAGGTGCAATCAACCTCCCTGGAGTTTATACATATATAGATAATATCAAGAACGACTGTATCTCAATGTATTTCACTACTAGAGCATGTTATAATATTAAAACTGTAAAAATAAATTCTAGAGTAAACAATCACGAATTGTTAGAAACGCACTAGAAATTATCTCTTCCTGGAAGGGCTGGACTTATCGTGGCGGGCAACGCGCGCACAGCAACGTGTTGGCTCTCTCCCCCCGCGCGCCAGCCGGCAATTGTTCTCTGCAGGTCTAAACCTGCACGAGATTCGCTTTTTTTTTCTTTTTAATGATTCTGCAATTTCACATTTTTATAAAAAGGTATGCCATTGATTTTTCTCTAGATCATGTTAATAAAAACTGTTCTACGTATCAAGTGACTTAAAAAAAAAAAAAAAAAATTTCCTTGCTTTTCTAGAGAATACGAAAAACACAACAGTTCAAGTTGACCACGTGCATCTAGATTTTCATGATTTTACGATCGACACTAATAATTTAGTTCTAGAAATAGTATAACCCAGCTGAAAAAATCCATATGGGAATCCGTAAGGAAACCCGTACGGGAACCCATAAGGGTTCCTGTAAAGGATCCCATACGGGTTTCCAATACTGATATTTGGTCAGGGTTTCCGTACGGGTTTCCATACGGGTTTTTTTTTTTTTTTTTTTCAATTTTATTTTCACACTATTTTTTTATTTATTTAATATTATTATTAGATATTGATATATTATTCTTTATAAGATTTAATTATTAATAATAAAATTATTTTGAATAAAATTATCGAAGAAAAAAATTTTGTTCGACTGAGATTCGAACCCATGACCCCAGGCATCACAGGCAGACACTCTACCACCTGAGCCATTGAGCTAGCATGCATCAAGACCTCAATTAAACTCCTTTAACATACAACTTATTGTCGGTTAAGCCCTTTAATTTAGATGAAGCTTCGACAAAATTTGTTTTAGATTTAGATAATGTAATACAATTGCTCGTGTTTGCGCGCTGAGAGAGACTAGTTAAAAATCAAATATAAAACAGTTGTTAAAGTAGTTTAATTAAAGTTTTCGAGCAAGCTAGCTCAATGGCTCAGTTGGTAGAGTGTCTGCCTGCCATGCCTGGGGTCATGGGTTCGAATCTCAGTCAAACAAAATTTTTTTCTTCGATAATTTTATTCAAAATAATTTTATTATTAATAATTAAATCTTATAAAGAATTATATATCAATATCTAATAATACTATTAAATTAAATAAATAAAAAAATAGTGTGAAAATAAAATTAAATGAAAACAAAAAAAAAAAACCCGTATGGAAACCCGTACGGAAACCCTGACCAAATATCAATATCGGAAACCCGTATGGGGTCCTTTACGGGAACCCTTACGGGTCCCCGTACGGGTTTCCTTACGGATTTCCATATGGATTTTTTCAGCTGGGAATGAATAAAAATCATGACTCTTTTTTTTCTTTATATGTACTCTAGAAAAACAATAAAAATGTATTGATTGCCCCATTTCGCACACGTCTAGATTTACATTTTCATGAATCCACACTTCTAGATGTTTTTTTTTTCTTTTCCAACTGCTACACTTACCATCTACAATCTTTCAACTGGAAACAATTTTCACTCACACACAAATAAAAAAAGCTTTACTCGTTCGGGCACACCAGAAAAATAAAAAATTCAAAACAAAGGAAACCGATCTCTATCAGGTCAAATCCCCACAATAAAACAAGAAAAATAATCACAATTAACACAAGTGTATTCTGGGCCCATAACCTGTCAGAGGGGAATAAATTTAGAGGGTGAATGTTCAAATAAAATAAGGAAGTTAAGTAAAATGATTTAATTTATTAGAGCGCTCGAGATACATGTATGCGACTACTCGCTTACACGGTTATGCACGCACTGACTCACCACCGCTGTGGTGTCGCCGCCGCAACTACAGTCACGCAGCACTGGCGCACTCTGCTTTTACTTGATTACATCCCAAACTCCTCAACAAAAAGTGATATCACAACTTTAGGTTTTTATTCAAAACATGATTTTTTAACTTTTCTTTGCGTCATAAATACTGTATAATTATGATCCCGCAATTGAACTCGAGATGACAAACTAATGTGACAATACCCTGTCACATTAGTTAAGTATCATATTTTACTCCATTGGGACAAGTAATTGAGTACTTTAAGAAAAAAATAATTCCAACCAAATCTGGCGAACCTAACCTCTTCACCGATCTGGCAGGAAGCAGTCGACCCGACTACCTTAAAGCTGCCTTCACAATATCTACGCATACATCGCCCGATATACCTGCCTCTAGTGGATATCGTTTTACATAATAAGGCCCCAGGTTAAAAAACCTTCAGAAATTAATAAAAATTCAACAGTGTAACGTCAACTTTTTTTGTGAATATGGGTCAAAATAATACTTTTCGGCAAATCGGCCCGCACGAGGTTCGCGGATTTTTCTAAATTTATTTTTGGGAAAAGTACTATTCAATAGAAGACTTTTGCCGCAAACTAGAGGTCCCCATCTTATTTCTGCTTGGCGCTAGATTTTTTCAAGGATTAAAAAATGGCCTATTTTTAAGCTATTTTGAACAAATTTAAGGAATTTTTTGAAAAATTCTAACTTTTGATCAAAATCAGATAGAAACCTCTAGTTTGCGGCAAAATTTTGTTTGGAGTAAGTCATTTTTTGTAAAAATATTTTGACAACTTGATTTTTTCATTTTTATACTAGTACAGTCTAATACAGTTATTGTTATTTTTGCTCATTTTTAGGTATCTTCAAACGACCGCAGATTTTTCTAGGCTCATTTTTTGTGCATATTAAAAAATTGCTAAATTTTGTTCATAAAAAAACAAAAATTTTGCGATCAACTGGAACTCTATATGATCTTTCGCTTCCAAGTTACAGCAGTTCAAAGTTATCAAAAAACGCTAAAAACATGTTTTTTTTCTTTCTTCACATGCATTTTTCAACGGTTTCGACCTTTTTTTTTTTCTTAAAAAAATGTGGAATCTTCTCTTTATATGTTTCCAAATAACTTCTCATAATATATATTGTGCGGATTTGGCGTTTCCAAAGCACATACAATAGATGCATTTTATGTGCTAAACTAGTGTTTTTTTTACAATATAAGCGCTACGCTTGACTTTTTTGTTCATTATAAATGTTTTTCAAATATTTTTTGACTCTTGAATATTAAAATTACAGCGAAAATTAGGCTGCCCGCTATTGAAAAATCGATTCTTAACGAAATATCCCTTTATAAAATAGAGCTATCGCCATCTTGCGTAAGATTTTTATTCGTGAGCTGATTGGTGAACAAGTTTTTAAAATATTCGAAAAGTGCATTCTGAGGTTACTCTTATTGTTTTTTCCTATGCGCGGTTGAAGCGCGCTCAGAAGAGCTAGTTGATCTTAAAATCAAAATAATTCATAACATTTATCTTATTTTTTAGTTTTTGGAAACGTTAAAAATCTATGTTTAAATATTATAAATGCTATACCACTAATTATTATTATTATTTTATTTTAAAAACAATGAATATTTGACTATAGTTCATTAATTAATATAATAAACCAATCATGTATTTTTTATTTATTACTATAAAAAAATTAGTCCAAATGGAAAATGTTATTTTTTGAATGCCATGAAGTATACAACAATCTGCGTATTTACTTTCTGTTTATAATTATATTGAATTATAAAAAAGAGACTGTCAGTTTCGATTTGAAAGTTGAGTCGATGTATTTAATTGTGACTGTAACTTTGATCCGGCTATTTGTATAGACTAGCTCTTCTGAGTGCGCATAGAAAAAAAACAATAGTTATTAACCTCAAAATGTACTTCGAATATTTTAAAAACTTCTCCACCAATGAGTTCATGAATAAAAATCTAACACTCATTCAAGATGGCGATAGCTCTCTTTTAAAAAGGGACAACCAGTGTTGAAAACGATTCTTCTGCCCTCATATGAATATTATTATTGACAATAATAATAATTTGCAGGCTAGTGATCTTATGAGCAAGGTTGATGTCATTGCTACGAGCTTGGCTTAACGGCTAATATACTCCAAGTCGTAGTTACTCGAGAGTTCCCAGGTGCTGTCAAGTGGTCAGCACGGGTATACGTTCGTTAATTTTTCCTAATTGACAACTAAAACCGTGTACAGGGTGAAATTTCTCAATTTAATTTTCTGGTAATTAATCATGAATGTAGAAGTAAATTCTACGATTTCTTTAAAATTTCAAAATATACAGTCCACTCGGGACAGCGCGGACATTTGGTCCTAAGAACCGGATTTGAAGGGGCGTAATTGTGGTGCAGATAACGGAGACCGAGTCGGGAAAATAGTGCAAGGGAAAATTATACGGCCATTCCTTGACGGCCATTTTCTCGTTGAAAGAGTGTCAAGGAGAGACATAGAAGCTACCTCGTCTTCTCTGCGCCGGTGGTAAGATCCGTCTCTGAATTACCGACGCGCAATATCTTGAGTCTCGGTCGGCAATTACACATCGGCGAGCGGTGCTACTTGGCCACAAAATTTTGGACAATTACGACATCGGCGGACGGCACGGAGCCGCACCTTTACACGCTGCAGCCAGCGACGGCACCTTCTTGGCCGTACGTTCTAGCTACAGTGTTCTCACCGACGGCACCTTCTTGGCCGCACTTCTCCAGCCGCAGTGATCACGGCGGGTGGCACGAAGCCGCACCTCTACACACTGCAACCAGCGACGGCACCTTCTTGGCCGAAACTTTTCAGCCGCGGCGACCACGGTGGGCGGCACGGAGCCGCGCCCTTTTACGCTGCAGTCACCGACTCAACCCATCAGCTGTGCTCTTGAGCACCATTAACTACGATAGTGCTTCTGTCTCTGAAGAGCCACACCGCACATCACAATGACTGGGATTAATGCAGAAGAAGTACTGGGTCTGCAAAAGCACTATGCCATAGAAATCGATGGCATGAAAGTACTTATAGGCAACCAGTCCGCAGAACAGTTTGATCAAACTGAGGTGGAAGTGCGACTGGAACAGTTAGAAGAGGCTTGGGATCAATTCAAGCAGAACCATCTAGCACTTTTGCCACACCTAACAAATTATGCAGACAGAACTTATGTGAAGAGCAATGTGTATCGCAGCACCTCAGCTAGCTATACTAAGGTCAAGGTATGGTTGAGGACTCGGCTCAGCTTATTCCAGGCTAGAGCAACAGCCGCTGCATCTCTAGGTTCAACAGCGAACCAACCCCCTCACCAGCATACTCAAATGATCCAGACGCAATCAGCACTCGAAGCAGTCAAGTTAACCTGCTTCGATGGTACCCAGAGCAAGTGGAGTGCCTACAAGGATGAGGTAGTCGCACTCATCATTGAGGATCCTACAATGCCTCTCATCATAAAATTTCAAAGACTGAAAAACAGCCTCATTGGTGATGCTGCTCGAGTCATCCAAGGTATTAGTGTGGCAGCAGAGAATTTTCAGCAGGCTTGGGATGCCATCAATGAGAAGTACGACAACAAGGCCCTTCGCTTTGCTCTCCAACTCAAGACCTTGGAAGAATTACCTACAGCAACCAGAGAGACAGCTTCACATCTGTCCTCGCTACTCAACACAGTTTTAGAATCCATCAACGGTTTCAAGGATCTCGGCAGACCTGTAGAGCACTGGGACGACCTCTTTATCAGGTACATAACCAACAAGCTGCCAGAGAGGACAAAAATGGATTGGATAAGGAAAGTTGAGGTAGAAAATTATGGCAACTTTCCCAGCTTCCTACAATTCAAGGATTTTCTGCAGAAGCGTATTCACACTTTGGAGCTGGCCAGATGCACCAACGATCAGCCTACAAAAACCTCTACTGACTGCCTTCCGGGTAAAGAGGCAAGGCCAAAGCCTGACTACATCAAAAGTTCATCGGTTCACATGACCACACAGCAAAAGGGGTCGCGTCGAGTAAGTTCCTGCTCTTTTTGTGGGGAAAACCACTTTCTAGGGTTTTGCCTGAAGTTCACAAATGCCTCAGTTCCAGAAAGAAGAAGTCATGTGAAATCAGCCCTCTTGTGTGCTAACTGTTTAAATACACACAGCTTAGATTCTTGTACCTCGGAGGGACGTTGCTATATATGCAAAGAAAAGCATCATACCAAACTTCACGTAGATGGTGCAAACACTCAGGGCGACGTGGGTTCAGAGCTTCGTGCCTTCCAGCCTACGACCACTTCATCCAACAGCTATCACGTGGCGTCAGAAGCAACTAACCTTCCTACAGAAGTGGGGAGAAAAACACTTCTTCCAACTGCAGTAGTCCTTTTCTCAAATGGATCAACCCCTGGAATTCGTGCCAGAGTCCTCTTGGACTCATGTTCAGAGGAGAGCTTTATCAGCGAGAAGCTAGCTCAGGTCTTGGCAGTCAAAAGAGAGAGGGTGTCTCTCACCTGCTCTGGACTAGGTGGTAAAACGATAGATACCGCCCGTAGCATGGTTACACTTCACCTGTCCTCTCTCGAGAACCCTCAATTTTCTCTTACCACCTCGGCTTTTGTGTTCAAGAAAGTGGCTGATAGTACACCCAGAGAGCGAGTCTCGAGAGTCTCCATGGATCATCTGGATGGTTTGCGACTGGCGGATGCTGACTTCAACGTTCCAGGTAGAGTTGATGCCATTTTAGGCAGTCAGGTCTTCTCGGCAGTCATGCTGGATGAATGAGAGACGTGGAGCTACGGGACAGCCGGTCGCCTTCAAGACAGTTTTTGGATGGGTAGTGTGTGGCGCCCAAGACTCTGCTTTGAATCCAGCTCCGGGTTGCATGGCCTTGCACCTCGCTATTCGAGACCAGAGTTTGGAGAAAACCCTAACCAAATTTTGGAACGTGGAAGAAGTCCCTGGTTCTACAATTCACTCACCCGACGATGAAGCCTGCCTTAGGCACTTCAAAGAGACTTACACCCGGAACGAGGGAGGACGCTTCGTGGTACGCTTGCCGTTCAAGTGCATCCCAGAGCTACCAGGCTCGAGAGTTACTGCTGAGGCCTCACTCAATCGCTTGTTGAAGCGCTTCGAGAAAGACTCCGACTTGGTTCAAGCGTACTGTACTTTCATGGACGAGTATTCTCAACTAGGACACATGGACGAGTGTGAGGCTCCAGGCGGCAATGACCATGGATTTCTAACGCACCATACAGTCTTTAAGCTTGGCACGCAGAAGATAAGAGTTGTGTTCAATGCTTCGCAGAGGTACGTCAACAATCGCTCTCTCAATTCGTTCCTGCACGCAGGACCGAAGTTACAGGAGGACGTGATCATCATTTTGCTCCGTTGGGCGTTCTTTCGGGTTGTCTTCACTTGTGACGTGGTGAAGATGTTTCGTCAGTTCCTGGTGCACCCCGAAGATAGAAAGTGGCAACTCATTGTGTAGAGAAAATCCTTCGAGGAACAACTCCGGTTTTATCACCTGAACACCATAACTTATGGTGAGTCCTGTGCTCCCTTTCAAGCTAATGGCTGCATGTTACAACTTGCAGACGACGTCAAGACCAACAAGCCAAGGGCAGCAAAGGCTTTACGGAGGAACCGGTTTGCTGACGACTTTTATGTCGGAGCGGACGACGACTCGGAGTTGAAGATGATCATGAACGAGCTCATGTCTACCTTGGACTCGGCTGGCATGAAACTTGACAAATGGGCTTCGAACGAGCCATCCATTCTGGAGTCCATTCAAGGTGCGAGACCTCAGAAGGATGTTCATGCCGAAGAAGATGAAACTGTCTCTACGCTCGGCCTCCAGTGGCTCGCTGGTCGCGATGTTTACTGCTTCAAAATCTCCTTACTTGGTTCTAGCCAATTAGCCACGAAGAGAGTAGTCCTTTCGGAAATCTCACGATTATTTGATCCTATTGGGCTTTTAGCCCCGGTAATCATCTCAGCAAAAATCCTCATTCAGTCGCTTTGGAAATTGGAACTTGGTTGGGACGACCCACTACCTCCAGAAGTCAGTCAACGATGGTCGAGCTTCCGGACCTCTCTTCCCGACCTGGAAGAATTCTGTGTGCCGAGGTGGCATGGCACGTTTCAAGCCGTCCCGTGGGATCTTCACTGCTTTTGTGACGCTTCGGAGCAGTCGTACTCTGTCTCTCTATACGTCGTGACCCAACACGATAACCGGAGATCCTCCAAGCTGCTGGCAGCGAAATCCAAAGTAGCCCTGATTAAGCAGCTGTCCTTGCTCAGGTTGGAACTTTGCGGAGCTCTGCTCCTGGCTCGTTTCGTTAAATACCTGCTGACAAACCTGGATTCGGCCCCCACGAAACTACACTACTGGACAGACTCTGAGATCGTCCTTGCTTGGCTGCAGCGCCACCCATCAAGTTGGACGACGTTCGTGGCCAACCGGGTCAGCGAGATATCTACCACACTTCCAAATGCTTCATGGAGACACGTACGATCGGCCGACAACCCTGCAGATCTCGCTACGCGTGGGATAACACCGCAACAACTTCGAGATGCGGAACTCTGGTGGTCTGGACCCAGCTGGCTTCGTTTGGACTCAGAGCAGTGGCCGAATCGATTTTTAGTTTCCTTCACCACGGAACTGGAGAATTTTTCGGATTTCCTCAAGATGGTAAGAATCTTATGCTACTGTCTACGCTGGCGATCAAACCATCGAGTTCCTGAAGATGAGAAAACTCTTGGACCCATCTCCGGTCGTGAGTATAAGAAAGGACTTTTCGCGCTGCTCCGGGCCGTGCAGTTTCATGCTTTCCACACCGAAATTGAGTTACTGCAAGCGAAGCGACGTCTTCCGTTGAGCAGCTCCATCGTCCGTCTGTCTCCCTTCGTGGCCGCCGACGGCCTACTTAGGGTCGGAGGCAGACTTCAAAACTCGTTTCTTCCTTACAGTGAGAAGCATCCGATTATCTTGCCTGTCAAGACGCATGTGGTAAAATTGCTGGTGTTAATGGCTCATCAAGACACGCTTCATGGGGGTCCTGCACTGGTGCAGTCCCACTTACTTCGCAAATATTGGTTGGTTCGAGGAAGAAACTACATCAGAAGTGTCACCCGTCAGTGCCCGACCTGCAACCGTCACCTGGGTCAAACTCTCGAGCAGCAAATGGGAATCTTGCCAAATTATCGACTTTGCCCGTCTCGGCCCTTTACTAACACTGGTGTCGATTTTGCGGGAGCTTTCGACATGAAGGCATCCCAAGGCCGAGGAATCGCAACTCGTAAAGGGTATGTGTCGCTGTTTGTTTGTATGGTTACGCAAGCAATCCATATCGAAATTGTTTCCGGATTAGACGCCCAGTCCTTTCTCGCTGCCTTCAAACGATTTGCTGCCCGAAGAGGGCTCCCCACAACGATGCTTTCCGATGGAGGCCGCAACTTTGAACGTGCGTCCAAGGACTTACCAGCTCTCCATGAAGCTACCTCTCAGTTCAGCGTGGAGGTAGCTGAAGCCATCGCCAAGGACGGGGTTGACTGGAACTTTAATCCTCCTTATGCACCTAACTTCGGAGGATTGTGGGAGGCAAACATCAAGAGCTTCAAGAGTCACCTTTACAAGACAATTGGATCCCGGTTGCTCACCTACGAAGAGTTCACCACTCTTGGTTGCATGATCGAAGCTTGTCTCAACTCGAGGCCAATTTGCCCGCTCAGCGCAAATGAAGAAGATGTAAGTGCTTTAACCCCCGGTCATTTCTTAATCGGTTCGGAGGTTCTGGCTCCTCCGGAGCCTTTCGTCGCTGAAAGCTCCACCCACTCCCCCCGAGATCGCTGGGAGCTATTGACCCTTATGAGCAATTACTTTTGGAAGAGATGGAGAGTGGAGTACCTCAATCATCATCAGCAACGATCCAAGTGGTACGTTGCATCTCGGGGCCTCCAGGTTGGCGACTTGGTGCTGTACAAGGACAGCCAACTACCTGCTGCTAAGTGGCCACTAGGTAGGATTGTCAAAACATTTCCAGGACCAGACGGGTTGATCAGAGTCGCTCGTTACAAGGTAGCCAGTGAGTCGGAGTACGTCAAACCGATACGGAAGCTTATCGCCCTGCTGCCTCCCACCGAAGTGGACCGGACGTCGCCAGTGCAGCCGCGAGAGTCATCGACGAGAAAGCAACGCCCACCAGAGAAAGCGACTTCTTCAGGGAACGCCGGAAAATGATTGGTGAACTTAGTGACCTTAATCGCGAGATTCAGTGCGGTTCGCTCCAAGGTGCCTTGCATTATATAGAATCTCGTCAAATCTTCTTGATTGTACTTAAATTTAACCTTTTGTGATTTTCAATCTTTAAATTTGTTTCGTTTGATTACGATCTCCAATCGTAGGCGAGCGGGATGTTCGCGCCGATCCCATTCAAAAATTATCGCGTGATATAATAGTCCGCTCAGCCTTGCGTGAAAGGCGCTGTCGTCGTTCCTGAAGACAGCGCGCGAGCGGACGGGGCTTCGACAGTATCTCGGCGTCTCACGTCACGGTGTTCTCGGTCTTCGCGGCATCTTAAAACTTAGTCTACTTGTTAGAAGTAATTAATCTTGAAATAATTAATAAAGTTTGTGCGAGTGTGAAAGAGAATAAATAAGGAAAAAGTTAAAAATTGAGTCTGATCATTTCTCTCCAAATTACCTCCTTCAACCAGTCAATTTATTCAGCACGCGCTGGGCCTAATTTCTTTTCTTTAAAAATTCAAAATATACAGTCCACTCGGGACAGCGTGGACAATCCTAATTAATCTAGCTAGAACGGACAAGAATAATCAAGTTCATCACTTCCTGACAAATCAACATATACGGCGCCTAGGTTACATAGCACTAGTACACAAGCTCAGTCTGTCACGTAGACAGAGCTACTTTCAGTTGATCACAGAACTTCAAGCTGTAAATCAGCCATGAAATATTCAACAGAAATTTCAAGTCATTAACAATCTTTCACGTTTTTCAATCTCAGATTATTACAAGAACATTTGTTGACTTCAGCCGGCTGTATTTTAAATTTAGAAATTTTGCCTGCACTGAACAGGTAATATTCTCTCGATCACCTCCCAGCTCCTTTTCACACATAATATCGAACAGATTTCTGACCACGATATCTGTAAGGCAAGTTTTGCCTAAAAATGCCTGTATATTAAATGATATCGATATGGAAATTTAAACGATGTATAACAATAAATTAAATGATTTTAATTCATTGAAACGTGGTCCTGCAGTTGACACATTCTCTCGCATGTTTTCAATCTGAATAACGATCTGCTTTATCACCAACAGTATCCACAAAGTTTTGATTCAGAAAATCTTTTCAGCACCCTGACAGTGTGACCAATCAAACTCAATCCATCGATTTGGATTTTCCTCTCTGCCGTTCCAGATTCAGTCTCAAAATAAACATCTCAGTAAGAGATTTTCTTCCTTCCTGTTAAACTATATTTTTCACTGACTTAAAAATTAATTTTCTGGTTCAAAACTAATTTTCAAACACACACAGAACCTGCGTTAGATTTGAAACTGATCTTTCCTACTCGATTCTCACAGTATAACTGTAATCGGTATCTCAAGCAATTTTCGACTCAATATTTCATCAAGAAAACTGTATTCACTTCCTGCCAACCTATCTATAAATTAGATAAGAATAAAAATTGCAATTACTGATATTACCAGTAGAATAGTATTCTACAGTAAACGTAAATAAATCTCTGACCTCAAAGACTCCACAACCAACCTGATTTCATGCTCTGCCTGAACAGCAGAACTTTAAGCTCTCAACATTTATCATAAAATGATAATGTTATGCTACCTGACTTTCCTTGCAATTTTGATCTAGTCAACAATTTCTTTCACAGCCTGATTTTATTCGTAGAATTTACTTCTACATTCATGATTAATGACCAGAAAATTAAATTGAGAAATTTCACCCTGTACACGGTTTTAGTTGTCAATTAGGAAAAATTAACGAACGTATACCCGTGCTGACCACTTGACAGCACCTGGGAACTCTCGGGTAACTACGACTTGGAGTAGATTAGCCGTTAAGCCAAGCTCGTAGCAATGACATCAACCTTGCTCATAAGATCACTAGCCTGCAAATTATTATTATTGTCAATAATAATATTCATATGAGGGCAGAAGAATCGTTTTCAACACAGGTTGTCCCTTTTTAAAAGAGAGCTATCGCCATCTTGCGTGAGTGTTAGATTTTTATTCATGAACTCATTGGTGGAGAAGTTTTTAAAATATTCGAAGTACATTTTGAGGTTAATAACTATTGTTTTTTTTCTATGCGCGCTCAGAAGAGCTAGTCTATACAAATAGCCGGATCAAAGTTTCAGTCACAATTAAATACATCGACTCAACTTTCAAATCGAAACTGACAATCTCTTTTTTATAATTCAATATAATTATAAGCAGAAAGTAAATACGCAGATTGTTGTATACTTCATGGCATTCAAAAAATAACATTTTCCATTTGGACTAATTTTTTTATAGTAATAAATAAAAAATACATGATTGGTTTATTATATTAATTAATGACCTATAATCAAATATTCATTGTTTTCAAAATAAAATAATAATAATAATAAGTGGTATAGCATTTATAATATTTAAACATAGATTTTTAACGTTTCAAAAAACTAAAAAATAAGATAAATGTTTTAAATTATTTTGATTTTAAGATCAATATTTCGTTAAGAATCGATTTATCAATAGCGGACAGCCTAATTTTTGCTGTAATTTTAATATTCAAGAGTCAAAAAATATTTGAAAAACATTTATAATGAACAAAAAAGTCAAGCTCAGCGCTAATATTGTAAAAAAAACACTAGTTTAGCACATAAAAAGCGTCTATTGTATGTGCTTTGGAAATAATTAAAACACCAAATCCGCACAATATCTATTATGAGAAGTTATTTGAAAACATATAAAGAGAAGATTCCACATTTTTTTCAGAAAAAAAAGGTCGAAACTGTTGAAAAATGCATGTGAAGATCGTAAAAAAACGTATTTTTAGCGTTTTTTGAACACTTTGAACTACTGTAACTTGGAAGCGGAAGGTCATATAGAGTTCCGGTTAGTCGCAAAATTTTTGTTTTTTCATGAACAAAATTTAGCAATTTTTTTAAATGCACAAAAGTTGAGCCTAGAAAAATCTGCGGTCGTTTGAAGATACCTAAAAATGAGCAAAAATAACAATAACTGTATTAGACTTTACTAGTATAAAAATGAAAAAATCAAGTTCTCAAAATATTTTTACAAAAAGTGACTTGCTCCAAACAAAATTTTGCCGCAAACTAGAGGTTTCTATCTGATTTTGATCAAAAGTTAGAATTGTTCAAAAAATTCCTTAAATTTGTTCAAAATAGCTTAAAAATAGGCCATTTTTTAATCCTTGAAAAAATCTAGTGCCAAGCAGAAATAAGATGGGGACCTCTAGTTTGGCAAAAGTCTTCTATTGAATAGTACTTTTCCCAAAAAAAAAATTTAGAAAAATCCGCGAATCTCGTGCGGGCCGATTTGCCGAAAAGTATTATTTTGACCCATATTTATAATATTTTCTTTGTAATAAAAAAGTTTTTGACCTAAAATAATTTCGATTAATTGTTTAATGGAAGCGTTCTATTCACTCCACGACAGGCGTTCCATTCACCCCATCTCGTTAAACTCGTGACTTGCTCAGGAAGTTATTACTTTTTAAGTGTTTGTATTGCTTTGAGGCTTTTTTTTCACTTTTTCTAGAATGGTTTACCAGCTTGTTAAGACTTATTTTATCTGCAAGTCATAAATTACTTTCTTTTTCTAAAGGCGTTCTATTAACGCCATTCTTGACGTTTCTATTTGTAAAACTTATAAAAAAATTATAAGTTATACAAAAGTACACGGAAAAAATAGGTCTTGGCACACACCGCTGAATTCAGCGATATGAGTAAATCCACCAAACTCTTATTTTCACTGTCCGGGCATAATAAATAGGTTTAAGACAATATTTTTTTTATATTTAATTGAATAATTATTTAGATTTACACTTTTAGAGATTGTGGAAACAAATATAAATGCTGAAAAGTTTATGCAAACGTTTAAAAAATTAGGTTTTACCCTGTAAAACGCAAGAAAACGCTGTGTCCGGAACTAAGTTTTGAAAATATTATCTGCTGTAACTTTTTCAGGCAATCTTTTTACATATTTACAACTGACGGAGGTATTAATACTATACTATGTTCAAGGAATGTTTTACGACCCATAAAAATATTGTGCCTATATTTTTCGAGAGATTACATAACTTAAAAAATGTGTCCACACGTTTTTAATAAAAATGAATAACCTATTTATTCAAGTTTTTGCAGGTTCAGGCATTATTCAAACGCCACAAATGTGTATTCGTCTAAAACTAAATACTTTAACGAATAATTTAAGACCAATCCGAATAATGTGCTTTCAAAATAAGCTATTGTTTACATCATTTTATTCTGAAAAGTTCGAGCGTGAACCCTTGTAAAAAATGTTTTTTTCAGCTGGCACATCCACAGATTAAAAAAAAAGTCTCCAAATTTAAGTGTGATCAATAAAACATAACTTTTTTTAACTAAGTTTAGCTGCCTGAAGCCAAAAAACTTAATTTAGTTTAAAAAAAAGTTTTTTTATTATTCGCACCTTTGAACTCAACCTGTAGCAGACGACACTTACTAATGTCTTTCAGCAGCAGGCAGGTCAACGACGTAGTTATGAACTTATATTTATCAATTTTTTTTGCTCTTTACTTATAATTTACTTAGTAGATTAGTGTAAAAAGATCAGTAGGTGGATATTACCGCCTATATATTATTATTTCCAACATTAAAATACATAAAAAAAAAAAGACCCTTACCTATTCATAAAGTGCCGTATGATGACTATTATAAAAAATTTAAGTTGTTTAGATGATTATTATGAAAAAACTCAGCTTTTAATTGAAAAAATACGATCTTTCCTTTTATTTTTTTAATAAAAAATCGATTGGCATACTCAGATTTTCATTTTTTTTAAATAATAATTTAATTGTTTGAATAATTTTTTCAGGCAACTTGTTATGACCATCCACGCTACATTTTTTTATTTCTTATTATTTTAAAGAATTATTGCCAAAATTTCAAGAATGTGCTTCAAAAATTGAAAAAGTTTCAAAATTACTGAAAAAAAACAGAGTTTGGTGGATTTACTCATATAGGCACCACGGCAAGTCGCGGTGGTTCCACCGCAGAGCTATGGTGTGTAGTGAACTGAACTAGTTTAGTTCATTAATTAATAGAACTGGTGTTTACTTGATGAAAATTCATTTTAACAATATTGAAATAACTAACACTTTAAGTTACGTGTTAACTTGGATCGAGTCGACCCAAGTCGTCTGATGAAGGTGCTGTGCACCGAAACAATTGTCACGATAATAATTTTATAATTTGACGACAATAAAGTGAAAATTTTAACGCGTAACTTAAAGTGTTAGTTATTTTAATATAGTTTAGTTCAGTTGAGGGAGTTCAGTTCAGTTCAGTTTGAAAGTCGCATATCGTGAGCTGTGCGCATATAGTTCAACGACGCTAAGAAAATTTATAAAAAAAAAGTAAATAAAATTAAAATTATATTGCCTGAAGGTATACAGTAAAGAATAAAAATAAAAAATAAAAAAGAATATTAAAAAAGGGTAAATTTCTAAATATTTTGCGTATGAAAGTTTTATAACCACTTGGAGGTTATGGACAAGTAAACAAAGATTAAAGTGCTGAAAAAAAAAGTAATGATTGTTAATAATTGGTGGTTTTAAGCAAATAAATAGTACGTTTTACTTGACTGTATCTTATGAACAATTAAATAAACCGACAAGCTCTGAACCTTCATAACGCTGAGGAGAGCGACAAATAAATTATTTTTTATACACAATCAAACTAACCGACAAGCTCTAAACCCCCATAACGCTGGGGAGAGAGATAAATAAATTATTTTTTATAAACAATTAAATAAACCGACAAACTCTAAACTCCCATAACGCTGGGGAGAGCGATGAATAAATTATTTTTTATAAACAAATAACTAACCAGCAAGCTTCAAGCCCCCGTAACGCTGGAAAAGAGGATAAATAAGTATTTTTTTATAAACAATTAAATAAACAACCAAGCTCTAAGTCCCTATAACTCTGGGGAGAGCAATAAATAAATAATTTTTTATAAACAATCATATGAACCAACAAGCTCCGAACCCCCATAACGCTGGGGAGAGCGATAAATAAATAATTTTTCATAAACAATTAATTAAAACGACAAGCTCTGAGCCCCCATAACGCAGAGGAGAGCGATAAATGAATAATTTTTTATAAACAATTACATAAACCGACAAGCTCCAATCCCACATAACGCTGGGAGCCTGAGTTCAACAAAATAACTAATTGGCTATGCCCCAAGCTTCAAACCCCCAAAATTCGGAATGCCCAAGTTCAACAAAAAAGCTGATTGGCTCTCCCCCAATCTCTAAGCATTCACTGTCTCTAATGTCATTCACTGTCATAGTCATTGTTACTTAAAATTTTTTTCACTAATTAAATATTAAAATCATGAAATAGACGATCTGACAATTTAATTACGCGATTTACCAAATTATAAACAAAATTTTTCTTTTGTTGGTCAGTGTGGTAAGAAAAATAGTCAAGTGTTCTAGTCGTATAAATTTCCTTTCTGTTCCAGTTCGTAATAATTGTATTATTATGCTTGATGAGTATAATGTCTAAAAAATTGGTTCTATCATTTTTTTCAATTTCATGAGTAAAAACTAAACTCTTGTCATAATTTTATTTGTCAACCATTACAATAGTGTACTGGTTAGAGTAAATGTTGCCGATCGTAAGATGTTCGAGTCCACGAAAGCTGTTTGTTTTTCCTGTTATTTTTTTGAAATAAATTGATTAGTTTAAAAAAAAATTATAATTACACAAAAGTACACGGAAAAAATAGATCTTGGCACACACCACTGAATTCAGCGATATGGGCACCGCGGCAAGTCGCGGTGGTTCCACCGCAGAGTTGACGATGCATCCACGGCTAGAGTAGCGGTGGAAAGCAGCAAGGCCAGCGAACGGTGGATTACCTGTATTACCGGCACCGGCAGCCGCTTAGTCGCTCACAATCTCTGCAGCAGGCCTATCCGCTATTTTCAAATATGCTGCCATTGCTTACCTATTTGATAAATAGGGCCCGCTTGAACCGGGAACGTCTCTACCTCACAAAATCGTCGCAGAAAAGAAACGGTGTCACGTCATTTCAGCAGCAGGATCAGCGTGGCTTAGCTAAAGGCGGCTTGGCGACGACTGGCTTCGCAGTCGGAAGTCAGGTCAGCGGAGCAGCTTGGCGTCAGCTGCTTGGTTGACCAATGCGGTGGAAACCAAAGGTGCGGAATCTCAAACACAAGAAAATCTTAAAGGAAAGAAAAAAAATCTCAGTTGAACCTGCGAAAAGAACTTACAAGCTCTCTTTGCGGTGCCCATGTTAAGTGAGCTGGTACTCACGAGTAGCACAGCTATAGGTCTCTTGCAATTCCTCCCCGAAGGTTCCTCAAGGATTCTTATATTTCTTTACGAAATTTTCTCGAATCCTGTGTTATTTGATAAAAATCAGACTCGGTACTTGGTGAGTGGAGCAGCAAGAATGACCGATTTTTGTGTTCATCACTCGATAAGGGCACGGACAGACCCTTGACAATCCTTTCCGCAGGTTTGAATGAGATTTTTTTTTCTTTCCTTTAAAGATTTTCTTGTAAACTGTATGATTTGAAATAATTTTGACCAGATATTCGCGAGTAGCGCAGCTAGAAGGACAGAATTATGTATTTATCACTTGATAAGGGCACTTTTGGTGCCTTGCAAGTCCTTTCCGAAGGTTCATCAAGGATTTTTGTATTTCTTTACGAAATTTTCTCGAATCCTGTGTTATTTGATAAAAATCAGACTCGGTACTTGGTGAGTGGCGCAGCAAAAATGGAAGATTTTTGTGTTCATCATTCGATAAGGGCACGGACAGACCCTTGACAATCCTTTCCGCAGGTTTGAATGAGATTTTTTTTTCTTTCCTTTAAAGATTTTCTTGTAAACTGTATGATTTGAAATAATTTTGACCAGATATTCGCGAGTAGCGCAGCTAGAAGGACAGAATTTTGTATTTATCACTTGATAAGGGCGCTTTTGGTCCCTTGCAAGTCCTTTCCGAAGCTTCATCAAGGATTTTTGTATTTTTTTACGCAATCGTCTCAAATCCTTTGTGATTTAATGAACGTCAGAGCTGGTACTTCGTGAGTGGAGCAGTCTTTTTTTTTTTTTTTTCTTAAGTCTATAACTGCAATGCAGAGTACTTTATAATAAATTGAGATTTTCTTCAACTTTATGAAAATCGTGTAAGAAAAAAAATTGTAAAATATTAGTAAAAATTTAATTTAAAATTTTTTTATGAGGTTTTTTCTATAAAGTATTTTATAGAAAGCAATATTTAAATATTGGATTACTCTTCGTAATAATAACATCATGAAATAATCATTCTAACCTCATACGCGCACAAACATAACCCACTTGTTAAATGCAAAATAAATAAAATAAAAAACTAGAAATTAAAAAAATTTAATATAATTAAAATACACCGCCACCCTCACTTTTATAACTCTCGCCAACTGTTTGATTTTTAAAACATATGGTCATCTACATCAGTAGTTTCAATAAAAAGCTTAATTATACGCACTTGACGGTCACCAAGATGAAATTAACTATTTTTTATCTTTACGAAATAATTATGATAGTTAAAAACTTGCTAGATAATGTGAAATAATAAAACAAAATTCCTGAAAAGTATTTTTCTAGGGGAGCAGATGAAATTTTTCGTGCCTCAAGATCTGTGGTGTGAACTTAGCAAACCGTGCCCATGTATCAACGTTCGAAACTAACGCTGCAAGGTTTGGCAAGAGGGTAGGTACATGGGTAGATTCAAAAGTGGGTAAGTGTTTACCTACAAAGGTTTGTACAGGATCGAAATCAATAGTATAAAAGATGATAATTTCAGGGTTAGATGTTGAGAAAAAAAAAAAAAAAAAACAACATACGTTAATAACAAAGTAAAAGAGGCTGCACATGGCTGGAAACTGGTGTCGTAAGGTTAACTTCGATATAGAAAAGATAGTTTTTACAAATATGAGAACAAAGATTCAGAGTTAGAGACTAAAGCATGAAAAAAAGAAAAAACAATAGCAAACACCAAAATTAAAGCAAGTAGATTCATGTGAAAGAGATAGGAACAATATTAAGCAAAAAAATACATATAAGCGTAGGTTCAAAGTTACAAACGTAAATGACAAGTCCAGGTACGGGAGTAGGTACAATGTAGTTACTAGAGTAGTTATCAAGTTTGAAACAATGTTATGAACAAGGTTTGTTATAAGGTTATTTACAATAGGAAGCACAGGAGGATAAAAAAAGATTATGCACAAAACCAGATTCAGTGTTAAAAATTTAAATAAAAAAAAAAAGTACTAGAGTTAGCATAGGAGTAGAAACAGATATACAAACAAATGCATGTGTAGAAGGTTCAGCGTTAGAAGCTTAAGTAAAAAATAGGTAGTAAGCACAAGATTATTAACATATGTAGAAAGAAGAAAAATTCAACAGACGTAGTAAAGAGAGTTGGAAAAAAAACTCAAGAAACGTAGATAGTAGCAAAGTTATGAAGCAGGGAAGGTTAATAAATAAAAAGACGAAAATAAGGCGGTAAAAGCATAGAAACAGATGTTTAACTAAGGATAGAAATGAAAGTATGCTCAACGATAATAACAAAGTAGTCTTAGAGTTAGAAATAAAAGCATGAAAAAAATTCAAACTACAGTTATCACCATGATAGAAACAGATATATAAACATGAGCATATTCCTGAGTAAGAGCCTAGTTAGCAGTAACTGCAACGGTAAGAACAAGGGTAGTTACAAGGGTTTGGAGTGAGATGAAAGGTAAGAACAAAGGTAGGCATAAAATAAGGTGCAGGTGTAGTCACAAGCTATAAGAGTAGAAACAATGGTATGTATCACAGTAGGCACAGAGGTAGACATAAGGAGATACACTATGAAACACAATTCATGCACGGTGTTTTCCAGTGTACGCAGTTGACGCATGCTTTTTTCTCGGTTACTCAAGTTCTGCTGAATCTCTAACCTCGAAACTTTAAAAGCGTATAAATATAAATATCAAGTTTGTAATCATAATTGAAGTTTATAAATTTGTTAGGAAAGATAGCAACAACATTTCAAAGTAAGAATCATACAAAATTTTAAGAGTAAAACTTTGAAAAACTGGATACATGGGTGTTCTGAGCGCCGTCGTCTGCTCTATCGAAATTATCTCTCTAAAAATTTTGCACTGGAAAACACGGTGCATGCACTTGGAAATACGACTGTAACTTAAGGAATCACGCTGTACCACGCATCGTCTAAAACAGTGGCGCTGTACACCAAGTTTCATGGTGTACCTCCTTCTCCGTGTAGGTACAAGTGTAGATTCAAGCATAAAATTCTAGGGGGTTGGCGAGCGGAGCAAGCAGGGGGGTACCCCCCTAGTATATGGGTCAAAATAATACTTTTTTTAGCGCTTAAGGCAGCGCTCTTGCTCCAAGAATCAAAGATCAAGTTTCGATTCGATATATCGACTCGACTTTCTAATCGAATCTCTCATTCTCTTTTTCATTAGTGGATATAATTATAAGTAGAATGTAGATTGGAAGATTGTTTTATGCTTCATAGCATTCAAAAAATAACATTTTTAATTTGGACTCATTTTTTTCAGAGTAAGCAATAATAATCCATGATTGTTTTATCGGAATAATTGATAAACTATGATCAATTATTTGTAATTTCAAATATAGAAAAAAATAAATAAACAAGTGGTATATTATTTACAATATTTGAACTGTAACGTGGAATTTGATCTGTAGCGGGAGGGGAACGGAGGAGTTCCGGCGGTGGCCGCAGAGAACCGGAGTGCAGGGAACCGCCCGTCCCTTCCCCTCTCCTCGCTGGGTGCCGGAAGGGGGGGGGGGGCCCGAGTAGCTACCGCCATTTTGAGGTATTCTTCGTCGTACCTTCGAGATTTCGAGACGTGTCGCGCGAGACCGATTTTTTGTGCCTTACGAGGAGTAAAAAAA
Organism: Encarsia formosa; assembly: GCA_038277355.1. Classification (NCBI taxonomy): domain Eukaryota; kingdom Metazoa; phylum Arthropoda; class Insecta; order Hymenoptera; family Aphelinidae; genus Encarsia; species Encarsia formosa. The sequence goes on from CM076186.1 coordinate 76,690,942, forward strand.
AATCTCCGATAATTGAGTTAATTCCCACCGTTCTTGCGAGGACAAAACGCGGTCCTTGTTTTCATTTCGCGTGAGTGTTGCCCGGAGTGAGTTCATAGTGGAAGCTTGCACTACTGCCCACGAGACTCCATCGCAGCCGCCGACGAGACGCCGTTGCACCGCCGCTCACCCGACGCCACACCGCCGCTCACGAGGAGCCGTGCATCGCAGCCAGGAACAGCGGAGCACATCAACAGCGGGCGAGTCAACAACGGAGAGTTTTGCGGAGCAATCTGAAGGTACGTGTCGGGACAGCGGTCCCTTACTGCGATCCCCTTGTCACATCTTAATCTTCTTTGATAGAATAAATCTACGATAGTTACGAATTAATCGTGTTTTCCTTTCTTGCAGAGTATTCTTTTTTTTAATCCCAGCCCTCGATTCTTTATTTAGGTCATCGACTGGACGTGAAGGCACTGCCGAGTTCCACAGTCGACGGGTCTTAGTTTTTTCTTTCTTGGGTGCGGCTTGCCGCGGTGGTTTTGTCGAGCCCGTCGAGCGGTCGGGCCGCGTTTTCACGTCGACGAGGTAGCAGCAGCAAGACGACGGAGCACTGAGTGACGACGGCGAACCTACGCGTGCTGAGCTGACCGGGCCGGAGGCGCCCTAGACAAATATTCGGCCTGGAGGGGCATTATTGTTGTTTTTTTTGAGCGGTGATATCCTGGGGTATTTTGGGGCTTTTCTTTTTTTCTTTTTTTTCGCGGGTTTAATTAGATTCCTCCCCATAGAACATAGATTTTTAACGAATCAAAAAACTAAAAAACTGAATAAAAGTAGTATATCATTTTGATATTGAGATCAATATTTCGTTGAGAGTCAAAATTTCTGAAATCGGACAGAAAAACAAAACTTTCGAAATTCGATAGCCTTTGTACGCAAAAGTCAAGTGTTATGCTTTAAAAAAAAGCCAGTAAAGTTTTTTTTTTAAATAATAATTTTTCTAAAAGTTATAAACAATCAAACTTTTAGGTGACTATTTTTTTAAATCGCCATTTCTAGAGAACTATTTAATAAAAGTTTACAAAATTTTAACAACGACTTCACAAATAAGTAGAGAATTGAATGATAAATAAATTAAAAAAAAAAAATTTAATTTGTTTATAAAAAATTAATTTTTTAATAAACAAATGAAAATTTAATAAACTTCTCATATGGGTGGGCCAAAATTTTTTCAACGATATTTTTCTTTCAAGTGTTACCTAGAAGTACGTGAAAAAAAATTTTGGTAATATTCACAAGAACAAAAGTTGTGAATTTTTAAAGACCGCAAAACGAGCGCTGCGACGAGCGCGGCGAGGTGACGGAGCCACGGCGCACGACGCTACCGCTTCACGCGCGCTCGCATAACTATTTACATTTTCCGATTATTTTCAAAAATTGGGTTTCTTAATGACTGCGTTTTTACTTACCGTAAGTATGCTAATAAAAAATTTACTTTATATTTACATATAAATTTATATTCAAAAATATAAGTTTATTCATTACAAAATTATTTTTCGATTTCTAACTAATTTTGTTTTATTAAATACGAATTTATCACTATATATTTTTAAGCAAATATTTCAATTAACATTTCGAAAATCTTAAACATTTTTTTGGAAAAAAACACACTTTCACTCCCTTATTTAAAAGTTTGAAATCATTGGCTAAGCGGCAAAAATGGCGCGCTTAAACAATAGTAGCTCAATTGTTTTATTCGATTGTTTTTTTTTGTTCAATGAGAAAAACACGTGTGCCTCTGAAGCCTGCATTGCTGCAAGATTAGCGTTGTTTTCGGTTGTTTATTCTCAGTTTGTGTGTTTTTATTATGACTCCTCCACCAAAGTGCTGTAATCCGTTGAAAAAAAAGGGTCATAGTTGTTACAGAAAAAATTTAAAGTTTATATCGGAAAATTGCGATCCAAAGTTAAAAGAGTTATTCGGTTGTTACATTTGTGCTTCCTGTAAGACCCAAGCTTATGAAAAAAAAGAAACGATTCAATTCGAAAAACAGAACTTTGAAAAAAAAGAAACTGATAAGGGCGATGAAGGAAAAGATCAAGAAGAAAGTGAAGAAGAGCAGATTGTAGATTTGACGAAAGGTGATGAAGACTATACATGCTATAGAATAGATCAGTTGACAAAAAGAAAAAAGCTCGCGTCTGCAATTCACGAAGTAATTGTTGCTACGCCAGCTAAAAAAATTAATTTGAACTTAATAGAAAATGACCAAAATTTTCGAAACGCAATCTTTAAAAGTAATGTAAATACTTGGATCGAAGATTTTAAGTTGAGATTATCTAATGCCTCAAGAGGAGAAAAAATCTGTTTGCTTACTACAATTCCAATTAATAATTGGACGATTCGAGAAGCAGTAAAAGAATTTGGGGTTACTAAATACATGGTCACGACTGCAAAAAAATTACAAATAGAAAAAGGATGCGCATCTCGTCCTGATAAAAAAACGGGTCGAGGATTAAATGAAAATCTTCTTGAAAAAGTCTAAGATTTTTATCTGTCTGATGATATTAGTAGAGTGATGCCCGGTGTAAAAGATTACAAGTCAGTAATTGTTGACGGAGAACGTCATCATGAGCAGGTAAACTATTATTGATAGTTTTAGATTAATTTTATTCACTATTCCTCTTAGCGCGCAAGCGCGCGGAATTGTATTAAACTTTCGTGGTTATTAATTCATTGTTTTTGTTTATATACTAATTATTATTATTTTCATGATTTTAATCTGATAATTTGGAACACTTGATTAAATAAATATTATTTTTTATCAAATTGCGAATCTATTATCTAAATGTTTTAATTGAATTGTAATATACAAATTAAAAATAAAAATTTAAATTTCAAATTTGGTTTTTCAACCAATTACATTACGAATAAAATGCTGACATTATTTTTGGGTTCTCTCTTTTATCTTGCGATTTATCTTCCCATTCGGTAGTTTCGATAATTCTGACGTATTCGTTTACAATATTTTTTTTTTTATTCAGTCTTTTTTCTATTCAGTTTTTTTTTTATTTACAAGTAAATATGTTTATTCCTAGAAACGTTTATTAATGGGTAACTTAGAAGACCTACACACTGAATTTATAAAAAAGTACCCTGAAGAAAAAATATCATTGGCAGTATTTAGGCATCTCAGACCACCGCAGTGCATATTAGTCGGAGCTAAAGGCACGCATAATGTGTGCGTGTGCAAAATACATGGCAATTTAAGACTTAAGATAAATGGACTTCAACGAGAACTACTAAAAAAGAAAATTAATTTTACTGTAAATTATCGAGAATGGTTGAAAAACATTATTTGCTCAACTCCAACTACTGATTGCTTTCTTGTAGATTGTCGAAAATGTCCCGGAACGAATCAAGTTATCAAAGATTTAACAGAAAATTTACAAAAATGTGAAATAGACAGCATCACTTATAATCAATGGGTCACAACAGACAGGTTTCGTAAACTATATAATTTCTAAAAAATAATTTTTTTGTTTAATTTTATTATTTTTTCATACTGTCTCTTTTTTTTAAAAGGTGCCAACTGTTAAGTAAAACTGAAAATATACAGATTTTTACGGAAAGTCTTGCAGAAGATCTCCCAATTGTGTTGAAACATGATTACATAGCCCAATCACAAGCAGCGTATCTTGAAAAGCTGAAAAATTCACTGAAGAGTGGAGAGTTTTTGGTTACTCTGGATTTTTCAGAAAATTATTCATTTCATGTACAAGATGCTATACAGTCACAACACTGGTCCAAAGATCAAGCCTCTTTGCATGTGTATGTAATTTATTGCAAAGAAAATAATGTTGTGAGAAACATCAATTATGTGGTTTTGTCAGAAGTCGAAAATCATGACGCTACAGGAGTATATTTGTACAACGCAAAAATGATTTCTTTTTTGAAAAAAAAATTTGGTACCAAAAACGTTAAAAAACTATTTTATTTTTCTGATGGCACGGGGTCGCAGTATAAAAATAAATTTAATTTTTTAAATTTATTACATCACCGAGCGGACTTCAAAATTTCAGCTGAATGGCACTTCTTTGCTACTTCACACGGAAAAGGTGCCTGTGATGGCATAGGTGGATGCGTAAAAAGAAACGCTTATCGAGCAAGCTTACAAAATAACATCCAAATTACAACTACAAAAACTCTTTTTGAATGGGCTGAAAAATTTTTTAAAAAAATTAATTTTGGCATGGTCATGACGAAAGAGTATGAAGAAATGAAAAAAAAACTCGAGCCACGTTTCTCGAAAGCCAAAACCATTAAAGGGACACGCCAATTCCACTGTTACATACCAGTAAATACTAAAAAATTAAAGTGTAAAGTTATTTCAGCTCACAAACAATTTTTTGTTCATAGAATGTAGTGATAAATTCGTATTTAATAAAACAAAATTAGTTAGAAATCGAAAAATAATTTTGTAATGAATAAACTTATATTTTTGAATATAAATTTATATGTAAATATAAAGTAAATTTTTTATTAGCATACTTACGGTAAGTAAAAACGCAGTCATTAAGAAACCCAATTTTTGAAAATAATCGGAAAATGTAAATAGTTATGCGAGCGCGCGTGAAGCGGTAGCGTCGTGCGCCGTGGCTCCGTCACCTCGCCGCGCTCGTCGCAGCGCTCGTTTTGCGGTCTTTAAAAATTCACAACTTTTGTTCTTGTGAATATTACCAAAATTTTTTTTCACGTACTTCTAGGTAACACTTTAAAGAAAAATATCGTTGAAAAAATTTTGGCCCACCCATATGAGAAGTTTATTAAATTTTCATTTGTTTATTAAAAAATTAATTTTTTATAAACAAATTAAATTTTTTTTTTTTAATTTATTTATCATTCAATTCTTTACTTATTTGTGAAGTCGTTGTTAAAATTTTGTAAACTTTTATTAAATAGTTCTCTAGAAATGGCGATTTAAAAAAATAGTCACCTAAAAGTTTGATTGTTTATAACTTTTAGAAAAATTATTATTTAAAAAAAAACTTTACTGGCTTTTTTTTAAAGCATAACACTTGACTTTTGCGTACAAAGGCTATCGAATTTCGAAAGTTTTGTTTTTCTGTCCGATTTCAGAAATTTTGACTCTGAGTATCAATTTTTTCATAGCAGGCGACCTAATTTTGGCTGGAATTTAAATAGTTTTTAGTCAAAAAATAATTTCAAAACATCTATAATGAACGAAAAAGTTAAATGTAGCGTGTATATTGTTAAAAAAAACACTAGTTTAGCACATAAAATGTGTCAAAAGTGTATGCTTTGGAATCAACTAAAACCCCAAATCCGCACTACAATTACTATGGAAGCTTGTTTGAAAACATATGAAGAGAAGATTCCACATATTTTTGAGAGAAAAAAAAAAGGTCGAAACCGTTCAGAAATGCTCGTGAAAATCGTAAAAAACGCGTTTTTTGTGTTTTTGGACAACTTTAAACAGCTGTATCTTGGAAGCGGAAGATCGTACAGGGTTCCAGTTGGTCGCAAAATTTTTGTTTTTTCATAAAAAAAAATTTAAGAATTTTTTCATATGCACAAAAATTTAGCCTAGAAAAAGTTACGGTCGTTTGAAGATACCTGCAAATGAGCAAAAATAGCAACAACTGTATTAGACTGTACTAGTATAAAAATGAACAAATCAAGTTGTCAAAATATTTTCGAAAAAGAACTTATTTTGAACAAAATTGTCCCGCAAACTAGAGGTTTCTATCTCATTTTGATCAAAAGTTAGAATTTTTCGAAAAATACCTTACAATTGCTTAAAACAGCTTAAAAATAGGCCATTTTTCAATCTTTGAAAAAATCTAGCACCAAGCAGAAATAAGATAGAGACCTCTAGTTTGCGGCAAAAGTCTTCTATTAAATAGTACTTTCGCCAAAAAAAAATTGCAATAAAATCGGTGAACCTCGTGGTTTTTTAAAAAAGTATTATTTTAACCCATATACATATATTGTATACACTTTCTGAAAAGTATACTTTTTAGTTTTAAATTTAATTTAATTTTGAATTTTTGATTAAGAAACTTTTTAACTTTACTTTTATTCTTTATAACATTTGATATGTTTTTTGAATAAATTAATAAACTAATGACAACAATCCTTATTATTACGCATTATGACAGCTCTTTTTTCCGAACACTGTCGTAAGTCTCATTTTCGTTAAATAATTGTATTCATAAAATATTTTGTTGGTTATGACCTTGTACTTTTATATTTCAATAAAGATCTCCTGACGAGGCTGACAAAACATGTCAGCGAAACGTTGAAAAGTTTAGAATGAATAATAATGCCTTCATGTGATCCATTTACTATATTACAAATAAAATTAGTTAAGTATTTACATATATTTAATTGAATTGAATATGTATTTTATTGGCTTTTTTTACAATGAGTAATATACAGCCATAACGCAATCCCTTACAAAAAAAACCTACAGAATTTTTTGCAAAAAAAACCTGCAGAAATTCTGCTAAATTTTTGCAAAAATTTTGCAGAATTGCTGCATGTTTTTTGCAGGGACTAGACAAAATATACAACTAATGAAATCATTATAAGTCCGACGAAAAAATATTAGGGAGCAAACTTGAAGCACAAAATTAGGTTCAATATATGATCAGAAAACATTTAGCGGCTATTGTAAAACTAAATATTTTCAAGTTGTTACCGACTGCGGACCACGATAAGTTTCTTGCAATAATCACGCAGAATTTTCTGCAGGTATTCTGCATATATTTTATGAAATAGTAGAATAAAGTCTTGTTATCTTTGCACTGATACACATTTTTACATAATTATAGTTATACTGAAAAAAAATGATGTAACTTACACCGAAGCTTAAATTCATACAGTTGGTCACTAGTTTGATATTTTTTAACATAACTGAGCTCATTTTAAAGCTTGATCCAAGAGCTTTAAGACCAGCCCAGATACGTATGGCAATCATAGCAAAACTATACCATTGAATTTACTGAAAATTATTTTTTTGATAAGTGATAAAAATTATGTACCTAATTTCAGCCACAACTACTTTGAAAGTGTTTTTTAATTTCTTTTGTAGTCAAACTAAGGACTTGCTACTAAAAACTAAAGAAAAGGGTTAAAAAAACCCACTCAAATAAAACAGAATCATTCACAATTCAAGGTAAGTTCTCGCAAAATAATTCAAGTAAGATTACACGAGGGAGGAGATTTATATTTTCAATTAAAACTAAAATTTTCTTACCTCTTAGTTGAACTTGCCTTACTGGTTACTGCTTTTTTTTTTACTGATTTTATTTATTTATTTGTTTCGTAATAATAATTAGAAAATAATAACAAAAATGGTATTAATTTCAGAAGTTTCATTTAGAATCTATGAATTTAAGTAAAATATTAAGAATATCAATTCTTAACAGCTCAACTAGAAAAGGTATGACAGAAAAAGGACCGAAAGGATGAATCTTTCTTAACTCTTTCAACATTTTATTTCAGTGATTATTAAACAATTTACGTTGCCAAAAAATATGTTCCATAGAATCAATATACTCTTCACATTTACATAAATCAGAATCAACAATTTTGTATCTAAATAAAGAGTAATTTAAATTAGTGTGTTCTTGCACGATTAACAAAACTTGTTAATTTCCTAGGTAACTCATACTTATAAAATCAAGGTTTTTTTTGATGCATTATAAAAATTAGAAAAATAAAAAATACCTTCCTCTTTACTAGATTCTATCAACTCAATCTCGTAATTATGTTCAAAGCAAATCTTTGAATATTCTTGAAATAAATCAGTTAATGGTATTTCAATATTCATCAAGATTCCGTTTTTTGCAGCCAACTTAGCTAGTTCATCAGCTTTGTCATTACCTATAATTCCAACATGAAAAGGAATCCAAAAAATAGAAATATCTAACCCTAACAATTTTAATTGATAAAGATTTTTCCTTATATCTACTACCAACTGAGATTCGGCAATTTGATGGATCATCATTATTTAATAATTTGAAATATTCTTATATTCAATTGTGATGCTGTGTTTTTTTATTCTCAATTTGTTAGTTATAAGTTCGAATGTTTTGGTCTGCTTCGCTTTTTGTATTGGTTAGTTGATTGAATCGGAGTGTCTCACTTAAATTATTACTTTCACTTTAAACAGCATTACTTTATGTATTAGTTTTTGATTACATTCGAAACAATCATTTGATCTTTTAGATGTTGTGTTGAACGTGACCCCTTGATACTTCACAATCATCTACCTACCTAAATTTTTAACATTGCAGTTTCAGGCACGCAGTTTATATAAAAAATTTTACCGTAAAAAGTTTTTGAATAATAAAATTAATTTTTTTTAGTTTGAAGATTGGATTTTGGAAAAATTAAAAATGTATTGTTGTTGACAACCCAGCTGAAAAAATCCCTATGGAAATCCATATGGAAATCCATGCAAGATCCCAAACGGAAATCCATAACAGAATCCATATGGAATTCCGTATGGTAAATTGAAACAGATTTCCATATGGATTTCCATATGGATTTTCAAAAGCAAAGAATTTTTTTTTTTAGCAATTTTTTTTTTCCAAATTTTTTTTATTATTTGATAATAATTTTAAAAAAATTGGTTAGCATAATTATTTTTATGCTTTTTTCCAAAATATTTGTACATATCTTTTCTGTTTATCAAAATTTTTTTTTTTTTGAATTCAATTCTTTATATTTTGATTTTATTCTCATCGGTAAAAATTAATACTTTACAAACTTCATATTTTATTTTGATTATTGATAATTATTGATACTTATATAATTTTATGTTTGAAGTCATGCGTTTTTCATTGTTTTTGTTTCGTTATCTCAAAAGTTAATCATTAACTTGACTGATACGCAGCTCCCGGAATATGTTACGGACGTTTTGACTGTAGGTGACAACTATAGTATTGCTATTCCGATTTCTAAGACTGATATTTTGAATACGATTAAGAATGTCGAGAACTCTTTTCTTTTTAAAAAACGGACCGAGGAGAGTTGTAATAAAATCAGGGAGATTATTATTAATATATACAAGGACGAGATTAAGTACGATAGACACTCGACACAAACAACGACTGACTTTTATTTTAAACTCGGGAAAACCAAAGAATTTTTGAAAAATAATCCCCAGCTCTTTTTTACAAATGCCGACAAAGGCAACCTTACAGTTTGCATAGATAGGAATGAGTATCTTACTAAAATGAAAGTAATGCTTGACGATGACAAATATTACGAACGGATCTATGACTTTGATAATCTCTTGACGACTTTGCAAAGGAACGTATATAATATTTTATGTTTTCTTAATAGTAATTATAAATTATTTTCTGATAATTTTAATGAAAGACAGCTTACACAGACAGACACCCTACTACCCAAATGCTACGGACTCCCGAAAGTTCATAAGACTGATACACCGATGAGACCGATTATATCGATGGTTAACACTCCGACTGAATTTTTATCAAAAATTATTTTGCGCGAACTTAAGAAAGCAATCAACCTTCCTAAATCCCACATAAACAATAGTTTGGAACTCATCCAGAACCTAAGGAACATACACATTCCACCTAACTATATTTTAATCTCATTAGATGTAGTATCACTTTTTACTAACATCTCTCTTCAGTCGGTGACTGACAGCCTTTCGAGGAGAGCCCACGATATTAGTTCTAAATGCATGATAAATTTTAATGATCTCATTTTTTGCATTCAGTTTCTTTTTGAACACACTTTCTTTACATTTGATAATGCATGCTATCACCAGATTTTGGGTACACCTATGGGCTCCTCTATATCCCCGATTTTGACTGATATAGTGGTCGGTGATTTGGAATCATCCTGCCTCGAGACACTGCAAAGGGACCTCGATATTCAACCTCTTTTTTATTACAGATACGTTGACGATATTTTTATTTGCATTGACAGGTCACACCTTAACCGGGTGGTTGAGATTTTTAACAGTCATGACGAAAACTTAGTTTTCACATGTGAGACAGAGCAGGATAGGAAGATAAACTTTCTAGACGTGACGTTTTTTAGAGATAATGACAGAATTATCACCAATTGGTACAGGAAAGACATATTCACATCTAGGACAATTAATTTTTACTCAAACCATACAGACTCACAGAAAAAGAATATCGTGTATAACTTGGTTGATCGGGCTATCAAACTCTCAGACGCACAGTTTCACGACGCGAACATTACGTTAGTTAGGAAGATTCTTGCCGATAACGACTATGACGGGGATTTTGTTGATAAACATATTAAAGTTAGACTGAGGAACATTAAATTCCAAACACAAAACTCCAACACTACGGACGACACAAATAATAATCCTTCAAATAACACTCTCATTATCCCTATTCCTCTCAATGACAAACGCTCCTTTAGTAGAATTTCAAGATCCTTGAGTTCCTACAATGTTAAGATAGTGCCCCGGATGTCGAAGCCACTGAAAAGGCTTATTAAACTGGGGAAAGACAGTACACCTAGGATGCGTAAAACCTGCTCCGTTTACAAGTTGGTTTGCAAGAACTGCCCAGCTGAGTACGTAGGGCAGACAAAAAGACCACTTGAGGACAGAGTCAGGGAGCACGCTGAATTTAAAGACCCGTCCTCGGTAGTTTCATTACACAGACAATTTCACGACCACGAGTTTGACTGGGGGAAGACTGAAATTTTAGACACTGAGAGGAACCCGTATAAGCGTAATATTTCTGAGATGCTTTTTATAAATTCAAATCCCAATAATTTGAATAAAAAGCATGAAGTAAAAAATTTGAACTCCATTTACAAAAATATTTCCCGTCTACTCCGATGAATCCTGTAGTTTAAACTTTTTTTCTCCCCCCTTTTTTCCTGATTTCTATTTTAACTACTCATTGACCTTCACACGGACTCCACCACACTGGACATGCTCTTGTTCTCGTTTACGACTTTTTCCCGAATTTGACGCTGCTTGAAAAACATGAGGCCCACGTGTTCAGAGTGCAAGCGTTGGTCATGCGTTTTTCACTTGCACCCTCGCCTCGCTCACCGTGAAGCTGCGGAGGAGCAGTCTGTTTTAAACACTCGTGCTGTTCACTCCGTTGTGCTATATAGTTTTTCAAAAATCCATTGATTAAATTTGTAATTGACTTTAGTCAATTGTAAGTTTAATTAATGTAAATGCGCTTTTTGAGTTTTTGCGAACGTGACTTCTTGCAGGTGCATTATTGCAGTTTTTACCTTTTCTTTGTGCAGTTTGAAGTTTTGACAGAATTTAGTGACTGAACTGTGTGTGCAGTGTGTTGAATTTTTTACCAAAACTGTGAGACTGACTTGAGACTGTATTTAATTTGCCTCACGATTGACGACTGCTTTTTGCATTGGCAATTTACACTGCACCTTCGATGATACTGTACATCTAATTTTTATTATAAGTAAGTTGAGGTTGATGTTTGTATAACTTAGACTGTTAAGGTTTTATTCGAGTTTGTAAACTAATTGTGAATTTTGTTTTTGTTCAATAAAGTCCTCCTGAAGAGGTCGGCAAACCCTGGCCGACGAAACGTCGAGAAATTCAGATTATAAATTTTTTTTTTTGAAAAATTCTTTTTGCAAACACACCTCCTGCCTTCAACCGATCCATACGCCCTATTGGGTGATTACTCAAACCGCTTGCTATATTTTTCTTTGTTCCTCACGATTCCTAACATCTTGCTCTATCAGAAAACCAGTTTTAAAAAATATTCTAAGGAAATTGAATATGCAATTCAAAAATAACCTTCAAATTGTTACGAATTTTTATGCTTGGCAGAGCACTTCCCCCTAGTGAAAATATATGATGCGTACTCACATGCGTACGCACGTGCTGTTAACGTTCAGTAAATTTTTTTTTAAAAATAACAACTTTATTATTTTTAAAACAGTAAACAACAAGGTAACAGTTACAAACAATAAGTTCAACATCAAAACTTAACTTGTCTCTGCCCTCTGCTCGGCTTGCAACCTGCACGAACTCTATCATTGTGAACCTTTCTCCTGTTCTCGGCCATCACTGCTGCAGCTAATCATTTGCAACCATGTGTTAGCAGTTTTTTTTTTTTTTTTTTTTTTTTTTTTAAGTCAAAGAAGAAAGGAACTGTATAAATATGGAAAATTTGTCTAAATTATTTGTGCTTTCTTGATTGCACAGATCTATGCTCATCGGAGGTTTTAGTGTACCTGACTTTAGACATTCCGAAAATGGGTTTCAAATTTTTTAATTGAGTTTTAATATTAACATTAAAAGAAAAAATTATAAAAACTTTTTCATTGAAAATATATAAAAGGGTATAGCCGGTTAAGGGGGGGTAAAGTGCCCCCGGTGCAAACCCCTACAAAACCTATACCATTCGAAAGAACATAAAAAAAGAAAATTTTTGGCGCCAACCAGAAATTTTTTCCCCTTATAGTGCGCATGCGCGGTCCAAAATAGTGATTTTTCAACTTTTATTTATTACTCAGAATCTAAGAGGACTAGCGAGATGCGGTTTACGGGAAAATTTTGTTTGAAAAAAATGCAGTTCAGAAAAAAAAATTTCAAAAATTTTTGGCGCCAAATTCATATTGTTAAAGTGGTTTTAAACTTTTAAATTGCGATTTAAAAATATCTTGGATAGGTGGTGGTCCAAAAAAATTTTTTTTATTTGTATTTTAACGTAAATTTTTCGTGAAAATTTTTTCAAATTTTTCAAAGGGGTGGAAAGTATGAAAACACTCAAAAAACCACTTTTTTCCAACTTTTTTGGCCTTTTTACTACTGATAATTGGTTTAAAAATTTACAAAACAATGAAATTTCATAATTTCTACAACTTTACATGAAAATATACAATATACGATGTTAAAGTACTGTTTTAGGCTTTTTATAGACCATAAAATCGATTTTTAAGATTTTTTTGCATATAGTAAAGGTACAAATACCTCATTCAAACATCAAAATCGTTGAAATACTTGTAATTTTCCAAGGTGAACTCAAAAAAGTCACAAACAATATTTTTTTAAACCTATCAAACCTTTATAAAGCCAAAAAACCTATTTGTAAACTCTTTTTTGCAACAACATAAGTAAAAAATTATAATAACCATTAAAATATGATACAAATTTTACTATAGAGATAATACTTGGGAAGCTTAAAATATGTACCCATTATAAATAAATAAATAAATGAAGGTGAATAAATTCCCTTTTTTTAAAACAAATTAATCATCATAGTCACTGTCATCATCGATCACGGGCATAGTATCATCTTCTACAAACAGATCTGATAAAATATGGGATGGATTGAGTAATTTAGATTTGAATCTTCCACAAGACAAGTAATACAAAACAGCAGCGACGTGAGAACAGCATCCAATCGTTCGCTGCCCATTTGCACATTTACAACACCATCTTTTAATACCTCCGTAACCAATAGTGCCAGGACTGTATTCTATATAACAGTTGTAAGTCATCGAATTTATGTGTCTGGATCGTACTTGCACTCTTAATATTTGCGGGGTTTCTTTAAGAAATTTTAAACTGAGTACACCATTAAAATCAAGCATTTCTGCTAAATAAGACACAGCTTGTTTCAACTGATATCCGCCAGTAAACAGAATTTTTAGATCCTTTTCGGTCAGTTCCGGAAAATCGTCCAAGTCTTCTGAAGTTAAATCACTAAAAGGTTTTTGACGTCGATTCCATTTTCCTTCTTCGACTTCTTGAGCTAGAGTATTTTCCACTTGGGATTGCTGATTTATACGGTTAACGATTTCATCTGTCATTTCAATGTCAGAGTGAAATCGTTTCCCAAAAAAATTATTAAGGAAACAAGCAACTTTACAAAACCATTTTGCATTATACAAAGCTTTATTATCAAACTGATGATGCAAAAGCTTGTTTTTTTGACCAATTACCCCGTGGACTGCTTCTACTGCCCATCGTATTTTCGTGACTAATCTTGAATGATTTGCTTCTTCTCTGCTCAATTGCTTTTTTTTACCTTTGAGCGAAGGCTCATTAGTTGATCGTCATCCAAGTTATGCAACCTCTTAGCGATGGACGTGGTATGGCGAGCAATAAGTTCTTCTCTAGGTGTAGCGTGAATTCCAAACCGAGAAGGTAATACATCAACTTTAAATGATCTCATTACAGAGTTTACGAAGTCAGAAATTCTTTGGGACCACTCAATGCCTAACATAGCTGCAATCATGTTATTGGAGTTACCACTTCTCAACTTTAATAAAAACACTACTAATGCTTGAGTTACATCTCTATTATGTGAGTCCCTCATGATTGTCAGCATTTCTCGAAGTTGAATCAGTTGCTCCCAGCTTAAACCTGTGAATACTTTTAAACTTTTTTCGGGGATCGAAAAATCTGGAATTCTGTCGAAGAGGTTGCTGTCTACTCTTGCCGAAAAACCTTTCAACAGTTTGGTTAGTTCAGGAACTTCGATGGTACTGAAGTTAGAATAAATGCGCAATTGTCGGAGATCATCCTCATAAAAACGGTTTTTAATAGTTAAGTGCTTTTTGCAGCATCGGTTTTCTGGAAATAAAAAAAAAAGTACAAATTATTAAAAATATCAAAGAAAAACATAGAAAATAAGTAACTTAAAATTACTGTAAGGAATGAAAATTTGCGTTCGACTGTAAGCTTGAGAGCGAGCCTCAAAAGAAATCTGAACTAAATTTTGGGTAGCACTAGAACCACATAAGCAGCAATATTTATGAGTAGAGACTGTTCGATTGATTGGAAGTTCTACTGAGTCAATTTTTTCTGGCTCAGGCTCGAATCGAACGGTGGGATCATTCGTTGACGATTGTGAAGATGATGCCTCAGATGTTGACTGTGAAAGGAGTTGGCTCATTTGAGGAACTGGATTTTCGAGTGTTGGCTGCTGCTGCTCCTGCTGCTCTTCTTCTAGTTTAAGTTTTTTGTTGCTTATATCCTTTTTTAGCTTAGAATAGCACTTAACGCATAAAAAGCTGCCAAAATATGCAACTCTGTGCTCGAAGTCACCAACTTCATAAGTATCGTATAACCAGTTTGTAACTTCATCAGCAAACTCATCTGAATTAATTATTTTTTTCTCACTATTAGGTAGTTTACGTCCATTTTTTTGGCACTTAACACATTTTGTATGCGCCGACTTCAAGTCCATGTTGGTATCACATAGAAAGAAAAAACTTCGTCTAGGAAACTGCGAATTATACATGGAATTATATTTATGAATCCATAGATGTTATCATAATAAAATATAATAATTTTAAAGAAAAAATTAAAAATGTTTCGAAACTATCATTAACAATACAATTTTCTAATGACGTGTAACAAAATTAAATAAAGTATTTTGTATTAACTTCATAAAAATGTTCAAAATATTTCATGCAATCATTTGATCATGCTCTTTTTTATTTAAAAAATTGAATCAAGATATAAATATAATTTTTAAGTTTTTGGCATTTAAGTATTTAATAATAATTATGAAAATAACATATTTACAAAAAAAAAAGTCGATTCGTTACAGTATTTATCAGTCTAACAATTAAGAGGTTTATTCATTTATTTTAAAATGGTAACAACTTGATATATCGACGCCTTAATGGAATAACACCGTAACTCGATAGAAACACCGTAACTCGTTAGAAACACCGTAACTCGATAGAAACACCGTAGCTCGGAACTGTCGTAACTCGGCGATGATTAAACTCGGTAATAAATGGGCTCTCAACACCTCTCATCACAATTTTCGCATTGAATCTTTTTTTTTTATTCTTTAAACAACCTTCGAAAACATTTTCACAAAAAAATTGTGATGAGAGATAGTGAGAGCCCATTTATTACCGAGTTTAATCATCGCCGAGTTACGACAGTTCCGAGCTACGGTGTTATTCCATTAAGGCGTCGATATTTGGTACGTAATAATACTAAAAATTACTTGTTCAAATTGAAAAAAAAAATTGTATGATATATTTTCTAATTTGCGTACCTGTACAAAATTTTTACTTGATGGCAATATCACTCGTTACTAATTGATTAAATGAAAAAAAGAGCACCCAAAAAAGTAGGTATAAAACATGTAAACTATATAATACACAAGAGAATATAATTTTTTACTGTCACTAATTTATAATTGATTCAAAACGAACATCTGATTAATAGACGTTTTTATGATAGTAAAATGTATTTCTTGCGTAATACAACTCGTCGGTTTACGAATGACAATAAATTGACAGTTGGCTCTCTTTCGCTGATTCAAAAAAGCGCTATCTAGTAGCTGAAATACAAAACAAAAAAATTACTCAAATTAATAAATTATTACAATATTTATTTATGTACCCATAAAATAATAATAATATGAATTTCAGAAAAAGTAATATGAAAGATAATATAGAAACGAAAATTTTTGATAAATTTTCATCTTTTCTCCAATAAAAATATATCTTGCTTTGCTTTGTGAATTTTTATTGAAAGTTGGAGTCAACCGCGAGGGCGCAAGTGGCGTGGCGTGATCAGATCAGGGCCACAGTGTATTTTTTTTTCTGTGTTATTGTTTTGTTACTGTTTTTAACCTTTTTTTTTTCCTATTATCTTCACAAAAAACTAGAAGAATACAGTGTAAACGAAAAAAAAACCTTTTTTGTTTTTTTGTAATAAACAAATTCACACAATTCACGACATAAATTTTAAATTATTTTTGTAGGTTAGGCTGCGAAAAAAATCACATGCTGCATTATTTACTGCTCAATGAATATTTATTTGTCAGTATAATGATTTGTTTCATACATTAGTACATACTATATTTGTATACATGTATAGTATATTTTCCTGTATTTAATCAGTCTGTTTAGACATGCACAAAATATTGTTCACCAGTAAAAACTAAATTATAAAATCTAATATTCAAATCATTGATGATAACTTTTACACTGTTAAGACTTGAAGAGTGTGTATAAGCTTATTTTTATAATCATTTAGCTTTAAAGATAAAAATAAGAAATACAGCTTAACTCATAAATGAAATGCACAGAATAAGTCTGCTAAAATAAGTCAGTTACCACATAAAGGTTTCATTTTAGAACTTAATAAAGATTGGCTCATCTTTCACTAAATATACTTCATTGATTATAAGATGTGTGACTGAAATACTTACTCAATGATTTTTTATTTCGAAGCTTATTTGAACTAATATGAAAATATCATTTTTCATTTTGGTAGATATGAATAAAGATTCAAATTTAATTTAAATCTCTACAATATCTTTAATTTGTACAACTAAAGTATTCTGAAAACTTTCGAACTCAAGCATTCGGAATCAGTTGTTATGAGGCTTATAGGAGCTTATATTAACTGATCTAAATCATTTAATTGATTTGATAATATACAGAATTTGATATTTAATTTAAAGTCAGAAGAATCAAAGAAAAAAATCTAAAATTTTTTACATCTAAACCTAATAAATCTGTGGATCTGGACAAACTAAGTAATGTCTATCAGGCAATTTTTCAAGTTTACTAGTCATTAAATTTTATTTTACTTTATTAAGCTTTTTATAAAGTTTTGAATCTTGTAATGAAAGGTGAATCTATTTTTTTCGCAAGCATTTATAAGTAGAAAAGTTATAAGTGTACATATACCCTAAGAATTAGGTGTAAAAGTCTATGCGTCAAATAAAAAGTACACATAAAACCATGGAATTATGATCTTATTTATATAGAAAATTAAAATTAAAAATACTTGCAAAAAAATTGTGAGGTATTATCTCTATAGTAAAATTTGTATCATATTTTAATGGTTATTATAATTTTTTACTTATGTTGTTGTAAAAAAGAATATTGTTTGTGACTTTTTTGAGTTCACCTTGGAAAATTACAAGTATTTCAACGATTTTGATGTTTGAATGAGGTATTTGTACCTTTACTATATGCAAAAAAAATCTTAAAAATCGATTTTATGGTCTATAAAAAGCCTAAAACAGTACTTTAACATCGTATATTGTATATTTTCATGTAAAGTTGTAGAAATTATGAAATTTCATTGTTTTGTAAATTTTTAAACCAATTATCAGTAGTAAAAAGGCCAAAAAAGTTGGAAAAAAGTGGTTTTTTGAGTGTTTTCATACTTTCCACCCCTTTGAAAAATTTGAAAAAATTTTCACGAAAAATTTACGTTAAAATACAAATAAAAAAAATTTTTTTGGACCACCACCTATCCAAGATATTTTTAAATCGCAATTTAAAAGTTTAAAACCACTTTAACAATATGAATTTGGCGCCAAAAATTTTTGAAATTTTTTTTTCTGAACTGCATTTTTTTCAAACAAAATTTTCCCGTAAACCGCATCTCGCTAGTCCTCTTAGATTCTGAGTAATAAATAAAAGTTGAAAAATCACTATTTTGGACCGCGCATGCGCACTATAAGGGGAAAAAATTTCTGGTTGGCGCCAAAAATTTTCTTTTTTTATGTTCTTTCGAATGGTATAGGTTTTGTAGGGGTTTGCACCGGGGGCACTTTACCCCCCCTTAACCGGCTATACCCTTTTAAGATAATAGCAAACTAGTGGTAACATGTTTTTTTCTTACTCGAAAAATTCCAGGTACACGGTTATTTGGTTCAGTTCACCATAAATTGAAAAATAAATTCTTTATTGTTAAACTTATTGTTTATAGCACTGTTATCTTATTGTTTACTGTTTTAAAAATAATAAAGTTGTTGTTATTTAAAAAAAAAAAAATTACTAAACGTTGACAGCACGTGCGTATGTACATGCATACGCATCCCATATAGCACAAAAAGTTTTCAGAACGTTCTGGCAACGTTGCACAGAAACCATTGCAACCTTTCGTTGAAAGGTTGCTGAACGGTTTTAGAAACGTTGTGACAATCGTGTAGATCTCCGTTATTAGTTTTAAAGAAAACCTTCAATCAACGTTATGGCAACGAAGTTTCTCAACCATATTTTTTCAAAAGGTGACCACAAATCGTTCTGGCAACGTTTCTAGAACCTTATAGTAAAACGATCCTTCAAAGTTGCTACAGAGTGTTGACAAGGTTCCAAATTACCGATTTGAATTGGAAATGTTTAAGCGAGAACCTCAAGTTTGAGTAATTTAATTAAAAATACCTATGAATTTGAGGTAGTAAAATTTTATGTTTTTAATTTTTTTTGTAAATAATTCGACCAAAATTGGTAAGAACAGCTCTAAGACTAGTCAAATCATTCAAAAATTATTGAAACGACTTTCAGTCGCTCGGCCGGAGTAACAAAATTTGGTGGGTTATATATCCACAGCTTGTTACTTTTCTGAGAGCTCAGTTCTAACGGTAAGCCACCTAGCGGATGGGACCCAAAACTACTCATTTCGCGTGAGCAGTCGTTAGATCTTAAAAAGCATTTAAAGTATTTAAATATACATGTTGAAAACATACTTAGTTTTTAGCTCTTAATTAAAATTTTAATTTTTAGCTAGTAATAAATTCACGATATTAAAAAGAAAAAATTTAAAAAAAAAGGGAGGTTTAATTTTTTTTTTTTCATGAAAATGTAAACTAAAAAAATTTTTAAATATTCATAAGAAAATATTTGATCAAGTTTATTATAGTTAAATAAATGAAATTTCATTATCAAGCCCCGAAGGGGCACAACTTAAATATTAGTTCTAATCCATTATCTCTAACGATAATGTGTGGTTTGGTGGCTAGAGTCACCGCTCTCTATTTTGCCGTCACAGGTTCGAATCTTTCTGCTTTTTTTTTTTTTTAACAAATTATATTCATACGCTCTTTAGGTGTTTTTAAGGACATTTTCTAACTATTAAAATTGTTATAAATAAATGCATCAGTACACTTATTTTGAAAAATTTTAATTTTTTAATAACCTTGTGGAGGATAAATGAATGAAAAAAAATAATTTTTTCAGGGGCATTTTTTTAATTTGGTAATAAATTTTCCTTACAATAAATGAACAGATTCATTCTGATTCTTCATAAAGATCAACGAATAACGTTTCTAATCAAGCAATTAGTAATCCATTTTCATTGAAATTAAAGAAAATGTTTATTCAAAAATAAAGTAACTGTACTTAAAATGCCCCCCTCTCCTTGGTATGTTGAATGTATAGACTCTGTGACCAGTGTGTCCGATCCCGGCCCAGGTACCGAGAAATTTAAAAATCTTCCGGTGAAGATCAGGCAAACAAAAAACACACAAAAACTTGGGCGGCTGGGTTCAATAAATAAATAAATGAATAAATAAGTAAATCAATAATCCCCCAAACTTAACAACCCAAAAACCCTGGGCATTGAGATTAAAATAATCAATGATTAAATGAATAAATGAACCCCAAGCAAGACAACCCAACAACGCTGGTCATTCGTGTTTTCGTTTTTTTTTATTTTTTATTTATTTATTTTTTATTTCTAAATAAATAAATAAATAAACCAAAAAAAAACCAAATCAATAACGCAGGGCGTTAAAGTTTTTTATGAACAATCAAAAATTAAATAAACAAACAAACAAAGCTAGACGACCCAATAAAACTGGGCATCCGGGTTTTTTAAAATAAATAAATTAATGGACCGCCAAGCGCTTCAACCCCATTACGCTCGGCGTCCGAGTTTTTTTTTATTACATAATTTAATAAATAAATTAATGAACCGCCAAGATCTACAACCACATAATGCTAGGCATCCAAGTTTTTTAAATAAATGAACTAATAAATAAATTCACAGAACGCCAAGCACTACAACCCCATAACGCTGGGCGTCCGAGTTTTTCTAATAAATAAATTAAAAAAAAAATTAACAAAGTGCCAAGCTCTACAACCACATATTGCTAGGCAACCAAGTTTTTTAAATAAATGAACTCATAAATAAATTAACACAACGCCCAGCACTACAACTCCATAACGCTGGGCGTCCGAGTTTTTCTAATAAATAAATTAATAAATAAAAGTAACGAACCGCAAGGCATATCAACCCCATAACACTGGGTGTCCGAGTTTTTCTAATAAATAAATTAATATATAAATTAACAAACTGCCAAGTACTACAACCACATAACGCAGGACGTCCGAGTTTTTCTAATAAATAAATTAATAAAAAAACTAACGAACCGCAGGGCACATCAACCCCATAACACTGAGCGTCCGAATATTTCTAATAAATAAATTAATATATAAATTATCAAACTGCCAAGCTCTACAACCACATAACGCTAGGCATCCAAGTTTTTTAAATAAATGAACTAATAAATAAATTAACAAAACGCCAAGCACTACAACCCCATAACGCTGGGCGACCGAGTTTTTTTAATAAATAAATATATAAATGAACCACCAAACAATACAACCCCATAACACTGGGCATCCAAGTTTTACTAATAAATAAATTAATAAACTGCCATACGCTACAACACCATAACACTGGGCGTCCGAGCTTTTCAATCAAATAAATTGATAAACCGCCAACCGCTACAGCCCCATAACGTTGGACTTCCGAGTTTTCTAAAAAAAAAAATTAATAAATAAATAAATTAACAAACATCCATGCCCTACAATCCCATTACGCTCAGTGTCCGAGTTTTTTTTATTACATAATTAAATAAATTAATTAATAAACTGCTAACCACTACAACCTCATAACGCTGGACATCTGAGTTTTTTTTTTTTAATAAATTAACTAACCACCAAGCACTAAAACCCCATGAAGCTGGGCGTCCGAGTTTTTTTAAATAAATAAATAAATGTATAAATGAACCACCAAACAATACAACCCCATAACACTGGGCATCCAAGTTTTACTAATAAATAAATTAATAAACTGCCATGCGCTTCAACCCCATAACACTGGGTGTCCAAGTTTTTCAATTAAATAAATTGATAAACCGCCAAGCACTTCAGCCCCATAACGTTGGATATACGAGTTATTTTTTTTAATTAATTAACTAACTGCCAAGGACTAAAACCCTATAACGCTGGACGTCTGAGTTTTCTAAAAAAAAAAATTAATAAATAAATTACCAAACTGCCGTGCCCTACAATCCCATTACGCTCGGCATCCGAGTATTTTTTTATTACATAATTCAATAAATAAATTAACAAACTGATATGCCCTACAACCCCATAACACTGAGCATCCGAGTTTTTCAAATAAATAAATTGATAAACCGCCAAGCGCTACAACCCCATAACGTTGGACGTCCGATTTTTTTTAAATAAATTAACGAACCGCCAAGCACTAAAACCCCATAACGCTGTGCGTCCGAGTTTTTCAAATAAATAAATTGATAAAGCGCCAAGCGCTTCTACCCCATAACGTTGGACGTCCGAGTTGTTTTTTTTAAATAAATTAACTAACCGCCAAGCACTAAAACCCTATAACATTGTGCGTCCGAGTTTTTCTAATAAATAAATATTAATTGATTCATTAAAAAAAACTTGGATGTCCAGCGTTATGGGGTTGCAGTGCCTGGCAGTTTGTTGGTTTATTTATTATTTAATATATTTAAAAAAATCTGATGTCCAGCGTTTTGGAGTTGTAGCACTTGGTGGTTTATTAATTTATTTATTAGAAAAATTTGGAAGCACAGCGTTATGAAATTTAAGTGCTTGGTGGATAAGTAATTTATTTAAAAAAAAAAAAAAAAAAAAAAACTCAAACGTCCTGCGTTATGGGGTTGTATTGTTTGGCGGTTCATTCATATATTTATTTACATATTCAAAAAAACTTAGACGCCCAGCTTCATGGGGTTTTAGTGCTTGGTGGTTAGCTAATTTATTAAAAAAAAAAAAAACTCGGACAACCAGCGTTATGGGGTTGTGGCGCTTGGCAGTTTATTAATTTATTTATTAATTTATTCATTAAAAAAACACTTGAACGCCCTGCGTTATGGAGTCGTACTGCTTGACAGTTTGTTAATTTATTTATTGATTTATTTATCAAAAACAAACTCGGACATCCAGCGTTATGGAGTTTCAGTGCTTGATGGTTAGATAATTTATTTAAAAACAAGAAACCGGACGTCCATTGTTATGGGGTTACAACGCTTGACGGCTTATTAATTTATTTATGAGTAAGACTCGGATGCCGAGTGTTATGGGGTTGTAATGTTAGGTAGTTCATTTATATATGATATTATTTATTAAAAAAAACTTAAACGCACAACTAAATGGAGTTTTAGTGCTTGGTGATTAGTAAATTTATTAAAAAAAAAAAAAACCAGAATGCCCAACGTTATGGGGTTGTACTGTTTGGTGGCTCATTAAGTTATTTATTTATTAAAAAAAAAAACTCAGACGTCTAGCGTCATGGAGTTTTTGGGCTTGATGGTTAGTTAATTTATTTTAAACAAAATAACTCGGACGTCCAGAGTTATGGGGTTGTAGTGCTTGGCAGTTTGTTAATTTATTTATTAATTTATTTATTAGAAAAACTTGGACGCCCAGTGTTATGGGGTTGATATGCCCTGCGGTTCATGAGTTTATTAATTACTTTATTAGAAAAACTCGGACTTCCAGCGTTATGGGGTTTTATTGCTTGATGGATGGTTAATTTATTTTAAAAAAAAGCTCGGACGTACAGCTTTATGTAGTTGTAGCGCTTGGCGGTTTATCAATTTATTTATTTGAAAAACTCAGATGCTCAGCGTTATGGGGTTTTATTGCTTGGCGGTTAGTTACTTTATTAAAAAAAAAAAAACTCGGACGTCCAGCGTTATGGGGTTTTAGTGCTTGGCGATTGATTAATTTATTTATTAGAAAAATTCGGATGCCTTGTGTAGGGGGTTGTATTGTTCAGTGGTTCATTGATATATTTGTTCATTTATTTAAAAAAAAATCGGACGCCCAGCGTTATGGAGTTGTAGTGCTTGGCGTTCTGTTAATTTATCTATTAGTTCATTTATTAAAAAAACTCGGATGCCTAGCATTATGTGGTTGTAGAGCTTGGCGGTTCATTAATTTATTTATTAAATTATGTAATAAAAAAAAAACTCGGACGCCGAGCGTAATGGGGTTGAAGCGCTTGGCGGTCCATTAATTTATTCATTTTAAAAAACCCGGATGCCCAGTGTTATTAGGTCGTCTAGCTTTGTTTGTTTGTTTATTTAATTTTTGATTGTTCATAAAAAACTTTAACGCCCTGCGTTATTGATTTGGTTTTTTTTTGGTTTATTTATTTATTTATTTAGAAATAAAAAATAAATAAATAAAAAATAAAAAAACGAAAACACGAATGACCAGCGTTGTTGGGTTGTCTTGCTTGGGGTTCATTTATTCATTTAATCATTGATTATTTTAATCTCAATGCCCAGGGTTTTTGGGTTGTTAAGTTTGGGGGATTATTTATTTACTTATTTATTCATTTATTTATTTATTGAACCCAGCCGCCCAAGTTTTTGTGTGTTTTTTGTTTGCCTGATCTTCACCGGAAGATTTTTAAATTTCTCGGTACCTGGGCCGGGATCGGACACACTGGTCACAGAGTCTATACATTCAACATACCAAGGAGAGGGGGGCATTTTAAGTACAGTTACTTTATTTTTGAATAAACATTTTCTTTTATTTCAATGAAAATGGATTACTATTTGCTTGATTAGAAACGTTATTTGTTGATCTTTATGAAGAATCATAATGAATCTGTTCATTTATTGTAAGGAAAATTTATTACCAAAATAAAAAAATGCCCCTTAAAATTATTTTTTTTCATTCATTTATCCTCCACAAGGTTATTAAAAAATTAAAATTTTTCAAAATAAGTGTACCGATGCATTTATTTATAACAATTTGAATAGTTAGAAAATGTCCTTAAAAACACCTAAAGAGTGTATGAATATAATTTGTTAAAAAAAAAAAAGCACAAAGATTCGAACCTGTGACGGCAAAATAGAGAGCGGTGACTCTAGCCACCAAACCACACATTATCGTTAGAGATAATGGATTAGAACTAATATTTAAGTTGTGCCCCTTCGGGGCTTGATAATGAAATTTCATTTATTTAACTGTAATAAACTTGATCAAATATTTTCTTATATTTATTAAAATTTATTACCAAAATAAAAATATTCCCCTGAAAAAATTATTTTTTTCATTCATTTATCCTCCAAAAAATTATTAAAAAATTAAAAATTTTAAAAATAAGTGTACCAATGCATTTATTAATACAAATTTTTTTAAAAATTTAGATAATGTCCTCAAAAACACCTAAAGAGCGTATAATTTATTAAAAAAAAAAAAAAAAAAAGCACATAGAATCGAACCTGAGGTGGCAAAATAGAGAGCGGTGACTTTAGTCACCAAACCACACATTAACGTTAGAGATGATGGATTAGAACTAATATTTAAGTTGTGCCCCTTCGGGGCTTGATTATAAAATTTCATTTATTTAACTATAATAAACTTAAACAAATATTTCCACATATTTATTTGTTTATTTATTTATTTATGAATATTTAAAAATTTTTTTAGTTTACATTTTCATGAAAAAAAAAAAAATTAAACCTCCCTTTTTTTTAAAATTTTTTCTTTTTAATATCGTGAATTTATTACTAGCTAAAAATTAAAATTTTAATTAAGAGCTAAAAACTAAGTATGTTTTCAA
Source organism: Encarsia formosa (assembly GCA_038277355.1). Taxonomy (NCBI): domain Eukaryota; kingdom Metazoa; phylum Arthropoda; class Insecta; order Hymenoptera; family Aphelinidae; genus Encarsia; species Encarsia formosa. The sequence goes on from CM076186.1 coordinate 76,716,602, forward strand.
CATGTATATTTAAATACTTTAAATGCTTTTTAAGATCTAACGACTGCTCACGCGAAATGAGTAGTTTTGGGTCCCATCCGCTAGGTGGCTTACCGTTAGAACTGAGCTCTCAGAAAAGTAACAAGCTGTGGATATATAACCCACCAAATTTTGTTACTCCGGCCGAGCGACTGAAAGTCGTTTCAATAATTTTTGAATGATTTGACTAGTCTTAGAGCTGTTCTTACCAATTTTGGTCGAATTATTTACAAAAAAAATTAAAAACATAAAATTTTTCTACCTCAAATTCATAGGTATTTTTTATTAAATTACTCAAACTTGAGGTTCTCGCTTAAACATTTCCAATTCAAATCGGTAATTTGGAACCTTGTCAACACTCTGTAGCAACTTTGAAGGATCGTTTTACCATAAGGTTCTAGAAACGTTGCCAGAACGATTTGTGGTCACCTTTTGAAAAAATATGGTTGACAAACTTCGTTGCCATAACGTTGATTGAAGGTTTTCTTTGAAACTAATAACGGAGATCTACACGATTGTCACAACGTTTCTAAAACCGTTCAGCAACCTTTCAATGAAAGGTTGCAATGGTTTCTGTGCAACGTTGCCAGAACGTTCTGAAAACTTTTTGTGCTATCTGGGATGTGAGTACGCATCATATATTTTCACTAGGGCCATGCAATGAGTTGAAACTTCCGAGCTAAATATCTCAAAAATTAGCCACGGTTGGGGTATAATATGTAAAATACCAACGTGTAGGGGACGCAAAAAACTAGCTCTGTGCAAAATTAAAAAAATTTTGTAAGAAACACGAAAACTATAGGGAGCCACCTTAAGGTAGTAGTTCCGATATATAGCACATACATGGGAAAACACATGCAAAATGCAAACAACTCAAACACTATCTGAATTTTTAATATGTTGTAAATAAACATCTAATCTTTCAAAATATCACTTAAAAAATACAGGTATCCATGCTTTTTTTCGAGATAATTGAGTTCAAAAAATGTTAAATTTTACAGGTTAGGTATTACTATATATTGTGATTTGGTGAATTTCTAACTCAATTATCTCGGAAAAAAGCATGGATACCTGTATTTTTTAAGTGATATTTAGAAAGATCAAGTGTTTTTTTACAACATATTTTAATTTCAGAATTAGTTTGAGTTGTGCACTGAGGCGGAACTACTACCTCAAGGCTACATTTTTTAATCTTTTCATACCTTAAAAAAAATAATTAACCAAATTTTAAAAAATCACAATTAATTATACTGTTTGGTTACATTAAATTATATAACTATCAATAACTATCAATAATCAAAATAAAATATGAAGATTGTCAAATATTAATTTTTAAAATATTAATAAAATCAAAATGAAAAAAATTAAATTAAAAAAAAAAAAAAAATTTGGATAAAGAGAAAAATATACACAAATATTATTTTGGAAAAAAGCATAAAAATAATTATGCTAACCAAATTTTTTTAATTACTATTAAATAATAAAAAACATTTGGAAAAAAAAATTTTTAAAATAAAAAAATTCATTGCTTTTGAAAAACCATATGGAAATCCATATGGAAATCTGTTTCAATTTTCTATACGGAATTCCATATGGATTCCGTTATGGATTTTCTCAGCTGGGAAAAAATTTATTGTGCTCTGTGCACTAGATAAATATTAAAATTTTAATCAAAGCCAGCGGTAGCTGGCTTCAGCTGGCTTGGGTAGTGATGCAAAATGACGACGTTTTTCAAAATCGGTCCCGTCACTGGTCATTTGGACGGTCTTACGACCGTCTTGGGACTGTCGCAAAAAGCTGGCATTTTTGTATGACAGAATGACAGTCCTTAATTTTTTCGTCCCGTCCCAAAGACGAGACGTCCTGGGACGGTCATTTTGCATCTAGATAGATGCTGGAGTAAAATTATTTATTTAATGAAATTTGATTTTTAAATATAAAATTAACAATACGTATTAGTTTTAAATAAATAACTTTATTTATCAGTTTGAAACAAATTTGGTTGCAAAAAAAATTTATTAAAAATTGTTAAATATTTGGGTTTGATGCAGTATAGATGAGGGAATCAAATTATATATATATATATATACTGAACTATTATAAATATCAAATGTTATGATTACATAAATGATTTGGTAATCTTCAAATTGGTTTTAAATAAATAACTTAATTTCATCAGTTTGAAACAAATTTGGTTGCAAAAAAAAGCTATTAAAAATTAATTAATATTTGGGTTTGATGTACTATAGATGAGGGAATCAAATTATATATACAAAACTACTATAAATATCAAATGTTATGATTACATAAATCATTTGGTAATCTTCAAAAAAGTATCAGTTGCAGTAAAAAAACAAAAAATTGCTGAACTTGCGCAAGTTTTTTTAGAGCTTTCAAGAGCTTTACGAAAAATGACCGTCCTCGATTTTTCCATTGGTCCCAAGACCGTCCTAGGACGATGACGGTCCCGGACCGTGCTCGTCATTTTGCATCACTAGGTTTGGGAGAGTTTTTCGCGCCAAAATAGTAGCCAGCTGCCGTGCTTTATTTACAGCTGCTGGAGCTACCTTAACCCTACTAACCATAATTAATTTATTATTTAAAAATTAAAACACGTTACCTGCGTCATTAAACCTCTGTCCGAAGAGATGAAGATTGTTTTCGCATCGTATATTTTTTTAATTTCCTTATTTATTAACTCGCGTTTTTGAATTCGGTCTTTTTTTTGGACTTTCCACAGTGTTCGAACTTCGAAAAATATTCAAACGCCGATCGACATTCGGCACTTCACAGAATTTTCACCAAATGGCGCCGTAGCGATTTTTATAAAAAAAATAAATTTAAATTTGTTTCCTTAATTTCTTTTAAAAATAAACTTAAAAATATATTTGTTTTGATTGAAAGATTTCTTTCTAATATTTTATGGATTGAAATAGATTTAATGATAAAAAAAATATATATATAATTATATAACCTATCAATGGATTGATAAAACTTTAAAAGCTAAGTCGATCAATCGTTTAAAAAAATTTTTTACCGTTAGCTGGCTTGGCTTGACCTTAAATTGAGCCTACTTCCCTATTTCATTAGAACCTATATTGATTTTTAGTACCTCATAAAAAATCATAAAAAGTTCTTAAAGAAGGTACAATGGCAAAATTTTGCATATTTTTACACTAATTTTTAAATTTGATTTAGTTTGAAAGAAAATTGATATCAATATTTTATGACAAAAAGTTTAATAAAAAATTTTTGTATCTTATTTTAAATTTTGATTTTACTTCGATTAGTAAAATTGAAGGAGAGGCAAAAAATACGTATTAAATAAAACATTATACCAAACAAAAAATAGTGATATCCCCCAAAAAAATCTCAAAGAGGTAAACAAAGTTAGGGAGAGTTTTAGCACCAAAACATTAATTAAAGGATTTTTAACAAAAATTCGTGATATCAAACTATAAGAATTTTATGATTTTAAAAATATGACATTTATCTGTTAATTCAACTAAACTCTATCAAAGCTTACAGAAGTCAAAAAAGTATCTTCATGTAGAGTTTGGTAGAGTTTAGTTGAATTAACAGATTATTATATAAATAGTCGTATTATTAAAATCAAAAAATTCTGATAGTTTGATATCACGAATTTTTGTTAAAAATCCTTTAATGGCTTTAATTAATGTTTGGTGCTAAAACTCTCCCTAACTTTGTTTACCTCTTTGAGGTTTTTTTGGGGGATAATTATTACAAATGCACGTGAGGTTAAATACCATAATAATTAATTAGGCAGAGAAAATAAATTTGTATCGTGTTATGTATTAATTTAACATAAATTTTTCATTGAAAGAATCAACAATCATATTAACTAAAATCATTCATTTTTTAATTCTTATAATATTTGAGGTCTTGATTAGAAAAGCTAATTCAGCATCGTGCTTGTTTTTTTTCATGGAACCAAAAACTGTAGTGGAAAAGGCCCGTTTCCGACCCTGTTTTGAGGCATGGAAACGGGCTGTTTTCCGGATCAGGTTTGAGAATAGTATATTCCACGAGAGTACGATGTTTCAGCACGAGACGAAGTCGAGTGCCGAAAAAATGTAACTCGTGTTTCGATGTTTCTCCATAGAAAAAGCTGTGGTAGAAAAGGCTCGTTTCCAAGCTTGTATACACGCTTGGAACGTGCCGATTCCACGATCAGATTTGAGAAAATAGTTTTCAAAACATTCAAAAAAGCATAAAATTCTGCTGTAAAAATTGATGATAAATCTGGCAATCTGTAACAGATTTCAAAAAGTTCATGAGTTGACTAAACAGCAAAACCAACAAAATTATTATTCATTTCTCTCAGTTTGGAACTATCTGTATAAATGTCAATAAGGTCCCCTAGATTACAAATTTTATTAAATAATATATTTGGATTTTTAGAATTCTGAATTTTTCTACGTAGTTCAAAATTAACTTTTGATTCAAAAAATAAACTAAAATATGAAGTTTTGTACTTAATAAAACTTTCAGTTTAAATAATCAAGCCATCTCTATACTAAGATTCTTCAAAACATTTAAATAAAACTGATTTTTCAAAGTTATTTTAATAAATAAGACAATTAGATGTGTCTTTCAGTATTTCAAGACTTAAAATAACTTCATTATTCTTTATCGATAATGATTTTAATATAAATTTGTGCCTTAAGTATTCAAATCTAAATTTTAAGAAAGTTATTATGGATTCAGCAACAGTAACATTAATAGTAGTAGAATTGTGGTAACCAAGAGATAACCTAACTGCTTTATTTTGGATTTGCCTAAAACAACTACAACTACATAAATAAAAAAAAATAACCAATTCACAGGTAAATAAAAATAAGAATCAAAAGATTTGAATAAAAATGTATTTTAACTACGATCACAATTTAAAAGTTAACAGAAAAAGTTTTAACTAAAGGACTTAAAAGTTTAAATGCATACATTTCATCACTCAATTATATTGTTTTATATTTTTTTATAATAAATGAATTTTACACACGTATAATCACACCATGTGTAGTAAAAGTAATAATTTACACATATTTTTGTACACTAAGCAATATGTTAATTTATAATAATGACTATATTGAATTTTTTAATACTACTGTACAATTTTTACATCAATGTATAAATTGATATGACGATTAGGAGAATTTACTGTCTCAAAAATATCTGACATTATATGGGGCTGAAACGGAGAATTTTTTAGAAAAGGACTGAATTTTTTTTTACAAATATTTAAAAATGACTCTAGTTCATTTAAGTATGAAATTGAAACTTTTTTACTTTTTAAAGCATGACTTCTAAATAATCATGAATTATAATATGTAAATTCTTAAAGTTTTTCAGATTTTTGTTAATAAAAAAAAATGTATTAGTATCTCATAAAAATATCTGATACTTTAACAAAAGAAACCTCGATGATGAAGTCTTGCACGACTATAAGGTAAAACACCTAATTGTGTTCCCAAATTAATGGATCGAAATTCAAACAAATGAGTGACGGGACCATTAATAGAGGTCTCACACTTCAGGCATGAAATTTTCATGGTTCACATCTGGGGCAACCTTTAAGAAAAATATCAAAAATTAAGTGCAACAGGGGACCACAATTTGATGTATTACCTAAACTTAACATAATATGTGAGATTAAACATGTCGACGGTTCGATGCAATAAGGTCAATCCTAACCGGTAGGTAGAATAACGCACATTATTAAAAAACGTGAGGAACATGATGTGCTATTGAAATGCTGGAGCGTTAAGATATGCAATTAAGCTATTAATTTAACATTGCAGTATCCGAAATTGTGTTATGTATGAAGAAATCACCTAATCGAATTTTGGTTGTAGGTCACTTTTGACGTATATATTTATTACTTTTGTTAAAACTTTGAATTTGAAACGATGAGGTTGATCAACTTCATCGCAAATATTATGAATCACAGCAAGTTTTTTTGCTTAATTTTTAGTTCTTTAGCAACGACTCAGGCTTTTTTTTGGTTTAAAAATTTAAAATAAGTTAGTAAGTAATAAATAAGTCAAAAAGTTATCAGAAACAGTTAAAATTCGATAAAAGTGATTCTTAGTTACATAACATAATTTTGGATACTGCAACGTCAAATTTAGCTCAATAGCATATCTAAGGGCACTACCAATAAAAAATGCGATTTTACGAATAATTTTTTCATAAAAATTCAACACAAATTATAAAAACTTATAAAAAAAACTGTGATTTAATTACTGAAATTATTGTTTATAAAAAATTTAATCTTAACATTTGTTCGCATGAAAATAATAATTAATTACTTTTCAAAAAAATTACTGGAACGGATTTAAAAAAATTATAAGAATCAATTTTTAATAAAAAATTTTTATCGATCCGGTCAAAATGTTTGAAGTTTTTTTTTACAATTTTCATTCCTTAAAAAAAAGAGACTTAAAATAATTAAAATTAATAAATACGCATGTTCTTCCTTATAATGAAATAATTTCTTAAGAAAAAAATAATAGTTCTACAAAATTATCAAATAACTTTTTGATTAATTTATCTTTACATTTTTAAATAATAAATTACAGCTATTTTCTTTGACGTTCTATATGGGCTAATAAAAAACAATCAAATTTAATTAATAACAATCAAAGTACTGCATAAAGACAAACTTAAATTGTTCTATAATCACAAATTTAAGAAGTTAAATTTTTAATTATAAATTCTTCATCATATGCCATGTGTAACTACATAGAAAATTAGTATCAAAAATCTTCGAGTATTTTTAATGAAGTTACAACGCTGTGATTGTACATACATAAAATTGTAACTTTTTTTATATAAAATTTATCATGGCTTGCATAAACATGAAAAAATCAACATTTAAATTTTACTATATGATAAAATTACTTTGTAAATGATTGTTTGAAAGGATATTCCACTTCAAGTATTTTTAATAACTGCATGATGGTTGATAATATATTTAACTTTCACTATATTCACTTAGGTGAGACGTTTTAGCAAAGCTAACGTTGTTTCCATCCACCATAAAAAGATTGTTAATTTTGTTATACTGCTGCGTTCCAGAATTTTCTACCAAGTTTGATGTATGCTGTGAGTAACTTCCAGGTCGATCAAAGTTGGATATTTTATCTGCAAATTAATAATTAATGAATTATACTTAAAATAATAATTCTGTTTACATGTATATATTATAGGGGTACATTCTTCTCGCTTGACTCGACAACTTCCCAATATAAGTTTTTTTTTTTTAATTTCCTTCATGGGTTAGCGGTATACCTAATATAAGCTCTACTTAATTAATCCACTGATTTAGGACGTACTATCTATGTTAAACTACCTACTATGAAGTATCAGAAAATTTCAGAATTTCAACATCTCCTCATTTATACATTCTTTTTTTTTTCCAATTACCCTCTACAGCCCACATTGGGCTCACAAGGAGAGGTCACACTCTCCGGGTCATTGATCTTGACGAAACTTTGGGGATCGTTTTCTTATACCAAAAGATGAAGAAATCTACCAATCATCCCGTCTAATGGGCCATTTTATACCTAGTTCCTACATAGCTTATATCGTATTTTTAGCTCTTTTTGGGTTTTTTTGCGAATTTTCAAAAAATTCCTGTTCGAAGCCTATTACAGTTACAAAATTCTGCAACCCCGCATTCTCTTTATTTTTTCATCTTCTTTTGAGAAAAAATATTTTTAAATCTAATTTTAAAGAAATAGTCCATGTAAAATTAAGGTAATCAAAAGCATTTGTTTACTGTTTTTTTGGTTTCATGAACTTAAACTGTACGTCATCAGCCTTATCAAATTATGTCTAAAAATATTTTTTCTAAAAAACTCATAAAAAAACAAAGAAAACGCGGGGTTGCGGAATTCTGTCAGTGCAATAGGCTTTGAGCAGGAATTTTTTGAAAATTGGCACAAATAACCACAAAATTCGCACAAAAGTGTTAAAAGTGTCAAAACAAGCTGATTTTCAAAAAATTCCTGCTCAAAGCCTATTGCACTGACAGAATTCCGCAACCCCGCATTTTCTTTGTTTTTTTATGAATTTTTTAGAAAAAATATTTTTAGACATAATTTTGATAAGGCTGATGACGTACAGTTTAAGTTCATGAAACCAAAAAAACAGTAAACAAATGCTTTTGATTACCTTAATTTTACATGGACTATTTCTTCAAAATTAGATTTAAAAATATTTTTTCTCAAAAGAAGATAAAAAAATAAAGAGAATGCGGGGTTGCAGAATTTTGTAAGTGTAATAGGCTTCGAACAGGAATTTTTTGAAAATTCGCAAAAAAACCCAAAAAGAGCTAAAAATACGATATAAGCTATGTAGGAACTAGGTATAAAAGGCCCATTAGACGGGATAATTGGTAGATTTCTTCATCTTTTGGTATAAGAAAACGATCCCCAAAGTTTCGTCAAGATCGGTGACCCGGAGGGTGTGACCTCTCCTTGTCAGTAGCGGGGGCACCCTCACCACATATGTGTGGGGTAGCACGGGGCTTAGCACTTTTTAAAAATTTTTTTTTTCATGAGTGCCGGGCAAAAATCGCTTCTAATTATTTTAATATTAGTGCGTAAATTTTAAAAAATGTGATTGGATCATTTTTTCACGTGCCGCAAAGCACCTAAAGTTTCCCATAGAATTTGCATGCAAAAACAGGTAAAAATTGATTATTTCATAATAACTTGATGGAAACATTGAAGTTTTTGTAAAAACCACATAGATCGATGAATTTTTGTCCGCTGAATCGAAAAAAGCGATAGATTTGACTGATTTGGCGATAAAAAATTTTTATTCGCGAAAAATCGCTTAGTGCTTCACAAGATTCGAGATTTTTATTGATCTTGTCTTGGTCTTGTCTTAAAATCAAGACAAGACCAAGACAAGATTTGAATTTTTTAAATTATGCAAAATCAAGACAATACGAAGATTATTGAAAAATCTTGTCTTGGTTCTTGAAAAAGTCTTGATTTTTAAAAAGTGTTTTTAAATTTCGATTTAAAGTTTTGATCAGTTCATGAGTAATTCTTAAAATTGTTCTAGAACGATAAAACTAAGTGTAACTCTGTGTAATTTAAAACTACTGAATGCATACTAGGGCTGTTCGAGACTCGAGACTTTTCTCGGTCTCGGTCTCGGTCTCGGACCGAGTATGCATTGCATACTCCGACGTTCAAAGATTTTTTTTTTTTTTTTTTTTTTTTTTTTTTTTTTTTTTTTTTTTCAACGATTGCTCATATACGGCGAAAACTTAGAAGTAGGTAGTCCTCTTATCATTTATCCTAACCTAGCAAAAATGGCTAGAGATATTTTGAGTGTACAAGCAACATCAGTAGAAGCAGTATCAGTAGAACATTTTTTTCTCAAGGGTCTTTAATTATGAATAAAAAAAGAACTTCTCTAAAAGACACTTCATTTCAAGCTTTAACAAGTTTAAATTCATTGTCCATGTGTAATCTAAAAGATAAAATATTCGATGTTAATAAGTCTAAAATAATATAAGCATTGCTCAATTATTATAAATGAGTTTTTTGTAAATTCATATTTCAAAATAATCAATAAATGTAATTATCAATAAATAATAATATATAACTAAACATTTGAATTAATTTCTCTTTTTATGTAATAATTCTTTGTACAAAACAACTCAATTATTTTTCTTACAAATTTCAAGACATATCATGATCTTGATTTCAAAACAAGACCAAGACAAGATTTGAATTTTAAAAAATTTTCAAGACTAAGACAAGACAAAGTCAAAATCTTGGTCTTGTCTTGACTTGTGAAGCACTAAAATCGCTACATATTGCAAAAAAATGAGTAAATTAACCCATTACCGCCCATGGAAAAATCAAAAGTGATATAAAAAAACTAACTGTTGGAAAACCTGTCTCATGAAAAAATAGTAGATACGTGTTTTTTCTTTTTTCAATTTGCATTGTTTAAACATTATTTATTTAAACAAATTCGGAAAAAATTTTAAATTTTTATAAACTAATAGCGGCATTCGATTCTTTGACCAAAAATAAGGCGAAAGTCATCTAAGTAATTTTTTGATCAGACGCTTAGATCTTTTGCTACGAGCGCTCAAACATGTAAAAATATGGTTTTATAGTGGTGAGCTCCGAGGCGCCGCACCGAAGATACACTTTTACGAGTCAGAGCTCACCACTATAAAACCATATTTTTACATGTTTGAGCGCTCGTAGCAAAAGATCTAAGCGTCTGATCAAAAAATTACTTAGATGACTTTCGCCTTATTTTTGGTCAAAGAATCGAACGCCGCTATTAGTTTATAAAAATTTAAAATTTTTTCCGAATTTGTTTAAATAAATAATGTTTAAACAATGAAAATTGAAAAAAGAAAAAATACGTATCTACTATTTTTTCATGAGACAGGTTTTCCAACAGTTAGTTTTCTTGTATCACTTTTGATTTTTCCATGGGCGGTAATGGGTTAATGGTTTTTTTTTGTTTTACAAAGAAAAATGTCTAAATTTTTTTATGACAACTATATAAATCGATGTATTTTTGTCCGCTGAATCGAAAAAAAGCGATAAATTTCACTGATTTGACGATAAAATTTTTGTTTTTTTTGCGAAAAATCGCTACGTAATGCGAAAAACTCGAGTTAAATAATGGTTTTTTATTGTTACGTATATTAAAAATTATTTTTTTTTTTTAGTTCGATTTCAGTATTAAATGAAGAATTATCAAAAATAAATGGTAAAAATAAAATTTTTTTTTTCAAGCTGCTTAATAAAAAATTGGCAACACAATTGTTGAAATCGTTCTTTTAAAAATTAAGCAGTTATTATACTTAATTTGAAGCAAAAATATATTTTTACTAAATTTGAATTCATTTAAAATTCAAATACGGTCTTGGTTCAAATAAAAAAATTACATTTTATCAAATCTTAAAAAATTGTTTGTATTTTTTTTCTGCAATTGTCGCACTGCTGATTCGAACAGTGATGCTGGTCCCTAGCGGTAGATTAAGCGAGTCTTTATGCTTGCGTGGCGCCTTTATTTATGTGAAAATTTAGTTACTCTATAAAATTTTTCATTATGTCGCATAATCTAAGAAAAAAAATACCTAAATAATAATCAAATTTGAAATAGTAATAATCCAGTGGATAATTTAATTTTCATACTATGTGAGAATTGAAATACCATGTAAAAAAAAAATGTGGAAGTAAGTGTTATTTGATAAATTTGTATGTCTTAATAAATTTTGAAGGTTGTGTCTAGGTACCATCGCCGTGTACCGCACACGGTACACGGTACACGGTAGCTTTTTACTTTAGATCCTATAATTTATCCCAAATAACCCACTTAACTTTAAAAAACTACTAGTTTTTACTTTAAATCCAATTGACCATCCTAAATAACCGAATTAAATTCACAGAGTATCTAAAATAACTCTTATTTGGTTGCGTGTACCGTGCACCGTGCACCGAATACGGTACACGGCGATGGTACCTAGACACTTTCAATTTTGAACTATTGCAAAAATTTAAATAAAGAATTTCTTTAGATTATATATTGATTTAATTTATTATTTTAACGCTTCATCAACAAATATAAACCTAATCGATCCTCGAAGCGGCAGACATCGTACGCCGTCACGTCAGTCACCCATCCAAGTAGGGTAGAGCGGGGTAACGTGAGCAGCAGGGCAATGTAGGTAATTATTAATATTTTTTTAAAATAAAATTAATATAAGAAATAAAAAATATTTTTAAAAAATACTTAAACTCACGCGTTTTTCTGTGAAAACAGAAATAAAAAACCTATTATACTTTTTCCATGAAAAATCGTTAAAGTGGAAGCTTTACTTTTAAGAAAAAAAATGGTTTTTCAACTGACTTTAAGGTCGTTAAAAACATACTAAAATTATCATTAAGTCAAAAATAAATTACACTTATTTGAAGTGTAGGTCATGAGCTTCAATTTCGTGCAAAAATCATATTGAATCATTAGTTTATCATTTAAATGTTAATGATTTAAAAAAAAAAATTGAGCGGGGCAATACCATGCAGTTTTGGGGGTAACGTGAGTAATATTGCTGCGTGCTAAACTGCTTGCATGTCGTCTGCTCTAACCTCAAATACGATCACATGAAATCACACGAAAATCCGCGTTATTAGCAAATTTTATCAAATTTTAAAATAGTATAGACCGTTAAAATAGTATTTACGTCAGAAACTGGTAATAAGACCTTTCGATAAGCATATAAATGCATTATTAATTACTAAAATCCGATAAATTTAAACGTGAACGTGAAAAATGTTGGTTGAAAAGAAGCGACGAGTGAAAGCGAGATACTAAACTTAGTGTAGTTCATTTGCTGACATTAAAAAAGTACAATAGGCAGCTCGGATACTTAGTGGATTAGTTGTTTATTGTAAATAAGTGATGCTAAGGCAGATTGAATCAGCTTAAATACAAGAAATTTTACTCCCCACGTTACCCCTTTTTTCCAACCTTGTCACTTTTTCTAGATTAAGGATTCCAAGACTATCTGATTGGGGGCGATATGTGGGATAAAAAGTCCCAATGAGCCTGCCGGTTCAGCGCTGGTCTTACGATTAACTCGAATGAGGCACATACCCTGGGTTTCCCGTAACCCACATGGTCCATATGAGCCATGGGCTAATGCGAAGCAGTGTAGGGACAAAGTCGTCAATAAGCCCATACGGAGCATAAAAAGTCGCGACTATAAATAAGTATTAAAAAAAAAAATAACTCAAAAACGAATCCCGCTTGCCATATTTTTTTTTTGTGGCATTGGAAAGAACACATAAAAATTTTCTTGTAGGCCGAGTTACAAAATTTATTAACATTGACCTAAAATCCCTAAAACGTCCTTAAAAAGTCACGGAGTAAGGTTTGTGTTCATAATTATTTAATTATTCAGACTTTCGAACGCCATTTCGTGCCCTCCCTTTTAAATTTTCTAATTTTACGATTATTACTAGATAACCTTTTTTGAATAGTTTTTGCTTTTATTTTATTTTTTTCGCTGATTTTAACGTTCTTGCGATATGTTTGATGGAAATTAGAATGAAAAAAACATTTATTCAGTAATAATAGTAATAACATTAATAATAATAATAATCATAAGTATTTCGAAGAATTAATTTTATTTTTAAGAAAGCTTATAAATAAAAGAAATTTAGTAAAGTTTTACTAATATACTAATGCAAAAAATTAATTTTAAACTAGCATCTATACCTCGCTGCGCTAACGCTTGCTCGGTTGAATTCAATATTAATTTCACTCCAATCCAACTTTGAATTTTTCCTTTAAAATTTAAAAAACATTTCTTTTAAAATGTCATTTCATTTTTAATTAATAAGGTAATGTTATGTCAGATGTATTTGATTTTAGAAAGTATACTTTATATATAAAAAATTTGATTTTAAATCCTTAAAAAAGATTAATTTATGAATAAATTTTTATAAATTTTTGTTCCTTGAATTAATTTTTATTTTTAAATTCACAATAAAATTATTAAAAAAAAATTAAAATATTACTATAAACTTAATATAATATTAAGAATATATAAAACTAAAATCAATAACAAATCTAAATTTATATAAATAATTTTTTCAAATTCGACCTAAAATAAATGTAATGAAACTTTATTTTAGGTCAAATTCAAAAAGCAAGCTCTGCTTTGTAATCAGCAACCTCAAAAACCTACGACTATAAAATTTCAAACAACCGATAAAAATTTGTTAAAATAATATTTAACCTTAATTAAGTAAACTTTACATAAGTCCAATTCAAAAAGTGAGCTCGGATTTGTAATCAGCAACCTCAAAAACCCACGACAACAAAATTTCAAACAGAACCGATAATTCAAAATAACTTTTTCAAATTTGGCCTAAAACAAGTACAACGCAGCGTTTGTATCGTGCTGAATTAAGCTCAAATTGAGAAATGAATATTAAATTTCTAATCAGCGACCTCGAAAACCTTCCTACACTTAATTGAACACAACAATTTTTTAAAATAATTTTTAACCTTAATTAAGTAAACTTTACATAAGTCCAATTTAAAAAGTGAGCTTGGATTCAAAATCAGCGACCTCAAAAACTCTCCTACACTTAATTCAAAAAAAATTTTTTTAATCTTAATTAAGTAAACTTTACACAGGTCAAATTCGTAAAGTAAGCTCGGATTCTTAATCAGCGACTTCGAAAACCCTTCTACATTTAATTCAACAAAACAATTTTTTAAAATAATTTTTAACCTTAATTGAGTAAACTTTACAAAGGTCAAATTCGTAAAGTAAGCTCGGATTCCTAATCAGCGACCTCGAAAACCCTTCTACACTTAATTCAACAAAACAATTTTTTTAAATAATTTTTAATCTTTATTAAGTAAACTTTACATAGGTAAAATTCAAACAGTAAGCTCGAAATAATCGGATTCATAATCAGCGACCTCGAAAACCCTCCTACACTTAAGGGAACGTTCATAAACCACGTGGTCATTTTTTCGAAGATTTTGAAGGGCCCTCCCTCCCATGAAGATCAACGTAGTATTTGTATCAAATTTTCGACCCCCCCTCCCCCTAAAGTCACGTGGATTTTTTACGATTTTAAATTGTAAATATGTATACTATTAGTTTTTCAAAACCATTATTTTTTAAGTTATAATTTAATGATTTAATACCAGGGGCGCAACAACTCCTTTCAGCTAGGAGGTGTCCTGAGGTCTACCCCCCTCCCTCGCCCCCAATAAAACTGACGTCTAAAAAAAAAAACAAAAAAAAAACGTTGAGTTCAATAAATAGACTGGTTAATTATCCCCCAAGCTCTAAACCCCCAAAACACTGGGCGTAGAGTTCAATGAATAATCTGATCAGCTGTCCCCCAAGCTCTAAACCCCCAAAACCCTGGGCGCCCGAGGTCAACGAAAAAACTGATCAGCTATTCCCCAAGCTCTAAACCCCCAAAACCCTGGGCGCCCAAGGTCAACGGAAAAACTGATCAGCTATCCCCCAAGCTCTAAACCCCCAAGACCCTGGGCGTCGAGTTCAATAAATAAACCGATTAGCTATCCCCCAAGCTCTAAACCCCTAAAACCCTGGGCGCCTGAGTTCAACAAAAAAACTGATCAGATTATTTATTTCGTTAATTAAAATGCACTCATATTTTTGAAATAATTTAACTCGGGCACCCAGGGTTTTCAGGGTTTAGAGCTTGGGGGATAGCCGATCTGGTTTTTTGTTGAACTCGGGCTCTCAGGGTCTTGAAGGTTTAGAGCTTGGGGGATAGCCGACCAGTTTTTTTGTTGACCTCGGGCTCCCAGGGTTTTGGGGGTTCAAGGCTTGGGAGATGGCCGATCACAAAACAGCGGCAGACTGCAGAGAACCATGAACTACGGAAGCTACCTACACGCGGTGATAATGAAGCACGTACGGGCCAGTCAAAACAAAACTTTGACGAGTTTTTACTTGCACACGGCCACGCAGGCGCAAATCAGATGACAGGCACGGATTCGGTTTTAGCGTTCAACAGTAAAATATTATCACTTTAAAAACCACGTGCCTCTCTGAATCAACAGCCCTACCCCCCACGTAACCTTTCGTAGCCTTTTAATCGCCCCCCCCCTCCCCCCTGTTTGGGCCACGTGGTTTGTGAACGTTCCCTAATTCAAAAAAACGATTTTTTAAAATAATTTTTAACCTTAATTAAGTAAACTTTACATAGGTCAAATTCAAAAAGTAAGCTTGGATTCATAAATCATAATCAGTGACCTCGAAAACCCTCCTACACTTAATTCAACAAAACGATTTTTTAAAATAATTTTTAACCTTAACTAAGTAAACTTTACAGTAAGCTCGAAATAATCGGATTCCTAATCAGCGACCTCGAAAATCCTTCTACACTTAATTCAATAAAACAATTTTTTAAAATAACTTTTAACCTTAATTAAGGTAGTAGTTCCGCGATATATAGCTCATACATGGGAAAACACATGCAAAATGCAAACAACTCAAACACTATCTGAATTTTTAATATGTTGTAAATAAACATCTGATCTTTCAAAATATCACTTAAAAAATACAGGTATCCATGCTTTTTTTCGAGATAATTGAGTTCAAAAAATGTTAAATTTTACAGGTTAGGTATTACTATATATTGTGATTTGGAGAATTTCTAACTCAATTATCTCGGAAAAAAGCATGGATACCTGTATTTTTTAAGTGATATTTAGAAAGATCAAGTGTTTTATTACAACATATTTTAATTTCAGAATTAGTTTGAGTTGTGCACTGAGGCGGAACTACTACCTTAACTAAACTTTTCATAGGTCAAATTCAAAAAGTAAGCTTGGATTCATAAATCATAATCCGCGACCTCAAAAACTCTCCTACACTTAATTCAAAAAAAAAATTTTTTAACTTTAATTAAGTAAACTTTACACAAGTCAAATTCATAAAGTAAGCTCGGATTCATAATCAGCGACCTCGAAAACCCTTCTACACTTAATTCAACAAAACAATTTTTTAAAATAATTTTTAACCTTAATTAAGTAAACTTTACACAGGTCAAATTCGTAGAGTAAGCTCGGATTCCTAATCAGCGACTTCGAAAACCCTTCTACACTTAATTCAACAAAACAATTTTTTTAAATAATTTTTTTAACTAAACTTTACATAAGTCAAATTCAAAAGGTAAGCTCGGATTTGTCATCAGCAACCTCAGAAACCTACGACTACAAAATTTCAAACAGAACCGATAATTCAAAATAACTTTTTCAAATTTGGCCTAAAACAAGTATGGTAGAACCTTGATAATTCGAACTTCGATAATTCGAAAACCTCGATAATTCGAAGTTACAGCCCGCTCCCTTCAATTTCCTATACAAACCAATGTTCAATTACCTTGATAATTCGAAATTTAAAATTTCGAAGCCTCGATAATTCGAAATATTTTTTGGTCCCGTGATACATATTTTCATACAATTTTACCTTGATAATTCGAAGTTGTTTCGAAGATAAACAAAGCCAACTTAATGACTCGCCTCCTAATACCTCTTTTAGTGTTATCTTGAACCCCAAATAGACAACATGTCGAGCCGTAAATATAAGTCTCTCTCAATAAAAGATAAAGTGGATGTTATTCGTGAAGTCGAGTCGGGTCAAAAATCTAAAATAAAAATTGCATTAGAGTGGGACATTCCTCTCAGCACGCTGTCAACATACTTAAAAATTAAAGGTAAAATTCTACAAAGCTAAGCAGAGTTGAATGTTGAAGAAAAACGAGGTGAAAAACGGTTAAAGACCCAGGATTTCCCCAAGTAGATGAAGCTCTTACTCGTTGGTTTTTTGAGGTAGTAAAAGAAAATGAAAAGAATGTAAGTGTCGATGGAGTTATTCTAAAAGCCAAAGCCAAAGAGTTTGCAAAGCTACTTGGCGAAAATGATTTTACAGCTAGCTACAATGGATGGTTCGACAATTGGAAAACAAGAAATAATATTGTTTTTACAAGTTTATCAGGTGAAAAAGCTAGTGTTGATCTAAAATCTGCAGCTGAATGGATGTTATCTCTGGAGCCAATATTAAAAGAATATGAACCAAAAAATATTTTTAATGTGGACGAGACGGGCTTATTTTACAAATGTATGCCTTCTAAAACCTACAAATTTAAAGGAGATCCATGTTCTGGCGGTAAAAACAGCAAAGACAGAGTGACTGTTTTGGTGGGCGCAAACATGGATGGATCCGAAAAACAGTCAAAAATAACTTCTTTCTTTAAAAAAAGTTGAAAAGACAATAGCTTTCTGTTTTAATTAAAGGTCACTGACTCTGTTATCATTATTGTTCACATTGTACATTTATGCTTACTTTATAAAATGAATTTATGTAAATAAAAACTTTGAAAATGACACAACCTTGATAATTCGAAATTTTTTCAATTTCACCAAAATTTTACCTCTATAATTCGAAACCCTCGATAATTTGAAGTTACAGCCCGCTCCCTTGAGTTTCGAATTATCGAGGTTTTACTATACAATGCAGCCTCAGTATCGTGCTTAATTAAGCTCAAATTGAGAAATGAATATTAAATTTCTAATCAGCGACACTTAAGGTAGTTACAACTTATGAATATAATTAACCTAAAATATAGTTATAGACGCTCGTTGTCCCCACTCCAACGCCACGCGCCGCCGCGGCCAGCGATGCTCCAAATCATGCTGAAATCACGCATTCTTCATTCTTTTCGATTGATTATCTCAGAAGTTAATATCGCTTGCTATGTTTATCTTTGTTCCTCACGGTTTCTTAGATCTTGCCCTACAAGAAAACCTGTTCTAAAAAAATGTTAAGAAAATTAAGTTTGTTCTCCGAGAATAACCTTCAAATTTTTACGAATTTTTACGCTCAGCATAGGAATCCCATGTAAAAAATTGAAACTTCTGAGCCCAGTATCTAAAAATTAAGTGTGGCTTGGGGGTGTAGAAAAAATATTAGCAGGTAGAGGACACAAAAATCTACCTCTGTGCGAAGTTTTAGAGATTTTTTAAGAATAGTATATTATTCACTGAGGGACTAAAGTGTGCTGAGGAAGCCCGCTGCGGTTGCAGCCCGAGCTGAAGGCGAAGGCTGCAATTGGTGGGCCGAGTAATATATACACTTTTTTAATCTCGTATCGCAAGATTTAACTTGATTTCCTCCGATCAAAGCCAAAAAAACGGCGAGGTTGCTCCCTGCGCATGCCGACCAGCGCGCATCTCACAGAAGATCAGTGTGTGTCTCCCGAGCCGCAGGCGAGGGGAGACAGCTGGTCTGCTATGCACGCTGGTCGATTGCGCAGGGAGCCCCCGCCGTTCCTTTGGCTCTCATTGGAGGAACTCAAGTTATTACTTACGATGCACGAGATTAAAAATTCAATTTATACAGTAATTACTTTAATTCAACAAAACAATTTTTTAAAATAATTTTTAACTTTAATAAGTCAACTTTATATAGGTCAAATTCAAAAGGTATAAGCTCGGATTTGTAATCAGTAACCTCAAAAACCTACGACTACAAAAATTCAAACAGAACCGATAATTCAAAATAACTTTTTAATTTGACCTTAAACAAGTGCAATGCAGCCTCAGTATTGTGCTTACTCAAGGTCAAATTGAAAAATGGATATTAAATTTGTAATTTACAGCATTGAAAACATATACATACCAAATTTCAAACCAATCGAATACATGGAAGTCCTCTTTTTTAAAAAAAAAGGAAGACGGCTTTACGATGACGACAGACGACGGAAAACAGACAAATAGAGCCAAACTTATTAATACATACTAGCATCTATACCTCGCTGCGCTAACGCTTGCGAGGTTGAAAATTATTTTGAATTTCTTTATCGAATTTGAATTTAAAAAAAATGAAATTTTATTTTGATGAAAATACTGAAATGAATAAATCACTTAAAGAAATTTATATTTTGAAATTAATGTAAAAACAGATGACAAATGAATATTTTATTTAAAATTATGTTTTAAATTAAATATTATTTTTTTAATAGAATTTTGAATTCACGCGACTTTTTTCCATGAGTACAAAATTTCTTAAAATTTGAGGAAATATAGTTTTTACAATCTAGATGACGAATCTAAAAAAAAAAAATGCAGGTTGGCGACCTAAGTTTTGAGAAATTACAGTTACAAAATTTTCATTTTTAACACGTGCTCTTATGGAAATTTGACGATTTCTCGATCGCATTAAAAACTGATGAGGAAAATTCTTCTAAAAAAATTTATGATTAAAACTTTTAAATAACGCAGATTAATTTTTTTTAAATGAATTTAGAACATTTAATTTGCACAATTGAAAACCTTCTTAAAAAAAGTTTCTTCTATGGTAATGAAAGACAAAATTTACTTTTAACAACTATAGTCATGCAGAATACATTCGAAAATTATTGTCTAATAAGTGATTGAAACTTTCAATTAACATACTGTCCCAACTTTGACAAAAATTTAATTAAAAAATGAATTTTGACCTCATTAAGGGTCTAATTTAAAAATGAGAATGAAATTCCGAACCTAATTTATTATCGGCATTAGCAGAAAGCTTTCTGTAAAATTTTTCCTTTATTTTATTTATACCCCATAATAATGTTTTTTCATAAAAATAAAAAGCCTTGCCAAAGTCAAATCGAGAGTCGCATTGAAAAAAATATATTGAATTCGTAATCGGCATCATCAAAAACCTCTAAATTAAGTTTAACATAAAATCTCAAACATTCAATCTTAAACAATAATTTTTTACCTCACAAAAAAAGAATTTTTATATCAAGTCAGTAGGACTTGCGTAGGCCAAATTAAAAAATGAATGTTTGTAATAGGCATTCTCAAAAACCCCAGTACACCAAATTAAAAATTTTTTTTTCAAATTAAAACATAAAGCTTAGATTCGTAATCGACAAGCTTAAAGATCCCCATTTACCGAATTTGAAAAAAATCTAATGAAAAATAAATTCTTACCTTCAATAAATAGACCTAACGTAGGTCGAATTCAAATATAAAATTTATTGTTGTAATCAGTATCCTAAAAACCCCATGTACTGTGTTTGAAAAAAATCTTATTAAAAAAAAATTTTTATCTTAAATAAGTAGACTTTACATAGTTCGAATTCAATAATGAAATTTATATTCGTAATCAGCACCCTCACAGACCCCTGTGTATCAAGTTTGAAAAAAATTGTATTAAAAAATTTTTTTACCTTAAATAAGTAGACCTTACCTAGGTTGAATTCAAAAATGAAATTTATTTTTGTAATCAGCACCTTCACAGACCCCAGTGTATTAAGTTTGAAAAAGATCTAATAAAAAATAAATTTTTACCTTAAATAAGTAGACCTTACGTAGGTCAAATTTTAATTCAAACTTTCGATTCGTAATCGGCACGCTTAAAGACCCCCGTACACCGAGTTTGAAAAAAATCTAATGAAAAATAAATTTCTACCTTAAATAAGTAGACCTTAAGTAGGTCGAGATCAAATATAAAATTTATATTCGTAATCAACACCCTCAAAAACACCCATAAACCGAGTTTGAAAAAAATCTTAATAAAAAAATTTTTTATTTTAAATAAGTAGACCTGAGTTAGGTCGAATTCAAAACTAAAACTTTGATTCGTAATTGGCAATCTCTAAAACCCCCCAGTACCAAATTTGTAACTCACCCGATATGCAAAAGTCACTTTTCTTTATTCAACCTAAAACAAGTTAAATCCAATCTGAATATTATACTTATTTAAGGTCAAATAGAAAAATGGATGTTAAATTCGTAATTATCGCCATCTAGAATCCCTACCTACCAAATTTCTAACGAATCGGTGGAAGTCACTTTTTTTAAAAGAAGAAAGTTTAATTTGCGATGCCGACGACGGAAAACAAAAAAAAAAGTGGAAACTTATTAATATAATAGAGGATAATAATAATTATAATAATTATAATAATATTAATAACAATAATAATAATAATATTAATAACAATAATAATAATAATATTAATAACAATAATAATAATAATATTAATAACAATAATAATAATATAGAGGATTCTTTTAGAATTTTTGGAAATTAGATTCATGCTATACATAAATATAAAATAGTGCTTTTCGCAACATTACGAACACTATTTTGTAGTACACGAGTGGCAAGAATTCGTCACCAATAACAATAATTTAAACAATTTACATCATTTGTAACAGGGGTGGATTTAAGGGTTTGTATGAGCCGATACAAATACCCACGGTGCGTACTAAATCCTTATCACCTGTACTTAGTGCTGATCCAAGCACTCGTCGAACTGCAACTCGTCGACCTGAAATAATAAAATGAGGAAATCGCGTCCGCGAATATTACTATACTTCGCGACGCGGTCGGCTAGTTCGTTCATCGGTAGTGGGTGCGGGTATTAAAACAGGATCGATTCGCAGGAACACTAGGTTTAGTCAATAAAAATTAAATTAACAATTTAATAATTTATTAAAACAAATCTAAACCTAAAATACAAATTCCGAATTACGACTCGGTGTCGTTTAAACCAGTAAACAAAAGAATCTTCAATGTTCTCTAAATCATTGCGCGCGCACACAAATTCCTGCTGCTATCGGCAGCTAACGCGCGCAAGAGAAAAACAAAGATTATGACAATAACAGTGTACTAAGGACACTCACACGCATTCACACTCACTCGCACATTTACAATTAACTTACGGAGTCGCTAAGGTGCACCTCATACCAAGCCGTCAGGCTAAACATAATGCCAGGCTACGATGACGACCAGCCGCAATATCTACCATACTCGAGTCGCAGTGTAGCCATTGGAAAGCGGTCCAGGCGATGACGTGAAATGACAACTTCACAAATAACACCACACTCTCACACTACGGCTCTACCACAACGCGCGACGCGAATGTCAATAATTGCCTTGACTTCCGTAACGAGTAAGCTGCTTCAAGATCTGCCATGAATCGATCTCCAGATCTTTGCGTGTCTCCCGGACGTCGGTCAGGTTCCCCGACGTCCACGGCTTCCAAAAGCCGGTTGACTCGTCTAGACAGAAGAATGCTTCCCGGGCAATGACCATCGATCCCGCACCTTCTGTCTCTGCCAACTCTCTCTTCGACGACATTCCACTCCCGAGGAGTCCGGTTAGCCGTTGAACCGAGTCGAGTTAAGTTCCATGTACGTGCGAACACTCGAACACGAAAACTACGAGTGGCTTCCCGATTCCCGCTCTACCACCTCAGAGGTCCGCTCTGAGCTGCGTTCGACAGTCACGTGATTCGCGCCAAATCCTAAATCGTTACCGACGATTTAATTACGATCGTTGACTGTCACACATTATAAAGATGAAGTATTTTTTAAAAATGATTAAACGATAAGTTTAAAAAAAATATAGAGGATTCTTTTAGAATTTTTGGAAATTAAATTCATGCTATACATAAATATAAAATAGTGCTTTTCGCAACATTACGAACACTATTTTGTAGTACACGAGTGGCAAGAATTCGTCACCAATAACAATAATTTAAACAATTTACATCATTATAAAGACGAAGTATTTTTAAAAATGATTAAACGACAAGTTTAAAAAAAATTAAATTTAAAGTATTTAGTTACATAATTATATCGTTTTAAATTTACGAAAAAGATCTTTAGCTCAAAAACTTTTTAAATACATAGAAAAATAAATAAGAAATCAAATAAATTTAAAAGTTTGAAAAAAACTTGCATTGATTTTAAAAATAATAAAATTGTCTTTCAAATTATTGATAGAATAAAATCTGTCGATATTCCCGAGTTTATGAAACATATTCTCAGTCAAAAAAGTATCTTGAATAAATAAATAAAATTTTAATAAGTTTAATGAAGGTTCATCTATTAGTGATATATAATTTATAACCTTTACATATAAAGTTTTGAAAAATTTAAGAATTTTCAAAGAAGTAAGAGAAAGTTTCAAGGATTTTTAGAATTCGATAAAAAAGAACTCTTGAATTAAAAACAGAATCAATTATTCAATCAAATTCAAATGTGAAAAAAAAAAATTTTGATTAAAGAATATTAATTTTAACATTTTTAATACAGTTTTATATTAAACTAGCGTCTCTCAGCGCGCACGCGCGCACATTATTTAATTATTTTATTTATTTTTGAAAAATAAAAAATTAATTTTGACTCATAAGAGAATATGAAAAATTTTATCAAAGCCTTATCTAAATTAATATAAGTACTATTTTCCTTATTGAGGTTTTTATGAGACTTTTTTAGGTCAATATTTTTAAAATTTCGAGAAAGCGAAGTTTTTGTTTTAAGAAAAAAAATTCAGATTGGGGACTGATGGAAAGAAATATAAGTTGAAAAACTTTCAATTTCAACACATATCCTCATGAAAATTTGATTATTTTTCTTTCGTTAAAAAACTAAATATTTTGGTGTAAAGAAAATAATAGTTCGGGGCCATTCATAAATTACGTAACGCTAATTTAGGAAATATAGGCTCCGTAACGGTAACATGAAAACATTTTATAAAAAATATTTATTTTAACTAAACAGATTTGACTTTTAATAAACTATGAATAAAATGTTTATTATGATACTATTATACACACATCATATTTTAGATAATATATAATTTTGAAAAAATAAAGAAACAATTGTGGGGATCAGACGGGAGTTAAGGTATTGACTGTAATAAAACACGACAATTACACAAGATTCAGATTTATTAGATATTCGGCACTTGGAGTAAGCACGCAACGTCTTGCGGCGGTCTCTCCAGCTAGACTAACTGAGCCCGCCTACGCAACGGGCGTTCATCCCTTGCAAGGGACGCGCTTCTCCCACTCCTGCATCCTTGGTCCTGTAGGACCCCATGCACTCTCGCTATGTCTCTCTCTCACTCAGGCTAGAGGCTAGAAGACCACGCAGGGCCTAATGGTTTCCTCACGCACACACACTTACTCTCATACCCCACAATCGGCCATCCGACTATTATCGTCTGCCCTCAGGCGATGTTAATTGCATGCATCATACCAACATAAAGTCACTTAAACTTTATCACGATCACCAAATTCACTTTCTTTCTTTCTTTCTTTTGCACTGAACTTCACTGCACTGATAACTCATACTGCCCGATTGCATGCACATTCATTCCGACATGTTATTCCATTCATACTACTCACATTCATCTTCTTTCCTGCCGTCGTACTCGCCGAGGTCCTGGTTGAAATTGACTTCTTCGCCGAGATAGTCGTACGGGTCGAGGTCGTCATAGTGGCCTCTCCACGGTTTCATGTTGTCCGCCGAGGTGGTAGTGTTAATTGGACCTTCGAAGTTGCCAATTTTTTGGACTTTGTATCGATCCTTGCGCTGGACCTCGATTATTTTGTAGGGCCCGTGGAATAAAAAGGATAATTTTAGGCCAGGGCCTTGCTGTGTCCTTCTTATCGCCACGATATCATCGACCTTGTACTTTGTTGCTTCCTTGCGCTTCTTGTTGTAATTACGCATATTTTCTTGCTGAATTTTTTTTATTTGATTAGTTGCTTTTTTGCGCAACTCATCTCGAGCTTGAATTGTTCTCTCGATGCGTTCTTCTTCTATCAGCTGCAGAATATCGGCATCGAGCGGGTTTTTGAGTTCAACCCCAAACAGCAGCTTGTGCGGTGATGTACCAATTGCCCTTTGAAACGACCCATTGATCGCTCTCTGTACCTTGTGGACGTACTTGTACCAAGTCTGTGGGTGCTCGCCTGCTATTCTTGTGAAGACGGCTTCGACGATTTTATTTATCCGCTCCACCTGTCCGTTGGCCCTCGGTACTTCTGTCGTTATCGGGTGGAACTTGATGTTTTCCTCCTTGCAGTAGTCCTGGAACTCTTGCGAGGTAAAAGCTGAACCTCTGTCCGAGATGTACCTCGTCGGGTTGCCGAAGTGCTGGTGAATGACGTTCAACTTCTGGATCGCTTCGTAGGACGTCGTTGATTTGACTGCAAAAATCCACGTAAACTTGGTAAAACCATCTACCACCACTAGTAAATGTTTGTAGTTTTTGTTCGTGGAGCTGAGCTTTCCCACATGGTCTACATGGAAGGTGTGGAGTGGTGTATCTTCCTTCAGGATCGGGTTGAGCAATCCTTCCTGCTTACCTTCCTTTCTATTCGACAGTATGCAGGTGATGCAGTTTTTTATGAAAGCGTCGACCTTCTTTCTAAGCTCTGTAATGCTGTATTGTTTCCTTACTTCCTCGATGGTTTTTCTTGCTCCAAAATGACCGTTCTCGTGGGCTCTTCTGATGATCTCGGTCTGCATTGACCTTGGAACAGCCAATTTTTTCTCGTTGTCGACCTGCTTGTAGAGTATGTCATCTTCCAGAAGGTAGTCGTCGTAGTCGATCCCGTTCTCCAAGTTTGATCGTACTGCTTTCAGCTCTGGATCTTCTTTCTGAGCTCTTTTCAGACGGTCGGAGACTGGGTCGCGTATGTTCAACACGCAGTGCTGTCGGCTAAGCGCATCTACGTGCTGCATCTTTGTGCAGGCCGGTGTTCGATCTCGTAGTCGAACATGCCTAAGTATAGCACCCAGCTTGCAAGTCGAGCTTTCGTCTCCTTCTTTTCCAATGTTTGCTTGAATGCCGAGCAGTCTGTAATTATTTTGAAATGTATACCTTTCAAATAAATCTCAAACTTCTCGACTGCTTTAAAAACTGCCAAAGCTTCAAGCTCGAAGCTGCTGTAGTTCTCTTGAGCTGGCGTCGTTCTCTTGCTCATGAAGTGGACTGGATGCATTTCTTGATCTTCCGGGCATCGCTGCATCAGAATGGCGCCATATCCACTTTTTGATGCGTCGGTCAGCAGTTCTGTCTCTCGATCTCTGTCGTACAGTTGTAGAACTGGGCTGCACGAGAGAGCTTTTTTCAGCGTCGTGATAGCTTCCAAGTGTTCTTCTTCGATCTTGAATTTTGCTTCCTTTCGCAGCAACTCAGTCAACGGTCTTGCTATCGTAGCGAACTTGTGGATAAACTTACGAAAGGTTCCTGCCAGTCCTAAAAAACGCTGCATTTGTTTTGGAGTTTTAGGAACTGCAAAATTCGTGAGGTCTTCCACCCTTCTCGGCGATGGCTCGATCTTACCTGCCTCGATGACGTAACCCAGGAAGTCGATCTTCTTCTGCATGATCTGACTCTTCCCCCAGTTGAAGCAGAGTCCGTACTCCGCTGCTCGCTCCAGTACCATCTTCAGGCGTTCGAAGGCTTCTTGCAAGGACTTAGCTTTTATGTAGACATCGTCCATGTACAGGACCATGATGCCTTTCTCTATGTAGTCACCATATATAAACAATACGTACCACATGAAAAATTTCGGTGACTCGGAGTACCCAAACGGCGCGTAAAGCGGCCAGAACTGTCCCCATAACGTTGTGAAAGCCAGGTACTTTTTGCTTGACTGCTGCACGGGCACATGGAAAAATCCATCTTTCAAATCGAGCGTGGTGTGAATTACTGCGTCTTGCGCCCAGTCCAGTATCTGCTCAATGAGCGGTGCGGGGAAGTTGACCTTCTCGACGATCTTGTTGAGCTTTTTATAGTCGATACATACCCGTGGTTTGTTATTCTTCTTCCACGTTATCACAATCGGACTTGCGTACTCGGATCTGCAAGGCTCGATTATTTTACGCTCTAACCACTCGTTGATTTGTTCTTTCGCTGCCTTTTCGTCCGCCGGAGACATGCGTCGGGCTTGGCTGATTACCGGCTTGTTTTCCTTGATCACGACTGCAAGCTCTACCGGTACCTCTTTGACTTTTCGCGGGTTGTAGTTCCTTATCAGCTCCTCCACCTTTGCTGCCCACTCCTTGTCGATAGTGGCTATTATTGGTTGAATCTCGTCGTCTGGCTCCATCTCGCGCAGGTGCTGCACGAGCTCATCTTTGACCAGAGGAAAAAGGATCGGTCCTTTCCTCGTCAATTTCACCACTGCATGGTCCAGGATCGGATCACCAATCAGCACCAGTGAGGGTATCGCATCTGAGGGAACAACGTTGTAATACAGATCGTAAGTCGTACCTTTAACAGTTGTCGGTAGCCGTACACCACCCTCCGTGTAAAATGCTCCACCGGCGCCGACCATCTTCCGTTTGTTGCTGTCCAGCTTGAGCTTGTGGCCGTTGTTCGCATTGATGACATCGAAAACGTCTCGCCGCAGGATGTGCTTGTCTGCCCCGCTGTCGATGAGGCATCTCCACTGGACACCTCCCACGGCGGCCACGAGTCAGCTGCTGTTTTCTCCCTCGTCGATCACGTTGTTGATGCGAGGCGGCGACGGTGCAGGCGGTCCTGGATACCTCTTACCTGCGCCACCACCTGGGCGTGGACCGGTGTTGTTCGGGCACATTCTTGCTAAGTGGCCTGGCAACCCGCACTTGTAGCAGGTAAACGATGGTTTCTCAGGCGGCTGTGAGTTTTTCTTAGGGCATCCCCTTGCTAGGTGGCCCTCTTCGTTGCAGATGAAGCACTTCCTCCCGGTCCGGTTGTCTTCCCTCCCACGATATTTACCTCGCTTTGCCGATGCTTGCTGCTTCAGGTCACCCTCGCGGCTTTGCAGCAAGTCCATAAATTCCGACCGCGTTCTTGCGGTTCTTAGTGCCAGGCGCTGGTTCTCGTCGTTTGTCATACCTCGTATGATGTACTCGCGCACCTCTCTATCTGCCAGGTTACCTTGCGCGCCCAGGCCTTCCATCGTGTTGACGTATGTTAGTAGGTCTTCGTCCGGTCGCCTTCTCCGAGTGCCTAGCGCCTGGTGTATGTCGGTTGCTGTCACGCGTCGCTCGAAGGTTTCTCGCAGCTTCCGCTGGAGCTCTTCCCAAGACTTTATTGAGCCCTGGTTGGCCAGCCAGTCTTTCGCTAGACCATCCAGCGCCCTTTTCGCGGCTACGAGTGTCTGCTGGTCGCTCCACCCGTATAGCGCCGCTTCTTCGTCGACCGTGTTTACCCACAACCTGATGTTGGACGTGGCTGATCCTGAAAATCGGGCCAACCCGTCTGCTACTATGTGAAAAGGTACACTTGCATTACCTGGAGTTTCTCTGGAGCCGGTCCCCGGCCGCTGCTCGCCGGTGTCTGGGTGCTGCAGCGGCATCGCTGCTTCGCTCGCGTTCGTCCTCTGCCCGTCCTGCATCGCTGGCCTCGCTTCCCGACGCCGACTCAGCTGTTCTTCGAGATCGCGCTGAATTGCTCCGGCCTCCATCGACCCTTGGTGCTGCAGGAGTTGAGAAGCTCCACCTTCCTGCGTTTGTTCGGTCGATGACCCCGGGGACGCTGGTTGCATAAAGCTGATTGTCTGGATCTGGTCCACTGCATTCGATGCCTGTTGTTGCTGGCGCTGCTGTTCATGACCCTGCAGCAGGAGTTCTAGTCTCCTTGACTGTTCCTCGATCTTCCTAGCTTGCTCGTCCAGCTGATTTTTTCTTGCTGCATTCTCTTCCTCCTCTTGCTTTTGCTTGGCCTTCCAGGCCTCGTGCTCCCTCTTCATCTGGGCCATCTGTTTTTCCATCTCTCCGAGTTTGTTTTCCGCCTCCTCTCTCAGGGCTCGTTCAGTTTGCAGTTGTTTTTCCATTCTTGATGTGCTCAACTTTTTTGCTTGCCGAAAGAGCTGGGGTCTTGCTGGTAGGGCTGCTCCCCCTGAGCTTTTGTTTACACCGCTGGGACTTAAACGGTTTCTACCGTGGGCGGGCCTGCTCTCGCTTTTATGGCCTTCCAGATTGAGCCGATGGGCACGTTCACGTCGTTATGGTTTACGACCTAAGGCAGATGTCTTCGCCCTAATTGCCGACGCTTCCTAACGACCTTTGTTTTTTTTTTTCGAGAAGAAGAAAAAAAAAATTCCTCGCGAATTTCTGGAGATTTCGAAAAGAGAAATCGCTTCCTCCCCTTTTCCTTCTCCGCTTGCGCGTTTTTAGACACTCACTTCAAAAAACGTGCACTTCGATATCACTGT
This sequence comes from Encarsia formosa, assembly GCA_038277355.1. Classification (NCBI taxonomy): domain Eukaryota; kingdom Metazoa; phylum Arthropoda; class Insecta; order Hymenoptera; family Aphelinidae; genus Encarsia; species Encarsia formosa. Next base: position 76,746,202 of record CM076186.1, read on the forward strand.
CTCGAACTTGTTGAGAGATCATCCTTTCTCTCAACTGACTATCACCAGCTCACACTGATGTCGATTTGCGCCCGCGTCTGAGAGCCGACGTTATCCTCGCAAAATCGAAATGCTCTCACTACACCGGAATCCACCGATGCCCGATTCGCGCCCGCGTCTGAGAGCCGACGTTCTCCTCGCGATCTCGGTTCAATGCTCTCGCTAATTGCGCTGATCAGACGCACTCTTAGCCTGCAACTCACACTTGAGTATGCACCACTTTCCGTTCGTGCACTTTAACACGCACAAACACAATCGCCGAATTTTCACTTTAACTGCCTGACTAACTTCCGAAATTATCCTCGGAGGGGCTCCCAATTTGTGGGGATCAGACGGGAGTTAAGGTATTGACTGTAATAAAACACGACAATTACACAAGATTCAGATTTATTAGATATTCGGCACTTGGAGTAAGCACGCAACGTCTTGCGGCGGTCTCTCCAGCTAGACTAACTGAGCCCGCCTACGCAACGGGCGTTCATCCCTTGCAAGGGACGCGCTTCTCCCACTCCTGCATCCTTGGTCCTGTAGGACCCCATGCACTCTCGCTATGTCTCTCTCTCACTCAGGCTAGAGGCTAGAAGACCACGCAGGGCCTAATGGTTTCCTCACGCACACACACTTACTCTCATACCCCACACAATTATGTAAAAGAATGATTGTAAATATTTCAGTTAATATTTTAATTCAAATTATAAGTTACAATTCAAGTTTTTTAGTTATTTCAATATTCTTTAAATACATACATTAAATGTACTTGATTAAAAAACTTCTATATTTGCTCAAAGAATGAAAGCAAACTCTCAAAAAATTCTTAAATTCATATCGTATAATCAGATATTAAGAAAGGTATTAAGAAAATATACCGATGTGAGTAATTCTGTAGCGTATTTAGACGATTTGAAAATTAAAAAAAAATGGTTTCGAACTCAGAAGCATGTGTAAGCAGAGGAGAGTAAAAAATAAGGGATCCTGTTTCTAAATCTCTCCTAAAATTCTACATGGATGTCTACATTTGAAAGACTTTGATTGGTAAAAAAAAAAAAAATTGCAAAATCAAATTTCAATTTTTCTAGTTTTTACGATAAATATACTAATGGAACTGCAATTGATTAAATTCATATTTAAATGCCAAAAAAGTCTGAAATATGCTTATTTAAACTCTTGTTTTTATAAATTCAGAGGTAAAAAATACTCTCTTGCTCGAGGTGCCCTTACTTGATACGGCCCTGCTTTTTGATGATGTATCTTATTTCCCAAATTTTTTTGTTCCAGTTAAGGAGGCTTGGCAGGTTTTTCAAAATCCAAAAGTAAGAACCCAAAACATTCCTGTAGATTCCTTGAAGTAAGACAAACAACTTTCCAATTTAACACAACAATGGTTGTCGGACTCGATTTCGAGAAAAAAATCAGTTTAGAATTTTTTTTTTAACATGAGCTCTTATGGAAAAAAACATTTAAAAATTTGGCAAATCATCAAAATCTACAAATTTACTACGAGTCAGGTGTCATTTTAAAGATAAAAATTTGAAGATTATTTTAAAATTATAAAAATTCAAGATTATCGGACTAATTTACATGAAAAATATAAAATTGCGGTACATAACCTTCAAAACATACAATTTTTCAACGTTTTTAAAAATTTTTTATCTTAAGTTTTGTTTTAATATGTTTAAAAATGATAAATAATCACTTACTAATAAAAATAAATAAAAAAAATACTTTTTTTCTTATTTTCAATCTCATGCACCCGCAAGGGCCCCCGCTAGGTACGACCCCTACGCTGCCAAGCCTCCTTAAATAAAACTTTTGCAAAATAATTTTTTGGTGAATTTTATCGGAAACATCAAATTAAACAATACAGAGGAAATTATTTTAAAAATACATTTAAACCATGTTAAAAAATTTAAAAAGATTTTTTATACGATTGTCAAAGATTTGATGGTCAAGGTCTGAAACCTCGCAGAGAGATTTTATTTTTATAATCTCTCAAATAAGAAATATTGTGTAAAGCTCGATTTTATTATTTTTTCACTATTTTTATAAAATTTCAAGGCTAATGCACTTACGGCCACCATAAGGAAAAGAGTATGTCATTGCATAAGTGTTCGAAATTGAGATTTTAAATTTATTAAGTATAATTTCATCTTCTTTATTGAATTTTATTAACTCGAAGTTATGATGAATTTTAGAAAATTGATGATCTATAAAAGTTAACCTCAAGACCTACGAATAAAAAATTTCGAACTATTTTACCATAGCACATAATTTTACGTAATTTTTCGACAAATATTTTTGATGACTAATATAAAATGTTTGAATTTCTCATCAGTTGATATATATGAGCAAATCCGCCAAACTCTTATTTTCAAAGTCTGGGCCCAGTAAAAAGGTTTAAGGCAATATTTTTTTTTATATCTAATGGAATAATTATTTAGATTCACACTTTTTGAGATTGTGGAAACAAATATTTGTTATATATATATTTATAAAAGCTGAAAAGTTCATGCAAATGTTTAAAAAATTAGGTTTTACCCTGTAAAACGCAAGAAAACGCTATGTCCGGAACTAAGTTTTGAAAATATTATCTGCTTCTTTTGCTGTAACTTTTTCAGGCAATTTTTTTACATATTTACAACTGATGGAGGTATTAATACTGGGCTCAAGGAATGTTTTACGACCAATAAAAAGATTGTGCCTGTATTTTTCGAGAAATGACATAACTTCAAAAATGTGTACACACGTTTTTGATAAAAATGAATAACCTATTTTTTCGTGTTTTTGCAGGTTCAGGCATTATTCAAACGCTATAAATGTACATTCGTCTGAAACTAAAAACTTTGACGAATAATTTAAGACCAATCCGAATAATGTGCTTTCAAAATAAGCTATTGTTTACATCGTTTTATTCTGAAAAGTTCGAGCGAGAATTCTTGTAAAAAATGTTATTTTCAGCTGGCACATCCACAGATTTAAAAAAAAGTCTCTAAATTTAAGAGTGAACAATAAAACATGACTTTATTTAACTAAGACCAGCTGCCTGAAACCAAAAAACTTTATTTAGTTAAAAAAAAAAGAGTTTTTCTATTATTCGCACCTTCGAACTCAACCTGTAGTAGACGACACTGACTAATGTCTTTCAGCAGCAGGCAGTCAACGACGTAGTTATGAACTTATATTTATCAATTTTTTTGCTCTTTACTTATAATATACTTAGTAGATTAGTGTAAAAAGATCAGTAGGTGGATATTATCGCCTATATATTATTATTGCCGATATTAAAATACATAAAGAAAAGATGACCCTAACCTATTCATAAAGTGCCGTATGATGACTATTATAAAAAATTTAAGTTGTTTAGATGATTATTATAAAAAAACTCAGCTTTTAATTGAAAAAATACTATCTATCCTTTTATTTTTTTAATAAAAAATCGATTGGCATAGTCAGATTTTCATTTTTTTTAAATAATAATTTAACTGTTTGAATAATTATTTCAGGCAACTTGTTATGACCATCCACGCTACATTTTTTATTTCTTATTATTTTAAAGAATTATTGCAAAAATTTCAAGAGTGTGCTTCAAAAATTGAAAAAGTTTCAAAATTACTGAAAAAAAACAGAGTTTGCCGGATTTACTCATATATTTCCTTCTTTTTTTTTCTGTAACGATTTGTTCAATCTGAACATCCATGAGATTTCAAACTGAATTCAAAATACTCCAAAAGTGACAGATTGCGGTTACCCACCTTTTTGCTTATAAGGGTTTTTCATAGCAGACTACATCTAGCAGAACATAGAATAACCAAAACGATATTAGCCAGTTTTATTTAATTTCATGACCTTTATAATTTTTTGTATTTGTTATTTTCCAATCTTATCATGATTTTCTATGATTTTGACAACTTCATTGAAAAAAGATCTATGCTGTTTTTACTTTTTCGTCGATTGAAAGTCTTCGCCGACCCCGAGCATTTTTGGTCAAATGCTCGGGGTCGGCGAAGACCTTCAATCAACTGTAAAGTGAAAAGAGCATAGATCTTTTTTCAATGAAGTTGTCAAAATCATAGAAAATCATGATAAGATTGGAAAATAATAAATACAAAAAATTATAAAGGTCATGAAATTAAATAAAACTGGCTAATAACGTTTTGGTTATTCCATGTTTTGCTAGATGTAGTCTGCTATGAAAAACCCTTATAGTAGCAGAGTAGTAAAAAAGGGGCAACAAATTTTTTTTGGACTTGCCAAAGTTATACTTTTTTATCATAAGCAAAAAGTTTGATAGGTTGATGACTTTTATTAGTTTTGATTTTTGTAAAATTATAATTTAATTCTAAATTAATCATTAAAATATCCATTTTTTTCATAGTATGCGTAAAGTTCTATTTCACGAATTGTTTTTAGTGCGTCAAATTGAACTTTACGCATAGTGTGCGTAAAATAAAATACTCAAAAAATTGTCATTTTTTCAATTTAACGCGTTTTTATACACAATAATCGTGAATATACAACGCCTTCTATATCTGATATATATATATATATATATCTCCCTATATTATAATCTCCCTATATTATAATCTCCCTATATTAAAATCCGGTTTTTTTTTATTATCCTCAAAGTTGAGTCCTCAAAATTGAAAATTCATAAAAACACGGTCAAAAGACAAGTAAAAACGATACTTATGAGTCCTCAAAGTTGAGTCTACGACGGAAAAGTTGAGTCCTCAAAGTTGAGTCCTCCTTTTCTCAAAACGATGTTTTTTAGATTCTCATGTAATATTTTCTATAGAAGCAGCTTGGTGTATAGAAAGATTTGAATTGTGTAAATGTAGTCATTCAGTACAACGTTTACAAATTCATACAGAAAATCAACAAAACATAATATAGTTAAAAAATTAAATAGTTAAAAAATTGGAAAACAACTTTAGCAACTTGGTTTGAATTAAATAAAATTGATCTGTTAGAAATATTAAAAATGCCAATATACCAAATTACTATAGATTTCTAGATGATAAAACTTTTGTTAGATAGAAAAATTAAAAAAAATTTCAAACTATAGGTAGAATAAACGTTGTTTCTTCTAAAAATTCAGAGTTTTCACTTAAAATTAATATCAGATGAAGTAAAAGGTGGTACTTTTCACGAATACTTGAGAACTTATGATAAAATTATTTATAAACATATAGAGAAGGAGCTATTTAAATGGGTCTAATAGTAAATGATAAAAATGTATATGCCATTTTTGAAGAATCTATAAACTATTTAACTCCGAAAAAATTACAAGAATTTTTCGGATTATTTTTATTGTCTGAAAAAATTCCTGGTAATTTAATTTGGAATAAATATAAATTACATTTTATAAAAGATTTCAAAGATAATGCAGAAGATAGAGGTTTGAATGAAATAATCAAATTTCTATCTAGCGATTATTCTAATTTAAGTTATAAATGTTTTGGTTTACCAGAACCATGCTTAGAAAATATTTCTAATATTTCTGAAAATTATGACTGCAAAATAAATTGAAAAGAAGAGTATGAAAAAATGTTTGAAAAATTTAATAATGATCAAAAAAATATATTTAATACAATAACAAAAAACAAAAATAATATGTACTTAAAAGATGGACCAGGTGGTACAGGTAAAACATTTTTTCCTTTCGGAGGAAAATTAATAATTTTAGGTGACGATTTTAGACAAATCCTTCCTGTAGTCAAAAGAGGCGTGAAAAAATTATTGTAGAAGATACGATTAAATACAGTAAATTGTGGAAAAATTTCAAAATTCTTAAACTCACTGAAAATATGAGATGTAAAGATAAAATTTTTTCTAAATTATTACTAAAAATAGGAGAAATTGAAAATTTTAAAATACCTATGAAATGGAAAAAAAAAGATGTTTGTTATTCAATTTTTGGAGATATAAATGAAAATAATAATTTAAACAAAGTTATTTTAGCTTCAAAAAATGAAAATGTTGCAATGTTAAACAGAAAAGTATTAAACATATTAAATGGACCAAGTAAAACATATTACAGTATAGACAAAGCCATTCCTAAGGGAGTAGATCAAACTGATTCAGATATATGTTTAGATTATCCAATTGAATACTTAAATTCAGTAAATGACGGGCTTTCTACCCATGAACTTAAATTAAAAAAAAAATGCAGTGGTAATGTTAATTAGAAATCTAAGTAAAAAAGATGGTGTATGCAATGGAACTAGATTGAAAATAACAAATTTATATGAACATAATATTGAAGCTACATGTGAAAAAACAGGAAAAATAGTACAGGTTGGTAAGGTAGATGAGGTTGGTTAGGCGGAGGTTATGGGAAAGGAGCGTGGAAGGGAAGATGAGGTGGGAAGGGTTTGTTATTGCACTTAAAAATGTTAATAAAGCTTTTTCAAAATTTAAAATACTTCAACAAAACTTTAAAGTTAGTGACTGAGTTGATGAATAAAGTGAATAAGATTAGTTCGTAGATTAGGTGAGATAAGTTTGGGGGATAAAATACGGTATTTGAAGTAAATCAAATTAGTGAGGTCAGTAATGTAGCTAAGATTGAATTAGGTCAGGTAGGGGTATATCTCATTTGATCTAATCAGAATCCCACCGAATGAATTTGTCGCCGAAAAAAATCCCACCGAATAGATTTTTCATCGACGAAAATTCCACCGAATTCATCGGCGAGTCATATACATGGTGCCCCCCGCTTTATTTGGGAAAATTGACCGTCACAGTTAACGCGCACGATTGAAAGCTGAATAACAGAAACCGTTGCAAATAATTAATCAATGAATAAATAAATAAATAAACCAACGAGCTCTAAACCCCCATGACGCTGGGCAGAGTGATAAATAAATTATTTTTTATAAACAATTAAATAAACCGACAAGCTCTAAGCCACCATAACGCTGGGGAGAGCGATAAATCAATGATTTTTTATAAACAATTAAATAAACCGACAAGCTCTAAACCCCTATAACGCTGAAGAGAGCGATTAATCAATTATTTTTTATAAACAATTGAATAAACCGACAAGCTCTAAACCCTCGTGAACCTGGAGAGAGCGATAAATAAATATTTTTTTAAAACAATTGGATAAACCACCAAGCTCGAAACCCCCATAACGCTGGAGGAAGCGATAAATAAATAATTTTTTATAAACAATTAAATAAACCGACGAGCTCTGAACCCCCATAACGCTGGGCAGAGCGATAAATAAATTATTTTTTATAAACAATTAAATATGCTGACAAGCTCTAAGCCCCCATAACGCTGGGGAGAGCGATAAATAAATTATTTTTTATAAACAATTAAATAAATCGACAAGCTCTAAGCCACCATAACGCTGGGGAGAGCGATAAATAAAATATTTTTTATAAACAATAAAATAAACCGAAAAGCTCTAAACCCTTGTGAAGCTGGAGAGAGCGATAAATAAATATTTTTTTATAAAAAATTGAATAAACCACCAAGCTCGAAACCTCCATAACACTGGGGGGAGCGATAAATAAATAATTTTTTATAAACAATTAAATAAACCGACGAGCTCTAAACCATTGTGAAGCTGGAGAGAGCGATAAATAAATATTTTTTTATAAACAATTGGATAAACAACCGAGCTGGAAACCCCCATACCACTGGGGAGAGCGATAAATAAATAATTTTTTATAAACAATTAAATAAACCGACAAGCTCTAAACCCTTGTGAAGCTGGAGAGAGCGATAAATAAATTATTTTTCATAAACAATCAAATAAACCGACAAGCTCTAGGCCCCCATAACGCTAGGCAGAGCGATAAATAAATTTTCTTTTATAAACAATTAAATAATTCGACAAGCTCTAAGCACCCACAACGCTGGGGAGAGCGATAAATTAATGATTTTTTACAAACAATTAAATAAACCGACAAGCTCTGAACCTAAATAACCTCGTCGGTTTATTCATTGTTTAAAAAAAATATTTTATTGATCGCTCTGCCCAGCGTTATGGGGGCTTAGAGCTCGTCGGTGTATTTAATTGTTTATAAAAAATTATTCATTTATCGCTTCCCTCAGCGTTTTGGGGGTTTCGAGCTAGGTGGTTTATTCAATTGTTTATAAAAAAATATGTATTTATCGCTCTTTCCAGCTTCACAAGGGCTAAGGGCTTGGCGGTTTATTTGATTGTTCATAAAAAATAATTTATTTATCGCTCTCCCCAGCGTTGTGGGGGTTTCGAGCTTAATGGTTTATCAAATTGTTCATAAAAAAATATTTATTTATCGCTCTCTCCAGCTTCACGAGGGTTTAGCTTGTCGGTTTATTCATATGTTTATAAAAAATAATTGATTAATCGCTCTCCCCAGCGTTATGGGGGTTTACAGCTTGTCTGATTGTTTAATTGTTTATAAAAAATCATTGATTTAACGCTCTCCCTAGCGTTATGGGGGCCTAGAGCTTGTCGGTTTATTTGATTGTTTATAAAAAATAGTTTATTTATCGCTCTGCCCAGCGTTATTGGGGTTTAGAGCTCGTCGGTTTATTTAATTGTTTATAAAAAATCATTTATTTATCGCTTCCCCTAGCGTTATGGGGGTTTCAAGCTTGGTGGTTTATTCAATTGTTTATAAAAAAATATTTATTTATCGCTCTCTCCAGCTTCACAAGGGTTTAGAGCTTTTCGGTTTATTTAATTGTTTATAAAAAATAATTTATTTATCGCTCTCCCCAGCGTTATGGGGGTTTCGAGCTTGGCGGTTTATCCAATTGTTTATAAAAAAATATTTATTTATCGCTCTCTCCAGCTTCACGAGGGTTTAGAGCTTGTTGGTTTCTTCAATTGTTTATAAAAAATAATTGATTAATCGCTCTCCCCAGCGTTATGGGGGTTTAGAGCTCGTCGGTTTATTTAATTATTTATAAAAAATAATTGATTAATCGCTCTCCTCATTGTTATAGGGTTTTCGAGCTTGGTGGTTTATCCAATTGTTTATAAAAAAATTTTTACTTATTGCTCTCTCCAGCTTCACAAGGGTTTAAAGCTTGTTGGTTTATTTAATTGTTTATAAAAAATAATTTATTTATCGCTCCCCCCCAGCGTTATCGGGGTTTCAAGCTTGGTGGTTTATTTTATTGTTCATAAAAAATCATTGATTTATCGCTCTCCCCAGCGTTATGGGGGTTTCGAGCTTGGTGGTTTATTTAATTGTTTATAAAAAATCATTGATTTATCGCTTTCTCCAGCGTTATGGGGGCTTAGAGCTTGTCGGTTTATTTAATTGTTTATAAAAAATAATTTGTTTATCGCTCTGCCCAGCGTTATGGGGGTTTAGAGCTTGGTGGTTTATCCAATTGTTCATAAAAAAATATTTATTTAGGTTTTTTGAAGGTTTTGAGGTGCTCCTCCGGGAGGAGCTCTTTAAACTACTGCTCCTCTGGGAGGAGCCCACTTCAAACATAATAAATATAAGGTTTTTTGACGTTTTAAGGGGGTCCTCCGGGAGGAGCTCTGAAAATAACGGCTCCTCCGGGAGGAGCCCCTTAAAATATGTTGAATATAAGGTTTTTTGAAGGTTTTGAGGTGCTCCTCCGGGAAGAGCTCTTTTTTTTTGGCTCCTCCCGGAGGAGCCCCTTAAAACATGATAAATATAAGGGTTTTTGACGTTTTAAGGTGGTCCTCCGGGAGGAGCTACTCAAATTGGTTCCTCCGGGAGGAGCTTTTAAAATTAAGAGCTCCTCCCGGAGGAGCACCTCAAAACCTTCAAAAAACCTTATATTTAACATGTTTTAAGGGGCTCCTCCCAGAGGAGCCAAAAAAAAGAGCTGCTCCTGGATATAACTATATAATATAGGAAGATATATATACATTTATTAAATATATTTTTCTAACTTAACATTGAGTGAAATTGTTATAACTCATCTGTATATTGTTTTCCAAAAACATAACATAGTAAATTGTTTTACTTGACTAATGAATAAAAAGCTATTTTTTTGTGTTTTGTTTAATCAAATTAGTTATTATTACTTCCCCCACTCCTTGAATACTTACTTTAAAAATTATAAGAAATTTTTTTTAATACTTTAAAAATAATTAAATTAAAGTGTAAATCACTTTTTATTAGTGTCAATATTAATTTAGTGTAAAAGTCTTTCATACTTTGTACTATTTTTTTTAGATTAACTTCTACTTAATTATAAAATGATGAAAATTTCTATCACTCATTTTACTTTCATTCTTTTTTAATCAGTTAATTTTTATCAACTAAGATTTTTTTACAGGTAATGTTTTTTTAAAACTTTCGTCTATTTTTTTTTTTAATCAGTGATCCTCGGGCAGGCTTCGCCGACCCTCGGGCGCTACGATCACACTCGAGCGTAAAGTAAAATTTTACGCTCTAGATACGAAAAATACTATTACTTCTCTCGGCCATGCAATAGGTACTTTTCGACTGCTGAGCTAGCCTGGGTAAGTTTCTCTTTACTCTCGAGAAGTGGAGGGGGAGCATTTTACACCTCACCGGGATGGAAAATTTTTTTCCATCCCGGAGGGATGTAAAATTTTGGCTGCACTATACGATTCCACGACGGTGCGTTCGTTTACAACCGTTACGTGCTACCGAAGAGCCAGGTATTAAGGGGAAAAAAAAAACGTAGCGTCGACGGGTCGGACCCAGTCTAATGACCTACCTGGTCTGCAGCACTCTTTCCCAAAATTCTCCCGTAAGCTAATACCACCAATAAAACTTATGCTCCCACTTCACTTTTACAACGCTTCGCTTTTCTGAAAACTTCACGCACAAAAACTTTCCTGCAAACATTTTGCAGTTGAGGTAAGCGGTTAGATCTCTTCGGGCAGACGGTAGAGGAACATCTCTTTTTTAGCCATTACTTACCTTTGCATTACAAATTTTTTTACTTAAATTCAATCGTATCTGTTAGTGGTTTCAAGTGCTGTGATAAAAAGTGTGAATAAATCATTATTACAAAAAGCTAAAAGATGTCTTCTCCGATGGAAGTTGATGACGTTGATAATTTAGCTGAATGAGCTCCAAGTTCGATTATACCGGAAAAATCTAAAAAGATTTAATATTTATATTTTTAAGTTTTCTCAAAGTACCATATTGCATGCCCTGGAGAAGTAAAATATGAAACTACCCTTAAGGAGACGTCAAACATTACCGTCTCGAGGTACGTCCACTGCCCTCGACTACGGGGTTCGCGCGCTATGCGCGCTCCCCCTGCGTCTCGGGCAGCGAATTAACCTCTCGACGGTAAAGTTTAACTTACTCCTTAAGGGCAGTTATATATCATTCTTAATCATATAATTATCCACGATCACTTTATTGATATTAAGTTGTGATATTCAAAATTTTTAAATTCAATTTTTTAATTTTGCTCTTCAACCGATCATAACACGAATAAAATGTTTTTATTTCACTCTAACCCTAAAATGCGCCTTTTAGATGCGTCCAGGGGCCTGCTGGAAGCTGCTAAAATCACATTTCTAAGGCTTTCTCTGGCGCCATCTATTAAAAAAATTTCTAACCCCAAATATTACGCTTGCTTTTAATGCTGCAAACAGCTAAGTGCTAGCTCATCGCAGACTGCAGAGCAGATGTAAGTTTTTGTTTTCAGCTGCAGGGAGTAATTTTTTTTAATGATAAATTTTGTCAACAATTGCTATTATTTTATTTTAGTAATCAATATAAAGTACAAATATATTTTTGATTTTAATTGAAATCAACTTGAACAAAATAAAAAAATGATCCCCACAAAATTCTAAAAATCAACCCAAATAATTGTTAAGAAGTAGATGTGAATTTATTAAAGTTCATTTGTCCCAGTATTGCAGAAGAATTTTAAATTATCTCAATTAAATTTAAATTTGGACCGCATTAATTAATGATATAATAATTCAACTCTTCTTATTTTTTTCAGTATTGTTATTAATAAAGTATCAAATTGAAATGATCATAACTCGTATTATCTCTATAGTAAAAGTAAAGCTCAACTCTGAACGCTGTAGGTATAATAAAAATCAAAAGTTTAATTAATTGCAGTAAATAGTAAGAGACCAATTAAAATTAACCATATACTTTTGAAGATTTATTTTAAAGTAAAAAAGAAATATTTTGAAAATCTTTTGAAACTATATTTTAAGCTTTGTTTGGTTTTATATTTAAAATCACACCAGATATCTATCATCTTGAATAATTTTCAAACTATTTTGAGCTTGTAAAAAGTTAATTGATTTTATTATCAGAATATACATGACACTACACTGTTTCCTTATGTAGCGACTTCACTTTAAGTAAAATAAATTGAACTTTATAACAATAACTGATTAATTGAATTACTAAATTGATGATTTTTTTATAGCTTAAACTAATCAATGACGACATTCATTTTTATGTTCTTGCTAACCAGTGCGTTTGAAACTTTAAAAAAAATTAAGCAAACAACCAAAACACTAGGTAATTATCAACAATAAACACTTTTCATTTTTCACTTTATTACAAATTTTCAATTTTCAGAGTCTAACAATTATGATCACTTATAATCTCTCTAATATGAAATTTAATTTAACATAAATTATTACAAAAATTAAAAAACTGAAATTAATAAAAAGAGTTTGTTATTAATTTACTTATTAATATAATAATTATAATATGAAAAATTCTTTAATCTACTACGGTAAACTGCTGCATTTGTTGTCAGCAATCAGCTGATCTACAGCAGCAGCTTTAGCAGTGAGAAAGAAACTATAGCTGTCTCTCTCACTCCAAAAAAGTAACTAACCTCTGCAATATATATAGTAATACACCCAAGCTAAAACGAAAAAGTACGCTTGCTCATGGAACTAGACTCGCTTGCGGTCTAGTCATAACCTAGTAAACATGAATGTATTGAATTTTTTATAATTTTCTCACTGGTTGCGCATTTTCGGGTATTCATGAAATAAAATAGTATACTTAATTCGTCCGTAAAATGCATGATTAAAGTACTCCTGCAGCTGGCGGCGGCTCCGCCGCCGCCACCCGCAGTCGTACTTTAATCATGCATTTTACGGACTTATGAAGTAATATACTATTAAGGTTCTTTTTATTTTATTTTATGGTTAATGATGGTTAATGATGATGATTATGATGATGATTATGATTAATGTAATCATATCTGTCCAGTGGTTTGAATTTGGCGATCGATTTATGTTTCCCAACCTGAAAATTCCAGGGCCGTATGAAATTGATTTTTTGTAAGGGGGCAATGGAGGCACCGGAATTAGAGGTTATATTATGTGAAAAACTTTTTTCGAAAACTGAGTGGTTTTATTTGCTTTTGGTTATTATTAATTAATTTGCTTTTACATATTTAGTGGTCACTAAGTTTTAACAGCTCATAAAAAATTAAAAATTAAAATTAAGATAGTATATTAAGGAGGTTCCCTACCATCTACGTAAGTCAAATGTGTATTTGACTACAGTAGTTGTCTGCTCATTGGCTCAGCTACTTTCTAACCTCTGTATGAGCCAATGAGAAGTCATATTTACAAGAATATAAAATCAATTGTTTATAATTATTGCTACAGGCTCCTAATGAATGTTTTGAAACAAGTATAATCAAAGTCTGATTTTTTCCGATTTTTGGACGTAGTTTAAGAGCCGTCCTTAGGGTCGTTGGCGCCCCTGGGCAAAATGATTTTTGGCGCCCCTAATAAAAATTGAGTTTGCAGTTTTTTGGTAGTTAATAATTGATTCTGTCAGACTTTAATTAAAAACGAATTTTATTTTATTTAAAATATTTACAACATTTTTTCTACGTAAAAAAGTACAAATTATATTTATTATAATCAATCGTTGATCCACAGGTGTGCGCTAAAATTCAAATATTTTAATTTTTAATAGTCAAAAAAAGTTAACTTTTCTAGCTTTACTTTCAGCAAATTCTTTTATCAAAATTTGAAAATTTATACTGTCAGCTATTTCATTTTCTATCGATATAGTTCCAAGGCTGGAAAGTCTGTCTTGATGCATCACAGATCTAAAAAAGGATTTAATTAATTTTAATTTTGAGAAAAATTAAAACTGCGTTTTAAACTAAGCAGTTTAAACTAAATTTAAACTGCGTTCTCCACTCGCTACTGCTACAGGAATCGTTATTAAAATTCGAAGTGCTATCCATATGTTGGGGTATATATCTTGCAAAGAATTTTTCTTAATAAAATTTAATACACTTAGCGCAGAAATTTCATTTTTTATATGATTGCTGAAAAGAGATTTTATATCGATCAATTCGTTACAAAGTTGTGTACCACTTATGTCGGATTCTAAGTCTATTGTTAGTTTAGTTTGAAGATTGCTTCAACATTTTAAAAGTTTTTCTTTATCTGGTAGACTATTTAGATTAAAAAGAAAACCCCAAGTTTCTGAATATTCCTGTAACTGTACAAATCTGTCACGTAGTGAAGCAATAACTGTATGCAAAAGTGGGTTAAAAAAGTCAATTTCAAGTTGTTTTTCAGGAGGTAAAATAGAATTAGGTTCATCTTCAGCTTGCTCCCCAGGCTGTTTCTTGACACGTCTGATTCGTTGTGGTAGCTTAAATTCTGGTTCAGTATGTAGTTCATCAGCCAATTCTTTTGCTGTGACAATTGCCTGCTGAAAACCTGATAATCTGTAACTTTCCATGTACGCTAAGCAATCTTTTACCTTAACAGTGCACTCAGCAATATCCATATCTTTTTTTTAGAGTGTTTTACTAACTTGATATTAATTTGAAAAAGAACTTGATACCAAACAATTAAAGAAATAATAAAACTGAAATCTTTAAGTTGTTCTGCTAAGGTAGAAGCTTCATGCGCAATATCATGATCATTGCTCTGAGTTGAATGTTCAGCTAGAGAAACTAAAGCATCGTGAATATCGCTTATTTGATATCGCACAGCTTTTACGCTTTCTATTTTTGCTTCCCATCTTGTTTCACTTAATTTCTTCACAGTCAGACTTGTAATATGATCTTTTAAAATTTGCCATCGATTAACTGAAGCTGAAAAAAGTGTAAATATTCTTTGAAGTACGCCAAACATAGTAACTGATTTTACAGAAGATTTTGCGGCATCACACAGTACAAGATTTAAATTATGACAACCACAAGGAACATAACAAGCAAGAGGATTCTTATCCAAGATTCTTTTTTGTACGCCAACTTTTTTTCCTTTCATATTTGAACCGTTATCATATCCTTGACCCCTGCATTTATATAAATCTAGTTGAAATTTATGCGAAATATCGATTAAAGACTGACTGAGACCTAATCCAGTGGTAATCAACTTCAAAAAAACCTAAAAAATGTTCTTTAATTTCAACATTAATATTGTAGATATCAACAAATCTGATAGTTAGTGAAAGTTGCTCTGTACGTGAGACATCAGGCGTGCAATCAGCAATTATTGAATAATAAACAGCGGTTAATGCTCTTGATATAATAACTTCATTTATCTTTTTAGCAATCAAGTCTATGAGTTCATTTTGAATTCTTTTTCCACAATAATGGTCGGGTATATCACCGTTTACTGCTAAAGTTAAATGATTTTGCATTACTGGATCAAATTTCGCAATTAGATGCACTAGACCGAGAAAATTACCATTGTTAGGCGTGTATAATTTATCTGAACTTCCTCTAAAAGCTATATTATTTGTAGACAAATACAAAACTACATTCATTAGACGTTCAAGGACATTTCGTCATCGTAAACTTTCTTTATCTAAGAGTTTTTGTTCTTGATCATCAATAGTTTTCTTCTTCGAATCTTTTTTCTAATTCAAACCACTGCCGATAGCATTCTTTATGAGACTGACTGTTTTCGTGAGTTTTTATTTTTTCTGATAGAGATTTCCAAGTATTTACTCCACCTTCAGAAAAACTACAGTTATCTGTATGTTTTTTAAAAATTTTACAACAAAAACAAAACACCGAATCCTTAGATACAGAGTAGACTATCCAACGCCGAGAAAACGATTCACCATTAGGCATTTTTTTTGTATAATACGAGCTTGAAAAATGGCGACCCTCTTTATCGTGAGGGTACTCGTTGTTAAATTTATAAATTTGCACTGGACCTTTTTTAATTGTATTGTCTATAATTTTTAAATTACGGAGCTTTGGCCAATTACCAACGTCTGATATATCTGGCTCTGGTTCCGGTAGTTCTTTATTTGTATTTAAAATTTCATTTTTATTTTTCATTATGACATTTCTTATTTTTAACAATTTTTTCAGCTTGAGATTGAGGAAGTGTAGCACTAGGAGTACTTGAAATCGAGACAGTTTCGTGCTCTCCCGAATATTTGTCAAATTCTACAAGTTGAGACTGGCATGGTAGATAAGTAGTAGTGTCGGAATCTACACTATCAGATGCCTTTGTGCAAGAACCGATTGGACGCGTTTCTATTTTTGACAAAGGAATATTTTTATCAATTCCAACAGGTGGAGCAGAGACCGTATTAAATTTACTTGTATCAGAAATAGTTGCAGGTTCTTCTGTATTTTTGACTTCAGTTTCAGAACTATTGCCTTCTTTTATTTGAACAAACGAATGCATAATTTTTTTACTTCTTTGATTGTCTTTGTCTCTCAATGCTTTACGTTTTCTGTTCTTTGAGCCAGATGGTTTACTACTTTTTTTTTTCAACCTTTCACTCTGGTCTACGGAGACTGAACTATTTTCATTATCACTGTTAGACATGTTGATGAATTTTAATTTCAAAAAGAAATGCAATGCGCTATTAAAATTATTAGGAAACTGCACAACTATAACTCAAAATAAACAAAATGATGAGCGTTGATTGCGTGAAGAAATAAATCGAACTGAAATAACGACCAGGGCCTCTGCACGGTGGAGTATGGAGTACGTGGTCGCGTCAATTTTGTTATCGTTAGCGCGAGGATTTTGTTTTGTCTTTGCAAAGTGGCGCGCCACGGCGGGCGGCGGCGGCAACGCAGCTTGGAACACAAACGCAGCGCGCTGACTCCTTGCAGTATACAATATCGAGGCGGTATGATAATATATATTAAGCTTCTCACTGTGCGAGAATAATTTAAGATATAATCTCTTTTTACAGTGTACAGTAAAAATTGCATCATTTTAAAGAGTATTATTAAAAATAATAAGATTTTAATTGTAAACATCATATATGTAAATAATGAATATTTTGAAACTTTACTTGAATAATGCTTTATATTTACATAAGAAATTAAAAAAAAAAAAATTTTCATGCAACTAACCGCTCAATGGCTCTTTTCACAGCTCGTCTGGTTGCAGGGTATGAGTCTCTTTATCTGCAAGTTCCACTAAAAATTATTTCGGAACTTCCACTAAATAGCGCCAATTTTTACTTGTAAATCCCATAAGTGGTGAAACTTGGAACTACTCGTTTAAGCAATAGACTTTGGTAGCAGATACCGCAGCCATTCGAGCCAGCCTGTTGTATACCTATATTTAAAGTTTGTATACAATATATAGGTATACAACGCGCTACCGTTATCTGCGCGTGCGCTGGTGATTCTATGCGCACGTTTGCCGCTGCTGCTCGTGAGGTTAAGTGTGTGAATCACTTTTTATACTTTTAGAGATATTGTTGACGTAACTGTAAAAAGATCCTTTGAGCAGTTAGTTGCAAAAAAAATATTGTTCATGAAGGTTCCATTTAAAAACAGGTAGAAGCAGAGCTTAGCAGCAGACTATTGTGACTCACTTCGCCCGGTTCGCGGGCTCGCTCGCCACAATAACCGTCTGCTGCTGAACTCTACTTCCAACTGTTTTTATGGAACCTTCATGAAAAATACTATTTTTTATCACTGACCCTTGAACGGCGCCCCTGGGCTTCGCCCAGGTTCGCTCCCCCCAAAGTAAGTTACATTAAAATCTGTGGACTGGAAATTAAGTATTTGCTGTTTTAGTAAATTTCCCATTAGAACCCATGCAAATTTGTGAAATTTGAAATATTTATAACTTTTTTCACAAGCTCCTCAGGGCTTTGAAATTTTAGCTGAGCTATTTTTATACTAAAAACTATGTGTTCATTTAATTTGGACAAAATCTGTGGGCTAGATCTATTTGGTATGGGAACCTCCTTAAGATGACAATTTTCAATAATATTTTTACTTTATTATATTTATTTTTATTAATTCTTTTTGCTTCAAACATAATAAAAAATTTTTAAATTTGTTAGCAAGATTAATTTTGTAAAAAGTTCAAGTCACAAAAACCAAAAATAAATAAAACCACTCAGTTTTCGAAAAAAGTTTTTCAAATGAACACATTTTAAACTGTAAATTATTAAAATTTTCATTCGTTGCATAAATAAATAAATATAACACACTGATGAACACAATATAACCTCCAATTCCGGTGCCTCCATTGCCCCCTTACAAAAAATCAATTTCATACGGCCCTGGAATTTTCAGGTTGGGAAACATAAATCGACCGCCAAATTCAAACCACTGGACAGATGTCAGATGATGTCCGACGAGTGTACATTCATCACTTATGGTCAAATGTTGGATAGGTTAACAACATCAATAATAAAACCTCATTTGTTATAGCAACCTCTCTGTACATGAATTCACTCAGTATGAAAACGACTGCAAACATTTTGTTATTATATATTAACATTTTTTTTGTGCAAAAAAAGGCAGAAAAAATTATTCATTATTTTTTCGATATTTTAATTAAAAATCTACACTATTAATAATAACTAATACTTGAAAAATTCAATCTTTAAAATTTATGATTTGAACTTTATCGTCTCAGCCAATCACGTCACGAATAAAATAATGACATTCTTTTTGGGTTCTCTTTTATAAGGGGATGACGAAGAAAAAAAAAAGAAAAAAATTAATTTCAAAATTATTAATACTCATTTCAAGTAAAACAAAATTAAAATAATTAACTAATCTCAAAAACTAACTTTTTAAAATGAGTTAACAAAATTTAAGCTTAGCATCATAAGGCAATGCAAATTAATTTTTGGTTTGCAAAAAATCAAAATAACGTTAAATTTGTTTATTGAAATTGTAATTGTTAATTATATTTTGCAACTTGAAAGGGTTGCAATTTGGCCGAAATTCGCCCTACGTCAAATCGGCTGAGACTGTAGGATAAGGTGTCTTTTTGAATTCGAAAAAACATCCTGTGATTGTTTTTTCGATAAATTCATTCGCCACGCATGCGCAGAAACATTAGTGTCCCATTTTAAATACATGGGAAACCACAATTTTAGGTAGTTTTTCGTTTATTTCTCGAAAACCAGACTAGATCCATCCCTGAAATTTAAGTATGTTATGAAGACATGAAAAACTCAACTTTTCAGGGTGATTCCGTGAAGGGGCAAGGTGGGCCACCCACTTTTTAAGGAGGTTACTACCTTACTGCACTAGTCGAGTCAAAGTTAGGCTAGTTCGCTCAGTTGGAGTAAGAGGTAATGAGGAATCTCATAAAAATAATCCCGAGCCGGTATAAGTAATAAATGCGCATGAAAAAAATGTTGAAATACAAAAAGTGTGGTTATACCATGATTTTAGCTTGGGGACTATTGTGAAAATTTTTATGAAAGTGGTAATAAATAACTTTTTTCATTATAAAATTAATGCTAAAAGTTTAAAAATAAAAATTGCCAATTAACCTACAATTTTTAGAGCACATGAAGAATAATTTAGATAATCTTACAGCCATAGATAAAATTATTTTCAACAAAAAAATGCTCCAGAAAAAATTCCCTTTTAAAAATAATAAACTTTTTAATTAAAATTATGCTGGGATATTATTATTATGTTATGTTATTGTACAAATATTATAGTGTAAAGTGAACCAAGAATAATCAATTAAATTTTATGAGGCAAGCTTGTTTTTTGAGATAGTTCATAAACTTGTTTTTGAAAGTAAACTGTAAAAAATCTAGTAGCAGCTCTAGGTTCTTGAAGATCTAGTTCTAGGATCTGGAAGGTTTTGTATACCTAAACGCTATCTTCTCCTTATAAGCATGAATATTTTTGTATGTTTAGATTAGGCTTCAGACTATGTCAGAAACTTTTTAGTGCAATTATTAGGGAAATGAAACAAATACCCAACTTAATACTTACTTCAAACAGTACTGGATTAAATTAATACCTATCCACTATGTGAAAGATAATTTTTAAACTTATGACTGAATTTATAATTTGAACATTTTCAAGTAATTATAACATTTAGTGGATGTATACTTAAGTATATGCATAGAACTCTAATTTTTACTTATCTAAACTAATATTACTATTACAGAGTGAGTTTTTTTTACTTAGTTTGTAAGCGACAGAAATTGTTGGTTCATTAATCTGAATCACGAATCAAAAATATGAGCTTATATGGAGACATGTTTATAAGGAGAAGATAGCGTTTAGGTATACAAAACAATTTTTATTTTTAAACTTTTGGCATTAATTTTATGATGAAAAAAGTTGTTTTTTACCACTTTCATAAAAAATTTCACAATAGTCCCCAAGCTAAAATCATGGTATAACCACACTTTTTGTATTTCAACATTTTTTTCATGCGCATTTATTAAATTTACCGGCTCGGGAATATTTTTATGAGATTCCACCAGGTTTTAACTTTCCGAATATATATATTTTTTTAATACCCGTACAATTAGCTGGAATCCCTAATATTTTATTTTAAAAAAAAATTCATCCGTCCCCATGCTAAAGCAATGGGTAGCGGTGGTTTGTTTTATCCCGAGCTAAAATTGACTGCTAGATGTCGTCTGCTACTAAAAAGCCTTATTGACCTCTACCATAGCAGACAGCTGCGCGCGCAACAGCTGAAGAGACATGTTGCTGATAAAATCGGAATTTTCGTAGTTTTTAGTGATTGCTGTATTTTTTCTTTGCAAATAACCCATGAAATTTTATGAGAAAAATATAATTGTATTCAGTGAATACTGCTTCCTACTAGTGATTTTTTTAAATTAAACACTCTCTTATAGAAATGTTTTAAAACCTTAGTCAAAATGTAAAAAATGTGATTTTCCCATAAGCCACCAAGTAAACAGAGCCAAAAATTGCTTTATTCATATTTCGTAAAATATCCCATGAATTGCTTCAAATATTAAGCTGTGAACTTATATCTTATTTATGAAACTTTCTGTGAGGTTTCATTAAAATCCCCCTTGTAATCCATACTGAGTAGTAACCTCCTTAAAGCCTCTGAAAGACCCGAAATTTTTTTTTTTTTTTTTTCAAAAATTCATAACTCGGTCTCTAGTTATCCGATCGGAACTAGGTTTGGCGCAAAATTTTTTTAAATCGCAAATTTAAGATTAAAAAATGGCACAAGCGGTTTAAATTTGAGGCCAAAAATAATATTAAAAAATATAGGCGAACTCCTTTTTTTTTAGAAATTTTTGCCACAAAATGTATGTCTCTGGCTCTTATAGGTTCTGAGATATAAATCAAAGTTAAGAAATCACTATTTTTGACCCTAGGGTCCCTAGGAACGGAATAGAGAGCTGCGGTTTTCGCGAAAAATTTTCTTTTATTATGCCCTTTCGAATGATATATATATCTTACTATATTATATAGTCACTTTTTTAATTAACTCCCCACCCTCCCCCACCACCTCCCTATTTCTCCCCACCCTTAATTCTTTACTTTTTAACCGTAAAACATATCAATTTTATAATTTTTTTTTTTAAGTCAATACCTCCCCACCCCTCCCCTTTTTTGGCTGATCCATTTTCGCCCCCACCCTCTTAATATTCTTTATTATTCCCATTTCATATATTATTCAAACTAAACTATTTAAATATTTTTAAATTTTTATCTTCTTCTTATTCTTATTCTTAATCCTTTATTTTAAAAATTATTTTACATTTGTTGTTAAGCAAAACAAAAAAAAAAAAAAAAAGATAAACATAGCCATTTAATTTAATATTATAAAATTGAATTGAAGAAGAAAAGTTTATAATTAAATAAAATCGTATTCTTAATTTAAAAAAATGTGTCGATTATGCACTGAGGGTTAATATTAAAAATTTCTTTCCTATCTGGGCGTGAGCTGACTCGAGCAATGAAGAAGTTGGCAATGAAGAAGTCTACGGAGCCCAAAGTAAGGCCCCGGGCCCAAATTTCTTGGGCCCATTTGGTAGAAAATTTCTTTTCAATAAACTTTCCCCATGCATATGCTATACAAAAAATGCATATTTTTCGAGTTATTTGCTATATCCAACCTTTTTCGATCACCCTGTATGCAGATCATTAGATGACCCTTACTTAAAATCACCCCCGAAGAACCTAAAATATTGATTAGTAATCAATATTACAGAAACTACAATACGTGCAACTTCTGGATTTTGCAACAAAGTAACATCTAATGATTCTTTGCGGCACTACTTTCGAAATAACCTCAGAAATCTATTTATTCATTTTCAATCATCATCAACGGACGTAAGTCCTTTACATAAAATATATTAAAGATCTTAACAAATTGGTGTGAGTAAACTTAATAATAAGCAAAAATAAATGATTTATATTCTCTCTTAAAAAGACTTAAATTATTACAATTTTTTCATTATTATTTGTAAAATTTTTAAATATTGAACAATACCAGTATGAACCAATTGATTAAAATGATTTTGACAAATTTTTGAGGAGCCAGGATTATCAGAACTAAAAATAGTATAGAACTAAGGAAGTACATTTTTTCATTAATTTCTTATTTTTCAAATTAAATTAAATTAATGTATGTTAATAAAATTGTTTACTTTTTCAACAACAAGTTTACAACTTTCACAGGTTTTGTTATAATAATCCTCAGTGCATAATCGACACATTTTTTAAAATTAAGAATAAGATTTTATTTAATTATAAACTTTTCTTCAATTCAATTTTATAATATTAAATTAAATGGTTATGTTTATCTTTTTTCTTTTGTTTGTTTGAGTTAATGAATAAGGTGAGTAGGATTCGTTGGTAGATTGGATGAGATAAGTTTGGGAGATAAAATACGGTATTTGAAGTAAATCAAATTAGTGAAGTCAGTAATGTGGCTAAGATTAAGGTAGTTACCGCAAAAATCGAGTTTCTTAAAAAATCTCTAAAACTTCGCACAGAAGTAGATTTTTGTGTCCTCTACCTGCTGATATTTTTCCTATGTCCCCAAGCAATACTTAATTTTGAGATACTGAACTCAGAAGTTTCAATTTTTTACATGGGATTTTTATGCTGAGCGTAAAAATTCGTAAAAATTTGAAGGTTATTCTCGGATAGCAAACTTAATTTTCTTAAAATATTTTTAAAAAAAACAGGTTTTCTTGTAGGCCAAGATCTGAGAAATTAAAATTAAAACTACATTTTAGGTTAGCTACATACATAAGTTGTAACTACCTTAAACTAGGTCAGGTAGTTGAAGATAAAAAAGTATGTATAGTTAGTAGGGTTCTTAAAATGGGTGAGAATAATAAAGCGGCTTAGATACGGTGAGTGATGGTTGTGGGCTGGTAGAGATATTAAAATAATAACTTTGGCTATAATTAGAATTTTTAAATAAAATTCCATATTTTAAACGCAACTTGACAAGCTGTTACTATATAGGAAATAAGTTCATCTCATGAAAAATCTGTA
The DNA here is from genome assembly GCA_038277355.1 of Encarsia formosa. Taxonomy (NCBI): domain Eukaryota; kingdom Metazoa; phylum Arthropoda; class Insecta; order Hymenoptera; family Aphelinidae; genus Encarsia; species Encarsia formosa. Next base: position 76,769,881 of record CM076186.1, read on the forward strand.
AAAAAATTTTGAAGAAGATCAAGGTTTGTTTGTACATATTGCGAAATTCGAAAAAATCATAATTTTTTTACTATTTAGCTGATTAATAGAGTAGTTTTCAGGGTGGGCAGTTTAACTTTTAGCTGGCAGCGAGGGGTACTACAGTACCCCACTGTCTTCTTTACCTATCTTCGGTACCTAAAATTTCGTAAACCGGGTTTATAGCGACATCTACCTACACTTGAGGGATGAGGCTTGCCTTTCCCGCCATAATTAGTGCTCGGTGACCGTTCGTCTGCACGTAGCAGTTGTCGAAAGCGGTTTGGGGTACTGCAGGACCCCACGGTGCCATCAACGTTGATACAAGTAAAATTGGAGCATTTTTTTTTCTTTTATTAATGCGTTAAAACACGTTTGAAAGGTAAGTAATTATTAAATCAGTCACTAAAAATTTTTTTTTCTCGATGCCATGAGTACTACGACGTTTTATGTATATTCTCAGCATGGCGTATAATTTGCGGCCACGACTTTTGCGAGAGCACTTACTAGAAGTTGACAACAATGATGAAGAAGTTGAAAGCGATGGTCAGGATGAACCGTCTTGCTCTGAATATTCTTCAGAAGAATCTTCTGAAGAAGGAGGAGAAATGGACGTCGATATGGAAGTCCCGAGTGAGAATCAACGGCTTTTGCAGAGTCGAGAAAATCCACAGCGTGGTCGCCCGTCATCGAAACTTTATGGAAAAAATGGTTTCCAGTGGAATGTAAAATGTCCTTCTCGTAGATCAGGTAAGCAGCACACCAGGGGTTTTTTTCATATGCGCGCTGGGATTGAGCGCTTCTCTCTGTCTCTTTTTCTCTTTTTCTCTCTCTGTTTTTCTCTTTTGCTTGCACGCGTATTTTTGTAAAATGTTCACAAACTAACTTTAAGTTTTTTTTCTCGTTATAAAATTTATTCAGCCAAAATAATTTAAATATTATGAATTTTTATTTACAACAATTTTATTACTATAAAATTTTTATTATTTTTTTCGTCTTTTACAGACAGGCAGTCAGATATTTTACCAGAAATAAAACCTGGTCCGGCCGGTAACGCTGCCGATGCAAAAACAATTATTGATTTTTGGAATTGTTTATTTACCGATGAAATGATAAATTTAATAGTTGATAATACCAATTTAAAAACAGAAGAGGAAAGCTTAGATTATGTGGTTGAGGAACGACAACAATCGTGGCACTATCACACTGATCCAGTTGAAGTAAAAGCTTTCATTGGAATTTTATATTACTCTGGTTTATGGAAATCGGCTGATGTTGATGTGAACAGATTATGGGACAAAACTAATGGCTTATCTATGTATCGTAGTGCTTTTTCAAGGCACAGATTTACGTTTTTATCAACGGGTTTGCGCTTTGACAATGCAGATGAAAGAGAACAAGATGATAGATTTGCTCCTATCCGAAATTTATGGAACATGTTCATCGGAAACTGCGAAAAGAATTACACTCCAAGTCGTCAATGCACCGTGGACGAGCAGTTGTTAAGTTTCAGAGGACGTTGTAAATTTAGAGCTTACATGAAAGATAAGTCCGATAAATATGGCCTCAAAATTATAAGTTTGAATGACTCTCAAACAGCTTATATGGTAAATATGAATAAGTTTTTATTTTTTAATTTATGAAACCAATACTTGAAAAAAAAAAAAAAAAAAAAAAAACTAAATTTTATTTTTATTACAGATTAATGCTATTCCTTACTTAGGAAAGAATACTGAAATCTTGGAAGATAATGAAAGTGTTCCTGAATACTATTTTAGACTGGTAACTGTGCCAATTTACAACACTAACCGTGAAGTGACTTGCGATAATTGGTACACCTCGATTCCCTTACTTCACAGAATGCTGAAGGATCCGTATAATTTAAAAATTACGGGTACTATCCGAAAAAATAAACGAGAAATACCAGTTGATTTCGTGGTCAAAGTTCCCAAAAAAGATCGTCCCATGACTAAATTTTGTCATACTGAAAACATTACGCTTTTAACTTATGCGCCAAAGAAAAAAAAATCTGATAAGACAGTTCTAATTGCTTCGTCACTTTTGAAAACTGAAGAAATGACAGGTGACAAATCGAATATTGTCCTTCATTATAACAAAAATAAAGGAGGAACGGATACTTTCGACAAGTTATGCCATTCCTACAGTGTGCGTAAAAGATCTAATAGGTGGCCTGTTCGATATTTTTATGGGATCTTGGATCAAGCGATCGTTAATGCGAGAATTTTATTAGCTTGCAAAGAAGAACAGTGTGAAAATATTGAAAAAATCACTGCTATTTCTTGCTTGGAAACCCTTTCTTTTTATTTAATAAAGCCGCTTTTGGAGCAGCAACTTTCAATTTTAAAACTTTCAAAAGAGCTGAAGTTTGGAATCGGATCTATTCTAAAAATATCTGAAACATCGGTACGCTCTATAACTCAAGTTAATCTTGTAATTAAAAAAAGATGTAGTTTTTGCACTAGGGGAAAAGACAAAAAAACTGATAAAGCCTGTGGCGTTTGTTCGCGTCCGATTTGCCCGGACCATAGATTTTTAATTTGCCAAGACTGCGCTGGCACTTGAATAAAATGTTTTTTTTTACAGTTTTTAACTTCTTCATGTAATATTTTATTAAAATGTACAGTTTTTTTGTATGAATTAAATAAAAAAATTGAATAACATTAAATTTTCTAAAAATACCTAATGGTTTTTTTTTTCGTAAACCTCAGATGGTAATTTCTGAGAATAAATACCTTTTTTAAATAACCCATATAAACTATTATTTTTTCTTTATAGTCCACTACTTGGAGATAACCCAGCTAAAATTTTAGACCTTTTTATGAAAAAACAAAAAAGTAATGATTTTTTGAATAAAAACGATTTTTTTTCTATTTTTTTCGACTTGTTGGATTTTTTTTTAGGACCGACTTTAGGTTATCGTTATTTAAACTATTACACTCTTTGACAGAACCTCTAAAGATCATGTCTGAATTTTTTTTAGTTCAAATAATGCATGTAACCTCTATTTTTTTCAACTTTTGTCCGTGGGGTACTATAGCACCCCACGGTGCCAGCTATGTTACACCACAGAAGCATGCCAGCTAAAGGTTAAGCTAGAGATCATCTACGATGATTCAGGTCGAGAATGAACAAGGTGAGTAAGATTTGTTGTTAGAGTGAATTTGAATTGAATTGATATGTTTATTAATTGTACATTATGTTGTACAAAAACAATAATTTTTACAATAGAAACATCAGCAGAAATTAACAAAAATAAATACTTAATAATATAAGACAATAAAAAATAAAATAATAATAATAGTAAAGTTAATCAGATATATGAAACTAATAATAGGTATACAATACTTCAAGAGTTTTATTTCACTCATAACACAGACCTAGAAAGTTCAGAGTCTATCACTTTGTAGGTTGGAAGAACTATACATATCTTAGTTTGCCTTAAGATATATCAACCATCAACTGCCAACACTGTGACTAGCGACGTCTACTGGTAAATGCTCAAGGTCTAGGTAATTGATCTGCACTCTCTGTGGTATCAATGTGAGAGTTAATGAGGCGTTTGAAAGTAGAGAGTGTGTGGGCTGAACGGATATGAATGGTAGGTTATTCCATAAGTAAGTTGTAGAGGCGTAAAAGGAATTTAGGAGGCAGTTGGTGCGGCAGCTGGGGACAACCAGAACTCTACGGGCTTTCCTATCTGGGCGTGAGCTGACTCGAGCAATGAAGAAGTTGGCCAAGTATGAAGGGATTCCCGAGTGCAGTAGCTTATATATAAGGCAAGTGGCAAAATAAGCTCTCCCCGACCTTCTCACAGCCATTTGAAGATTCAGCTCACCCGAAATATTACAGTAAACGAGGGAGGAATAGTCCACAATAGGAAAGAGAAGTGATTGGATAAGATGTTTGCGAAGGTTGACTGTGGTGCTTCGTCTGAAGTGGAAGAGTCTGTTCATGAGGGAGTGAGCTCGCTTGCTAATATACTTCACATGTTCCTTCCATTCAAGTTTAGAGTCAAGAATTACACCAAGGCTACGTGCAGTTGAGATGAAGGGAACACATGACCCCTGGAAGTGTAGACAATCTATGCCCTGCCTGATGAACTCATTCACATTGTACGCGGTATAGATCATGGCCTTCGTCTTACTCACATTCAGGTCCAGACTGTTCTCGGTAGCCCAGCCAGCCACCTGCTCTGCCGCTCTACTCATCTTCAAAAGGGTCTCACGAATATCCTCAAGCCGAAGATTTGGTCATAGACGAGTCTTTCAAGAATTTTAGACATAAAGCATAGAAAAGAGAGCAGTCACACAGCTCACCGCCTGCAAAGCCGATCGATGGACTGCATTCACAACATCTCGGATAGTTACGGAAGAAAAAGCGGAACGACCATCATACTCCTCACTCTCAAGGCCCTGGAGAAACCCTGCAAGATCAGGAGTAGTCGGATCAAAGGATACTGACGCAAAGTGAGCATTGAGCTCCTCTGCAGAGAAGCCTGTCAGATTGGTCACGGATATCTGGGAAGTGCCTAGATGATGGAGCTCTTTCCAGATCTGTTGAGGATCACTCAGGTCCTTGATCCGGTTCCAATAGAATTCAAGCCTCGCTGTCTCAATCTGCTCGTGAGCAAAATCACGGGCCAGTCTGTACTAGTATAGTTCAACATCAAGTTCCGAGCGCTTATAGCGTCTGTAGAGCCGATCTCTCTTAGTTAGAAGGGAGCGAATATAAGGGATAAACCATGGATGCTTATGTCTTCTATGGGAGACAGCCTTAGGAGGGGCAGCCACATCGAGAGCAGCATTTAAATTTACAAGTAGACAATCCAACTTATCGCTCAGAGAAGACGTAGTACTTGAAAAAAAAAAGAGTGAGTCAGAGATGAGTTAGGAATTATTTACGGTATTTGAAGTAAATCAAATTAGTAAGGTCAGTAATGTGGCTAAGATTAAAATAGGTCAGGTGGTTAAAGATGAAAAATTAAGTAAGGTTAGTAGGGTTCTCAAAACGGGTGAGATAGTGAAGCAGGTTAGATAGTTAAGGTGATTAGGTGAGTAACGATTGTCGGCCGGTAAATATAATAAAGTTTGTAAGATCGATATGAAATGAATTTATCCAATGTGCCCACCATAAGCGAAAGGAGCTCTAAAAAATAATTGGGCGTATGTAAGATCTAATGAAATGGTTTGAAATACCAGTGGGCTTACTAAAATATTCTTCATGAGTAACCAAAATTTTATATATACACCTTACATGAACAATCTATTTTAAAATTGATTTATATTTTCATTTGTCAATTTTAGATCTATTTTAGTCCCTGGATAGATTTTGACTGAAAATTATTAAAAAATAAATAAAATTCTATACCTCATGAGTTTGCCTAAATAATTAAAAACTTTTCTATATGAATCTGATTTTATGAATCAAGTTATGATGAGCAGTTTTTTGATTATTTTACCAAACATAGAGCTTGCGTATTGTTTCGATTAATTTTTATAATCATCAATTATAGTTAGGGGGTTGGCGAGCGGAGCGAGCAGGGGGGTACCCCGCTATTATATATATATTTATATATATTGTAAGGGTTTGCCGTGGCGGCCGATTCGACTAGCTTACCCGGCTATATTCTTTGAGTAAAAAAAGGACATTTTTTGTATATTTTCTATGTTTTATGAGTTTTTTACTATAAATATTGAATAAAAGTAAATAAAAATATATATCGACGTAAACTAGAGCAAAAAAGGCATCTTTTTGTGAAAAAAAATGGGAGCTTGCGCCCCAAATTTTCAAGTTTTGAATGGTTTTTTAACGAACTGTCTCGATTTTTTACCTTTAAAGTGATTTAAATCGACTTCAAACGCATAAATCGTATAAAAACCTTAGAAAACAAAAGATACGTTCAAAAAAACCGACACAGCCACACGGTTGTCGGTGACGTGATATGACTGCAATGAATTTTGGCCACAGAGTGATATAAAGTATTCCCTAACCCTAAAATCCAGCTGGAAATCCAGCCGTTATATTGGAACCAAAATCCAGCTGGATAGCCAGCTGGAAATCCAGCTCAATTAAAAAAAAAAAAAAAAAGTTTGTTAATATTGCTTAAAATCAAGTTATTATTCATTTTTTAATCATTTTGAAAAAATTGAACTTAGTTTTTTCCAAAATTTTCCAGCTGGATTTGTCTAGCTAGATTTCCAGCTGGAAAATTATGAAAAAAAAACTAAGTTCAATTTTTTCAAAATCATTGAAAAATGAATAATAACTTGATTTTAAGGAGGTTCTCTACCAAATAGATCCAGCCCACAGATTTTGTCCAAATTAAATGAACACATAGTTTTTAGTATAAAAATAGCTCAGCTAAAATTTCAAAGCCCTGAGGAGCTTATGAAAAAAGTTATAAGCATTTCAAATTTTACAAATTTGCATGGGTTTTAATGGGAAATTTACTAAATCAGCAAATACTTAATTTCCAGCCCACAGATTTTAACGCACAAAAATCGGAAAAAACCAGACTTTGATTATACTTGTTTCAAAACATTCATTAGGAGCCTGTAGCAATAATTATAAACAATTGATTTTATATTCTTGTAAAAATGACTTCTCATTGGCTCATACAGAGGTTAGAAAGTAGCTGAGCCAATGAGCAGACGACTACTGTAGTCAAATACACATTTGACTTACGTAGATGGTAGGGAACCTCCTTAAGCAATAATAACCAAAAAAAATTTTTTTGAAATCCAGCCGTCATATTGGAACCGAAATCCAGGTGGATAGCCAGCTGGAAATCCAGCTGGATTTTAGGGGTATGGTTTTTACACACGAGACACCAAAAACAAAGGGCGAAGGTCCGATTTGGAAGTTAGAATGTGAAAATTGAGTCTCCTTAACTGAAGTCCGAATCAAAATCATTACGGTCAGTTCGCTGGAAATGTAATAAAATAATCTTCAGAAATAATAGAAATTAATTTTATGAATTATGTATCTGATTATGTTCGAAATTTTTTAAAAATTTTTATGACACTTATCGAGTAAACGTTAAAATCAGCGAAAAAGAAAAAAAAAAAGAAAAAAACTATTCAACTCAGGTCATCCCAGTGCCACTGAAATGACAAATTTTTTTTTGTTGATTTCCAACTGAAGAATCGTATAAAAAAAATTAAAAAATGTATAAGGAAATACTCTTATCTAATGTTTATGAGTATGCTCTACACGATGGTGTAGTTAAAATTAATAAAAAAATTGACTTTCAATTGTTAATAAACAGTTGGAAAAAAAAACGCAAAAAAGAAGTGCATTTTTTTTTTTAAACTTCAATAAAAGTGGGAAAAATTTTGATTTTACTTTTTCTAATTTACACTAAACGTGTTTTTGGACCCTAAATTTTAATTCTTTTTCTGAACCGTCTCTTTACGTTTTTTTTCTTCAAAATGGCGGCCGTTCAAAGTTTGACAAAATTTTTAGTCATCGATAACGACAGTATTTTTACGGTTTTTACACTTTATTGTAATATTTTTAATATTTTTATGAGAAAATCTGCAATGAATAACTTTTTTTTCACTCAATAAGTTCAGGGCTAAAAAATCGTTTCCTGGTGAAAAAACCGCTTTTTAGAGAAACTGCCGGTGAATATGTACGTATATGTATATATAGATAATGCCCACTGTACCCACCACGTAAAAAATTACTAAAGCAATAATACACCCTCTTTAGGCGCAAATCACGCGGAATCCACCCACGTATTCAAAAAAAACAAAATAACACATCTTTTTTTTTCCAAATAACCCATCAATAAATACTTTTCATAGGTTTTCCCCAGCACTAATTTTAATGCTTTTTCCAATAACCCATCCCAAATAACCCATCACCCATTTCCTGGACCTTGGTTTTACATGGAACTCGAGTTTTTTGATTTTGAAATGTCATGGCACTATCCTGACGTCAGGATAATACCGAAAACGTCCGAATAGTTCCGAGTGTATATATGAAATGTCAGGATAATGCCCACTGTACCTATTTATATGTGTTGGAATTATTGTAGAGGTAGATCAGATTAGTGAAACACTTTGAGGTTAATTAATAGTATTTAATTACTATTTAATAGTAAGATTACAAATTATCCGCATGGGAGCATCGTGCTCCGCACCGGTCAGCTGCTAGTACAGTACTCGACTGGTCGCGTCGCGTCGCGTGACGTAGTTGCGTGATGCGTTCTCCCTCACACATACACATATTCTATTCGTGTTCACCGTCAGGCATCGAGACAATAGACGGTGACACGATCTAATATTATAATATTTAGCTATATTTCAACACGCCTCCTTAAATTTATAATATTTGTTTTCTTTCTACATTTATTTCATTATTTCATAATAGTTTAAATTTAATCAGTTTCAAAAAATTTACAATAATTTCAGGGCTTTGCGATTTTTAATAAATTTATTTTTATCAAGACTTTTAGTCAGGATATCAGCAATATTATTCTGTGACTCTACCTTCAAAATATCTATAACTTTCTTTTCAAAATTTTCGTTAACAAAATGTATTGAACCTCTATGTGTTTAGAGTTCTTTGTAAAATTTCCAAATTTCGTGATGAACAAAGCACCCGAATTATCTTCAAACATTATTATCGGTTTGATAAATTTGATATCAAATGATTCACTTAAAAGATTTCTTATAAATGAAATTTCAGTCACTGCTTCGGACATAGCAGTATACTCCGCAAAGGTTGAACATTTCGTTACGCAGTTTTGTTTTCTCGATTTCCAAAATACAACATTGTTAAACAAACGTATTACAAATCCGGTAGTCGATCTTCTATCTATGCTATCGCCTGCATAGTCTGAATCTACCATACAATCTAAGTTTGCATTTTTTTCTTGAGCGGTGTTAGTTAATTTTAAATCTTTAGTTTTAATAAGATATTTCAAAATTCTCATAGCATATTTAAAATGTGTTTCATTGTAGCAGTTCTAGAATCAACTAAGATAATTTACGGCAAAAGAAATATCAGGTCTTGTACCTGAGCTAATATACAATAATTCACCAATCAAATTTCTATATTTTATTCTTTCGTCGATTTCAGAAGCTTGCTCTAGCTTAAGATTATTCCAGATATACTCCATAGGAGTGTCGTATAATTTTGCATTTTCTTACCTGTATTTTACAGACAAAGATGCTATATATTTTGTTTGACTCAGTGTCATTAAATTTCTCTCATCATTATAAATTTACATCAATCCCTATATAATTACTGATTTTACCCATGTCTTTCATAATAAATTTATTCATTAGTTTCGATTTAATATCCTCAATTTTAGATTTATCTTTACAACATATTAACAAATCATCAACAAAAATCAATATATATATATATATATATATATATATATATAGGATCTTTCTCTGTTTTGTTTACATATAAGCATTGATCATAATTACTTCTAGCAAAATTCAGTTTTTCAATATAATCATTAAAACAATCGTACCAAACTCTAGAACTTTCTCTAAGACCATAAAGTGCCTTTTTCAGTTTGCATGCTCTATCTTCTCCCGTTTCAAAACCTTGTGGTTCGCGAATATAAACTTCTGACTTTACATTGCCATTTAGAAAGGCTGTTTCTACATCCATCTGATCAATAAATAAATTATTAGCGCAAGAATAACTTAACAAAATTATCAAGGTTTGCATTTTGCCTACTGACGAATAAACATTCTCAATATAATATTTCTGTTGAAAGCCTCTAGCTAATGAAGTCAATCAAAAACAAGTATATTTCGGCTAACAGTTGTAAATTAAGGGGACCCCCCGGTGAGATTTCAGCCTAGGGATAAAAAAATTGTATGGGGCTGAAATTTAGGGAATATACTCTTAAAATACAAGCGTTTTAAAGGGTGTACTCGAAAAATTTAGAAAATTTTTTTTAAAGCTGTTAGGACTTTTATTTTTTGTTCTAATAAATATTTTGCAAAACCCATGCGAGAAGTTGTTTAAAATATTGTTTTAAAACCGTAAAAAAATTTTTAGAAAAAAAAATTAAAATTTGCGTCAGTTATAAACTTTTTAAGATTAAGAAATATCAAAAAATCGTGATTTTCAAAAAATAAATTCTGCCATTAAATTTTTCGGCAAAAAATAGGAAAAAAATGTTCCATGAGTTTTTTTGATCCGGTGCTTGGTTTTTTTGCAGCGACGGTTTGAAGTTGATTTTAAACGGTTTTGAGCGATTTTCATGGTAAATTTTGACATAATCGATAAATAACCTCTTGTATTTTCGTAATTTATTCGGTTTTTCATAAAAATTGAATTTACAAATTGGTTTTGCATAGAAAAATTTAATGAAACTGTATTATTATGTTTAGTCTGATCTAGAACTTGATTCTTTATGGTGGCGATGTCAAGTTCGAATCATGATATGATTTGCTAACACCAAAATACAATGAAAAAAGGTTAAGTTTCCAAATGACCATAAAAGTTGGGGTTTATTTATTTACATAATTTAAAGATTTTGGATGTACGTATATAATGTGACTACAATGTAACATAATTTTACAAAAATTTAAAAATATCAGCAATTATAAAAAAAAAAAAAACATCTCTTAGAAACTCCTCTTAGAATCAAAATGCTTAAAACATTCCTGGACCATATGCAGGATCTTCTGCTTCAAGAATTAATCTTTCTCTTTGACTTTGAGCTGCTGCAATTACACGACGAGCCTCTTTGAATTTTGTCGTTGCCTTTTGTCTACCTTGATTCAGTCTTCTTTCATCGATTTTATCAGCAAGAGCGAGAGTTATTTGTCCAACTAAGAGTCCCAAGTTTTGAAGGATTTCTACTACAGTACGTTTTGTACCCAAATTGTACTCACAAACAGCTATGCAGGCTGCTGATCGAACTTTTGTTTTAGAGACAAAAACTTCTTTTGGACACTTACTCCAAATGATGCTGTGTAAACTTTCGTTGGCATTTTGCGTGAGGCAACGTGAACATCTGACCAGCAAAGCCTCATCAGAAAGCCTTTCGTAAAGTGGTTTTATTTTCTCGAAACAAACTTTATTTAGCGGGGTTTTGACATTTTCTAGATGAGAACCTGGTGTTTTGTTGTTTGCTACTGCAGCCTGATAAAAACACCAAGATGATTTCCCTTTGGGGTAGTACGAATGTTGCGGCTCATCGTCAGTAGATACAGCATGGTATATCGATGCATAAATTGCATTTTTCATTTCCTATTTGAAAAAATTTATAAATATTGCAGTAAATCAGAGAAATTATTTTTAATAATTCGAGATATTTTAGTCAACATACTGGGACATCTTCTTTGTTTCTATGAATGGCTTTTTTGTAATAATCTGCTAATTTTCGTTTTGTGGTTTCTTTTAGTTGTCCGTGACCTCTACCTCCAAGTGTGACTTTACGAGCTTTTTCTTCTTTTACAATGTTTGTTAAGCCAGTGTATACTTTAAAATATAAAAAGTAATAAAAAAATTAGTTATGTAACAATCACTAATTTTTATTGTGTGTGCAACATTTATTACTATTATATTGCACACACTTTTATCATTATTATTATTATTGTATAGAGTTCTGTTTTACGAAATTTCAAAATAAATTTTTAATAAAAGAAGTTGTTTTTAAATTCGCAATTGAAAAAAAAAAAAAAAAAAAATTTCTCAGTTGATATACCTTTTAGAGACGTGATTGATGCATTCCTCTTTCATCAACGTATATTCTTGTCCGTATACATTTAGACTGCTGAGGTGGTTAAAAGTTTTTGAGTCCCCATCAGCAAGCATTGTTGTGAACCTGAAGCCATAACTTTCTGAACGCTTCCAAATTATTTCCGCAATTGTCGTCTCCATGGCTCCAGAAGAACCTTGATGATTGATAGAATAACTATCAGCATGACCTTGGTACCAAAAGTAAAAATCAGGTGAATCCTTATCGAGTTCCTTGGCAGCAATTTCACAAACATGACAATATTTAGAGGCAGTATCAAAGTCCAAAACGTATCCGGTTAAAATATCAATAGCTGCACCAAAGCCGTGTTTGGATGAATATCCTTTAGTTGGCCAAGAACCATCGTAACTGACACCAGAATTGACTTTTTCGTCCTTTTTTGACGCTTCACTATTTTCTTCACTATTAGTTTCTTCTAGATCCGATAAAGTTTCCATTTCTTCAATATAATTCTCTGATTGGTTACTACTGTTCTGATCTGGTTGATTCTCTATGTCATCTTCACAACTCTCAAAAATTTGTTCACACGTGCTATCTAGATCAAGAACATTAAGCTCATTTTCATCAAGATGGTTCTCTGTTTGATCTGATTCATCAGGAATTTTTTTATTAGCTTGTTTTGCTAACTCTCGGCATTCATCTAAAATACTTTTACAAGATTTTTCGGCAGATTTATTCAAAAGAGACACATAATCATCAAAACATGAATTAGAAAATATATTCATATTCATTATCATAGAAAACTGCTCAAGTCCAGAATAACCTTTACCCATGAATGAAAAAGCAGTACATAGTCTTACATTTACGTCAAAAGATGGTCTTGTTGATATGCTGTTATTTATTCTTTTCGAAGTGTAAATTTCAGATTTTACAGTTTCCAAACCAATCAACTCGCAGTCTTTACATACAATGGAAATTTTGCGGGCAAATCCATATTTTTCTACTGATAAATCAAATTCCAAATTCTTTCCGTCACATTCTGAACACTTTACTGTGGTTAATAACTTGGATAACTGCGAAAAATCTAAAAAAACGTATTCGCCCGAGCAAGCAATAGTCGTATCTAATTTATTCTTCAGCAAGTCAACCTTTTATGTAATTCGCGCGTTTGTCGGTATTTCATGGGCATCATCGAAATTATCACCGGAATCATTATTAGGAAAACTATTGGTAGGCTCATTTTGAGTTCCGTGCCATCTTTTATTAGATAAATTTTTAAAATGTTTCGATCGTTTATTACGAACCATATTTTTGGATAAAAATTACACTCAAAAGTCAGTTGAAAACTTGATTTATAAATCTTTTTCACTTTTTACAAACACTTTCTTTATTACTGGTTATGAAATATTACATTCAAATGTTTCAATTATTTTCCTTAGCAACAAAAACCATAATTCGTATTTACAATAATTATTTCTCGATTGATAAATGATTCGTTCGGCGAGTTGGTAATAAATTATATTGTAATAAACATGCTTATAAGTAACGTAAATAAATTAACCATAAGTTTTATAAAGAGATATACGTCAAGAAAGTTATGGTCATTTGGAAACTTAACCTTTTTTCATTGTATTTTGGTGTTAGCAAATCATATCATGATTCGAACTTGACATCGCCACCATAAAGAATCAAGTTCTAGATCAGACTAAACATAATAATACAGTTTCATTAAATTTTTCTATGCAAAACCAATTTGTAAATTCAATTTTTATGAAAAACCGAATAAATTACGAAAAAACAAGAGGTTATTTATCGATTATGTCAAAATTTACCATGAAAATCGCTCAAAACCGTTTAAAATCAACTTCAAACCGTCGCTGCAAAAAAACCAAGCACCGGATCAAAAAAACTCATAGAACATTTTTTTCCTATTTTTTACCGAAAAATTTAATGGCAGAATTTATTTTTTGAAAATCACGATTTTTTGATATTTCTTAATCTTAAAAAGTTTATAACTGACGCAAATTTTAATTTTTTTTTCTGAAAATTTTTTTACGGTTCTAAAACAATATTTTAAACAACTTCTCGCATGGGTTTTGCAAAATATTTATTAGAACAAAAAATAAAAGTCCTAACAGCTTTAAAAAAATTTTTCTAAATTTTTCGAGTACACCCTTTAAAACGCTTGTATTATAAGAGTATATTCCCTAAATTTCAGCCCCATACAATTTTTTTATCCCTAGGCTGAAATCTCACCGGGGGGTCCCCTTAATATAAAGAAATATTAAAAAAGTCAAAATCAGTTGATAATTCATTGCACAACACTGAAAGTCTATGTATTGTTGAATGACTTAGAATGTTTTTAGCACAAAACTCAGAAATAAAGCTTTTTGTTGTTGGTTCTGAAATTTCTTGGCGGAACGTAGAATTGTAGTGAGCCAATTAATTCGCTGGAGTCAATGATTCCATTGATGATCTTGTAGGCGAAGATAGCAAGAGCTCTACGTCTTGCAGATTGTAGTGTTGAAATATTTAATTTACATTGTATTGGAGAGTAATCGTGACAGTCGAATCGCATAGGAGTACCAATTTTGAATGAAACAATATTATTGCTTTTCTTCGTGAAAATCCATTTCACATTAATAATTTTCTTATCTTTCGGTTTTTTTACAACAGTCCAAGTTTCATTTTTATTCAAACTTTTTATTTTATTTTCCATAGCTTTTTGCCATTCTAAAGATTCTATGGAGTTCAACGCCTCCTTAACTGTACTGGGTACATTCGCATCTACATAATTTACATATATAAAATTAGTTACAGGATTTCCATATCTTTCAATAGGATTTTTTTTACGATTTGATTTCCTAACTGGCATTAAATTTTCATTTTGTTTATCTTTAATTTCATTTCCATTTTCAATTTCAATTTCGCTATCATTACTTTCATTACCATTTTTTTCACTCTCTAAATCAAAGTTTATAAAATTTCCTCTAGAATTAAAATTTTCATCAACATTATCATCCTTCCTTTCTAAACAAATTAATTCTGTCCTATCATCAATAACTTGTACATGTCTGGCATTTATAATTCTGCCTTTAATCAAAACTCTATAATAATTATCATTATACCCCACTAAAACTCCTAATTGGCTTTTATCTTGCCACTTATTTTTTCTTAAAACTTCCGGAGTTCTCACAAATACTCTACTCCCATAAATTTTCAAATGTTTAACATTAGGCTTTTTCCCAAAAAATATTTGATAAGGTGATTTGTTTTCAATAGTGATGGCCAATGTTCGATTCTTTAAATAAGCAACTATTTATAATTTCTGGCCAATATCTCAAATTTATTTTAGCTTCTCTCATTAAACATCTACCAATATCCATTGCAGATCTATTGTACCTTTCCGCTACTCCATTCAATTCGTGGACGTAGGGTGGACAAGTTATTAATTTAATCCCGTTATATTTAATGAAATTAAAAATTTCTTTATTTAAATATTCTTTGCCATCATCACATTTAAATTTTTTAATTTTTTTATTCAGCTGATTTTCAACAAGATTGACATATTCTATAAAGCAATGAATAGTCTCTGACTTACTCTTTATACAAAAACTTTTGGTACATTTACTGTAATCATCAACAAATGTTAAAAAATATTTCTGCCCAGTATAACCTAAAGTTTTATGAGGTCCATTCAAATCTGTATGGATTAATTCAAGAATTTCAGAGGAACTTGTTGCATCATTTTCGAAAGGAACATTTGCCATTTTACTTTTTATGCAATTAGCACATTTCATATCAATTTTTTCTAAATTTTCTGGTAACCCATCTAATAATTTAAAATTTACTAATTTATTTAAATAATTGAAATTCACATGCCCTAAGGCTCTATGCCATTTTTCCTTTTGAGTTAATTTTACTGCATTAGTGTAAATGCCTTCATTAATAAATTCATTCTTTATAAAACTCTCTAAATAGTAAAGATCATTAATAGCATATGCAACTGTAATTAATTGTTGTTTTTTAGTATATATTTCAATATAATCATCACTAGAATAAAGAATCGAATTTTTAGCAATTTGATGATAACTTAACAAATTTTTTTTAATACCTTCCACATAAAATACATTTTTTAATTCAATTAATTTTTTACCTTAACAGCTTTCAAAATAAACTTTCATATTACCTTTCTTTGTTGCTTTAATACAATCACCATTTGGCAAGTTTACTTGGATCGGGTTATCTAAATTTACAGAATGACTAAGATATTTATCAGAATTTACAACATGATGTGAACAACCACTATCTAACAACCAATTTAATTTATTATAATTATCATTAAGATTATCACAATTGTTTACTTTTACCTCATTTATCTTGTTTATATTGAATTCTGTAAACCATGCTGCAAAAGAGTTGTCGTCGCTCTGGTTATCCGTTGACTCAGCTCTATGTTGATTGTTGCCTCTGCCTCTGCTTTGGCCTTTGAAGTTGTTGCCTCTGTAGTTGCCTCGTTGAGAACCACTTTGCCCTCTGTAGTGCTGTTGCTGATAAGCACCTCTGCCTCGTTCAGTGCGATGTTGACCAAATTGTCCATATTTATTTTGTTTGCAATGTTTTTGCAAATGTCCAGGTTTGTTGCAGTTGTAGCAAACTCCTTTTACCTTTGTATTAAAGGTACTCACATTTGTTTTATTTTCACTTTGTTTACTTGATTTTAATCTTTTTTCTTTTATTTTTGATTTTACATAGTCCACAGTTCTTTGTTGTTCTGGCAATAAATCCAGATAATCACCAATATAGCTATAATTGCTTGGTAAAGCATTTAGCATGTGTCTTAATTTTTCTGACTCTGATAATGTTCCACCAGCGGCTGTATAATGATTGCACGCTGTTTCAAATTTTACAAAAAATTCTTCCACTGTATTGCACCGTTTTAATTTGATGGATTCGATTTTATTTCTTTTTATTATTTGTAGTGCAGTAGATTTTGTTTCATACATTGATTTTAATTTATTTATTATCTCTAGACTTGATTTGCACTCTTTTATATATTCTAATTGTTTATTAGAAATTTTACTTATTATAAATGTTCTTGCTAACTTTTCTTTTTTATTCCAAACATCTTCATCATCAGTTTCAAGTTCTTTCTCGTTCTACTTGTTCTAAGCAATCTTTGCATCATTAAAACTCTAAATTTCCAATTCTCGAACTCTTGACCATCAAACATGTCAATTCCATCATTAAAATGATTAGATTTGTTTCTAGCCAGTTTTATTTTTAAATTTGTTTTATTCTCTTTTTTATCCACTATCCCTTTATAAAAGAGAGCTATCGCCATCTTGCGTAAGATTTTTATTCGTGAGCTGATTGGTGAACAAGTTTTTAAAATATTCGAAAAGTGCATTTTGAGGTTACTCTAATTGTTTTTTCCTATGCGCGCTTGAAGCGCGCTCAGAAGAGCTAGTATATTTTAAAATCAAAACTTCAAAACTTTCAACATGTGCTTAGCCTCAATTTTCGCCATGCGCTCGCTTAACCTCGCGACACGCCATGCGGTTACACTAATTTTAATCCTCGTGCATCAACATTTTGCACGGATTTTTTCTTCAAGCCTTTCACGCTATTCTCTTAATTAGACTTCAAACTAATTATTATTCGGAATCTTTCATTTTCTTGTGACTTAAAAAGTACGCAAGAAGAATGAAAAAAAAACTTATTTTTCGGAGCACATATTATTTTTAACCAAACTTTTTCTTCACTAAACTACGTTCTCTGCTACCATGTTGGGATTATTGTAAAGGTGGATCAGATTAGTGAAACCTTTTGTGGTTGATTAATAGTATTTAATTATTATTTAATAGTAAGATTACAAATTATCCGCATGCGAGCATCGTGCTCCGCACCGGTCAGCTGCTAGTACAGTACTCGACTGGTCGCGTCGCGTCGCGTGACGTAGTTGCGTGATGCGTTCTCCCTCACACATACACATATTCTATTCGTGTTCACCGTTGGGCGTCGAGACAAAAGATGGTGACACGATTCTAATTTTATAATATTTAGCTATATTTCAACAATATGCACAAATTTCATTGGCCTATCATTCCAACTACTAAACTTTTTATTTTAAATTGGTTTAAAGCAAAAACTTTTGATTTTGAATAACAAAGTCGTTAAAATAATTATCAATTTTTAAAAATCAAGATGGCGCTTCAAATATTATACAGGGTGAATAGTAAAAAATTGTAAGTTTTTAACATAATAAAATCAACTTAAGAGCATAAGATGGCTGTTTTCTTAAATTTTTTAGCTACAAACATTTTTTTTTATTTGTTCACTAATGCATCTGTTTGTGGATGAAAATTTTATTGAAATTGACGTTTTCTCTCTACCTAACCATTTTAGGGCCATATAATTATTATGTATTTTCTTTATCAAAGGGGATAGCATAATACTTTTTCACATGCTGTAAATTTGGTGCATTTTTTCATCTAAAGCATAAGTAAAAATGAATAATCTTGGGCACTTTACTTATATTGATCATTTTTTTTGCCATCAGCACAAAAATATAACTTACAACAGATACATTAGTGAATTAGTGAACAAATAAAAAAAAAATGTTTGTAGCTAAAAAATTTAAGAAAACAGCCTGTATATTTGAAGCGCCGTCTTGATTTTAAAAAATTGATTATTATTTTAACGACTTTGTTATTCAAAATCAAAAGTTTTTGCTTGAAACCAATTGAAAATGAAAAGTTTAGTGGTTGGAATGACAGGCCGATGAATTATATGTATATATATACTAGGGGGGTACCCCCCTGCTCGCTTCGCTCGCCAACCCCCCAGAATTAAATGCTTGAATCTACACTATATATCTTTTCTAATAAAATAGTAATAAGTATACTTGAATTACAAATGAATTTATTTTCAACTTATTAATTTTAAATTACTTAATGCAGTTTTCCACACCACCCAGGAGGCACTTGCAAGGCGCGTTGGGTTTTTTTTTCAACAATTTTGAAAATTTATTCATATTTAATTAAGAACAAAAAGAAACTATATGTGGAACCCTTTGCCAGTAGCCGTACAAACCACATATAATTCATTTTAAAAAACTTTTCTCTTTAATAATTTTCAATTCTATATTTATGAAAAAAAATAAATATTTATAATTATATTCTTCCGTTAAAATTTTTAATTTTTTGATTAAATAATTTTTAAATCTATTTTCTTGAAAAAAATATCTGTAATATCAAAAAATCTTCCGTTTTAATAATTCAATTATTTTTCATATATTATATAAATAGATTAAGCGGTCACTATCGTGACAAAAAATCCAAAAAGTGGTCACTATCCTGACTATAATTATAATATATTAATAAAATTATTTTTTAATGATAATTTTATGATTGTATTATTAAATTAAAAATTAATGTTATATATTACAACATTATAAAAAAAAATTATTTATCTCATGTGAGAGTTATTAACAATTTAATTTTAAGACAAATATAAATTAATTACTATGTTACTATATTACTATATTACTTTTTTTTTTTTTATTAATCTATATCCTTTCATTAAATCTTCTAATTCCATAAGTTCGTTTTGATTTATTTGTTTTATATCATCTAATGTCTTAATTTTAATGTAATATGTTATTTCTGAAATACAAATTAAAATTTTATTTATGAATAAATTTTTATATAACTCATTCAAAGTATCCTCGATGAAATCAGTAATAAATTCGTTGTTGAAATCCTCGCCTTCATATTACTTTATATAAAATAAAAAAGAAGATATTGGCATTAACCTAAGCTACTTATTTCTTTCTTAGCGACTATAGCGCTTAAAATAGTTATTTTTAAACTTTAATTCATATTTCATAACCTATAACAGCCAGAGACATGCTGATTGCAAAATAAAGGCATATACTGTATACATTGATTAACTTTGATTTTGACTACCGTCTGTAAAAACTATTTATTTGCATTTTATTCATTATGTTAAGGTAATTACCGCAAAAATTGAGTTTTTTAAAAAATCTCTATAACTTTGCACAGAGTTAGTTTCTTTGCGTCCGCAACATGTTAGTATTTTGCAAATAATTCCAAGCGGGGATAAATTTTGAGATATTAAGCTCAGAAGTTTCAACTTTTCACGTGTGATTCCTATGCTAAGCGCGTAAAATGGATCAAATTTAGAGGTTATTCTTGGATTGCAAATTCAATTTTCTTAAAATATTTAAAAAAAACAGATCTTCTTCAGCAACAGCTTTCAATTTTCCCTCCTGCTAGATTCTAATAACTATATTCTATGTTACCTATATATACATGGGTTGTAACTACCTTAACCGACCCCATAAGATCAATTCTAAATTTGTTGCAGATACAATTTCGATGTATGGCCGGAGGAATTTAAATTAGATGATTGATTATCGGAAGCACTAAAAATTGATTTTAATTATTTACACTAAAGCATGCAAAGCACTAAAAATTGATTTTAACTATTTTAATAATATTAATTTAAGGATGAAATTTTTATAATATTTATTTAAGTATGAAAATAAAATTTGAAATTTTTACCATTTGCAGTATTTTAACAAAAAATTTTGAGTTCCAACTTCAAAAATTGAGTTTAAATGTTGAGAACAAATTTTGCCAAAACCACACATGTCAGTACTGTTAAAAAAAAATTAAATAATGAGAAATTAAAAAAAAATAAAAATAAAAAAAAAAAACTTTAATGTAAAAAATAAATTACTCAATTAGTTTTCCGCAATCAGGACAAACTTTTTTAAAAAAATCTTCAACACAAAATCTGCAACTCATTTTTACTTTTTAACACTTCAATATAAAGTTAATAATACAATTTTGTATAGATAGGTTATTGAAATAATTTTCAACGATAAAATAAAGAACCAGTGTCGAAAGCGATTATTTTTATGGCCCGGCGGATGGCTAAGTTCAGGTTATTGAAGTGAAAATTACCGGCGAGTGGTGAGATTCACGTTGAACTTGAAAAGATCGAACGTTATCGATGTTTGATCATTCAGCATTAAGAAAGTAATAAACTAAAAAAGATATAACTTTAAAAACCTGAAAAATAAAACATAAAAAAATTTTAAACCATCGCACCATAGGCGCAAGATTTAGTTGTTAAGAACTATACTGAAGTATAAGTTATAAAGAATATTTAAAAAAATTTAAAAAAAAGAACAGATCGATGAAGATGTTAAATTTTTTATTTAAATATTGTCAATTGAATATTGTTTATTTTTATATTGTTTGTTGAATATTAATGTAGTAATAGATTTAATTCGAGAAAGATAGGAAGAACGCTTAAAATTTATTTTTAAATTTGTAATTTATAATATGAATCCGATGAAGATTATTAGTCCAGAAAAAATTATTTTCAGTTTGTATTTATAGCTAAATTTATTTTATGGATTTAATTTAAAATATTTAAAATTTAAAATATTAACTTTTATGGATCTTCCTAACCTAACGAAATCCTTAACTGATCTTTAATTGGGTCGTTTACCTTAAATAACATTTTTACAAATGAGGAGGTTGTAAAAAAGAGAGAGGGTGGGAGCGGGGTGGGAGCGGAATAAAAGTGCAGTTTTTGACCTATTTTACGTTATAAAATGAAGAATTAAGGGTGGGAGCGGGGTGGGAGCGGGGTGTGAGCGGAATGGGGTGAGAAAAAAAGGGCGAGAAAGGGCGGGGGTGGGAGCGGGGTGGGAGCGGAATAAAAATGCAGTTTTTGACCTATTTTACGGTCTAAAATGAAAAATTAAGGGTGGGAGCGGGGTGGGAGCGGGGTGGGAGCGAAGAGCAAATTACAACTATATAATATAGTAAGATATATATATACGCTTACTTATTGATAAATAAATAAAACTATTGTGCTCCTTGATATGAGCAAACGAGGAGCAAACTACCCACACATTCAAAAAAACCAAAATAACCCTTCCTAAATAACCCATCATCCAATTCCTAGAACTCATTTTTATTTGATCACGGAAAAAATGGGACCAAACAATATCCGGAATGTCCAAAATAAGATATTATCCAATTCCTAAAACTCATTTTTATTTGGTATCGGAAAAAATGGGACCAAACACTATCCTGACTGTCCGGATAGTGTCGAAATGTCTAAATAGTTCCGAACGTGTATATGAAATGTCCGGATAGTGACGTGATAATATATTTATATGTATATACTCACCGGTAGTTTCTCTAAAAAGTGGTTTTTTCACTAGGAAACGATTTTTTAGCCCTTAACGTACTTAACGATTACTATGAAAGACATGGGTAAAATCAGTAATTATATAGGGATTGATGTAAATTATAATGATGAGAGAAATTTAATGACACTGAGTCAAACAAAATATATAGCATCTTTGTCTGTAAAATACAGGTAAGAAAATGCAAAATTATACGACACTCCTATGGAGTATATCTGGAATAATCTTAAGCTAGAGCAAGCTTCTGAAATCGACGAAAGAATAAAATATAGAAATTTGATTGGTGAATTATTGTATATTAGCTCAGGTACAAGACCTGATATTTCTTTTGCCGTAAATTATCTTAGTTGATTCCAGAACTGCTACAATGAAACACATTTTAAATATGCTATGAGAATTTTGAAATATCTTATTAAAACTAAAGATTTAAAATTAACTAACACCGCTCAAGAAAAAAATGCAAACTTAGATTGTATGGTAGATTCAGACTATGCAGGCGATAGCATAGATAGAAGATCGACTACCGGATTTGTAATACGTTTGTTTAACAATGTTGTATTTTGGAAATCGAGAAAACAAAACTGCGTAACGAAATGTTCAACCTTTGCGGAGTATACTGCTATGTCCGAAGCAGTGACTGAAATTTCATTTATAAGAAATCTTTTAAGTGAATCATTTGATATTAAATTTATCAAACCGATAATAATGTTTGAAGATAATTCGGGTGCTTTGTTCATCACGAAATTTGGAAATTTTACAAAGAAACACATAGAGGTTCAATACCATTTTGTTAACGAAAATTATGAAAAGAAAGTTATAGATATTTTGAAGATAGAGTCACAGAATAATATTGCTGATATCCTGACTAAAAGTCTTGATAAAAATAAATTTATTAAAAATCGCAAAGCCCTGAAATTATTGTAAATTTTTTGAAACTGATTAAATTTAAACTATTATGAAATAATGAAATAAATGTAGAAAGAAAACAAATATTATAAATTTAAGGAGGCGTGTTGAAATATAGCTAAATATTATAATATTAGATCGTGTCACCGTCTATTGTCTCGACGCCTGACGGTGAACACGAATAGAATATGTGTATGTGTGAGGGAGAACGCATCACGCAACTACGTCACGCGACGCGACGCGACCAGTCGAGTACTGTACTAGCAGCTGACCGGTGCGGAGCACGATGCTCCCATGCGGATAATTTGTAATCTTACTATTAAATAGTAATTAAATACTATTAATTAACCTCAAAGTGTTTCACTAATCTGATCTACCTCTACAATAATTCCAACACATATAAATAGGTACAGTGGGCATTATCCTGACATTTCATGTATACACTCGGAACTATTCGGACGTTTCCGGTATTATCCTGACGTCAGGATAGTGCCATGACATTTCAAAATCAAAAAACTCGAGTTCCATGTAAAACCAAGGTCCAGGAAATGGGTGATGGGTTATTTGGGATGGGTTATTGGAAAAAGCATTAAAATTAGTGCTGGGGAAAACCTATGAAAAGTATTTATTGATGGGTTATTTGGAAAAAAAAAAGATGTGTTATTTTGTTTTTTTTGAATACGTGGGTGGATTTCGCGTGATTTGCGCTTAAAGAGGGTGTATTATTGCTTTAGTAATTTTTTACGTGGTGGGTACAGTGGGCATTATCTATATATACATATACGTACATATTCACCGGCAGTTTCTCTAAAAAGCGGTTTTTTCACCAGGAAACGATTTTTTAGCCCTGAACTTATTGAGTGAAAAAAAAGTTATTCATTGCAGATTTTCTCATAAAAATATTAAAAATATTACAATAAAGTGTAAAAACCGTAAAAATACTGTCGTTATCGATGACTAAAAATTTTGTCAAACTTTGAACGGCCGCCATTTTGAAGGAAAAAAACGTAAAGAGACGGTTCAGAAAAAGAATTAAAATTTAGGGTCCAAAAACACGTTTAGTTTAAATTAGAAAAAGTAAAAACAAAATTTTTCCCACTTTTATTGAAGTTTAAAAAAAAATGCACTCCTTTTTTGCCTTTTGCAGGCTTTACGATTATGTCGCCAGTCTGTTGCTTCATAGATATTTCAGAAATTCCCCCACTCCTAAAATCCAGCTGAAAATCCAATCAGATTTCCAGCTGGATATCTAACTGGATTTCGGTTCCAATTCGACGGCTGGATATCCAGCTTGAATTCCTGCTAGATTAACAAAAAAATAAAAAAATTTTTGTTTATTTATTATTCATTTTTCAATGATTTTGAAAAAATTGAACTTAGTTTTTTTTTTTTCAAGATTTTCCAGCTGGATTTTAACCTGGACCTCTCCATAATCGAACATGTCCAAATAAATATTTACTATATTTATTAAATGTGTTGTAGGCTTGTCAGACTATGTGTTGATTAATAAAACCATTTATTTTCCACGCCTGAGGTTGTGTTTGTATGTTTGTCAGTTAACTTATTATAAATTTATTTATTTATTTATTTTTTTTCACACCCAGGATTATATGACTGTATGCTGTCAAATTATTTGTTTACTTAAAAAGTGATTTTTTACTTGCTCTGACCAGGGTTTAGGGGGTTTTGGATTTTCCAATTTAATTATTTTTTAACTCACGGCACACAAAGCGCAAACTTTCTTCCTTGTCCCAAGGTGTGCATTTGCACTTTCTTTGCCTTGTGTTGAAAAATAGTATATAGACAAGGGAGTGTAAAAATAAGCAAACCCTAAGTGAACACTTGGCATCCTCACCTTCGGTTCGAGCGTCAATTTGGGTTTGCTCAGGGCTTGCTAATTTTTAACTCCCTCATGTGCGTAATATACTATATTTGAAAAATAGATTAATTTTTTACTTGCACTATTATGTTGGGTTATTTGTTTATTTATAACATTGATAATTAATCTAGTAATAAGTATTAAAAAAATTTGTATCGAAAAGTTAAACAAGCTTCAAAATAATTTCCTTGAACAGGCCCCCACATAGATCTAGGCTGGGGCCCCCACTTTCTTAATCCAGCACCTCGTCCAGCACTGCTCCTTTCTGTGACCCGTGTTTGGCCTGGATGCCATTTAAGATTTAAAAAAAAAAATGTCTATTCTGCATCAAATTTATTTAATCGATATAAATAGAACAATTAAATTTAACTTGCACACAGGGGCGTTATTTCCCTTGTACTGGGTCTGGATGCATCCAGACCCAGGTGCGTTCAACCAACCATTGATCAGTTATCCCTCAAGCCTGAAACCCTCCAAACCCTGGGCGCCAAGTTCGATAAATGATCGATCGGTCATTCCCCAAGCCTTAAACCCCCAGATACCCCCCAGATACGCCCGAGTTCAACAAAAAAACTGATCAGCTATCCCCCAAGCTCTAAACCCCCAAAACCCTGGGCGTCCGAGTTCAACAAAAAGACTGATCAGCTATTCTTCAAGCTCTAAACCTCCAAAACCCTGAGCGCCCGAGTTCAATAAATAATCTGATCAGCTATCCAACAAGATGTAATCATCCAAATACCCTGGACGCCCGAGTTCAATAAATAAACTAATCAGCTATCCCCCAAGCTCTAAACCCCTAAAACCCTGGGCGCCCGAGTTCAAAAAAAGAACTTATCAGCTATCCCTCAAGGTGGGCTTGTAGTTGCCAGTAATGCGCATCTTACCATTAATCCACCGTAGTGGATGCCCATTCAGAGTATTCAACCCTAACGTAATGACCAGATGCGATTTTTGCGTCGATCTCCACTGCGTAGGTGTCGCGAAGAGCATAAGGAATCTCACGTGCGCGTGCGAAAACTGGCGTAGCGTCGGGCTTCAGGTGCATTCTGATCGGTGGCCCTGTGAGCTTGCCTGCAGTCAAATTAAAAACATCCTGGTTTTTTTCCAACAATTGGTCCAAGCGAGCAGCTTGTTCTGCTGTAAGGTGCGAAGAAGCAGCTGACACGTTGTGTATCTCACTTTTCGGGCCAAAAAGTCGATTCCAATCAATCTCATGCGTGAAATGAGATATCCATTCTCGGCCAAACAACGAGTCGTAATTACCGTCGATGACATATAATTTAAGCTCTCGCGTCGTTGTTTGAAGGGTGACATTTACCATGACGTACCCCAAACAGTTGAGACGATAATGTGAGTAGCTAGAAAATTGCTTATCTGTCGGTTGTAGGATAAAATTAGTCTTGATTGTCAGCAATGTCTTTAAACTAATTATTGCGCAAGGTGCTCCTGTATCCAACTTCATGTCCAAATCTTTGTCATCAATCCTGACCTTGAGTAGTTTCTTTCCGTTTGAATTAATCGTGCAAACATCTTCGAGTTTATTGAACGACAAGACTGTATCGACTTGCACTTGATTAGCCGGCAATTCGGAATTTTTGCTTTTCTCGCTTGCGCATGGTGGCTTTCTATTCTTAGCATTCGATTTGCACACTTTTGATGTATGCCCCTTCTTTTTGCACACATGGCACTCGGCATCACGAAAAGGGCACTCGCTTCTCATATGATTAGCTCCACAGCCGTTGTAGCGGCCCTGCTGCTTGGCGCTGTCTTTAGCGTAATGAGGTGCGTTAGGCATCGGTTGTATTGCGCGACCGCGCGAGGCCGGCCTGCCTTGGTTAGAATTCTTATTCTGTCTTGTTTTCAACGGTGCTGTGGTGAGTGCATGCGTAGACTCGAGCATTGTTGCAGGTGTGTTGATTGCCTCCACCGTGAATCTCGTTGCCTCGAGCACGTCGGCGATTTCGTAGGCTGCATCAAATGTAGTCGGCTTTTTTACTATAATAACATCGCAAATGCTGTGATCGATGAGGCCGTGTAAAAGTTGCTCGATGAACATTCTGCTGAGAAATTCTCCGTAGTTGCAGTAGGCTGCACCTTGTCTCAGATGGAGTGAAAAATTTGCGATCAACGCGTCTTTCTGTTGCTTAATTTAAGTCGAAATTTGATGCTCTCGGCGAATTTGTTTTTCGACTTATCGAAATGCGCGACTAGGGTTGATTGAATTTCTTTGTAGGTTAACTGCACAGGATCTTGCGGTGCGATGAGATTTTTCAAGGCGTTGTTTAGCTCGGTCCCCATGTGTACACGAACAAAGTTCGCATGTTGTTCACTCAAAGATAATGACCAGGAGAAGCGTTTGAAATAATCATCAACCGTCGTTCCATCCGACGCTCGGTATTCTCGGAAGTTGAAAGGAGGTGCTTTCGTCTTGGGTTGTGAGTTTTCTCCGTTTGCAGCGACAGATTCAGCGATTGATGCTTTGAGTATGCTTGTCAACAAGCTAGTAATCGCCTTGATGAGCTCTTGATTTTCTTCCCTCATCGTGGAATTAAGATTCAACTTTCACCTCAACCACGCGCTTCTCCGACTAAGCACCAAAAATCTCTTTGTTGAGGTTAGTTTATCTTCCGTCACTCTGTTCAACCACTTCTGACACCACTATTGTATTTTTGAAATGTATTTATTAAAGTAAACAAAATTAAGGTTCACAGAGTTTGGAATAAACATAATTAATAATAATTAAATAAGATATAAGTGTAAAATAATAGAGTCAATTTAGACGACATGTGACCAGCCTCGCTCGCATTGTAACACTAACGCCAAAACTAAAAAACTATAATATCAAGCGCTCAGAGGTTGGCAGCAGTGTTTTCAAATTCACCAATTCAATACACAACAGAGCACAAGCTGGCTAGTAATTGGAAACTCATTATTTGCTAGCTAGATAGCTACCTAGGCAGATAGCAAGTTAGCAAGTTAGTTAACTAGCAAGTAATCGACTATCTACCTAACTATCTAACTAACTAACTAGATGCCAGTTAGATAGCTAATTAGATCTTTAGCAAACAATTACTTCTAGCTAGTTAATCAGCTACCATCTAGATGGAGCGCTAGCTTCCATCGAGCTGCCAGGTAGCTAGCGAGTTAGCTTGAAATGAGCAAGCAAACAGTCACTATTCAGCGATCTGTTAACTAAATAACAATATATTTACCAGAATCATCTTCCTGGTTAACAATTTACTTTCTGAATAAGATATTATGTTTCTAATAATCCATTATTATAACTATCATACTTTAAGCAAAGTTAAGAAAATATTAATATTTATCAGTATCATCTTCCTAATTAACAAGTTACTTTCTGAATAAAATATTATGTTTCTAATAATCCATTATTATAACTATCATACTTTAAGCAAAGTTAAGAAAGGGAGTACTAGCAAACTTAAAACTAAATCATTAAAAATTTTCTGAATAGAAAAACTTACGGTTGTGCCTATGTTTATCTTGAGATTTGAATGATAATGAACTTTTTTGATGATTGCATGAATAATTACTGTCAGTACTGTAAGTTGGAGAAGAAGATCTGTTTCGTCTTCTTGAGTTTGAGTTATTTCGTAATCTAGAACCAACACAGTTTTCGGTTTGATGATTGCCGCAAGAAGAATCTTTTAAGTGAAGAAGTGAAGGAGCAAACTGGTTATTATATTCCATTGTTTCAGCATAAAGGCAGCTTGATTCTGAACATGAACAGCATATGTCAGAGTTAGTATTAGAATCACATGATTTTCGTTCCCATTCATCATTTTCTGCATGATAGACAGTATTGTCGTTTCGAAATGAATCATCATTTGATTCGTTTTCTTCGTGTATACTGCCTGAGTGGCTAAGTTGTATATTATTGGACAGCAAATTGTTTTGATGACCGTAAATGAATGAACCACTTTCATACTCGTTTTCTTGAGCTTTGTATAAATCGTAATGATTTAAATTTTGTGGATATAAGGGTACTGGTGGGGTATTTGACTGAGATTGTAAATTGGGATGCTTTCCCTGTTGTGGTGACTGTTGGTAATTATTTTTTATTTCACACCCACTCCAGCTACTAGCCGTTGCATAGTTATTAACTCCGATTCGGGTGGGAGGGGTGGGCGGGCTTTGAGATTTTACTGAATGAGACTCATAATTTTTTTGCGAGGTGTTACGTTTACTAAGATGTGGGCTAAATATGGCACTTTGCTGCAAAATCCGAATCGAAAGAGAATTTGTGGGTGGTGGCGGATGCTCGGGAGGTGGAGGCAGCATATCGCACCAGTTGGGCATGGATGATGAACTTTGCTGTATCTGAAGGAAATTTGTTTGCAGCCGGCGTTGTTGTTGATCAGCACAGTTTTCGTCAGCATAACAACTATGACTCATATTATCACTACTTGGAGAAATAGTTGATTTATTCTGCTCTTGAGTTGATTCGAGACTCGAGTAGTCTGGTTTAAGGCAAGAATCACTAGAATTAGATTTTTGGAAACTGCCATCTATCGAATCTGGACTATGGTTGGGTACACACAAAGTAGTGGTTGCATATGGTTCAGGGGGAGCAGAAGGTTTTTTACTATTATAAAAAGTAGTAAGGTTAACTTCAGCATACTCAGATCCAGACATATTCACTACACCAGGAGGTATCATTTGATGATTCAAAAGTTTGGTTTCACAATCTTTATCTGAAGAACTATGAAAAGTATTGCTAGGTCTCCAGCCTCGCTCAAGCCACAAAGTGTCTTTGTTGAGTTGACATATATCGGTTGTTGTACTAACAGGAACATTTAGATGACCAATCTGTTTGTTTATTTCTTGTCGTCGTTTAGTATAAATTATACAAAAAAAGGTGGCAATAATGCTGAAAAATATAATCAACACAAGCAGATGAAACCATGTCTCAAGAAGAAAAGGTTTATTGTTCTGATTTTGGTCTATATGTGGTGGATTTAACACTAATTGTCCAGGGTCCATATTTAATAATACTGGATTTGAATAAGGTCCAATGCCTGCATGTGTTACACCAGCTATACGAGCGGTGTATAGACCTCCAGTTGTTAAATTATTTATAATGACAGATGTCATCGAAGAATTTAATGACATCTGACCAAGTACTTTGTTGCTGCTATTACTTTTTATCTGAATCTAGAAAGAAATAATTATTTTTAATATTAAAACTTTTTTGATAACTGAATTCAAATAAATTTATATTTGACAGTTTAATTTAATCAATAATTTAAAAAATCATAATTAATCAATACAACATGCAAAATCCGAAACTCTGAAGACATTACTTTTTGTTTAGGTCAACCCTTCGATTTATGAAACATTATTGATAAGAAGCCCTGCAGTGCCTCAAAGAGGCTAAAGAAAAATCCAAAAAATAGATAAAAATTGCAAAACTTTCCATACTTTCCGAATCTAGGGTTAAAAATAGGGGTTAAGATTTGAATAAACAGAGCTTAAGAACTAATTTTTTTATACCCATATAACTGATCCCTAAAAATAAAGAAATTTCTGTCACTACAAAAATCACTCCAAAAAATTTTTTTTGGATTTAGTTATAGGTGGATCGATTAAAATGGCCCAGCCTGTTTATTCAATCTACTTTTTATTATGATCATTTTTCACGCTAAAGTTGAATCTTGTAAAACTAGTTTTTCGATCGCTACTTTCTAAAAAAAAAAATTTTTATTTAGAAAGATAAAATATATACAGAACGTATTTCAACTACCGCATGAGAGGTATACCACGGGAAAAAGCAGAAAAAAATGGAGCTTGGATTTACTAGAAATATTTGTCTGGGATAATTAATTAGCCTGTAATTAAACATTTAATGTTGTTGGGTAGGTACTCGAATAAAAGGAACGATTTGTTTGAGACTTGGCAAAAACGTAGCCATTCATTAGTTATTAACTCAGTTAAATTTTTAGACCATCGGGACATCGGGAAAAAAGATATAGTTTGTTTATCATGGAATTATTAACATACAAATGTTTACCGAGCTTCGAGGATTGTATTTTAAGAAATGCAATCATTTTTACTTATTAACATTCTTTACTTCCTTACAATTGAAGCTAGAATAAAAAAACAAATACTATCTTACCTTGTAACCAATGAGTTCTCCGTTGTGAAAATTCTTAGGTGGTGGTAGCCATTTAACGAAAGCAGAAGTTAAGTTGATCATTCCGACGCTAACATTTTCTGGGTAGCTAGATGGCACGTCTTGTAATGTAACAGCTAGTTTCACGTTACTTGGTCGACCCTCTATAGTTTTGTAAAATGGAACAAGGAAAAACTCATATTGAGTATACTTTTTCAAATGTGAAAGCACGTAGCTTGTTGCTCCAGCATTCATTACAGTGACCATTTGATATTCTGGTGGTTTATCTGATACCTCACGATATCGAATGTACAATCCATCAACTATGTCTGAAGCTCCAAGAATCTGTAAATCGAAATTTAAGAATGTAGATAGTATTTAATTGATCATTAAAGGTCGTTTCATGAGCGTTCATCTGGGTGCGCCTAGATGAGCGCTGTCTCTTATAATTAACCTGTAAACCATATTGGTCAAAAAATTAGCGAGCGCTATTTCAAATATAAAATGCTTCAAAATCATTAATCAAATTAAAATAGAAATCACTTTTGAGTTTTTTCTTATAAACTAAAGTAATGTAAAAGTAATAAACGAAAAAAAGAAGTTTTGCATGATGATTATGATGTTGATTAGGCTGTTTCACCTAAAAAAATTTTTCCGATTTTCGGTGCTCCTAAGGTAATATTAACTTTTTGATAGTTAAACATTATACCCCTAATATTTTAAAAAATTTTCAAGGTAATTTAGAGGTTTCTGTTGGGATTTTCGTATCAGAGGATTAAGAATTCGTATATCGTTTTATTAATTATTATTTATTAATAAGTATGATTGTAGTTTAGTTTACACATTAATAACGTGCGTCCCGATGCACGTGGTGTCTCTTACGGACGACTCTTCGCGACTGCTCCAAGTAGCGCCGTTCACGCATGTGTCACTCACGCATACTCGTACTGCACACACACACACGCGCGCGCGCGCGCGCGCGCGAATATATATATGTACGTACGCGCCTCTCTCCTGTTGAAGCGAAGATTTACCTTATTTCTGAACAGTTTCTAAATAAGTTTGAAGGTCAGTAAGCCATTTTTTTAAAATAAATTTTTCATACCTCCGGAACGAAAACACCAAATTCCCTCCCTGGCAGGTATCAGAACCTCGTGACATCGCATTTACAGGTCAGGTACCAAATGTCTTCGCTCCGAAAAAATATCAAAATTGGTATTTCAACCATAGTAAAGTAAGATAAAGATTCTAATAACGTAATAAAAGTTGATTCGAAACGCAGGTGCTTGTTGTAATTGAGAAAAAATGCTTCTTGCCGTCGGACAACTTGCAACAACCATATGTTGCATATGTGCAATGATTATTTGAATATTTAAAAATTCAATTTTTTTCTGGTTGTCAATCCAGCATTTATTATTGAGAATATTGGTGTAAGAAAATCGAAAATATTTGCTGTAATACTCAAAATAATAAACAATTTTATAAAAAAAAACATCCTTCAAATTTACCTCCAATTCCTCTCTACGATTCTCAGAATACTTTTTTCCAAAGCGGCATAGGCGACTATTTTTCCTTTAAAGTACAATATCTGAAAATAACTCAGTTAAATTTTTAAACATTTTTATCAAAAATTTAAAAAGTTATGGATTTTAAAACAAAAACCTCTAATTTTCGACTTTTTTGAGGTTACTCTATTTTCTTAGTACCTTTCAAATTATTGTATATATATATAAAACTCATACGTACTTGAAGAAAACCCTTTAGCAGACATGTATGAATTTTTTAAAGTCGCAATCTTGCTTCACTAATTTACTATAAACGTTTTTTACCTGGGGTCCCAGAGGACCCCATGTGCCAAATACGTAATTCTGCTTCAGTGTGCCAAGTAAAGGTTAAAAAAGTTGTAAAAATCCACTCTTAAAATTGAGTAAGTGATATCGATTTTTGAGTATAAGACTTTTATTTTTGATCCTATTGGTTAAGCATGTCGTCATCTATCGAGTTCTTCATCGTGAACTTGGTTATTAATCAACAATAAATTTTAGAGGTTGTAATTTTGTCAAATTCTGAATGTTAAACTAACCGAAATAGTATATTGCAATACAAGGGCAGAAAGTTGAACATTGTGTTCTCAACTGTGCTGTGTGTGTGTTCAACTATCTGTCCGAGTGTTGCATACTATTTTTCTCCATTTGAGGTCGAAAGTACGTTAATTTATTAAAATAAGCAGTTTCACTAAAGTTCAGCTGATCAAGATAGACGCGGCCATGTTTTTCTTTCTGCATCGCTTGAGAGCTGATGCTTTTGTTTATTTTCATAGTTTGATGGCTCCTGCCGTATTTACGGCACGAGCGGAGCGATTGCTGTAGGACGGCGCAGCAGCCATCAAAACATGATATAAAAATTATAAGTATTACGAGTCCTATGACACACGCATGCACATATGAAAGAAATTGAACGCCAAGATAGGACTTAGATTTGTTGCTTATAACCTCAACTACTCGCCTTTGGCATGAGGTTCGGGATCAAAACATCAACATCGGTACCATTTAACACGCACGTATTTATACAGACACAGGTTCTTGATCACGCATTTCTTTCTATCGACCCCAGATCTTGTTTTGATTTGTTGCATCAAAATTATTTTGGATTTTTCTAAGGTCCGATGATACGAGCAACAAAAGTCGAAGCATCAGTATCGGCACCCATCACGTACACGCACACACGCATAAACATACACATTGCTCGTCATATACTGCGGAAATTTTATTTTGATGGTTGCTAAATATATCCTTTCAACAAAATTATCAATTTCATCTTTAAATATCTACAAAAAGTTAAACGCTACAGCACAGCTGCTTTGCTCTGTAGCCTACGCGGCACGCGCTGCTGCATGAGGTTAGACGTGTGATTTCTTTCTGCATCGTGGTTTTGCGTCGATATAGTAGAGAACGTCGATGCAGCAAAGTTGAACTTTCGACTGAGAAATCGAATCAGAAGGTGCGTACTTTTGACCATTGGTTGGAGAAAAATTTTTTTTATAAAAATCTTTCATTCTGAACGATCTACAAAATGGGCATTATTTAGTTTAAGCCTCGAAAATAATGGTAAAAATTGTTACACGGAAAAAAAAGTGGCGGACTGTACCCTTGCAACGTCGCACGCCTTTATCCCGTGTTGATTTCAGTTCGCCTGCGCACGGGATGATCCGGTGCTTCGGGCGAATATAAACAAATACAACTTCGATTTCTTGGAAAAAAGTGTTCAAACTTGAAGCTCGTCTTGCAGGGCCACGTGCGCGTTTATTTATATTCGCCCGATGCACCGGATCATTCCCTCTGCTGGCGGACTGAACCCTTGCAATCAACGCGGGATAAAAGCGTGCGACATTGCACAGTACAGCCCACAAATTTCTTTTCCATGTACACGGAGCCAAATTTTTTCTTTCTTCAAGTTGACCACTTTACGAATTTGCTGGAAAAATTTTTTTAGACATGGAAAAGACATGTAAAATCATTTTATAAAAGATCACACTGCAAGAGTTGGAGATTAAAAGAGGTAAATTAAAAAATTTTTTTCACCCAAATCTAAATTCGAAACAATTGACTGATTTTGAAATTTTTGTAATTCACTTATCATTAAAAAAACTATTTTTGATCTAACTATCAACTATTTTTTACTGGAATACATTTAAAAAGGGTTGACTACGGGAAACTGCTGATCGCTCTCCTGCTGCGCTCTGCTACACATTATCTCTCAGTCCAACTGAGCGTTCTAGCCTAACTTCGATTTGATTAGTCCAGTAAGGTAGCAACGTCCTTAATAAAAGTTGAAAAATTACTATTTTACCTCACGCATGCGCACGTAACTTTTTCAATGTAACACGTGTGAACGCTGCGTGGTCATCAGAATGGCCTTTAATACTTGTAATATGTTGGATGATTTCGTTGCAAAAAATAAACAGACCATTGACCCAAACGATGATACTTATCTAAAAATAATTTTTTTTAACCGCGATAAGAGCAGGGAACGTGAAATAAACGACCAATTTCAAATCCTAATATTAGCTTCGTTTTAGGTTGCCAGGCGAAAAATTGAAAGCCACCCATTTAATTAAGTACAGGATACAAACAAGGACAAATAAGCCTATGAAATATAAACGATACAAGCATCCCCTGATTATAGCCGAAATGAAAAGGCAAATAAAAAAATGCTCAAAACAGGGTATAATTAGGCCATCAAAAAGTACGTATTCATCTATGCTTTGGCTAGTTCCAAAGAAAAGTGGAAAATCTAATGAATAGCACTGGAGGTTAATGACAGACTTTAGACTCCAACGAGATAACAGTCAAAAAAAGTCTTTCACTGCCCCTCATTAATGAAATGAGGGGCAGTGAAAATGAGAAAATAGGGAAAATTGCGAGTGAAATACATAATATGCAAAAATTTGAAGAGTGGTTTCTTCCAAGTTTCCATGCACGAGGATGATGCGCACAAAACCACAATTTTTACTCACAAGGAGATGGTTTGTCCTTTGAGACCTGGATTTTCATGAAACTTTGCACACAGTTTTTATTCATCATAAAAACAAAGCCCTTCAGTGTTCTTTTTCCAGAATAGGCCTTTTTTCACCCCAATTCCCATATAACCCTGTGTTAAAAAGTAGGCTGTTTCCAATAAAAAGCCATTTTTTGCCTCATTTTCAGAAAATTCCTACTTGAACCGTATTGCACTTAGAAATATCTGAAACCTCGCATTTTTTTTCGTTTTTCTAAGTACTTTTGAAAAAAAAAATATTAAAAAATTTTTTTGAATGATCTTGCCTATGTATATTGTAACCCAAATATACTAAAAATCGACTTTAAAAACCTTAATTTTTCATAGTTAAAACCATTCAAAAAACTTTTTTAATAATTTTTATAAAAGTACTTGGAAAAACGAAAAAAATTCGAGGTTCCAGATATTTCTAAGTGCAATACGGTCCAAGGAGGAATTTTTTGAAAATGCGGCCAAAAACGGCTTTTTATAGGAAACAGCCTACTTTTTAACACAGAGGTTATATCGGAAGTAGGTGAAAAAGGCCTATTCTGGAAAAAGAACACTGAAGGGCTTGTTTTTATGATGAATAAAAACTGTGTGCAAAGTTTCATGAAAATCCAGGTCCCAAAGGACAAACCATCTCCTTGTCAGTTTGGCCGTTACGAATATGTAAAGATAGGCCAAGGACTGAGGGACTCAGCGACGACCTTTCAGGAACTAATGAATTTTATTCTTGACGTGCTGCAAGGTGAAGAGTTGTAAAGATGACGTCTTTGTTTCTGCGGATACACATGGACGCAAATTCCGAATTTTATTGCAACGCTTGAGCGATGCAAATATGAATATCGAACCGAGTAAATGTAAATTTTTGCAAAGAGAAGCTAAAGTTCTAGAGTATATAGTAGGGAATCGTAAAATTCATCTCTACCCTGGTTTAATTGACAGCGTTCGTAAATTTTCGGCTCTAAGTAATAAAACCAAGGTTAGAAGATTTCTGAGTTTAACAAATTATTATCGCAAATTTATTGAAGACAACGCAAAAATAACGCACCATTTACACGAGTTAACCAGAGGTAAACGCGAAGAAAAGAAAACATTCGTGTGGACTGACGATCATCAGCAAGTGTTCGAAAAATTGAGGACACTCCTCACACCTGACCCGGTATTACGGGCGCAAGATTTTACGCAAAAATTCATAGTCACCACTCAAGCCAGTGATTTCGAAGTCGGCGCAGTCCTAAGTCAGGGAAAATTAGGGGAGAATAGACCCCGCGCTTCCGCTTCAACAGTATTGAGGGACAGTAAATTGCAGTACGATACGTACGATAAAGAATTCACTGCCATATTTTTGCGAAGGACGCCTTTAGGCACTTTTGATGTAATGATAATTTTTTAGTGGTAACAGACCACGAATAGTTGATGCATTTCCATACGATGACTAAACCAGATTTGTGGTTTAACAGACTTAAAGCCGAATTAATAGGGTTCGATTCCGATATAAAATATCGACCAGGCCCGAAAAATGTAGTTGCAGACGCACTAATTCGCAATCCAATTTTAAAACCAGGTGAAGAAAATTCGGAAAAATTAAGAGAAAACGTATAAATCTGCGCGACGAAAAAACGACAGTGAGAGTGAGTACGATATTGATTTTGATGACGAAGTCTCGAGTGAACTCGAAACCGAGTAATTTTCAAGAAAAAGGAAACGCTGACATGCAAAAAGAAAAGTTGCAAACAAAAATTAGGAAGGCAGAGAAGTTGCAAAAATAAAAAAAAAGCAAATGTACAAGAAAGAATCTTACAGGTAAAAAATTCCCCATTTGCAAGGAAATTTCGGCAATCTAAACCTTGGATAAAATTCTTAGTCAAGCTAAAATCGATGTATCATTAAAGTATCGAAGAAAGTCCAAGAATATGCGAAATGAGATACAGGAAGTCAACACATTTTAACGAACTCGATGAAGGGGACGAAATCCGACAAGCACAAAAATATACCTATGTCTAGTCAGCAAATAAATAAATAATCTTCGAAATTAAATTTTAGCAAAGACGAATTTCTTTCTGTTAGAAACGTAGATGATGGATTTAGGTTATGCAAATTGAATCAAAAACAAAAAATTCGAGTAACGCGATTTCGATTAATTAGTTATTGAGTTCGCGTGTGCGCGTGGTGGCATGCGGGTTGCTGCTCTTGCAATACAATAAATTAAGTCAAAACTGATCATAAATTAGTGTTAAACAAATGATTCTTATTGTTCATTTAGATAGTTTTTTCTCTTCTTTAAACTTTATTTAGTGATCTTGACTATTTACTTCATTAGTTCAGTGGTGGTAGTGTTTTTCATTCACCTAACCTTACTTTCAATAGACCACGTGTTTGACTTTATATTCTTTTTTTCTTTTTATAATGCAACACTACTGTTATTCTTGCCCTAAAAAACGCCCTTTGGTAGTTTCTGATGCAGTACAGTGTAGGAAGTGCAAGGTTTACTACCACAAAAGCTGTGCTGGCAGAGCTGGTAAACAAAGCAATGGTTCATTTGACAAGTGCTGTAATGTAAACAAATTTGAAAAACTTGAAAAATCCAATAGAAGTTCAAATGAATCTCTTTCTTCAAATGTGTCTTCAACTCTATCCAGGTCTATTTCTGTCTCCAATAACAGCAGTGTATCCACCCAGAATAATCATAATAACTCTCAAGTCATCAATAATTCTCTGGTCGATGGCAATAAGAATATCTCTCACCCAATCTCTGTTGAAGATTCACCTACTAATTTGGCTGAGCTATGGGCTATGATTCATAAACAGGCAGAGGAAAATACAAAAAAGCTCTCCTCTGAATTTCAAGATCTAAGAGCCCAATTTGAAGTTTTGGATTGTCGTCTTGATCTTGCTCAAGAGCAGTTAGTTGATCTGGAAAAGAAGGTAGATACGCTAGCAGCCTCTTGTGTTCAAGACTGTGTAGCTGAACTCATTGATAGAAAGAAGAGAGAATCTAATATAATCTTTACTCAACTTAAAGAAACTGGTAGTGACCAGAGTGATTTAGCTCTTCTAAATACTTATTTTTCTATTGTCCCTATACCTTTAGGTAAATTTAAAGCCTTTAGAGTTGGAAAGATGTCGCCAACAATGCCTAGATTATTAAAGGTCTGCTTTAATTCACCTGATGTACCAAATTGGTTGGTAAAGAATCAAAAGTTACTTAACCTAGATAATATAAAAATAAAGAGAGATCTCACATTCGCTCAAAGAAAACTATTGAGAGATGTGTATTTGGAGTTGGATGAGAGAGCTAAAAATGGTGAGAAAGACATTGAGATTAAATACTTCAACGGATTACCAAGGATTGTTCACTCCAAGAAACAAACTGCTTCTATCCCAGCTCAACTTTCAAACTCAAAAAACTCAAAAAACTTGGAGGCCTAAATGTGTATTATCAAAATGTCAGAAGCTTAAAAAACAAACTTTTTGATTTAGTGAATAATGTAGTTACTTCTTCTGTTATCTATGATCTCATCTGCCTTAATGAAACTTGGCTGGACGACACAGTCACTGATGCTGAGTTATACATACCAAATTATAATTTTGTAAGATTAGATAGAGACTTTATTAATTCAAACAAAAACAAAGGTGGAGGACTTCTAATCTATGTAAGAGATACAATCACTTATTCACTGGGTCCGTCATCAAATCTTGGTCTGGAATTCCTAACGCTGAAACTCAAACTACTTAAGAATACTTATTTTCTTGTTCTGGCTTATTTACCACCCATCTCCTGTACAGATTCTAGTCATTTTACTGCTGGCATGGAAAGTTTTGTTGCTGATATAATTCAATGGTGTGATGACTATACTCTAAACAAATTGATTATACTAGGGGATCTGAACCTACCTGGTTTTTCTTGGATAAATAACGACCACTCTGTTTCTCTTATTGGTAGAAATCCCAATGAACCTGTTCGAGAAGCTGTCTCTAACCTCCTGGCTCTAGTTAACAACTATCATCTGCTCCAGCTATTATCACCAAACTGTAAGGATAAATTTCTGGACCTCTGTTTCTCCAATTTGGATGCTGTTTGTGAATACTCCGATGATCCTGTGGTGAAGTTGGATGAGTATCACCCTGCCTTCTCTCTAAAATTTATTGTTGATGACTTTGTCCGACTTTCTTTTTCTGATTTATGTTTAAATTTTAGGAAAGGAGATTATCCGAAGATGAGGGCTGCTCTTCTTGCTGTCGATTGGACACTTCTTTTTGAAGGTACATCTGGTGTTAATTCTTATCTCACCTTGTTTTATGATAAATTGAATTTGCTGATTTGTGAGAATGTGCCAAGGTTACAGCGCTCATCATCGGATTTTCCTCCTTGGTTTACCATAGAATTAAAGAGAGAGGTAGCTGTGAAGCGACGACTTCATCAACAGTGGAAGGAATTTTCTACAGATGTTTTTTATGACTTATTCAGTAAACAGCGTGCCAAGTGTAAGAGATTAGCTAAGTCTGCCTACTTAGTTTATATATCAAAAATTGAGACTAATATAAAGAAAAATTGTAAAAGTTTCTGGAGATTTGTCAATGGAAAATCCAAGGCCTCTGGTGTTCCTTGCTCGGTGTTCAATGGTCATAGTACTGCGGATGGTGGCCAGGCTGTCGTTGATCTCTTTGCCGATCACTTTGGGTCGGTATTTAGGGTTGATGATTATAGTGCTTCCCCTGTTGATTGTAATACTGGGTCGATGACATCCCCGCCATTGTCCTGCTTGTCTGTGACCAGGGCCGTTATAAAGGCTGAACTGAATATGCTGAGTGACAATCTTGCCCCAGGCCCGGATGGTATTCCTGTAGCGTTTATAAAGACCCTAGCTCCATGCCTTGTCGAGCCCTTGTATCTTATCTTTAACAAGTCGTTATCCACTGGCAAGTTTCCAGATGCTTGGAAAGACACTTTCATAACACCTATTCATAAGCGCGGGAATAAATCC
The DNA here is from genome assembly GCA_038277355.1 of Encarsia formosa. Taxonomy (NCBI): domain Eukaryota; kingdom Metazoa; phylum Arthropoda; class Insecta; order Hymenoptera; family Aphelinidae; genus Encarsia; species Encarsia formosa. The sequence goes on from CM076186.1 coordinate 76,810,300, forward strand.
GACGTGAATAATTATCGACCAATTGCTAAATTATCTTTGTTCGCCAAGATATTCGACAGTATTGTACATCGTGAGCTATCATCGTACTTGAATCGTTACATTTCACCTTATCAACATGGCTTTATGCCTCAGCGTTCTACGGTGTCAAACCTTTCGCAATATACTGAATTTATTCTAAGTCAGATAGATCTTGGATATCAGGTGGATTCGGTTTACACGGATTTCAGTGCGGCATTTGATTCCGTGAATCATCGTCTGTTGATTGATAAATTATCCGGATATGGGTTAAATGGTGCACTACTCCGTTGGATCGAGTCCTACTTGCGTGATCGCAGGCTGTTTGTTAATTATAATGGCTTTATATCCCATGCTTTTTTTGCGACATCAGGTGTTCCTCAAGGATCACACTGTGGTCCGTTATTTTTTAATGTGTTTATAAATGACCTGATATTAGTTATTAAATACTGTTTCTATTTGTTATATGCGGATGATTTTAAGATCTTTATTAGTATAAAGTCAGCGTATGACTCTTTCTTGTTACAGGAAGATCTACATGCGATTGAGCTCTGGTGTGCGAAAAATTGTCTTGAATTTAGTATTCCAAAATGTTCGGTGATCTCATTCTATTCATCTAGTCCGATATATTATAATTATTTACTGTGCAATCAAGATTTGCAAAGACAAGCAATAGTGAAGGATTTGGGAGTTTATTTTGATGAGCGAATGTCTTTTGCATATCATGTTAAATTTACTCGAAATAAGTCAATGAGATTACTATCTTATATTCTTCGACAATCTCGTAATTTTAGAAATGTAAACACTCTGCGGACTCTGTATCTTACTCTGGTAAGACCAGTGTTACTTTATGCGTCTGTTATATGGGCACCTCTGAATGTAAACTCTCGTTCCATGCTCGAGAGTGTCCAACATAAATTCTTGCGTGTTTTGGCCTTTCGTGCTGGTAACCCGATGAGTATTTATGATCATGATTTTGAGACGATTTCACGTAGATTCGATATCTGTACTCTGATGTCGTTTTATGATTATCAGGACATCTTGTATCTTTTTAAAGTTACGAGGGGTTATATTGATTCTCCTGATCTCCTTGCCTTGGTACGTTTTAAGGTGCCACCGAGAGTTCTGAGACCTTCAGGAATTTCGGCAGTCGCCAGGCTGAATCGGGTTACCATTTCGAACAGGTCAGTCCTTGATAGAGCAGTTCGTACCTTAAATAACTCTGAATTAAGCATATACGACTTTGTTAGTTATTCTATATCTAGTTTTAAACCAAAAGCGAGAGAGTTGTTTTTTAAGTACTGATAAGTTACGATTTATGAATTATATTTTGTTGAAAATCTATTCGTTATACATTGAGATACTATCTACTATAAATGATCGTAGTTGAGTCTATAGAACTCTATGTTGTGCGAGAGCTACCCGTACACCACCTTAAATTTAAGTTGTTATAATAAAATGTATTTTTGGGCCTCGGCCTGTACATAATAAATAAATAAATAAATAAATAAATAAAAAAGGAAAAGATAATCCGATTATACATTTTCTCGATTATAAGGCAATGACGGATATCCGACTTATCGGAGACGTAGTCCTGAAGATGGTGGGCAAATTATCAAAATAAAGTTAAAATCAGGATCAGAATGTGACATAGACAACCATTGGGTTGTTCCCTACTGCCCACTTCTGTCAAGATTGTTCAATGCACACATTAATGTGAAATATTGCTATTCTGTTAAGTCTATCAAATAAATTTGTAAATACGTTAATAAAGGTAGCGATCAATCAACTTTTCGAGTGGAGGATAGCAATAATATAAATACGAACGGTGCGATTAATCCTAATGACGAAATCAATGTTTTCCAGTCTGGCCGTTACATCAGCTCTTCGGAGGCAACGTGGCAAATACTGTCTTTTCCAATTCACGAACATTATCCAGTGGTTATTCCTTTAGATATTCATTTAGAGAATGGTCAACGCATTTACGCATTTATTCAATCCTGAAAATGCAGAAGATATTCTACAGTGCCCCGCCAAATCGACACTTCTATCTTTCTTTAAACTGTGTGAGACAGACGAGTTTGCGAGGACATTGCTTTATCCGCAAGTGCCACAGTATTTCACCCTTAATAAAAGTACAAAAGTTTTTTCACGTCGAAAGCAAGGACAACCTGTAGAAGGACTAATTGGAGTTTTCAAAGTTGATACCTTAGGACGAGTATTCACTATTCACCCGAATAACGCTGAGTGTTTTTATCTGCGTATGTTGCTACATGTTATTCCAGGGCCGACATCTTATAACTATTTGAAAACGATTGATGGTGTGTTCTACATAATACTTTCCAAAAAACGTGTCAACGCTTAGGTTTACTCGAAGACCATTGGTATCAAACCCTGCAAGATGCAACCATATCAGAAGCTCCCAAAAGACTGCGATATTTATTCGCTGTTGTGTTAGACGTATGCGGTATTACAGACCCGACATCTCTGTGGAAGAAACACAAAGAGAGCTTCTCTGAAGACATTCTCCATCAGCACCGGACTAGGAGTAATAATTTAGATTTGCAATACAACGATGCCATTTTCAACGAAGCATTGATTATTTTACAGGAACATCTTAATACCCTCAGTTGCCGAAAACTTAGTGATTTTGGGCTACCACAGCCGACTTCTTTACCGCCGTCAAATATTAACGAGTGCAATGTCGAAGAAATGAAACAATACATTGAGATAGCTTGATTAAACCGTAAGTAATTTAATCGTTCGGTTTCAATTTTAGCCCACATGTCGACCCAAAACTGATTAAGAAGAGAACGAAAGTAGAGCAAATGATTCTCTTGGTTACATCTATCCATCATCCGGTAAGCATAAAAATTAGAACTGCTCACTGTTTTTGTAGTTGGTTGCTTTGTAACGGGATTGAGTAAAGATAACGCCACAGTGTAGCCATCCTCTCCTGAACAAAACATCATTGGATACTGTAGGCAATCGTACGCAATCGTACTACCAAGTTCACTAGGTGTCTGTTCTGACCCCTCTGGAGTCAAAACTTCCTGGGGAAATCATCTCCAAGGCGTAACTGTCACCAAGTGCACCAGATGTACACCCTGACTCCTATGTAGTCAAAACTTCCTGGGAAAATCATCTCCAAGGCGTCACTATTACCAAGGGCTCCAGGTGTACACCCTCAGTCCTATGGAGTCAAAACTTCCTGGGAAAATCATCTCCAAGGCGTAACTACTACCAAGTGTACCAGGTGTCCACCCTCACCCCTCTGGATTCAAAACTTCCTGGAGAAATCATCTCCAGGTTGTAGTTATCGCCAAATTTACCAGGTGTCTGTCCTGGCCTCTCTGGAGTCAAAAGTTCCTTGGGGAATCATCCCCAAGGCGTAATAATCCTCATCCTATTATCGTTTAACAAGTCTATATATTTCTTAAAATTTTTTTCAGATCCAGAATGAGTGATTCAATTGATGAAAAAACCATTTACTTTTGTAAAATATGCAAAAAAAAATATAATTAACAGCGATTATTATGTGAAATTACATAATGAAAAACATTCTATAACCAAAAATTCATGTACAATATGTGGAAGAATTTTTAAAAATAGTTATCTCTTATCAACTCATTTGAAAGAACATAATAATTCAGATAGACCCTACAAATGTACCAAACCAAAATGTAATAAACGTTTTAAAAGAAAAGTTCATTTAAGAAGACATAAAAAAATTCATAAAAATATAAATATTAAAATAAAATGTAAATTTTGTTCAAAAATGCTTTCTTCAAAAGATCACTTAAAAAGACATTTGAAAAAATCTTGTAAGAACGTAAATAAATAAAATATTAAATCATTTAAAAAAAAAAAAAAAAACAGATTCTTATGAAAAATTATTAAATTATTCAAACGGAATATTTTTTGATTAATATTGAAGATATTATTGAAAAAAAAAATTTTCACGGAAGATCATTGTGAATATTTATTTTTTTTTAGGAAAATAGAATTGAAAATTACTATCAAGAAAATTTTTTTAAAATGAATTATATGTGGTTTATACGGCTAAGTTTTTGTCGATGGAGTCCAAATTTGTTTGGCCCATTTGATAGGGGATTTGATTTTAGGAAATTTTTGCGATGCATGCATTGTAAAAAAATGCTTTTTTCTCGGAAATAATGCTCCCAGGAGTGGCATGCTGATTTTGAAGATCCCTTGTGCGCATTAAAACGCGCCGCGCGTGGGGCGGCCGATGGAACGCACTTTCTCGCGCCAAATTTAAATTTTGTTTTGAAAAAGTTAATTTATAATAAATAATGTATTTAAAAATTTAAGAATTTTTATATGAATAATTTATATAAGATAAATACATTAAACGTAAAAATAATTTTAATAAAACTGCATCGATTTATTAAAATAAATAAATATCATATAAAATAATAAAAATTATTTTAAAAAATTAATAAATTAATGAAAAAAGTTTAATATTGTTGTATTTGAGTAAATTGTAAAAAAAAATTACAAAGAAATAATAGTTAATAAGGGTGCAGTAAGAAAGAAAAAAAAAATTCAATATTTTTCAAGCGATATTTATTATAGGTTATTTTTCAACTGTAATTAATAAACAATATAAAAAAATGACTAAACAAACACGAAAATCCTGAAACTTAATAAATTTAGTGAAGTAAAAAAATTTAATAATTTATTACCCGAAGCTCCTAAACTCTTATAACCAAGAGGACCGACTGCAATAATTGAATTTATTAATAAACAATAAAAATAATTAATAAACAAATAAGCAGATAGTAAAACTGAATAGATTTGAGAAGTAAAATATTAAATAATTTATTTATAATTATAGCTAAGCTCCTAAACTCTCATAATCAAGTAGACCAACTACGATAATTGAATTTATTAATAAACAATTTGAACAATTAATAAACAAATATGCAAATCCTGGAACTCAATACATTTGAGCGGTAAAAAATTTAATAATTTACTATCCCCAAGCTCCTAAACCCTCATAATCGAGGAGACACCGACTACAATAATTAAATTAATCAGTAAATAATTTAATTAATTAATAAACAAATACACGAATCCTAGAACTCAATAAAATTGAGCGGTAAAAAATTTAATACTCGAATCCTGGAACTCAATAAATTTGAGCGATAAAAAATTTAATAATTTATTATCCCCAAGCTCCTAAACCCTCATAATCGAGGAGACACCGACTGCAATAATTAAATTAATCAGTAAATAATTTAAATAATTAATAAACAAATACACGAATCCTAGAACTCAATAAAATTGAGCGGTAAAAAATTTAATAATTTATCATCTCTAAGCTCCTAAGCTTTAATAACCAAGGGGGCCGACTGCAATAATTGAATTTATTAATGAACAATTTAAAATACTTGATAAACAAATACGTAAATCTTGAAAATCAATATTTTTGTGCGGTGAAAATTTTAATAACTATTAAATCTATACTATGAGGGTTTAGGAGCTTAGGAATAATTATAAATAAATTATTGAATATTTCACCTTGGATATGAAAAAATGATTAAATTGTTAACTGCTAAAATAGATTGATTTTCAAGTATTTGTTTATTAAAAATTTAAATTGTTTATAAATCAATTTAATTATTGTTCTCAAAGTCCCCACAGTTAGGATAGTTTAAGAGTTTAGGGATGATAAATTTTTAAATTTACCTCCCAGATTTATTGAGCTTAGGATCTCGGTATAATTGTTTATTAATTATTTCAATCATTTATAAATCAATTTAATTATTAAAGTCGGTCTCCTCAGTTATGAGGGTTTAAGAGCTTAGAATAGGTAAATTTTTAAATTTTTACTTCTTAAATTTATTGAATTTTACAATCTGAGTATTTTTTATTAATTATTAAAATTGTTTATTATTATATTCAATTATTGTAGTCGGTTGCCTTGGTTACGAGGGTTTAGAAGCTTCGATTAAATAAATTATTAAATGTTTTAATTCACTAAACTTTCGTGGATCCTGAGTTTCAAGATTCGCGTAATTGTTTACTAATTAATTGAACTGTGCATTAATTAATTTAATTATTGCACTTGGTCCCCATGGTTATGATAATTTAAGAGTTCAGGATACTAAATTTTTAAACTTTTTCCTCCAAGATTTATTGAGTTCAGGATCTCTGTATGGACTTAATTAATAATTTGAATTGTTTATTGATAAATTCAATCATAGCACTTAGTTCATTAGATTATGAGGGTTTGAGTGCATTGACTTAATAAATTATTAAATTTTTCACGGCACAAAAATATTGTTTTCAAGATCTGCGTATTTGTTAATGAAGTATTTTAAATTGTTCATTAATAAATTCAATTATTGCAGTCGGTCCCCTTGGTTATAAAAGCTTAAGGAGGTTCCCTACCATCTACGTAAGTCAAATGTGTGTTTGACTACAGTAGTCGTCTGCTCATTGGCTCAGCTACTTTCTAACCTCTGTATGAGCGAAGTCATATTTACAAGAATATAAAATCAATTGCTTATAATTATTGCTACAGGCTCCTAATGAATGTTTTTAAACAAGTATAATCAAAGTCTGATTTTTTCCGATTTTTGTGCGTAGTTACATTAAAATCTGTGGGCTGAAAATTAAGCATTTGCTGTTTTAGTAAATTTCCCATTAGAACCCATGCAAATTTGTGAAATTTGAAATGTTTATAACTTTTTTCACAAGCTCCTCAGGGCTTTGAAATTTTAGGTGAGCTATTTTTATACTAAAAGCTATGCGTTCATTTAATTTGGACAAAATCTGTGGGCTAGATCTATTTGGTAGGGAACCTCCTTAAGACTTGGATATAATAAATTATTAAATTTTTTACCGTTCAAATTTATTAAGTTTCAGGATCCACGCATTTGTTTATTGATTATGTAAATTGTTAATGAAAATTCAAATATTACCCTTGATCCAGTTAGTTATGAGGGTTGAAGAGCTTAGGTATAATAAATTATTAAATTTTTTACCGCTCAATTTTATTGAGTTCTAGGATTCGTGTATTTGTTTATTAATTATTTAAATTATTTACTGATTAATTTAATTATTGCAGTCGGTGTCTCCTCGATTATGAGGGCTTAGGAGCTTGGGGATAATAAATTATTAAATTTTTTATCGCTCAAATTTATTGAGTTTTACGGTCTGCGTATTTGATTATTAATTATTTAAATTGTTCATTAATAAATTCAATTATTATCTCTAGTGCTCTTGGTTATGAGGGTTGAAGAGCTTGAATATATTAAATTATTAAATTTTTTACCGCTCAAATGTATTGAGTTCCAGGATCCGCATATTTGTTTATTAATTATTTAAATTATTCATTAATAAATTCAATTATCGCAGTTGGTCCACTTGGTTATGAGGGTTCAGGAGCTTAGCTATGATTATAAATAAATTATTTAATATTTTACTTCTCGAATCTACTGAGTTTTACTATCTGCTTATTTGTTTATTAATTATTTTAAATGTTTATTAATAAATTCAATTATTGCAGTCGGTCCCCTTGGTTATGAGGGTTTAGGAGTTTCGGTTAAATAAATTATTAAATTTTTTACTTCCCTAAATTTATTAAGTTTCAGGATTTTCGTGTTTGTTTAGTCATTTTTTTTATATTGTTTATTAATTACAGTTGAAAAATAACCTATAATAAATATCGCTTGAAAAATATTGAATTTTTTTTTTTCTTTCTTACTGCACCCTTATTAACTATTATTTCTTTGTAATTTTTTTTTTACAATTTACTCAAATACAACAATATTAAACTTTTTTCATTAATTTATTAATTTTTTAAAATAATTTTTATTATTTTATATGATATTTATTTATTTTAATAAATCGATGCAGTTTTATTAAAATTATTTTTACGTTTAATGTATTTATCTTATATAAATTATTTATGTAAAAATTCATTTTTAAATACATTATGCGCGTACACGGCGCGTTTACGTGCGCGCAAGGCGTCGTAAAAATCAGCATGACACTCCAGAGATAAATGAAACTTATCGGAGCTTACAGAGCCCTAGGGGGCCCGAAATTTTCTTTTTTTAAATACCTAAAAATCGTAAAATTTTCTGCTCTCTCCGAATCTGACATAAAAAATAATTAAAATAATGATTATTCAACTTTTGTTCATATTTCAGAATTCAAAAGGGATAGAGACATGCGGTTCACTGTAAAATTTAGTTTCTAAAAAATATAATTCGAACGCATTTTTGGAAATTATTAATGGAGCAAAATTTAAACGGAAAAGGCCATTTTTTACCTGAAAATTTCGATAAAAAAGATCTGAGACAAACACTTCGTTTGATAAATATTTATGACGTATTTTAACAAAAATTAGCTGCTCGATTTTTTCAGATTTTTTTTAGAGATCGGAAGGCACTTTTCCCACTGATTTATTAAAATTGAAAGAGGGAGACATTGTCAGTATAGCCCCCATACAGTCAAAATTTTTTTTTGCAGTTACCATTACAATATATGTATAATATACCCTAATTAGGATGGGGCGAATTTTTTGTGGGCGAAATTTGATGAGGTCTGACCCTCAAACTGTTTGTTTATGAAAAGAAAAGTCGAACAAAAAAAATTTTGAGGCTAGGATAAATTTTTAGGGTGGCACAGAATCTGAAAAGGTAAGAAAATCGTTAAATAATATTATCCCGATACCAAGAAAAAAAATAAGAACAAGATCACTGAATCATTTGAAATTGCTCAAGATATCATTATCAATACAAATTTAGTAACTTTTAAATAACTATAAACGACTGTAACACCTCTTACACGACTCCTAACGTTTACAACATAAAGAAGGGGAAATGTGAAAAAATAATCCTTGTCCATTAAGAGATTCCGCCAGTTTTTTTTTTTTTGCGGAAAAATAATCCTTTATACCTAAATATTTGACAAAAAAAATTACAACTCAATTTATAATCATGAACTACCTTTAAATATGATTTGACAAAGAATAGAATGCGGAAAAAATTCTACTCATCCAGTTGAACGATTTTTTACAAAAAAATCACCATTTCGTGTCCAAATATTGAACAAAAAATTACAAAATAATTTTTATCAGGAACTACCCTTTATTACGATGTGACAGGGGGTGAAATAGTTAACATAAAAATTTACAAGTCAATTTATCATCAGAAACTACCTTTTAATGTGCTGTTACAGGGAGTAGATCATAGGACAAAACATCCAAAAACCAAAAAACCCAAAATAGAAATATCCAATGCACAAAACATCCAAAATTAAAATCATACAATAAAATAAAAAATTAAAATAAAAAGATTATAATTTATTGTAAAGTATAAAATATGTCATGTAAAAGAATATATAAAATGTAAAACAACCATAAATATTTAATAAAACTTAAGTTAAATGCTCAGGTTAAGTCCTAAAGATTGTAAGTTCTCCAATTCATTTTCTTCTTGGTGTGATAGTCATTTACAATTACTTTAATGCGTTCTTTCACCTGCTGAAGACTATTTTTTGGAAGACTCTTTACTCTTTTACCCAAACGAAGTTTTCGACGAATATATTCAACATCTGCCTGTTCTTTCTGAAGTTTTTTTAAAAAATTGAACAAGCTTGGGTGGCGTCGACCAAACAACAATTGTAAGCGGTTGTTCCACCCTTCTGAAGCGTTGTTAGTTCGAGCAGTTCCTTGGAGAATGGAAGAGTGTTGGTTCCACAAAGCTGGATCATGTCACACTTTCACTGCTTTTCTTCTTCCAACCGCCCGAACACCACGAATATAGTTTATTTCAAAATAATTCGCAATCGGAAGAAATACTTTTGATACCTCATTGAAAAACGCCTCGAAAACATCAACATTTTCCGGTGGCACAAAAGCTAAAGCGCACCTGCTTTTAGATGCCTCACGTATGCTTGCATCATCTTTATCACTGTATTGAGTTTGAAGTCCTTCTGCTTGAATTTTTCTAAAAACATTTTGACATGAATGAAATAGGCAAAGTTTAATGCTTTCAGGAGGTAGGTGCACTTTCACGCCATTAATAATTCCTAATTCAAACTCGGTCATCACCGTTGCTGGTTGATTTGCCCTTATGCCTAATTTTTTCGCGTAAGAAAGGCTTTCTTCAATAACTTTAGAATAAGCTACTTCAGATTTAGATTCTAGAAGTGCAAAGACTAGAGGTAGAGCTATTTTTCTATCTGTACCCTTATATTTCTGAGTAACAGACACCATTATGATTAAAAATTAAAGAAAATAGTTGGAACTACTTTGAAAGTTCCATCTAAATACCAGATCTCACCATTGGCAAGAACGCGCAAATTTTTTCGGGTTCCGAACACCAGAATTCTGCCGCAGTCTAAGTTATACATTTCGTCTTCGTACGAGTCATACATTAGAAACTAACTAGCTTTGAGGGATTTTTTGAGCTCTACAGGCAATTCTATAGAATTATGATGGAATTATTTTATAATTAATACAAAACGCTTTTCAAACGTCAAAGATTTTTAACTATCCTTTCAACTCCTTAATATCCGTTGGGATGATTGAAAGGTCTATCAAACGTTGTCGTTGAATAGTTTTTTTTATACAGTAAAACCTCGATAATTCGAAACTCAAGGGAGCGGGCTGTAACTTCGAATTATCGAGGGTTTCGAATTATCGAGGCAAATTTTAATGAAATTGAAAAAATTTCGTATTATCAAGGTTGTGTCATTTTCAAAGTTTTTATTTACATAAATTCATTTTATAAAGTAAGCATAAATGTACAATGTGAACAATAATAACAGAGTCAGTGACCTTTAATTAAAACAGAAAACTTTTGTATTTTCAACTTTTTTAAAGAAAGAAGTTATTTTTGACTGTTTTTCGGATCCATCCATGTTTGCGCCCACCAAAACAGTCACTCTGTCTTTGCTGTTTTTACCGCCAGAACATGGATCTCCTTTAAAGTTGTAGGTTTTAGAAAGAATACATTTGTAAAATAAGCCCGTCTCGTCCACATTAAAAATATTTTTCGGTTCATATTCTTTTAATATTGGCTCTAGAGATAACATCCATTCAGCTGCAGATTTTAGATCAACACTAGCTTTTTCACCTGATAAACTTGTAAAAACAATATTATTTCTTGTTTTCCAATTGTCGAACCATCCATTGTAGCTAGCTGTAAAATCATTTTCGCCAAGCAGCTTTGCAAACTCTTTGGCTTTGGCTTTTAGAATAACTCCATCGACACTTACATTCTTTTCATTTTCTTTTACTACCTCAAAAAACCAACGAGTAAGAGCTTCATTTACTTGGGGAAATCCTGGGTCTTTAACCCGTTTACGTTTTTCACCTCGTTTTTCTTCAACATTCAACTCTGCTTAGCTTTGTAGAATTTTACCTTTATTTTTTAAGTATGTTGACAGCATGCTGAGAGGAATCTCCCACTCTAATGCAATTTTTGTTTTAGATTTTTGACCCAACTCGACTTCACGAATAACATCCACTTTATCTTTTATTGAGAGAGACTTATATTTACGGCTCGACATGTTGTCTATTTGGGGTTCAAGATAACACTAAATGAGGTATTAGGAGACGAGTCATTAAGTTGGCTTTGTTTACCTTCGAAACAACTTCGAATTATCAAGGTAAAATTGTATGAAAATATGTATCATGGGACCAAAAAATATTTCGAATTATCGAGGTTTCGAAATTTCAAATTTCAAATTATCAAGGTTCTACTGTATTACCAACCTTGGGCAACTTAGCCTGCACAGCTCGGTCAGCGTTGTGGACTTTACGCATCACTGCCGAGGGTGGTCGCTCGGGATGTTCAACAACATCCCGCTTGATGTTATCCATGATTTTGAGAGCTTTTACTTCTTCAGGATCTGGTCCATGAGTCGTGTGAGATTTCGCTGTACCACTTTTTCGAACCACATACGAGTTACGATCTGTTTTTACGGTAGTCAAACGCGCGGGACACTGCTCGTTTTTCCTGCACTTCCAGTACATAACATCTCCCTTCCCGCAATCGGATTTGAGGTACAAAAATCCATCGATGTGTAAATAAATAGTCCGTCCTTTCTGAATAATTTCTGGGCCCATGATTTAGTTTTTTTCCGGATAATTTTGAGAAAAAAAAAAAAAAAACTTGAAAGAATGCACGGTCGGAGTTAGGTAACCAAAAAGTAGGTGATAAATTATAATGAAAGTTTATGAACGAAAGAAGAATGTAAAAACAGGTATTTTTTGAAACGATTCAAATTTTGGACTTTATTTTTAATGATTTTGGATGTTTTATCTTGGATGTTTTGTTCGGATACCCAGGCAGTAGTATGAGTAAAAAATCCTTTTGGCTTTAGCAATGACAAATTCTAACTGAAGTTCAAATTTTAGTCAAATTTTAATTTTAGAGTCAAAGATAACACCAAGGTCGTGTATAAAGTGGACTCTTTCAATCTCATTTCCATTAATAGAGTATGGATAGTCAAAGTTTAGTGTAGATTTGAAGAAAGAGATAGCTTTGAACTTTGCTATTTTTAAGTCAAGTTTATTTTCTAGTGATCACATAACTATTAAGTCTAAATCAATTTGAAGTCTCATACAGTCACCACTGAATTTTCTTGAAAAACAATAAAAACAATTTGACGTCACCAACAATAATCTCTTAAACAGAAAATTTTAGACACTCCCCCAAATCATCAATAAATAGAATAAACAGGAATGGTCCAAGGTTGGAGCCCTTAGGTACTCCTGAAGTAACATTGAATGGATTTGGAAAATGGACTTTAATCATAATGGACTTCTCATTTTGCTCGCGATTCGTAAGGTATGATTTCAGCCAAGCCAATAAAGTGACACCAATACCATAGCGATTTAGTTTTTTCAGTAGTAAATGTTTTTTCACCAATAAATGGTCCACTTTATCAAATTTTGGAGAAATCTAGGTATAACGAATTACTCTGTATATTTACTGACGAGGCTTTTGCTATTTAATTGCTAAAAAGCAGTAGATCAAACACAGTTGATTTGCCCTTGACCAATCCAAACTGAGCATTTGAGATTAGAAGTAATATCAGATTGATGAGTGCATGAGCAACGATATCATAAAAAACTTTGGCCATTGATCTTAGTATTGATATAAGTCTATAATTTTTAATGTCTTGCTTACTACCTGACCTAAATATTGGGATTACGTAGAAAGTCTTCCATGATAAAAGTAAAAAACACACCTTCAGTAAGAAGTTTAATAAAAAGTGTAGTAAATGGATTGGATAAGTTTGCACTGCAGTTTTTAAGCAAGTTGAGTAGTAGTCCATCAAGGATATTGGTGGAAAAGTCTTTGGATTTTCTAAGGGCCAAACAGATTACAGATTCATCAACTACTTTTGAAAATTTCTCGATTTCGGTCCAGAGTAATATCATGCATATAGAGTCGAGACAAAAGAAGGCTACGCGTTTAAAAAAAAAAAAAAAACCAAGTAACTCGTCAATTAATTATTTATTCAGCACTTGGTTTTATTAAAAAAATAATAACAATAATAATAAAAAACAAATAACTTACTATTTATTTTTCTACAAACCATGTTATATTGAAAAAATACTTAATGACTCATTTGTTATAAAAGAAACAAGAAACCTTCCCATTGTGTACAGATTATAAACATAAATAAAGAACCATTTGATTGTCTACTGACGGTACAGGGAATTTTTGAATTTGAAAAAAACATTTTTAATTTTTGATTTTTTCTCAAATTTTCAAATTTTTTTATAATTATTATTTTTTTTTTTTTATCTAGGATCTTTTTTAAGGGTTAATTTCGCAAGGGCTTTTAATTTAAGGATTTTTTCGTGACACCACTGAAATCAATATAAGAGTTTATATTTATTTTTTCGGTCACCAACCGATTATCAGTGCATTAGTCGTGCTGCTTTCTGACCAAATAACAGATGTATATATGGTCTGTTTTGCATCTATGGAATCGTCAAAAAACTTAATCAAAGATGAAAACGACCAAGGTGCCAGGCTTTGAGGTTAGAACGCGGCAACACAGTTTATGACTGAAATTGCTGTCATTTGTTTGGAAAACAACACTCATAATGCTCCTAAAATTGATTGGAGCCCGAAAAATCGTATACTTGAACATGTTCGATCGTAGGAGTCATATCATGGAGGAAACAATGCAGGGTTAAAGACAGTGAACGAAATTCGTTCACGCTACCGAAGCCTGCGTTCATGGTAAAATCTAGTGAACGCTAAGCGATCACTCAAAAATCCAGTGAACGACAATACATTACCCGTGTAGAGGGCGCGTGTTAACATCAAAAGATGGCACCAAGCTCAACGCAGCCCGCTGAACGATCACCTGCTTTGACCGTGAACGCTGATCACTGAAAAACACAGTGAATTATTCTGATACAAGCGTGTATTCCTGGACGATGCCTTCGTCTAGATGGACGCGTGCATTGCGCGCGCTAATTCTAGCCTGCGGCACCGTCCAGAAACACACGCCTGTATACACGGTGATTCACCGGGAATGACGAGGAGAAAAAATGTAGATTCCTAAAATTTTTCCGATTCCAAAAATAATAGTATTAATAATTTTTTATTAATAGGTTCAAAAGTTATTAAGGATTTAAAAAGTCCCTTCAGATTCAAAAATTTTATTCCGAAAGGGTAGTGGATATAGTAACTTGGATTGTTTTATTTGATATACTTTTTGCAAAAACAAAAGCCCGTGGATAACCTTACACGACACGCGAAAGCACGTGGGTTTGTTTTCATTCAAAACAACGAAGGTTATATGATGTAGCAGGAACTTTTCACGCATGATCAGCGCGAGGTTCAGAGCGCTTCTTTCGAAGCATTGAGTTCAGGCCCGCTGGGGTTACGTTTGAAAAACGTGAAAGCGCAAGAAGTAAAAGAACGATAAAAATTTTTAAATATCGTTCAATGTATGTTTTCAATTTTACTTACGAAAAATTAATTATTATTTTTAAAAAATATAGAATAAAATAAAGAAGCATCATCAAGTACTTAGCCAAGTCAAAAGAATTAAAATTTCATTTTTTTTAAGAAGACGTTGACTTTTAACTAATAAGTCTTTTAAAATATTTTAAATGAAAAAAAACATTATTTCAGGCCAGACCAAGCCTTTTCTCAATATTTTTTATTTCTAGCGTAAACTTTTTAAGCATGAGGTAAGTAGTTTTTAATCAGAAAAATTAATGTAAATACATAGCTTGTGTTCGAAAATTGTTATTGCTTTGTGAAAGTTGAAATATTACTGAGACAAGTATAGGATTGCATTGCTTTCAATCAGAAATAATGATTAAGTAACTCTGAATCTTTTGAAACAAATACTTATAAGATCAATTTTCATTATAAATAAAAAAAAAATAGTAATAATAATAATTTTTCACAACAATCATAAGATAAGTTAATGAATAATCATGTATGAGCAAACTAATATTTTCAAAGAAATTTGGTTCCAAATAATTTCAACAGTTAATTTGATAAAATTTATTCAAATACTTTTGCTGAACATTCAGCAAGAAAATTAACTTTTTGAAGACGTTTCTGTACGAAATTAAGAAGAGTTATTTGGAATTTTAATTTTTTTAAATCTTTAGAAGTAAATGCCAGGAGTATATGTACACATGATATTTATTTTGATTTCGTTAATTTTTCAAACAATTACAGATGAAGAAACACTTAAATATTTATAAAAATAGCTAAAAAGAACAGTAGTTCAATAAAATTAAATGGTTTAAAATAATTGAATGATATCAAATTTTTACGAGTAAAAAGTATTCATGCATATTTTATTTTTAAAAATTTTTTTAAAGTATCTTTGAGCTCTAGATACTTTTTATAAAGTTAAATTTTGATTAAAACATATTTGATCAATCTGAATCTGTCAACCTGTCTCAAGATAGGTTTTCCTGGCTCAAAAACGATACAACTTTTTTTTAAGAATTCTTGCTTGATAGAAAGTTATTTTAATCAAAAAAATCTTTTGTCATTTGATTAGCATCTCTCAGAGTCAAAATTCAACTGCTCAACCCGACCTGAAATAAGTGATGAAATACCGAAAAAAGTCTAGCTCGATTTTTTCGTGATTTCGTATCCGAATGGAGATTTCCGAGTCGAAAAAATCATTTTCCAATAAAATAGAAAATATTTGGGTTTTTCTCTACTACAGTCGACCTGTCGCAGGTTAGGTTTTCCGGGCTCAAAGAGGATCTAATCTTTTTTTAAAGAATTCTTGCTTGACAGAAAGTCATTTTAATCAAAAAAATCTTTTTTCATTTGATGAGCATCTCTCAGAGCCAAAATTGAACTGCTCGTCTTGACCAGAAATGAGTGATCAGATACAGAAAAAAATCTAGCTTGATTTATTCGTAATTTTGAATCCGAATGGAGCCCTCCGAGTAAAAAAAATCATTCTCTAATAAAATAGCAAATATTCAAAGTCAATCTCAAACAGTCAACCTGTCTCAGGTGAGGTATCAAGGTGAGGGCTCAAAAAGGGTCTAGCTTTTTTTTTAAGAATTCTTGCTTGACCGAAAGTCATTTTAATCAAAAAAATCTTTTGTCATTTGATCAGCATCTCTCAGAGCCAAAATTGAACTGGTCGGCCAGACCTGAAATAAGTGATCCGATACCAAAAAAAAATCTAGCTTGATTTTTTCGTAATTTTGAATCTGAATGGAGCCCTCCGAGTCAAAAAAATCATTCTCTAATAAAATAGCAAATATTTCAGTCAAATTCAAACAGTCAAACTGTCTCAGGTTTGGTATTCTGGGCTCAAAAAGGATTTAGCTTTTTTTTACAAGAATTTTTGCTTGATTAAAAGGCATTTGAATCAAAAAAATCTTTTGACATTTGATTAGCATCTCTCAGAGTCAAAATTCAACTGCTCGGCCCGACCTGAAATGAGTGATAAAATACCGAAAAATATCGAGCTCGATTTTTTCGTGATTTCGTATCCGAATGGATTTCCGAGTCAAAAAAATCATTTTCCAATAAAATAGAAAATATTTGGGTCGATCTACAACAGTCAACCTGTCGGAGGTTAGGTTTTCCGGGCTCAAATAGGATATAAATTTTTATTCAAGAATTTTTGCCTGATTAAAAGGCATTTGAATCAAAAAAATCTTTTGTCATTTGATTATCATCTCTCAGAGTCAAAATTCAACTGCTCGGCCAGACCTGAAATGAGTGATGAATTACCTAAAAAAATCGAGCTCGATTTTTTCGTAATTTCGAATCCGAATGGAGATCTCCGAGTCAAAAAAATCATTTTCCATTAAAATAGCAAATATTTGGGTCAACTCTACTACAGTCAACCTGCCGCAGGTTAAGTTTTCCGGGCTCAAAAAAGATCTAGCTTTTTTTTAAGAATTTTTGCTCGACCTGAAATAAGTGATAATATACCGAAAAAAATCTAGCTCAATTTTTTCGTAATTTTGAATCCAAATAGAGAGCTCCGAGTCAAAAAAATCTATTTCCAATAAAATAGCAAACCATTGGGTCAACTCTACTACAGTCGACCTGTCGCAGGTTAGGTTTTCCGGGCTCAAAGAGGATCTAATCTTTTTTTAAAGAATTCTTGCTTGACAGAAAGTCATTTTAATCAAAAAAATCTTTTGTCATTTGATAAGCATCTCTCAGAGCCAAAATTGAACTGCTCGTCTTGACCAGAAATGAGTGATCCGATACCGAAAAAAATCTAGCTTGTTTTTTTTATAATTTTAAACTCAAATGGAGGCCTCTGAGTCAAAAAAATCATTTGTCAACTGAATACAAAATATTTACGTCAAACTCAAACAGTCAACCTGTCTCAGGTTTGGTATTCTAGGCTCAAAAAGGATCCAGCTTTTTTTACAAGAATTCTTGCTTGATTAAAAGGCATTTGGATCAAAAAAATCTTTTGTCATTTAATAAGCATCTCTTGGAGTCAATATTTAACTGCTTGGCCCGAGCTAAAATAGGTGATCCGTTACCAAAGAAAATATAGCTTGAGTTTTTCGTAATTTTGAATCAGAATGGAGCCCTCCGAGTCGAAAAAATCATTTTCTAATAAAATAGCAAATATTCAAGTCAATCTCAAACAGTCAACCTGTCTCAGGTGAGGTATCAAGGTGAGGGCTCAAAAAGGGTCTAGCTTTTTTTTTAAGAATTCTTGCTTGACCGAAAGTCATTTTAATCAAAAAAATCTTTTGTCATTTGATCAGCATCTCTCAGGGCCAAAATTGTACTGGTCGGCCCGACCTGAAATAAGTGAGGCGATACCGAAAAAAATCTAGCTTCATTTTTTTATAATTTTAAACTTAAATGGATGCCTCCGAGTCAATAAAATCATTTGCCAACTGAATACCAAATATTTTAGTCAAATTCAAACAGTCAACCAGTCGCAGGTTAGGTTTTAGGGCTCAAATAGGATCTAAATTTTTTTTCAAGAATTTGTGCTTGATTAAAAGGCATTTGAATCAAAAAAATCTTTTGTCATTCAATAAGCATCTCTTGGAGTCAATATTTAACTGCTCGGCCCGACCTGAAATAGGTGATCCGTTACCTAAAAAAATCTAGTTCAATTTTTTCGTAATTTTTGACCCAAATGAAGTTCTCTGAATAAACAAAAGTCATTAGTGAAGAAAATAGCAAATATTTGGGCCATTCTCCAGCAGCCAATCTGTCGCAGGTTAGATTTTCCGGGCTCAATTAGGATCTAAATTTTTATTCAAGAATTTTTGCCTGATTAAAAGGCATTTGAATCAAAATAATCTTTTGTCATCTGATTAGCATCTCTCAGAGACAAAATTCAACTGCTCAGCCCGACCAGACATGGATGTTCCGACTCCAAAAAAAACTAGCTCGATTTTTTCGTTATTTTGAATCCAAACGGAGCCCTCCGAGTCAAAAAAATCATTTCCAATTAAATAGCAAATATTTGGGTTGATCTCAAACAGTCAACCTGTCTCAGGTTAGGTTTTCAGGGCTCAAATAGGATCTAACTTTTTTTCAAGAATTCTCACTTTATTATACGGCGTTTTAATCAAAAAAATCTTTTGTCATTTGATAAGCATCTCTCAGAGTCAAAATTCAGTTTTTCCGACCTCAAATATCAAACTTATATTGGCACGTGCTGTAACCATTGTGAACTGTAGTTAGAATGGCTCTGGCTTCATGCCTAATCCAAAAGTAAATACAATTTCACCTGGAAATTTTTCAATATTTCATGGAAATTCATAAAAAACACGTCAGAGAGGTCCATAGCAAGGCGTCAGGTTTTCCGACCTCAAAGATAAAACTTAAATCGGCACGTGCTGTTACCATTGTGAACTGTGGTTAGAATGGCTCTGGCTTCATGCCTAATCCAAAAGTAAATACAATTCCACCTGGAAATTTTTTAAAATTTCATGGAAATTCATAAAAAACATGTCAGCGAGGTCCTTAGCAAGGCGTCAGTTTTTCCGACCTCGAAGATCAAACTTATATTGGCACGTGCTGTTACCATTGTGAACTGTGATTATAATTGCTCTGGCTTTATGCCTAATCCAAAAGTAAATGTAATTCCACCTGGAAATTTTTTAAAAAATCATGAAAATTCATCAAAAATACGTCAGCCAGGTCCCTAGCAAGACGTCAGTTTTTCCGACCTTAAAGATGCAACTTATATTGGCACGTGCTGTTAATGTTGTGAACTGTGGTTAGAATGGCTCTGGCTTAATGCCTAATCCAAAAGTAAATACAATTCCACATGGAAATTTTTTAAAATTTCACGGAAATTCATAAAAAACACGTCAGCGAGGTCCCTAGCAAGAAGTCAGTTTTTCCGACCCTAAAGATAAACTGATATCGGCACGTGCTGTTACCATCGTGAACTGTAGTTAGAATGGCTCTGGCTTCATGCGTAATCCAAAAAAAATACAACTCCACCTGGAAATCTTTTAAGATTTCATGAAAATTCATAAAAAGAACGTCAGCGAGGTCCCTAGCAAGGCGTCAGTTTTTCCGACCTCAAAGTTCAAACTGATATCGGCACGTGATGTTACTATCGTGAACTGTAGTTAGAATGGCTCTGACTTCATGCCTTATCCAAATGTAAATACAACTCCACCTGGAAATCTTTTAAAATTTCATGAAAATTCATAAAAAACACGTTAGCGAGGTCCCTAGCAGAGAGTTAGTTTTTCCGACCTCAAAGATCAAATTTATATTGGCACGTGCTGTTACCAGTGTGAGCTGTGATTAGAATGGCTCTGGCTTCATGCCTAATCCAAAAGTAAATACAATTCCACCTGGAAATTTTTTAAAATTTCATGGAAATTCATAAAAAACACGTCAGAGAGGTCCCTAGCGAGGCGTCAGTTTTTCCGACCTTAAAGATCAAACTGATATCGGCACGTGCTGATACCATCGTGAACTGTAGTTAGAATGGCTCTGGCTTCATGCCTAATCCAAAAGTAAATACAACTCCACCTGGAAATCTTTAGAGATTTCATGAAAATTCATAAAAAACACGTCAGAGAGGTCTCTAGCAAGGTGTCAGTTTTTTCGACCCTAAAGATAAACTGATATCGGCACGTGCTGTTACCATCGTGAACTGTAGTTAGAATGGCTCTGCCTTGATGCCTTATTCAAAAGTAAATACAACTCCACCTGGAAATCTTTTAAAGGTTCATGAAAATTCATAAAAAACACGTCAGCGAGGTCCTTAGGTAGGCGTCAGTTTTTCCGACCTCAAAGATCAAACTTATATTGTTACGTGCTGTTACCATTGTGAACTGTGATGAGAATGGCTCTGGCTTCATGCCTAATCCAAAAGTAAATACAATTCCACCTGGAAATTTTTTAAAATTTCATGGAAATTCATAAAAAACACGTCAGAGAGGTCCCTAGCAAGGCGTCAGTTTTTCCGACCTTAAAGATCAAACTGATATCGACACGTGCTGATACCATCGTGAACTGTAGTTAGAATGGCTCTGGCTTCATGCCTAATCCAAAAGTAAATACAACTCCACCTGGAAATCTTTTAAGATTTCATGAAAATTCATAAAAAGAACGTCAGCGAGGTCCCTAGCAAGGCGTCAGTTTTTCCGACCTCAAAGTTCAACCTGATATCGGCACGTGATGTTACTATCGTGAACTGTAGTTAGAATGGCTCTTACTTCATGCCTAATCCAAAAGTAAATACAATTCCATTTGGAAATTTTTTAAAATTTCATGAAAATTCATAAAAAACACGTTAGCGAGGTCCCTAGCAGAGAGTTAGTTTTTCCGACCTCAAAGATCAATTTTATATTGGCACGTGCTGTTACCAGTGTGAGCTGTGATTAGAATGGCTCTGGCTTCATGCCTTATGCAAAAGCAAATACAATTCTACCTGGAAATTTTTTAAAATTTCATGAAAATTCATAAAAAACACGTTAGAGAGGTCCCCAGCAAGGTGTCTGTTTTTCCGACCTTAAAGATCGAACTGATATCGGCACGTGCTGATACCATTAAGAACTGTGATTAGAATGGCTCTGGCTTCATGCCTAATCCAAAAGTAAATACAATTCCACCTGGAAATTTTTTAAAATTTCATGGAAATTCATAAAAAACACGTCAGAGAGGTCCCTAGCAAGGCGTCAGTTTTTCCGACCTTAAAGATCGAACTGATATCGGCACGTGCTGATACCATCGTGAACTATAGTTAGAATGGCTCTGGCTTCATGCCTAATCCAAAAGTAAATACAACTCCACCTGGAAATCTTTTAAGATTTCATGAAAATTCATAAAAAGAACGTCAGCGAGGTCCTTAGCAAGGCGTCAGTTTTTCCGACCTCAAAGATAAAACTTAAATTGGCACGTGCTTATACCATCGTGAACTGTAGTTAGAATGGCTCTGGCTTCATGCCTAATTCAAAAGTAAATACAATTCCATTTGGAAATTTTTTAAAATTTCAAGGAAATTCATAAAAAACACGTCAGAGAGGTCCCTAGCAGAGAGTTAGTTTTTCCGACCTGAAAGATCAAATTTATATTGGCACGTGCTGTTACCAGTGTGAGCTGTGATTAGAATGGCTCTGGCTTCATGCCTTATGCAAAAGTAAATACAATTCCACCTGGAAATTTTTTAAAATTTCATGAAAATTCATAAAAAACACGTTAGAGAGGTCCCTAGCAAGGTGTCTGTTTTTCCGACCTTAAAGATCGAACTGATATCGGCACGTGCTGATACCATCGTGAACTGTAGTAAGCATGGCTCTGGCTTCATGCCTAATCCAAAAGTAAATACAACTCCACCTGGAAATCTTTTGAGATTTCATGGAAATTCATAAAAAACACGTTAGCGAGGTCCCTAGCAGAGAGTTAGTTTTTCCGACCTCAAAGATCAAATTTATATTGGCACGTGCTGTTACCAGTGTGAGCTGTGATTAGAATGGCTCTGGCTTCATGCCTTATGCAAAAGTAATCACAATTCCACCTGGAAATTTTTTAAAATTTCATGGAAATTCATAAAAAACATGTCAGCGAGGTCCTTAGCAAGGCGTCAGTTTTTCCGACCTCGAAGATCAAACTTATATTGGCACGTGCTGTTACCATTGTGAACTGTGATTATAATTGCTCTGGCTTTATGCCTAATCCAAAAGTAAATGTAATTCCACCTGGAAATTTTTTAAAAAATCATGAAAATTCATCAAAAATACGTCAGCCAGGTTCCTAGCAAGGCGTCAGTTTTTCCGACCCTAAAGATGCAACTAATATTGGCACGTGCTGTTACCATCGTGAACTGTAGTTAGAATGGCTCTCCCTTGATGCCTTATCCAAATGTAAATACAACTCCACCTGGAAATCCTTTAAAGGTTCATGA
This sequence comes from Encarsia formosa, assembly GCA_038277355.1. Lineage (NCBI taxonomy): Eukaryota > Metazoa > Arthropoda > Insecta > Hymenoptera > Aphelinidae > Encarsia > Encarsia formosa. Next base: position 76,833,187 of record CM076186.1, read on the forward strand.
AAATTCATAAAAAACACGTCAGCGAGGTCCTTAGGTAGGCGTCAGTTTTTCCGACCTTAAAGATGCAACTTATATTTGCACGTGCTGTTAATGTTGTGAACTGTGGTTAGAATGGCTCTGGCTTTATGCCTAATCCAAAAGTAAATACAATTCCATATGGAAATTTTTTAAAATTTCACGGAAATTCATAAAAAACACGTCAGCGAGGTCCCTAGCAAGAAGTCAGTTTTTCCGACCCTAAAGATAAACTGATATCGGCACGTGCTGTTACCATCGTGAACTGTAGTTAGAATGGCTCTGCCTTGATGCCTTATCCAAATGTAAATACAACTCCACCTGGAAATCTTTTAAAGGTTCATGAAAATTCATAAAAAACACGTCAGCGAGGTCCTTAGGAAGGCGTCAGTTTTTCCGACCTCAAAGATCAAACTTATATTGTTACGTGCTGTTACCATTGTGAACTGTGATTAGAGCGGCTCTGGCTTCATGCCTAGTCCAAAAGTAAATACAATTCCACCTGGAAATTTTTTAAAATTTCAAGGAAATTCATAAAAAACACGTCAGAGAGGTCCCTGACAGAGAGTTGGTTTTTCCGACCTGAAAGATCAAATTTATATTGGCACATGCTGTTACCAGTGTGAGCTGTGATTAGAATGGCTCTGGCTTCATGCCTTATGCAAAAGTAAATACAATTCCACCTGGAAATTTTTTAAAATTTCATGAAAATTCATAAAAAACACGTTAGAGAGGTCCCTAGCAAGGTGTCTGTTTTTCCGACCTTAAAGATCGAACTGATATCGGCACGTGCTGTTACCATCGTGAACTGTAGTTAGAATGGCTCTGCCTTGATGCCTTATTCAAAAGTAAATACAACTCCACCTGGAAATCTTTTAAAGGTTCATGAAAATTCATAAAAAACACGTCAGCGAGGTCCTTAGGTAGGCGTCAGTTTTTCCGACCTCAAAGATCAAACTTATATTGTTACGTGCTGTTACCATTGTGAACTGTGATGAGAATGGCTCTGGCTTCATGCCTAATCCAAAAGTAAATACAATTCCACCTGGAAATTTTTTAAAATTTCATGGAAATTCATATAAAACACGTCAGAGAGGTCCCTAGCAAGGCGTCAGTTTTTCCGACCTTAAAGATCAAACTGATATCGGCACGTGCTGATACCATCGTGAACTGTAGTTAGAATGGCTCTGGCTTCATGCCTAATCCAAAAGTAAATACAACTCCACCTGGAAATCTTTTAAGATTTCATGAAAATTCATAAAAAGAACGTCAGCGAGGTCCCTAGCAAGGCGTCAGTTTTTCCGACCTCAAAGTTCAACCTGATATCGGCACGTGATGTTACTATCGTGAACTGTAGTTAGAATGGCTCTTACTTCATGCCTAATCCAAAAGTAAATACAATTCCATTTGGAAATTTTTTAAAATTTCATGAAAATTCATAAAAAACACGTTAGCGAGGTCCCTAGCAGAGAGTTAGTTTTTCCGACCTCAAAGATCAATTTTATATTGGCACGTGCTGTTACCAGTGTGAGCTGTGATTAGAATGGCTCTGGCTTCATGCCTTATGCAAAAGCAAATACAATTCTACCTGGAAATTTTTTAAAATTTCATGAAAATTCATAAAAAACACGTTAGAGAGGTCCCCAGCAAGGTGTCTGTTTTTCCGACCTTAAAGATCGAACTGATATCGGCACGTGCTGATACCATTAAGAACTGTGATTAGAATGGCTCTGGCTTCATGCCTAATCCAAAAGTAAATACAATTCCACCTGGAAATTTTTTAAAATTTCATGGAAATTCATAAAAAACACGTCAGAGAGGTCCCTAGCAAGGCGTCAGTTTTTCCGACCTTAAAGATCGAACTGATATCGGCACGTGCTGATACCATCGTGAACTGTAGTTAGAATGGCTCTGGCTTCATGCCTAATCCAAAAGTAAATACAACTCCACCTGGAAATCTTTGAAGATTTCATGAAAATTCATAAAAAGAACGTCAGCGAGGTCCTTAGCAAGGCGTCAGTTTTTCCGACCTCAAAGATAAAACTTAAATTGGCACGTGCTTATACCATCGTGAACTGTAGTTAGAATGGCTCTGGCTTCATGCCTAATTCAAAAGTAAATACAATTCCATTTGGAAATTTTTTAAAATTTCAAGGAAATTCATAAAAAACACGTCAGAGAGGTCCCTAGCAGAGAGTTAGTTTTTCCGACCTGAAAGATCGAACTGATATCGGCACGTGCTGATACCATCGTGAACTGTAGTAAGAATGGCTCTGGCTTCATGCGTAATCAAAAAAAAATACAACTCCATTTGGAAATTTTTTAAAATTTCATGAAAATTCATAAAAAACACGTTAGCGAGGTCCCTAGCAAGGTGTCTGTTTTTCCGACCTTAAAGATCGAACTGATATCGGCACGTGCTGATACCATTAAGAACTGTGATTAGAATGGCTCTGGCTTCATGCCTAATCCAAAAGTAAATACAATTCCACCTGGAAATTTTTTAAAATTTCATGGAAATTCATAAAAAACACGTCAGAGAGGTCCCTAGCAAGGCGTCAGTTTTTCCGACCTTAAAGATCGAACTGATATCGGCACGTGCTGATACCATCGTGAACTGTAGTTAGAATGGCTCTGGCTTCATGCCTAATCCAAAAGTAAATACAACTCCACCTGGAAATCTTTGAAGATTTCATGAAAATTCATAAAAAGAACGTCAGCGAGGTCCTTAGCAAGGCGTCAGTTTTTCCGACCTCAAAGATAAAACTTAAATTGGCACGTGCTTATACCATCGTGAACTGTAGTTAGAATGGCTCTGGCTTCATGCCTAATTCAAAAGTAAATACAATTCCATTTGGAAATTTTTTAAAATTTCAAGGAAATTCATAAAAAACACGTCAGAGAGGTCCCTAGCAGAGAGTTAGTTTTTCCGACCTGAAAGATCGAACTGATATCGGCACGTGCTGATACCATCGTGAACTGTAGTTAGAATGGCTCTGGCTTCATGCGTAATCAAAAAAAAATACAACTCCATTTGGAAATTTTTTAAAATTTCATGAAAATTCATAAAAAACACGTTAGCGAGGTCCCTAGCAGAGAGTTAGTTTTTCCGACCTCAAAGATCAAATTTATATTGGCACGTGCTGTTACTAGTGTGAGCTGTGATTAGAATGGCTCTGGCTTCATGCCTAATCCAAAAGTAAATACAATTCAACCTGGAAATTTTTTAAAATTTCAAGGAAATTCATAAAAAACACGTTAGAGAGGTCCCTAGCAAGGTGTCTGTTTTTCCGACCTTAAAGATCGAACTGATATCGGCACGTGCTGATACCATCGTGAACTGTAGTTAGCATGGCTCTGTCTTCATGCCTAATCCAAAAGTAAATACAACTCCACCTGGAAATCTTTTGAGATTTCATGGAAATTCATAAAAAACATGTTAGCGAGGTCCCTAGCAGAGAGTTAGTTTTTCCGACCTCAAAGATCAAACTGATATCGGCACGTGCTGATACCATCGTGAACTGTAGTTAGAATGGCTCTGGCTTTATGCCTAATCCAAAAGTAAATACAACTCCACCTGGAAATCTTTTGAGATTTCAAGGAAATTCATAAAAAACACGTCAGAGAGGTCCCTAGCAGAGAGTTAGTTTTTCCGACCTGAAAGATCAAATTTATATTGGCACGTGCTGTTACCAGTGTGAGCTGTGATTAGAATGGCTCTGGCTTCATGCCTTATGCAAAAATAAATACAATTCCACCTGGAAATATTTTAAAATTTCATGAAAATTCATAAAAAACACGTTAGAGAGGTCCCTAGCAAGGTGTCTGTTTTTCCGACCTTAAAGATCGAACTGATATCGGCACGTGCTGATACCATCGTGAACTGTAGTAAGCATGGCTCTGGCTTCATGCCTAATCCAAAGATAAATACAACTCCACCTGTGAAATCTTTTGAGATTTCATGGAAATTCATAAAAAACACGTTAGCGAGGTCCCTAGCAGAGAGTTAGTTTTTCCGACCTCAAAGATCAAATTTATATTGGCACGTGCTGTTACCAGTGTGAGCTGTGATTAGAATGGCTCTGGCTTCATGCCTTATGCAAAAGTAATCACAATTCCACCTGGAAATTTTTTAAAATTTCATGGAAATTCATAAAAAACATGTCAGCGAGGTCCTTAGCAAGGCGTCAGTTTTTCCGACCTCGAAGATCAAACTTATATTGGCACGTGCTGTTACCATTGTGAACTGTGATTATAATTGCTCTGGCTTTATGCCTAATCCAAAAGTAAAAGTAATTCCATCTGGAAATTTTTTAAAAAATCATGAAAATTCATAAAAAATACGTCAGACAGGTTCCTAGCAAGGCGTCAGTTTTTCCGACCTTAAAGATGCAACTTATATTGGCACGTGCTGTTACCATCGTGAACTGTAGTTAGAATGGCTCTGCCTTGATGCCTTATCCAAATGTAAATACAACTCCACCTGGAAATCTTTTAAAGGTTCATGAAAATTCATAAAAAACACGTCAGCGAGGTCCTTAGGAAGGCGTCAGTTTTTCCGACCTCAAAGATCAAACTTATATTGTTACGTGCTGTTACCATTGTGAACTGTGATTAGAGCGGCTCTGGCTTCATGCCTAGTCCAAAAGTAAATACAATTCCACCTGGAAATTTTTTAAAATTTCATGGTAATTCATAAAAAACACGTCAGAGAGGTCCCTAGCAAGGCGTCAGTTTTTCCGACCTTAAAGATCGAACTGATATCGGCACGTGCTGATACCATCGTGAACTGTAGTTAGAATGGCTCTGGCTTCATGCGTAATCAAAAAAAAATACAACTCCATTTGGAAATTTTTTAAAATTTCATGAAAATTCATAAAAAACACGTTAGCGAGGTCCCTAGCAGAGAGTTAGTTTTTCCGACCTCAAAGATCAAATTTATATTGGCACGTGCTGTTACTAGTGTGAGCTGTGATTAGAATGGCTCTGGCTTCATGCCTAATCCAAAAGTAAATACAATTCCACCTGGAAATTTTTTAAAATTTCAAGGAAATTCATAAAAAACACGTCAGAGAGGTCCCTAGCAGAGAGTTGGTTTTTCCGACCTGAAAGATCAAATTTATATTGGCACATGCTGTTACCAGTGTGAGCTGTGATTAGAATGGCTCTGGCTTCATGCCTTATGCAAAAGTAAATACAATTCCACCTGGAAATTTTTTAAAATTTCATGAAAATTCATAAAAAACACGTTAGAGAGGTCCCTAGCAAGGTGTCTGTTTTTCCGACCTTAAAGATCGAACTGATATCGGCACGTGCTGATACCATCGTGAACTGTAGTTAGCATGGCTCTGGCTTCATGCCTAATCCAAAAGTAAATACAACTCCACCTGGAAATCTTTTGAGATTTCATGGAAATTCATAAAAAACATTTTAGCGAGGTCCCTAGCAGAGAGTTAGTTTTTCCGACCTCAAAGATCAAATTTATATTGGCACGTGCTGTTACCAGTGTGAGCTGTGATTAGAATGGCTCTGGCTTCATGCCTTATGCAAAAGTAATCACAATTCCACCTGGAAATTTTTTAAAATTTCATGGAAATTCATAAAAAACATGTCAGCGAGGTCCTTAGCAAGGCGTCAGTTTTTCCGACCTCGAAGATCAAACTTATATTGGCACGTGCTGTTACCATCGTGAACTGTAGTTAGAATGGCTCTGCCTTGATGCCTTATCCAAATGTAAATACAACTCCACCTGGAAATCTTTTAAAGGTTCATGGAAATTCATAAAAAACACGTCAGAGAGGTCCCTAGCAAGGCGTCAGTTTTTCCGACCTTAAAGATCAAACTGATATCGGCACGTGCTGATACCATCGTGAACTGTAGTTAGAATGGCTCTGGCTTTATGCCTAATCCAAAAGTAAATACAACTCCACCTGGAAATCTTTTGAGATTTCATGAAAATTCATAAAAAACACGTCAGAGAGGTCTCTAGCAAGGTGTCAGTTTTTCCGACCCTAAAGATAAACTGATATCGGCACGTGCTGTTACCATCGTGAACTGTAGTTAGAATGGCTCTGCCTTGATGCCTTATCCAAAAGTAAATACAACTCCACCTGGAAATCTTTTAAAGGTTCATGAAAATTCATAAAAAACACGTCAGCGAGGTCCTTAGGTAGGCGTCAGTTTTTCCGAACTCAAAGATCAAACTTATATTGTTACGTGCTGATACCATCGTGAACTGTAGTTAGAATGGCTCTGGCTTCATGCCTAATCCAAAAGTAAATACAACTCCATCTGGAAATCTTTGAAGATTTCATGAAAATTCATAAAAAGAACGTCAGCGAGGTCCTTAGCAAGGCGTCAGTTTTTCCGACCTCAAGGATAAAACTTAAATCGGCACGTGCTGATACCATCGTGAACTGTAGTTAGAATGGCTCTGGCTTCATGCCTAATCCAAAAGTAAATACAACTCCACCTAGAAATCTTTTAAGATTTCATAAAAATTCTTAAAAAGAACGTCAGCGAGGTCTCTAGCAAGGCGTCAGTTTTTCCGACCTTAAAGATCGAACTGATATCGGCACGTGCTGATACCATCGTGAACTGTAGTTAGAATGGCTCTGGCTTCATGCCTAATCCAAAAGTAAATACAGCTCCACCTGGAAATCTTTGAAGATTTTATGAAAATTCATAAAAAGAACGTCAGCGAGGTACTTAGCAATGCGTCAGTTTTTCCGACCTCAAAGATAAAACTTAAATTGGCACGTGTTTATACCATCGTGAACTGTAGTTAGAATGGCTCTGGCTTCATGCCTAATTCAAAAGTAAATACAATTCCATTTGGAAATTTTTTAAAATTTTATGAAAATTCATAAAAAACACGTTAGCGAGGTCCCTAGCAGAGACTTAGTTTTTCCGACCTCAAAGATCAAATTTATATTGGCACGTGCTGTTACCAGTGTGAGCTGTGATTAGAATGGCTCTGGCTTCATGCCTTATGCAAAAGTAAATACAATTCCAGCTGGAAATTTTTAAAAATTTCATGAAAATTCATCAAAAACACGTTAGAGAGGTCCCTAGCAAGGTGTCTGTTTTTCCGACCTTAAAGATCGAACTGATATCGGCACGTGCTGATACCATCGTGAACTGTAGTGAGCATGGCTCTGGCTTCATGCCTGATCCAAAAGTAAATACAACTCCACCTGGAAATCTTTTGAGATTTCATGGAAATTCATAAAAAACACGTTAGCGAGGTCCTTAGGTAGGCGTCAGTTTTTCCGACCACAAAGATCAAACTTATATTGTTACGTGCTGTTACCATTGTGAACTGTAGTTAGAATGGCTCTGGCTTCATGCCTAATCCAAAAGTAAATACAACTCCACCTGGAAATCTTTTAAGATTTCATGAAAATTCATAAAAAACACGTTAGCGAGGTCCCTAGCAGAGAGTTAGTTTTTCCGACCTCAAAGATCAAATTTATATTGGCACGTGCTGTCACCAGTGTGAGCTGTGATTAGAATGGCTCTGGCTTCATGCCTTATGCAAAAGTAATCACAATTGCACCTGGAAATTTTTTAAAATTTCATGAAAATTCATAAAAAACACGTCAGAGAGGTCCCTAGCAAGGCGTCAGTTTTTCCGACCTTAAAGATCAAACTGATATCGGCACGTGCTGATACCATCGTGAACTGTAGTTAGAATGAATCTGGCTTCATGCCTAATCCAAAAGTAAATACAACTCCACCTGGAAATCTTTTATGATTTCATGAAAATTCATAAAAAGAACGTCAGCGAGGTCCCTAGCAAGGCGTCAGTTTTTCCGACCTTAAAGATCAAACTGATATCGGCACGTGCTGATACCATCGTGAACTGTAGTTAGAATGGCTCTGGCTTCATGCCTAATCCAAAAGTAAATACAACTCCACCTGGAAATCTTTTAAGATTTCATGAAAATTCATAAAAAGAACGTCAGCCAGGTCCTTAGCAAGGCGTCAGTTTTTCCGACCTCAAAGTTCAAACTGATATCGGCACGTGATGTTACTATCGTGAACTGTAGTTAGAATGGCTCTGACTTCATGCCTAATCCAAAAGTAGATACAATTCCATTTGGAAATTTTTTGAAATTTCATTAAAATTCATAAAAAACACGTTAGCGAGGTCCCTAGCAGAGAGTTAGTTTTTCCGACCTCAAAGATCAAATTTATATTGGCACGTGCTGTTACCAGTGTGAGCTGTGATTAGAATGGCTCTGGCTTCATGCCTAATCCAAAAGTAAATACAATTCCGACTGGAAATTTTTAAAAATTTCATGGAAATTCATAAAAAACACGTCAGAGAGGTCCCTAGCAAGGTGTCTGTTTTTCCGACCTTAAAGATCGAACTGATATAGGCACGTGCTGATACCATCGTGAACTGTAGTTAGAATGGCTCTGGCTTCATGCCTAATCCAAAAGTAAATACAACTCCACCTGGAAATCTTTGAAGATTTCATGAAAATTCATAAAAAGAACGTCAGCGAGGTCCCTAGCAAGGCGTCAGTTTTTCCGACCTTAAAGATGAAACTTATATTCGCACGTGCTGTTAAGATTGTGAACTGTGGTTTGAATGACTCTGGCTTCATGCCTAATCCAAAAGTAAATACTATTCCGACTGGAAATTTTTAAAAATTTCATGGAAATTCATAAAAAACACGTCAGAGAGGTCCCTAGCAAGGCGTCAGTTTTTCCGACCTTAAAGATCAAACTGATATCGGCACGTGCTGATACCATCGTGAACTGTAGTTAGAATGAATCTGGCTTCATGCCTAATCCAAAAGTAAATACAACTCCACCTGGAAATCTTTTAAGATTTCATGAAAATTCATAAAAAGAACGTCAGCGAGGTCCCTAGCAAGGCGTCAGTTTTTCCGACCTTAAAGATCAAACTTATATTGGCACGTGCTGTAACCATTGTGAACTGTGGTTAGAATGGCTCTTGCTTCATGCCTAATCCAAAAGTAAATACAATTCCACCTGGAAATTTTTTAATATTTCGTGGAAATCCATTAAAAACACGTCAGAGAGGTCCATAGCAAGGCGTCAGGTTTTCCGACCTCAAGGATAAAACTTAAATCGGACCGTGCTGTTACCATTGTAAACTGTGGTTAGAATGGCTCTGGCTTCATGCCTAATCCAAAAGCAAATACAATTCCTCCTGTAAATTTTTTAAAATTTCATGGAAATTCATAAAAAACATGTCAGAGAGGTCCCTAGCAAGGCGTCAGTTTTTCCGACCTCAAAGATTTATTTACATCCTCCATTTGAGTTTAAAATTATAAAAAAAACAAGCTAGATTTTTTTCGGTATCGGATCACTCATTTCTGGTCAAGACGAGCAGTTCAATTTTGGCTCTGAGAGATGCTCATCAAATGACAAAAGATTTTTTTGATTAAAATGACTTTCTCTCAAGCAAGAATTCTTTAAAAAAATATTAGATCCTCTTTGAGCCCGGAAAACCTAACCTGCGACAGGTCGACTGTAGTAGAGTTGACCCAATGGTTTGCTATTTTATTGGAAATAGATTTTTTTGACTCGGAGCTCTCTATTTGGATTCAAAATTACGAAAAAATTGAGCTAGATTTTTTTCGGTATATTATCACTTATTTCAGGTCGAGCAAAAATTCTTAAAAAAAAGCTAGATCTTTTTTGAGCCCGGAAAACTTAACCTGCGGCAGGTTGACTGTAGTAGAGTTGACCCAAATATTTGCTATTTTAATGGAAAATGATTTTTTTGACTCGGAGATCTCCATTCGGATTCGAAATTACGAAAAAATCGAGCTCGATTTTTTTAGGTAATTCATCACTCATTTCAGGTCTGGCCGAGCAGTTGAATTTTGACTCTGAGAGATGATAATCAAATGACAAAAGATTTTTTTGATTCAAATGCCTTTTAATCAGGCAAAAATTCTTGAATAAAAATTTATATCCTATTTGAGCCCGGAAAACCTAACCTCCGACAGGTTGACTGTTGTAGATCGACCCAAATATTTTCTATTTTATTGGAAAATGATTTTTTTGACTCGGAAATCCATTCGGATACGAAATCACGAAAAAATCGAGCTCGATATTTTTCGGTATTTTATCACTCATTTCAGGTCGGGCCGAGCAGTTGAATTTTGACTCTGAGAGATGCTAATCAAATGTCAAAAGATTTTTTTGATTCAAATGCCTTTTAATCAAGCAAAAATTCTTGTAAAAAAAAGCTAAATCCTTTTTGAGCCCAGAATACCAAACCTGAGACAGTTTGACTGTTTGAATTTGACTGAAATATTTGCTATTTTATTAGAGAATGATTTTTTTGACTCGGAGGGCTCCATTCGGATTCAAAATTACGAAAAAATCAAGCTAATTTTTTTTTGGTATCGGATCACTTATTTCAGGTCTGGCCGACCAGTTCAATTTTGGCTCTGAGAGATGCTGATCAAATGACAAAAAATTTTTTTGATTAAAATGACTTTCGGTCAAGCAAGAATTCTTAAAAAAAAAGCTCGATGCTTTTTGAGCCCAGAATACCTATCCTGAGACAGGTTGACTGTTTGAGATTGACTTTGAATATTTGCTATTTTATTAGAGAATGATTTTTTTTACTCGGAGGGCTCCATTCGGATTCAAAATTACGAATAAATCAAGCTAGATTTTTTTCTGTATCTGATCACTCATTTCTGGTCAAGACGAGCAGTTCAATTTTGGCTCTGAGAGATGCTCATCAAATGAAAAAAGATTTTTTTGATTAAAATGACTTTCTGTCAAGCAAGAATTCTTTAAAAAAAGATTAGATCCTCTTTGAGCCCGGAAAACCTAACCTGCGACAGGTCGACTGTAGTAGAGAAAAACCCAAATATTTTCTATTTTATTGGAAAATGATTTTTTCGACTCGGAAATCTCCATTCGGATACGAAATCACGAAAAAATCGAGCTAGACTTTTTTCGGTATTTCATCACTTATTTCAGGTCGGGTTGAGCAGTTGAATTTTGACTCTGAGAGATGCTAATCAAATGACAAAAGATTTTTTTGATTAAAATAACTTTCTATCAAGCAAGAATTCTTAAAAAAAAGTTGTATCGTTTTTGAGCCAGGAAAACCTATCTTGAGACAGGTTGACAGATTCAGATTGATCAAATATGTTTTAATCAAAATTTAACTTTATAAAAAGTATCTAGAGCTCAAAGATACTTTAAAAAAATTTTTAAAAATAAAATATGCATGAATACTTTTTACTCGTAAAAATTTGATATCATTCAATTATTTTAAACCATTTAATTTTATTAAACTACTGTTCTTTTTAGCTATTTTTATAAATATTTAAGTGTTTCTTCATCTGTAATTGTTTGAAAAATTAACGAAATCAAAATAAATATCATGTGTACATATACTCCTGGCATTTACTTCTAAAGATTTAAAAAAATTAAAATTCCAAATAACTCTTCTTAATTTCGTACAGAAACGTCTTCAAAAAGTTAATTTTCTTGCTGAATGTTCAGCAAAAGTATTTGAATAAATTTTATCAAATTAACTGTTGAAATTATTTGGAACCAAATTTCTTTGAAAATATTAGTTTGCTCATACATGATTATTCATTAACTTATCTTATGATTGTTGTGAAAAATTATTATTATTACTATTTTTTTTTTATTTATAATGAAAATTGATCTTATAAGTATTTGTTTCAAAAGATTCAGAGTTACTTAATCATTATTTCTGATTGAAAGCAATGCAATCCTATACTTGTCTCAGTAATATTTCAACTTTCACAAAGCAATAACAATTTTCGAACACAAGCTATGTATTTACATTAATTTTTCTGATTAAAAACTACTTACCTCATGCTTAAAAAGTTTACGCTAGAAATAAAAAATATTGAGAAAAGGCTTGGTCTGGCCTGAAATAATGTTTTTTTTCATTTAAAATATTTTAAAAGACTTATTAGTTAAAAGTCAACGTCTTCTTAAAAAAAATGAAATTTTAATTCTTTTGACTTGGCTAAGTACTTGATGATGCTTCTTTATTTTATTCTATATTTTTTAAAAATAATAATTAATTTTTCGTAAGTAAAATTGAAAACATACATTGAACGATATTTAAAAATTTTTATCGTTCTTTTACTTCTTGCGCTTTCACGTTTTTCAAACGTAACCCCAGCGGGCCTGAACTCAATGCTTCGAAAGAAGCGCTCTGAACCTCGCGCTGATCATGCGTGAAAAGTTCCTGCTACATCATATAACCTTCGTTGTTTTGAATGAAAACAAACCCACGTGCTTTCGCGTGTCGTGTAAGGTTATCCACGGGCTTTTGTTTTTGCAAAAAGTATATCAAATAAAACAATCCAAGTTACTATATCCACTACCCTTTCGGAATAAAATTTTTGAATCTGAAGGGACTTTTTAAATCCTTAATAACTTTTGAACCTATTAATAAAAAATTATTAATACTATTATTTTTGGAATCGGAAAAATTTTAGGAATCTACATTTTTTCTCCTCGTCATTCCCGGTGAATCACCGTGTATAACCCCCATAATCGAATATGTCTAAATAAATATCATATTAATTCTTAAGGAAGACCTAGCCTCTGAAATTCTTATTTCTAAATTATGCAACACAATACTTTATATTCAATCAAAGTTATGTACTTACATTCCAAATTATTTTCACACTTGTACTGCTCAAAGGAATAATTTCACTCAGTTTTAAAATTTCACTATTCAAGCGATCCCTAGCACGTATAAGTTCGGTTTGAGAGATAATGTGTTGATCAAAACTTGTTGTATGAGCAACATCTGACATCGGACCAGGAAGTGAAAAACCATGATTATTTTCCGTTCTGACAAGGAAAACATAGTTTGTATCGGGTCTCAAATTTGTCACCTAAAACATTTTTAAACTGTCATGAATCAAATCACAAAAATTAGCAATGAATCTAAATAGTAGATCAATAAGATAAATCTGGACTACGCTTTACAATTACATATTTCATTGAAATGCCAGTGCAATGACGTACCTTATTTGATCTTAATAAAACATGCAGCATAAGTGCTCGGTATGATATGCTTAATTGAAATGAACATAGTTTAGATTTTTCAAAAATTCGTCATATCATATCATACCTTATGGTCTTGCTCGATTTAATAAAGTATGTTGTTTCAATGGCACCTTGTTCTGTTTCTTAAAATCTGCTTAGCTGACTTTGACGCAAGTAATAGAGATTATTTTCCCGAGCTGAATTTCAACCAATAGGAACGCCGCGTTTGACGTTTGGTGGAGGGGTGTGGGTAAAATTATTTAGATAATTTTTCGGTTATTTCCATTTAGTCGCATGGCAACTTGAATTGTTAGACTTGTTCAATTCAACTTTTGGGTTAGATCCGAGTCACTGCGGTGTATACCTATATATGCTCGTATATATGAGTATTCATAGGTATATTCATAGTAAACAAATGGTAATAGACCTATAACCGCAAAAATGTAAAATACAGCATTTCTATGGGTTGAAATTCAGCTGGGGAAAATAATCCAGCCGAATACCCCTCGTACTTGAAAATTTTAGATAATTTTCCTCCAGTTTTTTGCACAGCAACTCGCGGGGCAAGTTTGAAAAAAAATCACTCGAGCTTCACGCTCGTGATATTTAAATTGTCAAACTTGCCCCCTCGTTGCTGTGCAACAAAACACAGTCGGAAAATTATCGACAATTTTGAAGCACTAGGGGTATTACGACTGAAAATTTTCACATTTCACAACAAAATTTCTCAGTTTTTTGAATTTACACTGTTGTGATCATTTTTTTTTCGATGAATTAACCACAACCCTAAAGAGATTGAGTTTTTATTTTTTATCAAACGTTTATTGTCATGGATTCTATTTTTCAACATTCAAACAAAGTCTAAAAGCGCTATTTCATGATAGAAAAAAGTGGTATATACACGTGTGTACAGGCATGTATACACACCGTACAAGATCCGCTTGGTTCTTTAATAAGCATTTTAGAGAAAAATAAAAACATAAATAGAAAAAAGAGCTCTGTAACACCTTTGAAAAAAATAGCAGCAATGTCCCCACGCAGCTTTTTCTATTTATATTATTATTTCATGTAAAACGCTGATTATCATGCTGGGTGCCATCAACCGATCCAGCTCTTAAAAATTTTAGAACACTGTTCTACTATTTGTGTGTCCAATTGCAAAAATCAACATTTTGAAGAAAAATACAAACACATAAATAGAAAAAGGGCTGTGCAGGGACTTTGCTGCTATTTTCTGCAAGGATGCTACATTGATATATTGTTAAACAAAAGGGCCGACTCGGCTTCGCCTCGTGTGGCAAACTTCACTCGAGATGGCTATGAAAAACTTTGTCCTTATTGTTTAACAATAAATTTTATTCTACTAGGACATGTAAATTGGCACTTTGAGAAAACCAAATCAATAATAATTTTTTTATGAAAAAATAGTTGTAATCACGGCAAATAAAAAAATTTTCTCATTGAACGAACAAATTTTTTAAAAAGAATTTTTACTTTTAAAAATGTAGAAAAAGTATTTTTTATTAGAACTGAGATTATCAGGCATAAGATTTAAGTCACTAACAAGAAAATTTCAAAATGTAGTCAAATATTTTTTGCAACAAGTAAAATTAAGAACTTATCACTGTTTATAATAATACAGCGTTAAACAAAGTCAATGATGCTCTAAGAAAAATTTTGGAAGTAGGCTTGTTAGCCCACAACTCGATTTTTTATCAACTAATTTTATCATTTTCACGGTAAAAATTCACTCCTCGTTTTATTCGAGGCCATTTTACATTATTGAAAAAAAAAACTCTATTGTTGATTACACGCATAGTGGTGATGATGATCCAGATGATGATCATAAAAATGTGAGGTTACAAATTTAAAAAAAACTCTCACTGACGAACAAAAAAAGGAGCAGCAATATGTCAAAATCTATCGATCGTGGTGGAATTTTTACATTCCCATCTTATTTTTTAATGCTGTTGGAATGTAAAACTTTCTCCACAAAACTGACACATCGAAAAGTGCCAATTACATGGCCGAGTGGAATAAAAGCTCTTTCCTCAATTTATGTTTTTATTTTTCTCTAAAATGCTTATTAGAGAACCGAGCGGACCTTGCGCCTGTATACACGTGTGTATACCACTTTTTTCTTCCATAAAACGGCACCTTAAGTAGTCTCACCGACATTAACTTCATCCTAATCTTTATATGTTGTGATGAATTGCGATGCGAGTATGAGCAGAAGAGAATCACACCTGCGTGTGTGCTATGTATGCGTGCAAGCGAGTGTCGAGCGAACTCCAGTTCCGTGCTAATCATTGTAAAGAGCACATGGCTCTCCGGTTCTTACCGTAATTGTAGTAAGTACTTGAATAAACTAACTTTATATTAATTACAAATGTCTCTAATAAATCAGTTATGGCACGCACCACTCCCTACATAATATATGTCTTTAAAATATATATACAGAACGTATTTCATTCATCTAATTAATATAAGGGTTCTTTTGCTATTTTAATAAAAACGAAACCAGTTTATTTATGTTTCCGAACATAACTTTCAAAGTTATATTTGTTAAAAATATAGGTATTCTCGACCGAAAACAAAAAAAAATGTGTGAGAGAGGGAATAGAATTGAATTGAATTGATATGTTTATTAATTGTACATTATGTTGTACAAAAACAATAATTTTTACAGTAGAAATATCAGCAGAAATTAACAAAAATAAATAATTAATAATATGAGAGTATAAAAATAAAGTAAAAAATAAAATAATAATAATAATAAAATAAATAAAATATATGAAACTAATAACAGGTATACAATACTACAATAGTTCTCTTTCACTCATAACACAGACCTAGAAAATTAAGAGCTTATCACTTTGTTGGTTGGAAGAACTATACATATCATAGTTTGCCTTAACGTATATCGACCATCAACTTCCAACACTGTGACTAGCGAAGTCGACTGGTAAATGCTCAAGGTCTAGGTAACTGATCTGCACTCTCTGTGGTAAAAATGTAAGAGTTAATGAGGCGTTTGAAAGTAGAGAGTGTGGAGGCTGAACGGAAATTGTGTGGTAGGTTATTCCATAGGTAAGTCGTAGAGGCGTGAAAGGACTTTAGGAGGCAGTTGGTGCGTTAGCTGGGAACAACCAGAACTCTATGAGCTTCCCTATCTGGGCGTGAGCTAACTCTTGCAATGAAGAAGTTGCCCAAGTATGAAGGGATTCCCGAGTGCAGCTTATATAGAAGGCAGCTGGAAAAATAGGCTCTCCAACCGTCTACTCGCAGCCAACTCAATTGATGTCTGAAAGGGGTAACATGATCACTTCTCTTGATCCCATAAATGTATCTTATTCCACAGTTCATGATGCGCTGAATTTGAAGATTCAGTTCACCCGAAATATCACATTAAACGAGGGAGCAATAGTCCACTATAGGAAAGAGAAGTAATTGGATAAGATGTTTACGAAGGTTGAGTGTGGTGCTGCGTCTGAAGTGAAAGAGTCTGTTCATGAAGGAGTTAGCTCGCTTGCTAATATACTTCAAATTTTCCTTCCAAGAAGTTTGGAGTCAAGAATTACACCAAGGCTACGTGCAGTTGAGACGAAGGGAACACATGACCTCCTGAAGTGTAGACAATCCATGCCCTGCCTGATGAACTCATTCACATAGTATGCGGTGCCAAAGATCATGGCCTTCGTCTTACTGATATTCAGGTCCAGACTGTTCTCGGTAGCCCAGTCAGCCACCCGCTCTGCCGCTCTACTCAGCTTCAATAGGGTCTCACGAATATCCTCAAGCCAGCCTTGGACATAGATTTGGAGGTCATCAGCATAGATAATGTGGCGTACAGCAGGATCAAGGTCAAGGGCAATGTCTACGACAAATAGAAGGAACAGTAGTGGCCCTAGTACAGAGCCTTGGGGAACACCCCGATTCACAGGACGAAAAGAAGACTCACCTGCCGACTCTGTTCTCACAGCCTGCGAGCGACCAGAAAGGTACGAAGCAATCCATTTAATAACACCAGTTGAAAAGCCAAGCAACCTGAGCTTTGAGAGCAAAGTTACATGGCAGACCGAGTCGAAGGCTTTGCTAAAATCAAAAAGTAGCAGTGCAGTCATTTGTCTTTTGTCCATGCCCGTACGGATGTCATCTGTCAGTTTGAGAAGTGCTGTCTAGGTGCTATGGCCTGACCTGAAGCCTGCCTGGAAACTGTCCATCAGACCCTCAGTCTCCGTGAAAGCAGTGATTTGGTCAAAGACGAGTCTTTCAAAAATTTTAGACATAAAGCAAAGAAGAGAGATAGGTCGAAAATCACCCAGACAAGTCGGAGTTGGAATTTTGTTGAGTGGCAGCACAAGAGACTTCTTCCATTGGTCCGAAAAACAGGATGTAGAGAGAGATTGGTTAAAAATAAAGCAGGCAAAGGGAGCTATGGATGGCAGCGATAACTTAACAAAACTCTGCAGCAGGCAGTCACAGCCCACCGCCTGCGAAGTCGATCGATTGACTGCATTCACAACATCTCGTATAGTTACGGCAGAAAAAGCGAAACGACCATCATACTCCTCACACTCAAGGCCCTGGAGAAACCCTGCAAGATCAGGAGCAGTCGGATCAAAGGATACTGACGCAAAGTGAGCATTGAGCTCCTCTGCAGAGAAGCCTGCCAGATTGGTCACAGATTTCGGGGAAATGCCTAGATGACAGTGCT
This sequence comes from Encarsia formosa, assembly GCA_038277355.1. Lineage (NCBI taxonomy): Eukaryota > Metazoa > Arthropoda > Insecta > Hymenoptera > Aphelinidae > Encarsia > Encarsia formosa. The sequence continues at coordinate 76,850,969 of CM076186.1, forward strand.
CTTTCCAGATCTGTTGAGGATCACTCAGGTCCTTGATCCGGTTCCAATAGAAGTCAAGCCTCGCTGTCTCAATCTGCTCGTGGGCAAAATCACGGGCCAGTCTGTACAAGTGGAGTTCAACATCAAGTTTCGAGCGCTTATAGCGTCTGTAGAGCCGGTCTCTCTCAATTAGAAGGGAGCGAATATAAGGGGTAAAGCATGGATGCTTATGTCCTCTATGGGAGACAGTCTTGAGAGGGGCAGCCACATCGAGAGCAGCATTTAAATTCACAAGTAGACAATCTAACTTATCGCTTAGAGAAGACGTAGTACTTGAAAAAACTGACCAGTCACAAACAGCCAAGTAATCATTAAGGATCTTCGAGTCCACCGACTTGAAGTCTCTGTACGTAAAGTCAGTAGTAGGTGGCTCAGGTATAGGAATATCAAGTGTGGCTGTTATCAGGTCGTGTCCAACAATGAAGGGAGAGTCAGTCTTCCAAAAGTTGGTCACATTATCAAGGGCGTCTACAAGACACAGATCCAGCCAAGTGTCTGAATGAGAAGTATGGTGTGTCGCACCTTAAGGAACTGAATACAAGGAATTCTCAGCAATGAGCGACCTGATAAACTCAGGATCGGCATGGTCCAACAGCATGTCAGAGTTGAAGTCACCGAGAATAACTTTAGTCTTATATCCCTGAATCGCGTCCCGCATATCAGTGACAAAGTTCGTCCCAAGTTTGAATGGAGCCTTTGGTGGCGTATAGACCACACCTACACAGATAGGGTTGCCCCCCTTGAATTTTACCTCACAGAATAGGTACTCTGGATGGCCTAGCTTGCCATCCCACTCCGTGGTGGAGGATATAATGATTTTGGTAGACAGCGAGTTGTAAACATAAAGGGCAACTCCTCCCGCACGAGTGTTTGGTCCCCCATGACGGTCTCGTCGAAGTAGGACGTAATCTTCCAGGGACACCACAGAATCCTCAATAGCAGGATGGAGCCAGGTCTCAGTAATAGCGAGAACGTGAAAGAGAGGTTTGGATGATAGAAAAAGCTTAATTTGTTCAATATGTGCCTTAAGTGAGTTAGCGTTCAGATGACAGACGCGAAGCTTGTTCCCAGCTGCGTGTACAGAAGGACGTTGGGTGGAAGTCGAATGAGAGCTAGGAGGAGGTTGAGGTAAACAATCAATAAAATGCGAATGTGGTGAACTGAGAAAATGACTGTAATGATAGGATGAAAATGAAATATTTCTAAAAGAGAGTAAATGCAGTAGTATACCTGTTATGTCAAAAAACGTTCAAGATCCTCCTCGCTTGAGATTAGTGTTGGAGTGTCTACTCTCTTCCTCTGGACGAAGATTTTGCCATTCCTGATGAAGATGACGAAGCCAGAATTGGAGAGTCTTGCCTTTTGACTAACAGAGCGACGTAATATGAACGTATCTCTGTCTAAAAACTCGTTGATGTTGATGAAACCAGGTTTAATCGATGTAGGATCAAGTCCAGAAGGTAGGTGTTCGGTGAGTGCTGAAGTGTGCAGCTTTCCCTTTTCAATCTTGCCTTGAATTACTTGCTACAGCAGCGCACGCGAGCTAAGAGTTGCAAGGATAGAAGGAGGTCGAAGAGATTTCGTCGAAGGGCGTCGTCCGGTAGAACTTACAGAAGTATTGTCAGTGGAGTCTGACTGAGAGCATCAAGGACAGGTGCTTGCCGCGGTATCGTTAGTAGCAGATGTTGATGGTGTCTCGATGGCAGCAGAACTATTGACAGCAGACTCGGTGTGCTCTTGCTCAAAAGTAGGCGTGCATTGAGGATGTCACGAGCTTCAATGTCTATATTAGTCGACTTCAGTGTCGCAAGGACAAGACTCTTAAGGTTGGCACCAGGTAGAACAGCTAGACCACCGATTACAAGATCCAACGAAGATCTGGAAATTTGTGAGATGTGGTTTGTTAGCTCCGCATTCTTTTTCTCGAGGTCCAGAACTTTGTCCAAGAGTCTGGAGTCATTGCTTGAGTCGGTTGGCCCTCCACTTTCGAGCCTTTGCTTTATTTCGGCTACTTCCCTTTTGACCTCCTCGAGTTCCACTTCAGCAGTATCCATCCGTTGCAAGAGCTTTGGTAGTTCATCAAGTCCTTGGAGTTTTTGGTCGATGTCATCAAATCGACTTGTGAATGACGTCTTGAGTCCAGATAATTCCTTCAGGATCATATTGAGCTAATCATCACCCGCAGGAGAATTGGTAGACTCGTTCAACGATGATGTTGAGATGTTTGAGGCCAGTGACTGGGAGCGCGAGCGTTGGTTAGACGGACTTTTGGGCGGAGTGGTGCTTTTTGTATGCATATTGAATGCATATTGAGAGAGAGAGAGAGAGAGAGAGAAAATGGCCGAAATGGCTACGTGCTTGTGCACATTGAGATAGACGAAATCAGCACAGAGTCGTAAATTCTGTGCTAGAGAAAATGAAAAGTGAGAAGGGGCAACGAAATGACTGTTCCTTGCACCTGAATACCTGGAGATGTTCGATGAGTGAGGATTGTCCTTGAACCAGACAAATTCTCCGTAGACCACCGGTGAAGAGTAGCTGATACACGTGGTAATGGCGCGGCTCCGAGGTTGTTGATGATCACAGAATTACTGTCTGTGATCGTCCGGATGAGCTGGTGTACGGTGAAAAGGCAGGTTCCGGGACTACCTGGTGAAAAAGGCGATGAGAAAAGCCGTTGAGACGAACCGTGAAAAAGCCGGGAGAACTCTCTGCTGCACACACACACACACTTGAGCACCAAAACCAGAAGCCAGCACGCGAGGCCTGTGGCAGCAGCAACGGCGACAGCGGTACTGCCCAGCACTACGGCGAGTGAGAGTGAGAATTGGGACTAAAGTCCCCGCCTAGACTCATAGATGGAGCCATGTAGTCTATCAATTTAAAGTTGAGCGAATGAGCCGAAATATTTACGAGCGAATAGTGGTCCACTCCGTAACAATAACAAACTTAGTCCTTAGGCTGGTAAACAAAAAGGGCGAACGTAACAGTCATTTAAATGTATTAAAAACTACTCATAACTTCATAATTTATTGTTTTTTACTTCTTCATGACTAGTGGCCACAAACGCACACATACAAAATATCAGGGATGGCTACATAAACACATACAAAATATTAGGCACACCTGCTTTAGTCTAGGAGTCAAGAGCGTTTCGTAGCCTTTTCAACTTGAATTGAATATTTCAGTGAATGTTTTCGACCTCATTGAACACGAATTTTCGGTTGGAAGTTCGAAATCATGTCAGTTAAATCTTATTAACAGGTTTGACCTGTCAAAAAGAATATTTAAATTTTTTTGTCAAAATTTTTTTTTTCATATTCTTCATTATTTACTCTTTATTAATTTTTTTATAACTTCCTACTAGGATATGATCCTTTTTTTATTTTCATATCATACAATTCAAATCATAACCGAGCGCGCGCTCATCACTTATATATATGTCAAGATTAATTAACAGAATTAATAGGTAAAAGTTGAAAAATCCTCAAGTTGCTGAATGAAAACGCGTTAAACAAGGTTTGCAGAATACGTTAGGTTAATTAAAATTATTCAATTAATCGTTTTTCAAGCTGTTTTTTGGCTTTGAAAATGGTCATTTTAATCCTTTTTTGAACTTTTAAAGATTTTTAACTTAAAAACGGCTAACTCTAAAGAAAAATATGTAGAGACCTTTTATGTTAGTATTGAACCGAAGAATATGAAAAAATTTGTTTTGACATAAAAATTTAAATATTCTTTTTGACAGGTCAAATCTAACTATAAAATTGACATGATTTCGAACTTTCGACCAAAAAATTCGTGTTCAGTGGGATCGGAAACATAAGTATACACTGAAATATTCCATTCAAACTGAAAAGGCTACGAAACACCCTTGGCTCCTAGACTAAAATATTTTTTTCTCTGTTATAGTGCTCAATTCATTTCTCGACACCCCGTTGTCCGTCGAACGCTTGTAGACAAAGGATAGTGACCTGCGCACTCCTTACTTAATTCCGAATCTGAAAATCAAAATCAAGACATGCTTAGGATTACGAGATCGCGGTCTAATTACCCACAAATTAATCCCAAGGGTCACGACTCGGCTTACCAGATTTTCGGTAGGTGGGGGAAGTCCTTTCAGGGGACGAACGAGTGGATCAAGGTTTTTCCCAATAATAAAAAAAAAAGGTTTCAGTCCAGAGTATATTCTAAGGAAATTTTACAACTGCCCTGGGCGCCCGAGATCCATAAATAAACTTATCGGCCATTCCGCAAGCTGCAATCCCCAAATACCCTGGGCGCCCGAGTTCAATAAATAAGCTTATCGGCTATTCCCTAAGCTCCAAACCCCCAAAACCCTGGGCGTCGAGTTCAATAAAAAAAACTGATCAGCTATCCCCCAAGCTTTGAACCCCCAAATACTCTGGGCGCTCGAGTTGAGTAAATAAACTGATCAGCTATCCCCCAAGCTTGAAACTCCCAAGTACCCTAAGCGCCCAAAATCAATAAATAAACTGATCAGCTATCCCCCAAGCTCTAAACCCCCAAATACCCTGGGCGCCCGAGTTCAATAAATAAACTTGGACTCGTCTGCTAGCCTGGTAAGCATCTACTCATTCCCATCCAGTACTCCGATATTTAGTCGTTTTAACCTCTGTTTTTCACTCCTGGGAGTGCTTCTTCCTTTTCACAGGCATTCCTGACACCTGCTGGCTCTCGCCTATTCGAGCATTTACAGTCAGCTCGTTTTCTGAGCCAGGGTGATCCGGAATCGCCTGAAGCGTGCTCTTTAGAGGTTAGACCGACTCAACTGGCTTTCATCCTTCTCTGCCACTCATGGTCACGGGCAGACTTCCTCAGCATTTTCGACACTCAGCACGTGTACTCGCAACAGGACTGGTCAGTACCTTCACATCACCCAGTGGGCTCATGCTCCTGAAGAAGCTCCGCAACATCAGTGATCTGCCTGTTTTATCGACCAATCAATCTGAGGTTCACGTCTTTCACCGCTAGATGGCACAGCCCACTATTTCTACCGATCCAACTGCAGCGCCTCGTAGATCCACAAGAAAATCGTATCCAACCTGTAAAACTGTCATTCATACGAGTGCTCTGAAGGTAAAGTGCTGTCAGTGTTCGTATTTTGTCCATACTAAGTGCAGTGTACCATCGCCCACAAACCCCGCCGTTCACAGCTGCAAAATCTGCGCAGACTTAAATTTGAAAACCCCTTCAGAATCCGCCTCTTGTTTCGCGTTGCAGTCAGCTCCATCCGCGACCCCTGCAAACCAAGCAACCACACCTACACGTAACAACAAACGGTTGTGTTCATCTCCGACTTCTCCGTCACTCCGTCAAGCTGAAAAATTGCCCCGCACCGACAATAACTCTACAGTTTTCAAGCACACCCCCAATATGGCTCCAAAACCTTCCCAAACCAAAACTGACATTTTTTCACTTAACAAGGCTGAGCGCAAAATGATGGATGATCCTCAAACCCCTCAATTTAACAAACTCGTGCTCGGTCTTATGGAACGCTCCACGGCTGCCACACAGTCGCAGATTGGTAGAGTCGAGCAGCTAATCACCGATACAGTACGCTCTAATGCCGAGGCTATTGCCGACCTGCGCGTCGAAATACGCTCCAAGTTAGCTCGGGCCCTCGCGACCGAAGACCCCTGTGAAATCCGCGTTGGTGGTATCCCGTCAGTTGTCACTCTCGCTGATGAAGACATTATCAAAGCTACCTTGCGTGCTCTCAAACTCGATCAGCTCATCCCCCAAATCGTCACCACGCGAAAATGGGCTCCCCCCAACAACGCTGATGCAACCTTCAGATCCATAGTAACCCAATTTACAGGTCCCGTAGTGAGAAATCAAGTGATTAGAAGCGCCATCCACTCTCGTGATCAACTGACCAGTGAAAAAATATTTGCCCTAGGTGGGAAAGCCAAAATTCGTGTCAGTACTATCCTCCCTCTCCACAACTTCGCTATTTGGCGCATGGCTATGAACTGCTATGAAAGCTACGGCTACTCTAGACCCGTCAAAAGAGGTATTAACGTTTTCATGCGTAAGACCGACACATCAACTCTAATTCCCATCCTATCGATGGACGATCTTCGCAGCCTTGCTCCCCCCGATCACAGACATCACGAGTCCATGGATGACATCTCCAACTCATCTTAAACCATTCATACTGAATGAAATTCGCCAAGTCTGCCTGCAATTCCCCCTACACCCCACATTTCCTCCTCCTTGAGAATTGGACACATCAACATAAACCGCTTAAAAACAAATTTTTCCATCCTCAAGCTTGCAATTACTGAGAAACAATACGATATAGTAGGAGTCACCAAAACTTTCCTAAAGCCCGGCGATCAAACTGATGCCTTCACAATCGATGGATACTCATTTCTCCATCACGATCGACTAGGGAAAGAAGGAGGAGGAGTAGGCATCTACCTTAGAGATGGCCTCACAGCAAAAATCTTATGTAATTCTGAGCAGCAGTACAATTGCTTGCCCGAGTTTGTAACTTTTGAAATAAATTCAAATAATATTAAACTACTTTTAGCTGTTATTTATCGCCCCCCCCCCCCCACCAACGATAGCCTCGATACCTTCTTCGACTCTATTTCTCCTTTTCTCCCACTTTACTCTCATTCAATAGTTACTGGAGACTTCAATATTAACTTACAATCTCCGACTCAGTCCTCAAAATTGTTCCTAGAACAAACTTCCGCTCTTTTGCTGGAGCCAGTGAGCACTGAGCCCACCCACCATATTTTATGGTACGATGGCAGTTTGCGACCTTTTTCTACTGCGTAATATTGATTCTCTATTATCCTTCGAACGCTCTAAATCCCCTTTCGCAGCAGGTCACGACTTTATCGAAATCAATTACTCGTTGGATTACCTACCCCCACCTCCCAAACTTTTGCAAGTTCGTAACTTCAATCGCATCAACTCAGTTGGACTACATCGCCTCATTCAAGCTTCACTAATCCCAATAAGCCCCCTGCAGACATACAACTTGGAAACGTCACCCGGCTTCTCGATCGAGCAGCCTAATGACGGTGTACATAACCTCCTTGATTCGACCCATGTTTATAGCCCCCCTAACCTTGACGATTTGACGCACAACTTGAATCATGCCACTCTAGCTTCTTTTGATCAGCTCGCACCTTTACACCTTATCAAGCCATTCTCTCGACTAAAACCATGGGTCACAGCTGAACTAAATGAGCTTATTCACACACGTGACGTTATTTGCAACCAAGCCAGAAGGAAAGGCATATCTCAATCTCGACGCCGAATTCTTATGAGCGAATACCGCCAGCTTCGCCATGAGGTCAGAAATCGGCTCGACACCCAAAAAAATAACCATCTTCAATGTACAATCATTGCAGCTCCCCCTCACGCTCGGTGGCGCCAATTTAAGAAGTTGGGCCTTACCTCTAGTCGCCTGCCCTCCCCACTAGACTTCTTCACCGCGGATTCACTCAATGAGCACTACGCTGCCATTTCGCAAGGCGCTCAACCACTTAGCACGACTGACATCGCCAGAGCGTGCCAACGCCGACCCATCAACCTCGATCTAAGAGTCTTCCAATTTCGCAAAGTCACGCAAGCGGACATCAACCGACTATTCCTAAAGTCTACCTTGAAGGGTGTTGGCGCTGACTCCATCTCTTCTAAAATGCTAAAGTTAGCCTTTCCTGCCCTGTTATCACAACTTACGCACATTGTGAATGTCTCACTCTCAACACACGCCTTCCCTGAACCCTGGAAACTTGCTTCTATCATTCTACTCTCTAAGAAAAAGTCACCTGAAACCCCATCTGACACGCGGCCTATTGCTCAACTCCCCGAGTTATCCAAAATTTTAGAGCGAGCAGTTCATGAGCAGCTGCTCGAATACCTAACATGTGAAAATCTGCTTGATCCTTTCCAGTCAGGTTTTTGACCAAATCACTCTACCCAAACTGCACTTCTCGGCATTTTTGACGAGCTACGGAGCGCCTTAGGACAAGGCAAGCTGGCCATTTTTGTCTCGTTTGATTTTGCCAAAGCTTTCGACACCCTACCTCACGCCAAAATTTTATTAAAACTTCGGGCAATGAACTTCGGTGACGAAGTTATCTCCTGGCTGTCAAGCTACCTCAGTGGCCGCAAACAAGCAGTTCGGCTGGAGGACGGTACGCACACGGACTGGCTACCAGTCAACTCTGGCGTTCCGCAAGGTAGCGTCTTAGGCCCTTTACCGTTCCTCTTGTTCATTAACGACCTGTGTAAAGTTTTGAAACACTCACGTCGTGCAATATATGCCGATGATGCGGATTTGTTTATAATCTGTACCCTCGCTGAGCTCTTCGCGGCCCTTCGCAAAATCGAGGAAGACGCTAATGCTGTAGCCGCCTGGGCCAGCGAGAACGGCCTCCGACTAAACCCTCTGAAAACGACGGTCTGCATCTTTGGCTCCCAGGACAACCTGAAAGAGGAAATTATCCCCAGCTTACCTCCACTTGTTATTCAGGGAACCCCCGTCCCTTACACGTCTAGTTTCAAAATCTTGGGTCTTCACGTCACCGATACCTTAAACTGGGAATCGCATATCAGGCAAATCTCCAAGAAAACTCACAGCGCTCTCTTTGCACTTCGCTTTTACCGCCACTCCCTCACTCGATCGCTCAAAAAACAACTTGTAGAGGCGCTAGTTTTCCCGCACTTTGATTATGCCTGCGCCGTTTTTCACCACATTCCAGAGTACCAAAACCTTAAACTTCCGAAAATTCAAAACCTCTGCGTCCATTTTGTCTACGGCAAATTTCCATGGCGAGAACACGTCACACCTTATAGGCTCACTCTTCGCTGGCTATCAGTTAAAAGCCACAGGGAATAACTCATCGCCTCCCTAGCGTTTCGAGTTGTCCGTACCGGAACTCCTCTCTACCTCCTGGACCGTTTCAAATCACGTGACCAACTCCCGCAACTCAGATACGACCTGCGTGGTCCTCGAGAATTTTTCAACTATTCCACCCCTCGAAACGCCACTGAAAGTAACTTATTTGCAATTGTTGCTGCAAAGATTGTAAATAAACTATCCCAGCTGCCTCTTGAAACAATTTCTCTTGATCAATTTAAGAGAGAACTTCTCGAAACCCTCTTTATAAACAACAAGACAGAGTGGATAACGCTTGCATCCAATGGTGGATTCACATTAATTCCCAGCCCACTTATAATTCAGCTGACTCTCGATTGATTCCACACTACATCTCTTGGTTGACCCTTTGGGACACCTGCACTGATATGGTTTACTGAATGCGAAATTCCTCTTACATTAGTCTTCTCTCAGCACTTGGGTCTTTCTCCCCTACTACTCTATTCATTCCACGATATTCTTACGTGTATATAGATCATTTACTACTTATAATAACCTGTATAAAATGAAATTTGATTCTGATTAATTTATCAACTAATTTAGTCAATGTACATTTTAAGTATATTTTAAATGTATCTACTATGTAACTAATGTAAATGTAACTATAATCAACCTTGACATGTAATAACCTTGATATGTATCTACCTGTAAAACTTCCAAGACCATCATGTGATTATACCCCATGGTCTCAATTAATGAATAAATACAAATACAAATACAAACTGATCAGCTATCCCCCAAGGCCCAAAATGTAATAACGCCCCTGCCCTCATTCATTGAACTCAAGCGTCCTGGGTTCCCGGGGTTTGAGGCTTGAGGGATTAATAATTAATCTTCATATTTTATTTATTTCGTCTAACCAAAGCGCAACTAACCTTTTTCAGTTTTACAACTGCCCGTTTTCTCTCTACAACTAACCTTTCGGTTACAACTGACCCTAAGAATATACTCTGAAACTTTCAGATAAATTAAATTTATTACAATAACAAATTTTAAACTATTACAAGAAAATGTAAGCAAATATAAACAATAAAACGTCTCGAGTGTCGTTTTCTTCCGGCAATTACGAAATCTCCAATTTACGCGGCTTATGCCTAGCTCGCAAAGACGCGGTGCGAGAGCCAAACAGTTCAGACTATCGCATGGAAAAAATTAAATCAATGCAGAATCGTACGATTTGACGACGGGGCCCGGCGAGCGGCTAGCGATGCTCCATCGCAGAGTTTGCCATGCTCGCATCGTAAACTCTGCGATGGCTCGTGGTTCGGTGGCCGGTGGTATCTGCTCTAATATTTTTTTTAAATAATTTTTATTGGAAATATACTTACATAAACAATAGAAATATACATACTTGTTTGTCATCTTTTTATTAATATATTAATTATATTAAATATAATATCCAGGTGTTATAAAATTTAGAATATTTGCATCATAAATTTATAATAGAGCCACCCTCCCCTAGGGGCTGTAGGACCTTGTCGTGCGCTGCCGAAGTTTTTTTTTTTTTTTTTTTTTGGCAGCCTGGTGGGGAGGCCTTGTCGGTCGACTTGCGGCGGGAGGTACAGGACCGTGGTGTGAGTGTGGCTCCCTATAAACGGGATGTCCAAGCGTATGAGCGGCCCCCTATAAACGGGGGACCGGGGATGAATGTTAGGCAACCCAAGAAGGGTTCGTCCAGGCGAGTGGATCGGTCTTTTGCCTCTCGCCGCGAGTGGGCTGGCGACTAACCAACAGCCCCCCATGTAGGGTGGTGGTCTGGGTGGGTACAGACACCTCTCATCCCGACAACGCGGTATTTGGGATGAGATGACACGCACACACACACATACGCTTACACATTCACACAGCGGCGTCGGGTGTTCCCCCGGCTGCGAATCCCCAAGTCGGGCCGGGTTAAGTCGAGGGTTAGTAGGATGTGGAGGGTACAGGGGATAGACTAGGACTGGTGCGCCTGGGCCGACGGATAGTACGGGGGCTCGGGTAGGTCATAACCAGACCGCCTAGCTGCCCCACCAGCCGTCGAAAAATCCCCGGAGCAGTGGTGCTGCCGGCTGGTGACCGGACTGGGACCGCACCACTGAGGAGGGGGGGCACCTCGGAGGCCACCACATCAAGCGGACCCTCGACAGACCGCGCCCCGCTGAAGGACGAGCAGCTACGAGACACACCTCATTGCCGACCACTACACAACACACCCGCACAAACAAGCAAATGAAGATGGAAAATTATAGAAAGGATAGCCAAAAAGCGCCAACCATTGAGGTAACGGGAGTTCCCACTCCCATGGATACTGCAGAACAAAGCCGGGACCCCGCCCCCACGGAGGCTGGGGACACCGGACAAAACACGATCGCAACAACCTTCGCACGGTCTCGGGACTCCGCCCCTTCGGGGGCTGGGGATACCGGCTGGACGGAGGCTGGTCGACGGGACCCTGCCCAACACACAGACTGGCAAGGGACTACCGACGCTAGTGGTCAAGGGGCCCTGACGAGGGACTCCACCCCGAAAGGGGCAGGGGACACCTCGACAGTAGGCAAAAAGAAAAAGAAGAGGGTAAGGAGAAAGACTGGCCACGGCAGGAGGACCCAGAAGAAGGGTGCAGAGCTGGAGTTGTCTCCTGAGCGGTCGACCCCGGCTGCTAAGAGGACACACTCTGACGGCTCGACACCCAGGGAGATCAAGCGCGCGGCCAAGGAGAAGACAAACGAGGGGGTTACCTACAGTCGAGCAGTGGCCACGAAACTCCGATGGGCCATTGTTCCTGTGGGCTATCCTATCGTTTGGCTTACACCAACACAGGCCGGGATGGTTAGATCCGCCCTTGAGGTGGAAATTGACCGCACCGAAGAGGATGGCCACTTCCCACAGTTCCTGGTCAACTGGGAGACGCAGGGTGCACTTGTGTACGACTGCAACACTAGTGTGGACGTGGATTGGTTGCGGGAGAAGGCCTCAAAATGGTCTCCATGGGAGAACGCCAAGCTCAACGTCATCGAGCAAGGCGATCTCATAAAGGTTAGAAGGATTGCCCTATACGTTCCGGGGGTCATAGACTCCCAGACCGCATTAACACGCCTGAGACGCCAGAATCCCACCCTCAAGGTAGATTCCTGGACTCTCGTTGGCACCAAGGCAATTCCGGCGAAGGATAAGCAGCCAGACGAGACCCTGCTAAATATCACTGTGGAGGAGATGGAGATTGAGGCCCTTAAGGCACTCAACTTCCGTCCCTTCTGCGGTGGTAGCAGGGCCCACGCGGTCCTGGTTGCTGACAAAAATAGAGGCGATAAACAGGATGGTAGGAGAGATGCTGGGGGCGGAAATCGTGCAACACACGATCCCGCCCCTGCACTCAAAGGTTAGACTCTGACTCCGCCCTCATGGCGGGCTTACGGAGAAGGGGTCGGGGTGATCGAGACCCAGGGCATGCCCGTATGGCACCGTTCACCCTGATCAATCTGCACCACTGCAAAAGCGCTTCGGCCGCTCTGGTCAAGTGCATGGCAGATGTGCAAAAAAATATAGCGTTTATCCAGGAACCCTGGATAAGGGCAGGCCAAATAACAGGACTAAACGCATGCGGCATCCATTTTAGTTGGGCCGGAGACTCAGCGAGGGCTGCCTTGATTGTAAAGGGACTCATCGCGGAGGCCTGGGCTCCCTTCTGTGACAGGGACACTGCAACCACGATAGTTAAGTACAAGGATAAGGAAGGGAGATATAGGCATTTGGTAGCTGCCTCGGCTTACTTCCCACATGGAAAGGATGATCCACCCTCACAAAGGTTTGTGGACCTGGTCAAGACATGTGAGCTCAAGGGACTGGACCTACTGCTGGCATGCGACGCAAACTCACACCATACGGTGTGGGAAAGCTCGGATTGCAACAGCAGGGGGGACGCACTATTGGGCTTTCTGTCCGGCACAAACTTAGAGATCCTGAATAAGGGAGGGAAACCGACCTTTCGGGACAAAAGGCGCGAAGAGGTCATCGATATTACCCTAGCTACGATCAGATTGACGACGTCAGTGGAAGACTGAAAGGTTTCAGACGACTGTTAAGCCCACTAGTCAAACTCTTCAGAGCGTGCCTGGCCCTCGGGTATACCCCGACCTGCTGGAGGACAGCGAAGGTGGTTTTCATACCAAAACCAGGTAGAGTGGCCATAAGCGCAAAGGACCACAGACCCATTTGCCTGTCATCCTTCGTACTTAAGACACTAGAAAGGTTGGTTGACAGGTATTTGAAGGAAAAGCCTCTGGTCGATCGACCGCTGCACTGTAGACAACATGCCTACCAGGCAGGCAAGTCTGTAGATACGGCACTCATAGAGGCGGAATCATGGATAAGGAAAGGTATTGGAAACAAAGGATATGTGTTGGCAGCTCTGCTGGACATTGAAGGCGCATTCAACCACACCAGGGTGGAAGGCATCCGCAAGGGTGCGGAGGATCATGCCGTCCCACCCACACTGGTGAGATGGATGAGCCACATGTTGAGCACTAGGAGCCTGCTTGCCACATGGGGCGAACGCACCCGAGTTGGTAAGGTTGGGAAAGGATGCCCATACAGTGATACAGTCCTTCTGGGCATGCAGGAACGCTTTCGGCGATGGAACGCCTAACAGGAAGCCCTCCGCTTGATCTCGTGGTTAGATGTGCGGCCTTTAAAGCCGTGTGTCGATACGAGGGCAATGCGGGAGTCGACCACCTGACGGAGGCTTGAATCAGGGGAAGCTACCCAAACTCGACCACACGACTCGGAGCATCAACTTCGACAAGCCGTTCAGAGTCAAAACGGGCAGCTGGGCCGACTGGCAGGGAGGACAGCACAGGTATACCGGACAGGGGGTCGACTGGTTCAAAGACGGCTCGAAACGGGCAGAGGGGGTTGGAGCTGGAGCCTGGAGACAAGGCTCCACCAGGGAGATTGCGCTACACCTGGACGACTTCGCCACAGTCTTCCAAGCTGAGGTGAGGGCGATTACGGAGTGCGCGCGAGTCACCCTGACGGAAGCGCACAGGAAAGGACCAGTCACGATTTGCTCGGATAGCAAAGCGGCGCTCTTAGCGCTGAAAGACTTGACCACAAACTCCAGGGAAGTAGCCCTCTGCGAAGAGGCACTGGAGAGGCTTACGCCGAACCACTGTGTCACCCTACTATGGGTGCCAGGACACTCGATGATAACAGGTAACGAAAAGGCAGATAGGCTCGCAAACCGCGGTGCACTAGACATCAGGGCCGACCACTGCAGTGTGGGAATGCCCGACTGCTCACTGCACAACGCCTTTGCCCTCTGGATGACAAAGGAAGAGGATCGAAGGTGGGCCGATCACCAGGGGCTGAGGCAGTCAAAAGCCCTTATCGGAGAACGGCCGTCAAAGGAGTGGCTGCATGACTTAAGGAAGACCGGTAGGAGGAAACTCGGAATGGTCATCGGATGGCTGACGGGCCACTGGAAGGTGAGACACCATCTAACCAAGATAGGGATACGGGAGGTCTCAGTATGCAGGTGGTGTGGAGAAGAAGCCGAGACGACGGGACACCTCCTATGTGAGTGTCCTGCCTGGGACACACTCCGGACCAGTAGGCTTGGCAGATCCATCATAGATCTGTGGGATCTGAGGGAAGCCAGCCTGACGGCAATCATGACGGTAATTGGCCCCATAGACAGGGACATAAACAAGGAGTGAGTAAGGCAAGGAATTTCAGCACAATGGGTGTATACCTGAGTGCTGGGGTTACATGTTCCCGAGCAGGGACCGCTAACTCCTCCCACCTCAAACCTAATCTAACCTAACCTAATAGAGCCACGTGAGCGAGCGGCCGCACGGCTGTTGGTAGAGCAGATACCGCCGGCCACCAAACCACGAGCCATTGCAGAGTTTACGATGCGAGCATAGGAAACTCTGCGATGGAGCATCGCTAGCCGCTCGCCGGGCCCCATCGCCAAATCATCGTACGATCCTGCATTGTTTTAATTTTTTCCGTGCGCTTGTAACAAAGATTTGCCCGTACGGCCTTGACCCGAAGTACTGCTAGCCTCGGCGCGGGGTCTTCCCCCCGCCAACCGTCCGGTTGGTAAATTACCGATGGCTTGGCGCCAATTTACGAAATTGTCAATCAAATATTTATTTATTTGATTTATTTATTTATTTTTAATTTGCCTAGGGGTAAAGACCCATTAAAATTGTTGAGCTCGATTTGCTCAACTGGTACATCACTATAATATCACACATAGTAACAAAAGAGAGAGTAAAATAAAATTGTAACTAGCGTAAACGAAAATTTAAATATGCCCCATAGGACGTGCATACATAAAGTTCAGAAACATAGAGTAGTAAACAAATCTTCTTCGAGTAGTAGTAGCGGACCATCTGTACTCATACAGCATATTCTTCAGTGACAAGTGATCTGAGACGCACTGCTGTACGTATGAAAAAGAATAAATTCCACACGCCTATCTTATCTTGAAGGCTCAAAAGTTTTGACACATTATCGTGGCATAAGTACTTCTTCCGTAAGTTTGTGTATAAGGGACATCTTGTCAAAAGTGCAGTAAATCATCCTTCTCATTCAAGTTGCAGAGAGTGCAGGTTTTAGAGACGTCGATCTTGTAGAATAAACCGTCAAGAGCAAAAGACAGCGTTAAACGACCTCCTAAGCGGCAGGCAGCGAAAGCTCTTATGAAAGAGATAGGAAGATAGGTAAGATTCTCTCCTCGGGTGGTCAAAATCTTTCATAAATAGAGTGTAGTTTGGGCAAAAGTTGGACCGTGAGGCTCTCTCAACGTCTGAAGTGAAGCTTAATCTTTTCAAAACGCCATCAATCACGGGTAGAATTGTCAATCAAATAAAACGGTCCGAATCTAACCCTTTCGACCGTTACATCTGAAACTTCACAACAAGACAAAAAAAATGTAATCAACCAATCTCTTTATGTGCAGTAGGCTCCGAGCGTGGTTTTTTTGTAAATTATCGGAAAACCCGTTTTACAGCTAAAAATGCCATTTGGGCTGTAGGGATCTGCACGATCGACTCGTGCTAACTCGATCCCGCGCGACTGCTGCGCCAGTCAGTACCGCTCGATCCGCCTCGATGGTCGGATGCTCCGTGTGTGTATCCACAGCAGCCAATAAAGAAATCTTGAAATTATACTGAGTGCCTTCGATTCATTTAATCTTCCTCAGCAACACGAAAAGCAGGAGATAGCCCTGCGGTCTACTTGGACCCCAAACACTACAGGGCTATATTATTAAAAAGCATCTAAAGGCCAGTGGAATTAGTTATTATTGTTTTCTTTCATCTTTAGGTGTATGAAAATTTTTCCCAAATTTTCGTTAAAATCAGCGTTCCGGATGGTGTGACCTCTCCTTGTAAGTGTTCTAGAGAAGTTTTTAGAGTCCTTCAGACTCCTTGATGAATTTTTAGATTTTTTGGTGCATTTTATCCAAATGGCAGCAGTTTGAAGTTGACAGTAACTGTTATTTTTAAATTTTTTGACTGCTGGTTGAGTTGAAGCGCGCGGGCGCACGTCTTTAGCTGGCGTTGAAGATAAATTTAAGTTGACCAATAGGAGTACGAATAAAATTTTGAGCCCTTAACGATACTTCAATTGTTTTTATTCGCTGCTTACAACTTTATTAATAGTCGCATCGTAAGGGCTCCAAAACTGAAAAACTTTTAAACATCATCATTTAGAAAATTAGCACTCAGAAGCAGCATTGAACACGCACATACACTCTCGAGCTAACCATCGCATTAAACTTGCCACGGAGACAGTTTGCATGCGAAAGTCGGTAGACATTTCTATAATCTAAATTTTTGAGCACTAAGAAATCACCCGTGGAAGCCTACAAGCCTAATTCTCTTTAACTTTTGTTTACAAAAAGTTTCGAGATGCGGAGAGCAACTACCACGAGCTCATGTTGGCATAGTCAGCATCCATCGACAGCAACAGCTGATCAGGTGCATGCGAAGCCAAGATATCTTTCCTCCTTGCTGTTACGTCGGTAACCTAAGTAACCTAGCATGGAGGGGGAATGCTTATCTTTCGAGTGAGAAATCAGGGAGGAAGATGCATACTTTCGACGATCCGATGGAGAAAATTATTTTTGGAAACTGCAAACTCCCGCCTAGGGTCAAGGAGGAAAGTTTGCACTTTCTGCGCCGTGTGATGAAATAGTATATTACACATCTAGAAAATGAAAGTAAAGAATGTCTCAGAGCACGTTTAATTATAAAAATGTGTTATGAGGGATTCTTTAATCGCTCCCATAATGTTGGAGGACTCTTATTCACGGGGGTGTTTTGAACCCTGAATGGAGATTTACCATGAGGGAAACAAAACGGAGATATTTCCCCTTTAGTGGCGTCGTCGCGCACCTGCAGCTCGTCAGGACTCGTGCGTTGTGGTTATGCTGTGATTACTCGTTGAGAATTTAATATTTAAAAAAAAAATAATAATAATAATAATGCTATTCTTTTCGCAAATAACAGAAATTAAAATCCATAAGTAAATACAAAAAAATAATTTTATTCATTCGATTATTTCCATGCCGCGTGCGGCTACAAAGTTTCGGAATTCTCAGAGATATAATTCAAAATCACGGTAATGAAATCACGTCGCAGTGAGCGAAAAAAAAAAACCAAAATTCCGGTGGTTTCGAAAAAAGAAACAAAACGCGTTATCGTGACTGCTACATGAAAAATGTACTGGGTACTGTCCACTGAGAAATCTAGCTGATTTCCCGCTCTATCTAGCTGACATGAGCTAGGGCCACCGCATTGATGAGAGTCGTTGACGTACTCCAGTAGTCAAAAAAAATAATTGAAATGGATAACTTGAGCAGGACTCACGTAAGAGGTCCTATCTCTTGACAACGTACCGCTTGGTAGTCGTCTTGGTTCCCAAGAAAACGACAATCTCGACCGACTTCTGGTTGGCTTGGCGGGAACCCGAAGAGGAAAATCCAACCCGAAAAAAAAAGGCAGACTGCTTCTCTTGCGCGCCGCGATCCCGGGTACCGAAGCTAAGGGTCGCCTGGTTGGCCTGGTGTACACTAGTCGGGGTAAAGCGGATATAAAACAACTTCAAATTAATTTGCTCGGCAAGTAGCACAAGTTTTAAATGTATCCGAGTACAATAAATTTATGAGACGATTTATTGTGTACTCAAAGACAGGAAGATTTGAAGTGTCCTTCCCGCGGAGCGATCGAGCTTTTAAAAGACCGTGAAAACCCGATCCCTTTGCCCAACAGAGCGGCTCGGGGCCCAGCTGATGGTAGTGGGGACTCATGCCGAACTCTAGCCTTTGACCTGGCGAGGTGGGAGATTTTCCAAGCGATTAATACGGGCGTGCGGGAATTATAAAATTTCATTTCGACGCGTATATACGCGCTCACTGCAACTTGGCCATATCATGAAAAAAATAAAACTAAATGAAGAAATTAACTGACAAAACAAACGTTGCATATAACAAGGTACCACTGCAAGGCAGGAACCTTGCAATGTGTACTATATTTTTCATTGCAAAAGCCTCAAAAATGCAAACTTCCTCCTAACCTGGGGGGAGTAAAGTTTGCACTTTGGGGGCATGCGCAATGAAAAATAATTTATTAGCTCCAAAAAAAATTAAAAATGTCTGAACTGTTTCATTGGTTACGGAAAAAGTTTAATAATATAATGCTAAAATTTAATCAAAAGGAAGTTTTTTAATTAGGTTTCAATGAAGTTAACTAAAAAGTTTCATGGCGATAATATTATATTCCCGCAATTGTTAATTCACAGAGAAATTTTTATCGTACCTATTATGTGACAGTTATAATGCACATATTGGTGTGTAATAATTTTCACAAATTAATTTTGGTAGCGACGAATTTTGTTCCAAAGTCAGCAAAATCCGTCGCTATCACGAGCTGCACACCTCATTAGCACGACACACTGGCTGGGAAAAAGCCGTGGTGGTGGGGGAATGCACCGGCCGGATGGTGCAGAAGCAGCGCAAGTTAGACATCGCGTAAGATTGAGTCGAAGACAAACGATTCATTCTTTGTTTCAACAATGGCATTCAATGTGTACTTTTCGATGTGGGGCTCTGGGAGCCAACTGTTACTTTGACTCCGCTAAGTGGGTGGGAGTCTATTGCATACATTGACGCCCGTTGTCTCTCGAGCGGGAGTCAATGTAGCGAGCGTTCGTGGACTGCTTACTCCTACTGGTGCCTTCTGGTGATGCATTATTTGACATGGGAAATTTTGCTCGACGGATTACTGCTTCAATAATTAACTAATTGATCTGAAAAAAATCTTAAAAAATTCTATAAATCGGTCTACAAGTACCTTCCTATCTAGATTTTTAATTATGTGATTGTAAAAATTATAAAAAATGTTTTTCTGATAGCGGGTTGGAATGATGGCTGTCTACTGTCTCGCGCTGCAAATTGCAGACAAAAATCGAGAATTTCGATGTATCGATAGGAGCCTCTCTCCATTCGAACTTTGAACTTCGAACGTCGGTAAGCTGAAATACACCGCAATCATTTCACACAAATAATAGTAGTTCAGTGCATCCATAAATAATTTATAAGTAAACAAATAAATAAATAAACTCCTAAACTCTACAACCACATAACCATAGGCAGCCGAGTTTAAACAATTAATAAAATTAAAAATAATCTTCCAAGCACTACAAACACTAGAGCCCTTTAATTAAATGATCTATAAATAAACAAATTAGCTAACAATCAGAAAGTCCTAGTGGCCCGAGTGTAAATAAATAATAAATAAATGAGCGCGAGACAGTAGACAGCCATCCTTCCAACCTGCTATCAGAAAAACATCCTTATAATTTTTGCAATAACATAATTGAAAATGTAGATAGTAACGCACTTGTAGACCGATTTATAGAATTTTTTAAGATTTTTTTCAGATCAATTAGTTAATTATTGAAGCAGTAATCCATCAAGCAAAATTTCCCATGTCAAATAATGCATCACCAGAGGGCACCAGTAGGAGTAGGCAGCACCCTCGGCTGCGCCTCGTGCAGAAAATTTCTCTCTCGACGTCAATGTGACGCTTGCCTCCCATGTTTAACAATATATCATTGTCGTATGGATCGTATTCGCGAGTTTTTGTCCACTCCTTTAACCTTAAACTTTTAACTATAAGTTATTGACATACAGGAGACTAATTTGTTTGCGATTTTATTATAAGAAATTAATCAACTGTGTATTTTCTGTCGGTGTGTTTAGTTCGGACACCTAGTGAATTTTAAGACCAATAAATAAATATTCAGTTCAATCGTTTTGTGATTCTGTGACGACCTTGCCGCTCGACAGCTCACCAAACGATTCCATCGCGGCACTGCTGAACCATCGGATCATCAGGTAAACCTTATTAATTATTAAATTTAGGATTATTAATTTAAAGTTATTCATTACAAACTTCCCTTTCTCCCATCAACGGATCACCAGGGAAGCGGTTATTATTAAATTTAGAGTTATTAATTTAAAATTATTCATTATAAACTTCTCTTCTTCATGTCAACGTACGTGTGAGACCGCGATCCCAGGTTTGTTTTACCTCCCGGGGGCTGTTAGAATTAGGGAACAGTTAAGGGCGATGGCCCCTCGCTGGGGGCCACAGGACCTTGCCGCGGTGCGAGGGCTGAGCCGTGGGCCCTCCCTGTCGGCCCTGCCGGGCGTCTAAGGGGGGGTGAATGAGTGAGGGTGAGTGGAGGATCCCTATAAACGGGCTCTCCTCATGAATGGTTGGGATCCCTATAAACGGGCTCTCCCCTGAGTGGGATGGATGATACGGCCCTTAGACTTCCGGCTTGGTCTGACTCGAGGGCTCACGGGGACTAAGAAGTGGCCTACCCAATCTAAGGTGTGAGATTACCGTGCCGACGGATGCGTGGCACAGGGGGTGCTGTGTCTTGAACGGTTCCTCCGGGACACCAGGCCGACTCCCGGAGTACCTGAGGCCTTACCCGTCATTGGCGGTCCATGGCGGGTGGACATTGTATATCCGCCCTACTCGTGGGATCAAGATAGAGACTACAGGGAAAAAACAAAACGAGTCGATGGATACGGGCTCTGAACCGACCATCGACTCGGAGACTAACAACCTTGGGGGCTCTGACCCCAAGGTCACCGAAACCCACTCCGGGACGGTCAGTAGACCGAAATCATTGAGTGGAGCGCAGCGAAGGAAAATCCTTCGGCAAAAGGCTAAGGAGGAGGGCAAACCACCTCCCAAGTTTCATAAGGGGACGAGGCAACGGAGGGGTCAGGAAGGGAAGCGGGCTAGTACTGCGTCCACTGACTCCGTCTTTGTATCGACACCCAGCATGGCTAAGAGGATGGCCTCCTCCAGCCTGGAAATACCCGAGAAGCAGGGGCTGCTGAAGCGACCTAAAGTGGACCGCAGATATGCTGCAGCTGCGTCTAACTCTCCCAGAGTGGCCCTCACTTGTGGGGACTACCTAGGAAGGGAGATGCCTGCCGATGTCTGCACGAAACTGCAGGAAGCAGTAGTCAGCAAGGTACTTGCTATCGAGGGGGAGGGGGCCTTTGTACCCCGGTTTCTGGACTCGTTCCCCAGAAAGGGCACGTTTGTCTTCGTCTGTGCAGACGAAGCCAGCAAGACCTGGCTGGAGAGCGAGGCCACGCTACTCGACCTAGGGCAACCAAACCTAAAGGCGAGGATAGTTTCACCAGAGGAGACTAAGATCACTAAGGTGATCACATGGCTCCCTCCGGGGGTTAAGACTGCCGAGGACCTCATCAAAGTGGTCCAAAGGCAGAACGGGTCGATCGACACAACTAGGTGGGCGATCCTGAGTAGGGCTCCTGATGGATGCCTAATTCTGGGTCTAGATGAACCATCGGTCGCGGTACTCCAGAGCCAAAACTTCCAGCTTTGGGCAGGGGTCGGCAAAGCAACCTTCAGGCTGCTAAACCGTGCCTCAAACAAGGCGGTAAGTAGCGGCTCTACGGGGAAAGCATAAATGGAGTAGCCCTCATGGCTACTTCAATACTGCGATTCTCCCAAATCAACTTGCACCATTGCAGAAGCGCCTCTGCTGTACTAGCAAGGCGCATGGCCATGGCGCATACACACATAGCCCTTATACAGGAACCCTGGTTGTACAGGGGCAAAGTGAAGGGCTTGAACAGCTGTGGGGAACTGCTCGTGGGCTCCAGCAATGGAGACGCCCGGGCTTGCATCTCCATGAAGGGTGTTAACGGTTTTTTGTTAGAGGAGCTGAGTTCCCGGGACTGCACGACCGTAAGGATAGAGGTCGCGGATAAGGAGGGCCGAACGAGGAAGGCAGTCATCTCGTCCATTTACCTCCCCCACGACGAGGAAGCTCCCACAAGGAGCATGATGAAGGTGATCGAATACTGCAGCCGTAATAACCTTGATCTGATTATTGGTTGCGACGCCAACGCCCACCATGTGGCGTGGGGAAGCACTGATATTAATGATAGAGGGTCTGAGTTGCTTGAATTCATCACGGGCACACAGATGGACATTGCCAACAGAGGGAACACGCCAACCTTCGTTACTGCCAACAAAAGCGAGGTCCTGGACCTCACGCTGGCTTCAATGAACATCAGGAACTGCATACGTGGATGGAGGGTCGACAGCGAACCATCCATGTCGGACCATAGGACAATAACTTTCGGGATCGAGATAACGAGACCGTGGATCGAGCCTAAGAGGCGACCCAAAGACACCAACTGGGGCGCATACAGCAAGGAGCTGGAGGAAGCCTTGGCCCAGGTCAAAGGGAGATACGGCAATGATCTTGAGCTTGACTGGACCCTTTTCCAGGTCTATAAAGCTATGATCAGGGCCTACGAGAACAACTGCCCACTAAAGCCTGGCAAACCACTCAATGGCACTCCCTGGTGGAATAAGACACTGGAAGAGCTAAGAGTGGGAGTTAGACGGGCGTTTAACAGGGCAAAGAAGAGGAAATCCACTGAAGGCTGGAAAGCGTACAAAGACACGCTGAAGGCCTTCAAGAGGGAAATTGCGAAGGCAAAGAGAGAAAAATGGTGGAAATTCTGCACAGGCATGGAAAACCTGGCAGCCACTGCGAGGCTCGCTCGAATCCTGACCAGAGATAATAGCGCCCGTCTCCAATGTCTGAGAGACAGATCGGGCGCCTACACTGAATCGGAGGAGGACACATTGGAATTTCTCCTCAGCAGCAACTACCCCGACTTCGTCAGGGTAGATAATGATACCCCGCCCACCATATCTGGAAGAGGGGGAGGGAGGATAAAGATTGGGACACGGCTGCCAAAGTCGTGACCATGGAAAAGCTTAAATGGGCGATTGACTCCTTTGAACCGTATAAATCTGCGGGCCCTGACGGTATCTTTCCTAAGATGCTACAGGAAGGAGGTGACAAGACCCTTAGGCTACTGTTAGGTATTCTGAGGGGCTGCATCGCCACAGGGCACGTGCCAGCTTGCTGGAAGGAAACGCGGGTCTCATTTATACCGAAACCTGGTAGGAGAAGCTACAACTCGGTGAAGGACTTCAGACCTATCAGTCTGACCTCTTTCCTAATGAAGACCTTGGAAAGACTGCTGGACAACTATATCAGGCAGAATATACTGATAAACAGTCCCCTTCACCGAGCGCAGCATGCATATACCTGTGGAAAATCCACGGAATCTGCACTGCACTCAGTGGTCAATTACATTGAGGAGGCTTTTGATGCGAAGGAAACCGTAATCAGGGCCTTCGTTGACATCGAGGGTGCCTTTAACAGCACCAACAGAGTAACTATAGACAAAGCCTTGACTAAGCATGGTGTACCTTATACCATCAGAAGATGGATCAGGGGAATGCTTAGTGATAGGTGCATCTTTAGTGAGTGGAATGGCAAGACGGTTAGGGGAACCATCAGCGAGGGATGCCCGCAGGGTGGGGTCCTCTCACCACTCCTGTGGATCCTGGTCACGGACGAACTACTGCGCTTGCTAGACGAACTCAGATTCTTCACCATCGCTTATGCAGACGACTTCGCTATACTTGTCAGGGGCAAGTTCGAAGAAGTCCTACCCGATCTTATTCGGAGGGCGTTGGAGAGGATCTGCGAATGGTGCGAGGCTAAATCTCTGGCTGTCAACACTGATAAGACGGAGATAGTCACGTTCACGAGGAAATACAAATGTAAGGTCAGTAAGAAAGTCTCCGTCAACGGGAAACAAATACCGTACGCGGAGGGTGTGAAATATCTGGGCGTATTCCTAGATAAGAAACTAAAGTGGGGACAACACCTGCAGACTCAATGCAGCAAAGTCCTAAACATATTCATGCAGTGTAGGTCAGCAATCGGGACTTCCTGGGGGCTTGAACCCCAGATGGCCTTGTGGTTACACGAGGCGATTCTGAAACCGAAGCTTACCTATGCCGCGGTGGTATGGTGGAAAGTGACCGAAAATAAGACCTCGAGGCGTGTACTGGACCATGTTCAGGCTGTCGTCTTGAGGGGAATTTACGGGCTTAAATGAAACACACCCACAGCCGCCATCAGGATGTTGCTGGATATCCAAAGCCTAGACCTGGACATCAAACTGGTTGCGGCCAGGACAGCCTACAGACTGAAGCGCAGCGGGGAGTGGGTTGGAAATAGTGATGGGCATGCAACCATCCGAGGGAGAATGTTGAAGGGCGAGGTCTTTAACTCGACCCAAGACAGAATGGATAAGACTCTACTGTTTGGGCAACGTTTCAAAACGAGGATACCAAACAGGGAGGAATGGAGCAACAACCAAGTGCTTGGGCACGGAGACATCTGGTTTACCAACGGATCCAAGACCAATGAAGGCACTGGTTATGGAATTTACGGACCTAGCCTTAGGGAATCCTACGGGCTCAGGGAATTTAACACGGTGTTCCAGGCCGAGATGGCTGCGATAAATACGTGCGCTAACAACCTCTCTCTGGGGAACGTCAGTAAGAGACGCATCTGCATCTGCACTGACAGCCAAGCCTCCATAGAGGCCTTGGAAAACCCAGTTACAACCTCACGGTTGGTTAGGGAGACTAAGAATACCCTTAACGCGCTGGCAAGATCTAACCAAGTAGTTATTACCTGGATACCCGGACACTCCGGGTTCAAGGGAAACGAAAGGGCAGATGAGCTTGCGAGGAGAGGGGCCTCAACAGATACACGGCCGGAGCATGGGGTGGGTGTACCGTTCTCAGAAGGCTACAGTATCCTGGAGAAGTACTCGGAGAGGCAAAGATGGGAACTCTGGGAAGAATCCCAGAGCTACAGGTGGATCAAGGAACTACTGGGAAGTTATATTACCGGTTGGGCCAAACTGATCACCAGGCTAGACAAACGAAGGGCTAGAGAGGTCATGGGCATTATGACCGGACACTGCAACCTTCAGTGCTACACACACAAAACGCAGGGGCATAGTAACCTGTGTAGATGGTGTGAATCAGAGGAAGAGACCCCGTGCCACTTCCTCTGCAAATGCCCTAACCTGACAGGCCACCGCCTGAAATGGTTGGGAACCGGGATCCTGGATCCTGAGAGCTTTTACGGAGTGAGTGTGGACAACATACTCGCATATTGCAGGGTGTTAGGACTCACGAACACTCCAGAGGTATAGCAAGGGAAACAGGGATACAATGGTGAAAACTAAGTGTCCCTAAGCTTAGCACCCGTATGCTGAGATTTAATAATAATAATAATAATAATAAGGGCGATGGCACGAACTCGCGGGATGCGGGAAATCCTGCGTCCCGTGTCCCACGTTTTGCTTTCATACCAAAGACGCAAGACGCGGGACGCAGGATTTCCCGCATCCCACGAGTTCGTGCCATCGCCTTAAGTGTCCACGTCGACCTAACATACATATGGCCAGGGAAAGTGTAAAATCATATTTTAAATTACATTATCAGAAAGCTGAATTTAAGAGCGTTTCAACCATATATAATTTTATATAAAAATTTTCTATTTGAACCTATTTTATGAGCATTTAAAGAAAAAAAATAGTATATTACTTAACTAGGCAGCTGGAATGGGGAATGTCTCAGATCACATGAAATTGTCGTCCGAGGCGAAGCCGAGGTTGACAAACATGTTATCTGAGGCCTTCCCATTGTGCTGCCTAGTTGAGCATACTATTTTTCCGCACGACGGCGCCGGGAAGCACTACTGACTGTAGCGGCAGCGGCTGGGAAGTAGCGCTTCCCGGCCGGAGTACGGAAAACTTATTTTTCCTCCTCCCGTCACGAAAGTACGACTTCCGCGGACGCGTTTTAATCTGGGAGGCGGCACTTTTTCTGACTGTCTTCTAGATCCTGCGCTCTGATTGGCTGCCTGACTTTACGCTGCCGCTCTCAAAAAACACTACACTCGCGTCGTCCACGTGTTTTTCACTATCAAAACGTTGAAAATAAACGAAATTGAAAAAATCAGTAAAATTTCGGGTTGGTTTTTGCCATAGCTTTTGAATGCCGAAGACCGAATGTCTCTATCTACCTTTCTCTCCGAGTAAATGTTATTTAAGTAAATTTTATTTGCGTTTTCATCGTAAATTCATAGAAAAACGGTTTAAAAAACTATGATACTAAAAAATGGTTAAGCATTAGGATCTAGGAACGCAAGATTCTCATTTTTGCATGTAAACAAATGTCCCTGCGCAAAATATGGTGAAGATCGGCACTTGACACTTGTGGTCCTCCTCTTGTTAGTCAAGTTTAGTCGTAAACGATAATTTTCACCGTTTCAATTTTTAGTACAATAACTTGAAGTGATTAGCTGAATCAGCTTTTTGTACAAGCTTCATTTTATCTAAAAATTTTGATCTTCGATCATTTTAATTTATTTACCGCTTAACATTAGCAATTTAAAATAAAAAATTACAGGGTTTTACACACTGCATGAGGAGCGAGATTTATCTTACTGATCCAGCACGTCAATATTTGTTATACATATAATTGATATTATAAGTGAGCCTTAATGATTATCTGTTTGATAAGGACTTTTATTTTTGGAATGTATTTATGAAAAGTTTATCGAATACTTTTAATTTAAATTGATTACTAATTTTAAAATACATTATTAACTCTGATATTGTAGTTTATTAAATCATTAACTAACAGAATTATTACATCAAATTAAGTTTATTTCATTCCATAAAACTAATAGTTTTAAATAAAAAATCATACCGTGTAAGTATCTTCAGCAATTCTATTAGCAGCGATGACCCATCCAATATTTGAGTTACTGCTAAAAAACTCAACCTGGTAACCAATTATATCACTATCTTTTTCATAACCTGGACTCCATGTAATAGTTACTGAATTACTAGTAATGTTAACGATTCTTGGTTTGCTAGGACTTTGTGGTAGTGCCGAAATGTCGAGCTCGCGAGAATTTGCTATTGAAGAACTTACTGTGATGACAGCTGACCAAGACGTGTTACCTGATGTCGAAGATGCAGTACAAGAATATATTCCTGAATCAGCTTTTTGCAAGTCATTTATAAATAAACTTCCATTATTTTTAAGTGTAATTCTTTTATTCAAGTTCACCAGCAGTCCATCTTTGTACCAGTTAATTTTTGGTTGTGGCTTGCCAGTTGCATTACATGGTAGAATCGCAATACCCTTAAGTGGAAGCGTTTGATTGATCGGCCCTAGTTCAATTATCGGTGGAGGTGTTTGATCAGTTGATATCACCTAGAATAAAATATGAATTTTGGTCAGCAAAATCGGAAAAAAATTCATTATTTAATTTTAATATCTATCAAGATTTCGAAATTTAGTTTAATCACTTCATTCCCTTAAGCGGTGCACTTATTTTAGCAAATCCGTCAAACTCTTATTTTCACGGTCAAAGCGTAGAAAAAAGGATAAGACAATATTTTGGAAATACATATTTATATATACATAAATATATTATTACGTCACTATCCGGACAGTTTATATACACGATCGGCACTATCCGGACAGTCAGGATAGTGTTCGGTCCCATTTTTTCCGAAAATAAATAAAAATGAGTTCCAGGAATTGGGTGATGGGTTATTTGGGATGGGTTATTTTGGTTAACCGCGCAAACCTAGAAAAACTTTTTTTGATGGGTTATTTTGGAAAAAAAAAATAAAAAAAAGATGGGTTATTTTGGTTTTTTTGAATACGTGGGTGGATTGCGCGTGATTTGCGCTTCAAGAGGGTGTATTATTGCTTTAGTAATTTATCATGCGGTATGTACAGTGGTCACTGTCCGGCCTTCGGCCGGACAGTGACCACTGTACATATATTTATATACATTTTACATATTTACATATATACAGGGTGAGTCATTTTAATCTATAGGCTCCAAAATCTCGAAACTGAAGCCCCGGACAAAAAAAATTTTCATATAAAAGTTTCATGATTTGGAGGAGGAAAGAAATTGGTAACTTTGGATTTGGGCCCGGGCTTATTTTGGGCCCTATGGACCTAAAGTCCGTTTTTTTAGATGGGAACCCCTATTTTTGACCCCGGATTCGGAAAGAGCGAGAGATTTTACGATTTTTAAGATTTTTCGAAAAAATTTTGCCCGGCAGGGGCTTATAAGGCTTTTATAAGACCCATTTCTTTTTAACCCGAATTAACTCTAAAATAACACATTTTTTGTATAGCACATGCATTGGAAAAGTTTCTTGGTTTGAAATTTCCAACAAAATGGGCGAAAAAATGGCTCCGGGCCGTAAAGGCCCTTTACGTGAAGTCCGGTTTTTTAAATGGGAACCCCTGTTTTTGACCCCGGATTCAGAAAGAGCGAAAAATTTTACGATTTATAGGTCTTTTTTAAAAAAATTTTATTGGGCCCCCATGAGGCCCTGCAGGGGCTTATAAGGCCTTTAATTCCAATGCATATGCTTTACAAAAAACGCGTTATTTTAGAGTTAATTCGGGTTAAAAAGAAATGTAAAAGGCTTACAATCCCTGCAGGGCCTCATCGGGTCCCAGAAAATTTTTCGAAAAAACGGACTTTACGTATAATAAGGGCCCGGAGCCAATTTTTTCGCCCATTTTGCTGGAAATTTCAAACCAAGAAACTTTTCCAATGCATGTGCTATACAAAAAATGTGTTATTTTAGATTTAATTCGGGTTAAAAAGAAATGGGCCTTATAAAAGCCTTATAAGCCCCTGCAGGGCCTCATGGGGGCCCAAAAATTTTTCGAAAAATATTTAAAAATCGTAAAATCTCTCGCTCTTTCTGAATCCGGGGTCAAAAATAGGGGTTCCCGTTTAAAAAAACGGACTATGGGACCGTAGGGCCCAAAATAAGGCCCTGGGACCAAATCCAAGGTTACCATTTTCTTTCCCCCTCCAAATCATAAAACTTTTATATGAAAAATTTTTTGTCCGGGGCTTCAGTTTCGAGATTTTGGAGCCTATAGATTAAAATGACTCACCCTGTGTATATATATATATATATATATTACAGTCACTTTTTTCAATAACCCCCCCCCACCCCCTCCCCTTTTTTGGCCGATCCATTTTCGCCCCCACCCTCCCTACCCTCTTAATATTCTTCATTATTCACATTTCATGTATTATTCCAGTGGCCAAGGGGGTTTCCGTAGGCTTTCAAAATTTTCAACTCCACCCAGGTTTTTCTTATTTATTTTGAGCCCCTTAATCGAAATATCTCGGGTGGAGTTAAAAAAAATTGTTTATAACAATTGTTTAAACAAATTAATAACAAAAATTCATGTTTTTAATGCAAAAAAGATTTTTTTATATTGTTTGAGATTTACCACCTTTTATTGCCACGTGATTGGTCATGC
Organism: Encarsia formosa; assembly: GCA_038277355.1. Taxonomy (NCBI): domain Eukaryota; kingdom Metazoa; phylum Arthropoda; class Insecta; order Hymenoptera; family Aphelinidae; genus Encarsia; species Encarsia formosa. Next base: position 76,880,765 of record CM076186.1, read on the forward strand.
GAGCAACCCACGCCAGAGCTGCCCAGAGTGATCAGTTTCCGCCCTCACCAGTCTTGCTGCGACCGTGATGCCGCGACCACGCATCACGGGACTCAGCGCCGTCGTCGTAGATCGACCGCTTATCTACGATGATTCCACCTAGTTTCCCGGAGGTAGAGTGCCACCCGGTCAAAACGGCATGACCACTCTCCTCTATTGTAAACACTTAGATACCGATAAATAAATTTACCACAAAAGTTAAAGTTCATAATTAAATGCCAGTGTTAGTTATTTGAAGCCCAGTGATTTCCTGCCTTCTCCTCGTCCCTTTTCACTCGCGTTAATTTTCTATTCTCGAACATTTGGCATCCCTTGTGGGGAAAAGTTCCCCGGAAATAGCGCGTCGCGAGTGAAAATAGAAAAGAAGTGCATCGACGCCGCCAGTTTCATAACCGCAAACGGCAAAGACGCCTCGCCGGAGAGCCACGTGAAGCTTCGCGGCCATATTGGAAAAGGGAAGGAGTCTCGCCTACAGCACGAGCCACGGAGCAACAAAGACGCCCAACGGCCCGACCAAAAACTAAGACGACGGTGGATCGGAAGGCGACTCGGCAACACCGCTTGCCATCAGCTGAAGACCATCGGCCTGCTACATCCCTGCCGCACTGCAGCCCCTTTGCAGTGGGAGAGAGAGAGAAGGCACCTCGACCAGCTGACTCCGCTTATACGGTGGGTCCGCTCCAAGTCGCAAACCTGTGTTGCGCATTTTAATAATTTCAATTTTTTCTTGTATTTGTTTAGCCTTGGAACTGTGTGGGTAAAGTTAGCTGCATTGTTCTCCATTCTATTTTGCCTTTTTCTTAAATTTATTTATTTTTATCTTTCCAAAACAAGTAGTCAGTTGACCCAATTCCTCAATAATTGAGTACAGCTGTTACTATTTTGGTAAACAATTGATTATTTAAGGGTCAAGTGACCAATAAAATTAGGAATAATTTTTTCAATTTTTACTTTGTTAATATTGAGCTCACCTGAAAACTTAATTTCATTTTATTTTGTTCCACCTTTTCTTACATTATTGAATTTGCAGGTGAAACTACCTGTTAAACTGAGGTCCACGCTTACTGTCCAACCACATCTGAGCAACCTTTGGCACCTGTGGGAGCAAGCGAAGGGACTTTCTTCACCAACTGGTAGTCCTCGAGCCCTTGTACAGCTGCAGCAGCACTCCCAGAGTTCTTCGATAGCCTTGGGTTTAAATGTACTGTTTCTTATGGTTGTTAGAGTCAGCGTTGGAATCAATTTTTTGCCAATCTCCTTAGTATAGTATAATCAAATTATTTCTAGTAGCCAATCTCTTGTTGATTTTTTTTCAAGTTTATATTTTCAAAAATTCTAATTGAATTTTTTTCATTTTTAGGTATTTGTCAAGATTATTAATCAAATACCATAAACCACCTACTCAATCATAGTTTGTTCTCTTGAATAACCTGGTTTGTCAGTCATCGACCAAGGATATCCAGCTTGTTTGGATGGTTTCAAGCTTTTTTATTTAAAAAGTTTAGCCTGGCAGTCAGGTGACTGCACACTACTAACCTATTGACAACCCTTCTTTACCTACTTTAGTTGCTCAGTTTTCTATTTTTTATTTACACTTAGTCACTCAATCTTTCATTCCTTTTCTGTCCCTAGTTAATTAGTTTTCCTTCATTTTAGATTGTATTTCAATTTAAAATTATTTCTTCATGAACGATTCATAAGTTTAAGTTTTTCTTTTTATTCCTTTATTTAAGGAATAATTGCCTCATCTTAATTGTATTTCAATTAAAGATTGTTCCACCAATAATATTCATATGTTTGAATATTTTTTTTAGTTTCTTTTATTTAAAGAATAATTGCCTCATCTTAAATTGTATTTCAGTTTAAATTCTATTCCACCAATAATATTCATATGTTTGAATATTTTTTGAGTTTCTTTTATTTAAAGAATAATTGCCTCATCTTAATTGTATTTCAATTAAAGATTGTTCCACCACTGATATTCATAAGTCTGAATATTTTTCAGCATTCTTTTATTTAAAGAATAATTGCCTCATATTAATTGTATTTCAATTAAAGATTGTCCTACCACTGATATTCATGAGTTTGAATATTTTTTCCATTCTTTTGTTTAAAGAATAATTGCCTCATCTTAAATTGTATTTCAATTAAAGATTGTTCCACCACTGATATTCATAAGTCTGAATATTTTTCAGCATTCTTTTATTTAAAGAATAATTGCCTCATATTAATTGTATTTCAATTAAAGATTGTCCTACCACTGATATTCATGAGTTTGAATATTTTTTCCATTCTTTTGTTTAAAGAATAATTGCCTCATCTTAATTGTATTTCAATTAAAGATTGTTCCACCACTGATATTCATAAGTCTGAATATTTTTCAGCATTCTTTTATTTAAAGAATAATTGCCTCATATTAATTGTATTTCAATTAAAGATTGTCCTACCACTGATATTCATGAGTTTGAATATTTTTCAGCATTCTTTTATTTAAAGAATAATTGCCTCATATTAATTGTATTTCAATTAAAGATTGTCCTACCACTGATATTCATGAGTTTGAATATTTTTCAGCATTCTTTTATTTAAAGAATAATTGCCTCATATTAATTGTATTTCAATTAAAGATTGTCCTACCACTGATATTCATGAGTTTGAATATTTTTTCCATTCTTTTGTTTAAAGAATAATTGCCTCATCTTAAATTGTATTTCAGTTTAAATTCTATTCCACCAATAATATTCATGTGTTTAAATATTTTTTCAGTTTCCTTTATTTAAAGAATAATTGCCTCATCTTAAATTGTATTTCAGTTTAAATTCTATTCCACCAATAATATTCATGTGTTTAAATATTTTTTCAGTTTCTTTTATTTAAAGAATAATTGCCTCATCTTAATTGTATTTCAATTAAAGATTGTTTCACCAGTGATATTCATAAGTTTGAATATTTTTTCCATTCTTTTGTTTAAAGAATAATTGCCTCATCTTAATTGTATTTCAATTTACATTTTCACCACTCATGTTTTTTTGCCTTGTCCAAATCGCCTCAAGTTTAGAAAACAAATTTAAATTGTGTTTCAATTTAAATCTTCCCAAGCCAAAAGACAGTTTTAACTTTTACCTATTGATTTATTATTTCAAATACCGCCCTACCTTGCAAAATGAAAAAACCAAATTCATTTGCGCGAATCCTTAGCAGGCAAGCTATAATCCGAAATCGAATCGTCACTCATTTCGAAATATTTAAGCAAAAAGGAGCCTTGATGATTCACGAGTTAGCAGAGAAGCGCATCCTGCGTCTCGAACAACTCTGGCAAGAGTTTATCCAAAATGATCAAAGTTTAAGAAACTGCCGGGATGTAGACCATGGCCACGACTACTTCGTCAAAGACATGTTCTACCATACGCAGGACACCTTTGATGACGTGTGGTGTGACTACATCCAATTTCTTAAAATTGAGCCACCTGTGACTCCCTTAGTCCAGGTTTTCAAATCACCCATTGAGAACGAGCCACCTGAACCACTTGAGTTTCAGGACCTGGCTAATTGTTTTAAAATTCAGCTACCTGCGACACCTCAAGTCCAGGGCTCGGCTACTCATTTCAAAGTTCAGCCACCTGCGACACCTCAAGTCCAGGGCTCGGCTATTCATTTCAAGGTTCAGCCACCTGCGACACCTCTAGTCCAGGCCTCGGCTACTCATTTCAAGATTCAGCCACCTGCGACACCTCAAGTCCAGGCCTCGGCTACTCATTTCAAGGTTCAGCCACTTGCGACACCTCAAGTCCAGGCCTCGGCTACTCATTTCGATGTCCAGCCACCTGATTTAATCCAAGCTCAGGCTCCGGCCTCACTTTTCAAAACTCAGGCACCTGCGGCAGCCAAAGCCCGGGCGCCGGTCACGTCTTTTGAAAATCAGCCACCTGAATCAGTTCCAATTCAGGCTTCGGCGCCCCCCTCCAAGATGAAATCACCTGAGACACCTCAAGTCCAGGGTCCAGCGAACCTCTCCAAGCGCAAGCCACCTGCGGCTGTCCTGGCTCAGGCACCGGCTATCGCTTTCGAGAAGCAGCCACCTGAATTACTTAGAGTTCAGGCTTCAGCTACACCTTTCAAAACTCAGCCCCCTGCGACACACTTGGTCCAGGCTTCGGTTATACACTCCAAAATTCAGACACCGGCAACGTGTCTTAAAGCTCAGCCACCTGCGACAATTAAATTAATTAAAGTCCAGACGCTGGCTACCATGACAAAAGTACAGCCACCTGAACTAATCCAGCTTCAGGCACCGGCTATACTCTCAAAAATAAAGCCACCTGAACCACTCCATGTTCAGGCCCCAATCACGATCTCAAGCGTTCAGCCACTTGAAGTAACTCAACTTCAGACCCTGGCTGTATCATTATTTAACTGTTGGGTTTTCGACCCAGGAATTTTCCTTGGACAGAGCATCAGGCTCTTACCAAAATTGTCCAGTAAGCCTCTACGTTTGATCGTAGGCTTACTAACCACCCTAGACTTAACCTACAATTATTTTTATATATTACTTAATGTTATTTTTATTTTTATTATGTTCACAGATATTATTAATCGACTACAGTCGATTAAGGCGGGCGGAATGTTTGAGATTTACCGCCTTTTATTGCCACGTGATTGGTCATGCGAGCGACCCACGCCAGAGCTGCCCAGAGTGACCAGTTTCCGCCCTCACCAGTCTTGCTGCGACCGTGATGCCGCGACCACGCATCACGGGACTCAGCGCCGTCGTCGTAGATCGACCGCTTATCTACGATGATTCCACCTAGTTTCCCGGAGGTAGAGTGCCACCCGGTCAAAACGGCGTGACCACTCTCCTCTATTGTAAACACTTAGATACCGATAAATAAATTTACCACAAAAGTTAAAGTTCATAATTAAATGCCAGTGTTAGTTATTTGAAGCCCAGTGATTTCCTGCCTTCTCCTCGTCCCTTTTCGCTCGCGTTAATTTTCTATTCTCGAACATATATTTTTCAACTCAAAACAAATCGAAAATATACTTGAACTTTTTTTCTTAAATTCTATAGTTTTCGAGTAAAAAGTCATGAAAGTTTGAAAAACACGATACTGATCGTTATAATTGACTCCGATTTTTTCAAACTTTCATGACTTTTTACTCAAAAAATATAGAATTTAAGAAAAAAAAATCAAGTATATTTTCGATTTGTTTTGAGTTGAAAAATATAAAAAAACTTTTTTGCATTAAAAACATGAATTTTTCTTATTAATTTGTTTAACCAATTTTATAAACAATTTTTTTTAACTCCACCTGAGATATTTCGATTAAGGGGCTCAAAATAAATAAAAAAAAACCTGGGTGGAGTTGAAAATTTTGAAAGCCTACAGAAACCCCCTTGGCCAATGGACTACATTATTTAAACTAAACTATTTAAATATTTTTAAATTTTTATCTTCTTCTTATTCTTATACTTATTCTTTTATTTTAAAAATTATTTAACGTTTGTTGTTAAGCAAAAAAAAAAAAAAAAAAAAAAAGATAAACATAACCATTTAATTTAATACTATAAAATTGAATTGAAGAAGAAAAGTTTATAATTAACCTGTGAAAATTGTAAACTTATTGTTGAGTAAGTAAACAATTTTTTTAACATACATTCATTTAATTTAATTTGAAAAATAAGAAATTAATAAAAGAATTTACTTATTTTTATATTTTACTTAAAAATTATTTATTTTTAGTTCTGATAATGCTGGCTCCTCAAAAATTTGTCAAAATCATTTTAATGAATTGGTTCATACTGGTATTGTTCAATATTTAAAATTTTTTATAAATAATAATGAAAAAATTGTAATTATTTAAGTCTTTTCAAGAGAGAATGTAAATCATTTGTTTTTGCTTATTATTAAGTTTATTCACAACAATTTGTTAAGATCTTTAATAGATTATATGTAAAGGACTTACGTCCGTTGATGATGATTGAAAATAAATCAATAGATTTCTGAGGTTATTTCGAAAGTAGTGCCGCAAAGAATCATTAGATGTTACTTTGTTGCAAAATCCAGAAGTTGCACGTATTGTAGGTTCTGTAATATTGATTACTAATCAATATTTTAGGTTCTTCGGGGGTGATTTTAAGTAAGGGTTATCTAATGATCTGCATACAGGGTGATCGAAAAAGGTTGGATATATATTTTTTGTATATCATATGCATCGGGAAAGTTTCTTGAAAAAAAATTTTCTACCAAATGGGCCCAAGAAATTTGGGCCCGGGGCCTTACTTTGGGCCCTATGGACTTCTTCATTGCTCGAGTCAGCTCACGCCCAGATAGGAAAGAAATTTTTTGTTTCAATTTGAAATTTAAAAAAAGTTTATTTCAAATTGAAAAAAAAAATTTTTTTAATTTTTTGTTTCAATTTGAAATAAATTTTTTTTAATTGATACCTAATCTTTATACCAATGTTTACTTTTTGATAAAAAAATTTACTTAGGAATTAAAATTTGTGCGGTACGAGAAATTTTTACGGGTAATCAAGGGACACTTAACTGGGCAGATTTGCGCAATCCCAAGCCAGCTGGTTAGATAAGCGAAATACGTTAGTTTAGTGAGAGCTAATCATTTAAGTCGGTTCAGGTTGGTAAGGTAGATGAGGTTGGTTAGGTGGAAGTTATGGGGGACGAGGGTGAAAGGCGAGATGAGGTGAGGAAGAGTTTGTTATTTTACTTTAAAATATTAATAGAGCTTTTTCAAAATTTAAAGTACTTCAACAAAATTTTAAAGTTCGTGACTGAGTTGATGAATAAGGTGAGTAGGATTCTTTGGTAGATTGGATGAGATAAGTTTGGAAGATAAAATACGGTATTTGAAGTAAATCAAATTAGTAAGCACTGCAAATCCTTGTGTCTTAAAGTGTCATGTTTTTAAGACACTTGCAGCCGTCTTATAATTTTAAAACACTTAAACGTTTTATTTTAAACACTCAAGTGTCTAAAAATGTCTCCCGTTCTCCCATAGTGCCTAACCAACTGCCACTGATAAAAGGATAACATGACTGACTGTTAATTAACCCAACTTGGATTTTGGCTTTGGCCCTGGGACGTAATAATTCATTATAGTACTCCTGGTCACTCTAACCTCAAAATCAAATCTTTGATGCGTGTTTTCGGTTACTCGTACTATAAAATAGTATATAGCACTGGTGACGATGCTGCACCCGTACTATAATATACTATTAATTAGGACCTTAAAGTAACATCTTCAAGCGCCAGCGGCCCTTTTGCAGCCGACTTTGGCCGAAATTCTTTGGCAAGGTTATGTTGTACGTCTTTGCAGCAGTGACACGGGCACTGCAAGTGTTTAATGAAATAAACAATTTTTTAATTTATTCTCAAGTTTCGAAAAGCGGTATCCTATATCCCTGATATTATTTTCAATCAATAAATACATATTTTGTTTTATCCCAAATCCTTAATTCCAAAATACCTTTGGAGTCGATGTCAATGAATCAATAATTTGTCAAGTTTTTTAGTCAAGGGTGACAGATAAATTATTTATTTTTTGATCATGTAACTCTAGGCTTACTTCGAAAACGCAAACAACTTTATATATTGATTCACGTACCCAGATTTTGTGGTTTTAAAAGTTGTGGATAGATAAATTATTGATTCATTGACATCAACTCCTAGGATATTTTTGATTTAAGGCTTTGGGATAAAACAAAGTATTTATTTATTGAAAATAATATCAGGGAAAAATGATACCGCTTTTCTAAACTTGAGAATAAATTAAAAAATTATTTATTTTATCAAACACTTATTAATATCTGGCCGGTACACTGCCCGTGTCACTGCTGCAAAGACGTACAACATAACCTTGCCAAGGAGCTTCGGCCAAAGTCGGCTGCAAAAGGGCCACTAGCGCTTGAAGATGTTACTTTATGCTTCTAATCAACGAATTATTAGGTCCCAGGGCCAAAACCAAAATCCAAGTCAGATTATCTTTCATATCATGTCATCCTTTTATCAGTGGCAGTTGGTTGAGCACTATGGGAGAACGGCGGACATTTTTAGACACTTGGATGTTTAAAATAAAACGTTTAAGTGTTTCAAAATTATAAGACGGCTGCAAGTGTCTTAAAAACATGACACTTTAAGAAACTAGGATTTGCAGTGAAGGTCAGTAATGTGGCTAAGATTAAAAAAGGTCAGGTGGTTAAAGATGAAAAATTAAGTGAGGTTAGTAGGGTTCTCAAAATGGGTGAGATAGTGAAGCAGGTTAGTATATGGGTCAAAATAATACTTTTCGGCAAATCGGCCCGCACGAGGTTCGCGGATTTTTCTAAATTTTTTTTTGGGAAAAGTACTATTCAATAGAAGACTTTTGCCGCAAACAAGAGGTCCCCATCTTATTTCTGCTTGGCGCTAGATTTTTTCAAGGATTAAAAAATGGCCTATTTTTAAGCTATTTTGAACAAATTTAAGGAATTTTTTGAAAAATTCAAACTTTTGATCAAAATCAGATAGGAACCTCTAGTTTGCGTCAAAATTTTGTTCGGAGCAAGTCATTTTTTGCAAAAATATTTTGACAACTTGATTTATTCATTTTTATACTAGCACAGTCTAATACAGTTATTGTTATTTTTGCTCATTTTTAGGTATCTTCAAACGACCGCAGATTCTTCTAGGCTCAACTTTTGTGCATATTAAAAAATTGCTAAATTTTGTTCATGAAAAAAAAAAAATTTTGCGACCAACCGGAACTCTATACGACCTTTCGCTTCCAAGTTACAGCGGTTCAAAGTTATCAAAAAACGCTAAAAACACGTTTTTTTACGATTTTCACATGCATTTTTCAACGGTTTCGACCTTTTTTTTTTCTTAAAAAAATGTGGAATCTTCTCTTTATATGTTTCCAAATAACTTCTCATAATAGATATTGTGCGGATTTGGCGTTTTAATTATTTCCAAAGCACATACAATAGACGCATTTTATGTGCTAAACTAGTGTTTTTTTTTACAATATAAGCGCTACGCTTGACTTTTTTGTTCATTATAAATGTTTTTCAAATATTTTTTGACTCTTGAATATTGAAATTACAGCAAAAATTGGGCTGTCCGCTATTGAAAAATCGATTCTTAACGAAATATTGATCTTAAAATCAAAATAATTTACAACATTTATCTTATTTTTTAGTTTTTTGAAACGTTAAAAATCCATGTTTAAATATTATAAATTCTATACCACTTATTATTATTATTATTTTATTTTTAAAACAATGAATATTTGACTATAGTTTATTGACTATGAATATTTGACTATTATTTATAGTTCATTGTTAATATAATAAACCAATCATGTATTTTTTATTTATTACTCTAAAAAAATTAGTCCAAATGGAAAATGTTATTTTTTGAATGCCATGAAGTATAGAACAATCTGCGTATTTACTTTCTGCTTATAAATATATTGAATTATAAAAAAGAGATTGTCAGTTTCGATTTGAAAGTTGAGTCGATGTATTTAATTGTGACTGAAACTTTGATCCGGCTATTTGTATAGACTAGCTCTTTTGAGTGCGCATAGAAAAAAAAAAAAACAATAGTTATTAACCTCAAAATGTACTTCGAATATTTTAAAAACTTCTCCACCAATGAGCTCATGAACAAAAATCCAACACTCACGCAAGATGGCGATAGCTCTCTTTTAAAAAGGGACAACCAGTGTTGAAAACGATTCTTATGCCCCCCTGATTGACGAACTTCAAGTTATACAAAAGAAGTTTTCCCCCACCACGTGATTAACTTCACATCGAAGATGTTTACTTTGAAAATGTTTTAATCTATATGTATCCAGAAAAAATTGTATGTTAGAATTAATTTTATTTATAAATTATAATTTTTTTGATAATATTATATGATAATCAGTGATGAATTTCTAAATTTCATTTATTTTCTTTTACTTATTTAAACTAAATAACAACTTAAATTTCGAAAAGCTTGAGATTTTTATCGATAGATTATCATAACAATAATATATAATAATATGAAAAGAGAATAAATAGATATTTCCAAGTTAAGAAATCGAACTTTAAATTTTTTAAAAATTAAGTCAAGTCGATCACTGGGGGTAAATATCTTTTGTAGAGCCTGAAGTTTGTCAATCTGTCAGGGATGAGGGTTTGATTTTAAATAACAAGGCGAGGAAGTTCACTTGAACTGAAAGAAACTTTATTATGTAAATAACAACGACCAGAATTAAGTAAACTAAATAAGTAACTAAGAGCACAAACATCGCAAGTACCAGGAGAGCGAGAGCGTCTGATCGCCATGACAGCACGAACCGGAATTGTAAGGCCCTGCGAGAGCAGCAGCGCGCGGCGCGCGCATCTCAGGTGCAGTGGGACGAGTCAGTTGAGAGTGAAGCGCACAACACATATTCCCAACACCCCCTCCTGTTGAAGATTCACTCTTTGTATTTTGTCTATCAAAAAGGATAACTGCTCGTCTCTCCCATTCGTAGATAAACTGTGTAGATGGTCATCATTTCCAAAATGTTGACTAGGTTGATTTCACCGCATGACTTCTTTCAGGAAAGGTCTCAAATAAGTCCGAGATCTGTAACATTACAAAATAAGTATAGACCTAGCAATGAACAAAACTTAGTTTCTAACTTAGATTCAAATCTCGTCCTATCAAATTCACCTACGTGAGTGGCGCGAGTCAGTGTTTCTCCAGAAATACCTGCTATATTTTTCAAAAGCAATATCCACACGAACTCAATCACCTGTAAGTTCCCGTTCAATTTCAATACACTCTCTACCCGATTGTTAAAATTCAAACGGATAGTAATCCTCATTAATCTAGCTAGATCAGACAAGAATAATCAAGTTCATCACTTCCTGACAAATCAACATATACGGCGCCTAGGTTACATAGCACTAGTACACAAGCTCAGTCTGTCACGTAGACAGAGCTACTTTCAGTTGATCACAGAACTTCAAGCTGTAAATCAGCCATGAAATATTCAACAGAAATTTAAAGTCATTAACAATCTTTCACGTTTTTCAATCTCAGATTATTACAAGAACATTTGTTGACTTCAGCCTGCTGTATTTCAAATTTAGAAATTTTGCCTGCACTAGACAGGTAATATTCTCTCGATCACCTCCCAGCTCTTTTTCACACATAATATCGAGCAGATTTCTGTCCACGATATCTGTAAGGCAAGTTTTGCCGTAAAATGCATGTATATTAAACGATATCGATATGGAAATTTAAACGATAAATAACAATAAATTAAATGATTTTAATTCATTGTAACGTGGTCCTGCAGTTGACACATTCTCTCGCACGTTTTCAATCTGAATAACGATCTGCTTTATCACCAATAGTATCCACAAAGTTTTGATTCAGAAAATCTTTCCAGCACCCTGACAGTGTGACCAATCAAACTCAATCCATCGATTTGGATTTTCCTCTCTGCCGTTCCAGATTCAGTCTCAAAATAAACATCTCAGTAAGAGATTTTCTTCCTTCCTGTTAAACTATATTTTTCACTGACTTAAAAATTAATTTTCTGGTTCAAAACTAATTTTCAAACACACACAGAACCTGCGTTAGATTTGAAACTGATCTTTCCTCCTCGATTCTCACAGTATAACTGTAATCGGTATCTAAAGCAATTTTCGACTCAATATTTCATCAAGAAAACTGTATTCACTTCCTGCCAACCTATCTATAAATTAGATAAGAATAAAAATTGCAATTACTGATATTACCAGTAGAATAGTTTTCTACAGTAAACGTAAATAAATCTCTAATCTCAAAGACTCTCACAACCAACCTGATTTCATGCTCTGCCTGAACAGCAGAACTTTAAGCTCTCAACATTTATCATAAAATGATTATGTTATGCTACCTGACTTTCCTTGCAATTTTCATCTAGTCAACAATTTCTTTCACAGCCTGATTTTATTCGTAGAATTGACTTCTACATTAATGATTAATTACCAGAAAATTAAATTGAGAAATTTCACCCTGTACACAGTTTTAGTTGTCAATTAGGAAAAATTAACAAACGTATACCCGTGCTGACCACTTCACAGCACCTGGGAACTCTCGGGTAACTACGACTTGGAGTAGATTAGCCGTTAAGCCAAGCTCGTAGCAATGACGTCAACCTTGCTCATAAGATCACTAGCCTGCAAATTATTATTATTGTCAATAATAATATTCATATGAGGGCAGAAGAATCGTTTTCAACACTGGTTGTCCCTTTTTAAAAGAGAGCTATCGCCATCTTGCGTGAGTGTTGGATTTTTGTTCATGAGCTCATTGGTGGAGAAGTTTTTAAAATATTCGAAGTACATTTTGAGGTTAATAACTATTGTTTTTTTTTTTTTCTATGCGCACTCAAAAGAGCTAGTCTATACAAATAGCCGGATCAAAGTTTCAGTCACAATTAAATACATCGACTCAACTTTCAAATCGAAACTGACAATCTCTTTTTTATAATTCAATATATTTATAAGCAGAAAGTAAATACGCAGATTGTTCTATACTTCATGGCATTCAAAAAATAACATTTTCCATTTGGACTAATTTTTTTAGAGTAATAAATAAAAAATACATGATTGGTTTATTATATTAACAATGAACTATAAATAATAGTCAAATATTCATAGTCAATAAACTATAGTCAAATATTCATTGTTTTAAAAATAAAATAATAATAATAATAAGTGGTATAGAATTTATAATATTTAAACATGGATTTTTAACGTTTCAAAAAACTAAAAAATAAGATAAATGTTGTAAATTATTTTGATTTTAAGATCAATATTTCGTTAAGAATCGATTTTTCAATAGCGGACAGCCCAATTTTTGCTGTAATTTCAATATTCAAGAGTCAAAAAATATTTGAAAAACATTTATAATGAACAAAAAAGTCAAGCGTAGCGCTTATATTGTAAAAAAAAACACTAGTTTAGCACATAAAATGCGTCTATTGTATGTGCTTTGGAAATAATTAAAACGCCAAATCCGCACAATATCTATTATGAGAAGTTATTTAGAAACATATAAAGAGAAGATTCCACATTTTGGTAACTTGGAAACGGAAGGTCGTATAGAGTTCCGGTTGGTCACAAAATTTTTGTTTTTTCATGAACAAAATTTAGCAATTTTTTAAGGTGGTTTTCTACCAGAGCTAGTCAAGTTCAAGACTAAAAAAAAATTATTGCACAAAATGACTAACAATTGGTTATTAAAATTTATTTTTTAACTTTTTATGGCTTCTGAAATTATTTTCTACCAAAAAAACATTGACAATCACAACAAAACATTTTTTTAAACTTTTAACCTCACTTTTGAATACCGCAGTTTTGGAGGTTATTCACGTGAAAATTATTTTTGTAAAATCACTGTAAAATTTGTAAAAGGTCAATTTTTTGCAGTTTCAAGAAATGAATTCTTCGATAGTGAAACTATACGTATGTGGTTTTTCTAAAGGATCTCTATTGTAACAAGACAAATATTAATAATTTAGCACACTTTTTCAGCGTAGCGTCCATACGCGTAATGACAAAAATTCAATCTTTAACTTGCTGTAACTTTTAAACTGTATGGTCAATTTTGATCAGACTTCGTAGAAATGTTTACTAATATCTAATAAACACCTCCAGAAAATTTGAGCTCATTCTCTATTGTCATGCATTTGGTAGAAAACCACCTTAATATGCACAAAAGTTGAGCCTAGAAAAATCTGCGGTCGTTTGAAGGTACCTGAAAATGAGCAAAAATAACAATAACTGTATTAGACTGTACTAGTATAAAAATGAACAAATCAAGTTGTCAAAATATTTTTGCAAAAAATGACTTGCTCCAAACAAAATTTTGCCGTGAGCTAGAGGTTTCTATCTGATTTTGATCAAAAGTTTGAATTTTTCAAAAAATTCCTTAAATTTGTTCAAAATAGCTTAAAAATAGGCCATTTTTTAATCCTTGAAAAAATCTAGCGCCAAGCAGAAATAAGATGGGGACCTCTAGTTTGCGGCAAAAGTCTTCTATTGAATAGTACTTTTCCCAAAAAAAAATTTAGAAAAACCCGCAAACCTCGTGCGGGCCGATTTGCCGAAAAGTATTATTTTGACCTCTATATATATATATGGGTGATTCTCTGTCAAGACGACCGACCAAAAAATAAATTTCAAAAATAATTTTTCTACATGATCTAGACTATTATTTGGACTCCCTGGTAAATTTTTAGATTTTTTGAATGCATATTATTTGAGTGGCAATGGTCTAAAGTTGACAATAACTGGGATTTTTTCATTTTAGGCTATTTTTAGGTTATTTTAGAGCTCAAATAACTAAAAGGGGAAGCATTTTTTTTACATACACATAAATATAAAAATTTTTGGAAATTTTATAAATTTTCAGAAAAAAATTTTTTTAGGGTCATTTGATAACTTTTTATTTTCATCCTCACTGATTAAGAGCTTGAAAAATCTTAAAATTGAGTTATCTTGATGTTCGCCATCTGGGAAAAAATTTTAAAAATCCCTAAAAGTTGTATTTTTTATCCACAAAAATAGTCCTGGTATTTTTAGAGTGGGCCTGATAGATAGTAAACCACTACAAATCATTTAATCATTAAAAATAAGCCAAAAATCCTCTTTTTTGACTATTTATAAGCATTGTACGCTCTAACATTGTTAAAAGAAAAACCATTTGTTTGAATGAATTTATGGTCATGTAAAAAATGACAGCCCTGAATTTATAGAGTTGGCTTGATGTTTAAACTACTTGAGATGATTTGATTAAGAAAAACAAGACAAAAATGCTTTACTTTGATTAAATATGAGCATTGTACACTCTAACATTGTTAAAAGAAAAACCATTTGTTTGTATGAATTTATGTTAAGGTAAAATTTTAAAAATCTGATGTGTTTGAAAAGACAAAAAATTATATCCATAAATACTTACAGATTTTATGGTTTTAAAAAAACTGGGCTTAATCGCTTTAAGTCAGCATTTTTTACACACATACTATTATCATGTACCACAACACAACACAAAACAATACAAAACAACACCTTGATAATAAAAATTAATTTATTTTTCACAATTTTAATTAATGAATAACTAATAAGATTTGTTATCAATCTTTATTATTTGAAAATTACTCAATTTTGCTTGTCTAAAGAATTCAAACAGCTTGTGAATAAAAAACAAATTACTAAAAAAATTATTACCAATCACTATGAAAAAAATCTGCTTGTTTGTTTTGATCGTGGCTTCTAGTGTAGCAGACAGCAGCACCCGAAATTTCAAGTGATTGACTAAAGCGCTCTCTTTAGCATAAAAATGAGTATGAAAAAAATCTGCTTGCTTGTTTTGATTTTTAATTCACTGATTTTAGTCTAAAATTTTAGACTTAATTTTTAGCATAAAAAACACTATGAAAAAATTTGCTTGCTTCTTTTGATTTTTCATACTTATTTTTATGCTACCCAGCTGAAAAAATCCATATGGGAACCCGTAAGGAAATCCGTACGGGGACCCATAAGGGTTCCTGTAAAGGATCCCATACGGGTTTCCGATACTGATATTTGGTCAGGGTTTCCGTACGGGTTTCCATACGGGTTTTTTTTTTTTTTTCAATTTTATTTTCACACTATTTTTTTATTTATTTAATATTATTATTAGATATTGATATATTATTCTTTATAAGATTTAGTTATTAATAATAAAATTATTTTGAATAAAATTATCGAAGAAAAAAATTTTGTTCGACTGAGATTCGAACCCATGACCCCAGGCATCACAGGCAGACACTCTACCACCTGAGCCATTGAGCTAGCATGCATCAAGACCTCAATTAAACTCCTTTAACATACAACTTATTGTCGGTTAAGCCCTTTAATTTAGATGAAGCTTCGACAAAATTTGTTTTAGATTCAGATAATGTAATACAATTGCTCGTGTTTGCGCGCTGAGAGAGACTAGTTAAAAATCAAATATAAAACAGTTGTTAAAGTAGTTTAATTAAAGTTTTCGAGCAAGCTAGCTCAATGGCTCAGTTGGTAGAGTGTCTGCCTGCCATGCCTGGGGTCATGAGTTCGAATCTCAGTCAAACAAAATTTTTTTCTTCGATAATTTTATTATTAATAATTAAATCTTATAAAGAATAATATATCAATATCTAATAATACTATTAAATTAAATAAATAAAAAAATAGTGTGAAAATAAAATTAAATGAAAACAAAAAAAAACCCGTATGGAAACCCGTACGGAAACCCTGACCAAATATCAATATCGGAAACCCGTATGGGGTCCTTTACGGGAACCCTTACGGGTCCCCGTACGGGTTTCCGTACGGATTTCCATATGGATTTTTTCAGCTGGGTAAAGAGAGCGCTTTAGTCAATCACTTGAAATTTTGGGTGCTGCTGTCTGCTACACTAGAAGCCGCGATCAAAACAAACAAGCAGATTTTTTTCATAGTGATTGGTAATAATTTTTTTAGTAATTTGTTTTTTATTCACAAGCTGTTTGAATTCTTTAGACAAGCAAAATTGAGTAATTTTCAAATAATAAAGATTGATAACAAATCTTATTAGTTATTCATTAATTAAAATTGTGAAAAATAAATTAATTTTTATTATCAAGGTGTTGTTTTGTATTGTTTTGTGTTGTGTTGTGGTACATGATAATAGTATGTGTGTAAAAAATGCTGACTTAAAGCGATTAAGCCCAGTTTTTTTAAAACCATAAAATCTGTAAGTATTTATGGATATAATTTTTTGTCTTTTCAAACACATCAGATTTTTAAAATTTTACCTTAACATAAATTCATACAAACAAATGGTTTTTCTTTTAACAATGTTAGAGTGTACAATGCTCATATTTAATCAAAGTAAAGCATTTTTGTCTTGTTTTTCTTAATCAAATCATCTCAAGTAGTTTAAACATCAAGTCAACTCTATAAATCCAGGGCTGTCATTTTTTACATGACCATAAATTCATACAAACAAATGGTTTTTCTTTTAACAATGTTAGAGCGTACAATGCTCATAAATAAACAAAAAAGAGCATTTTTGGCTTATTTTTCATGATAAAATGATTTGTAGTGGTTTACTATCTATCAGGCCCACTCTAAAAATACCAGGACTATTTTTGTGGATAAAAAAAACAACTTTTAGGGATTTTTAAAATTTTTTTCAGATGGCGAACATCAAGATAACTCAATCTTAAGGTTTTTCAAGCTCTTAATCAGTGAGGATGAAAATAAAAAGTTATCAAATGACCCTAAAAAAATTTTTTTCTGAAAATTTATGAAATTTCCAAAAATTTTCACATTTATGTGTATGTAGAAAAAATGCTTCCTCTTTTAGTTATTTGAGCTCTAAAATAGCCTAAAAATAGCCTAAAATGAAAAATCCCAGTTATTGTCAACTTTAGACCATTGCCATTCAAATAATATGCATTCAAAAAATCTAAAAATTTACCAGGGAGTCCAAATAATAGTCTAGATCATGTAGAAAAATTATTTTTGAAATTTATTTTTTGGTCGGTCGTCTTGACAGAGAATCACCCATATATTATAAACTTTATAGGACTGTCAAATATTGACACTTCACATGACGTTACTATATCTTCTAAAACTGAAAACATGGAAGTAGATGTTGAATATTCAAATCTGAAAAGGAGCAAATCTGGTTCATTAACGAATAAATCACGAAATCAACAAAAGGTTTATTTTTATTTTATAATTAACGAATCATGTGCCATATTTAATGAATTCTTTTTTTTTAATTTTTTAATGAATTTTATCGATTTATAAAAGAGAGCTATCGCTATTTTGCGTAAACTTTTTATTTGTGAGCTGATTTGTGGAGTTTTGAAAATATTCGAATAGTGCAATTTGATATTACGATGATTGTTTTTTTCATGCATGCATGAAAAGATTAATGTATTAAGAATTGTGACAGTCCAGTGAGTAATTAAATCGTCGGTTGCGATTTAGAATTTGGCGCGAATCACGTGACTGCAGAACGCCGATTGGAGCGGACCTCTGAAGCGCGAGAGCTGGAATCAGGAAGGCACTCATGATTTTCGTGTCCGTTCGTTAACACGTACATGAAAATCAACTCGTCTCGGTTCGACGGATTATCGCACTTTTCGGGAGTAGCACGCCGTCGAAGAGAGTGTTGTATGTGACTGAAGGTGCGGGATCGTTTGTCATCACCCGGGAAGCATTCTATTGTCAAAACGAGTCTACCGGCTTTTGGAAGCCGGGGACGACGGGGAACCAAACCGACGTCCGGCAGACACTCCAAGATCTGGAAATCGATTTGTAGCAGATCTTGAAGAAGCTTACTCATTTACGGAAGTCGGAACAATTATTGTCACGTCGCACGTTGTTGCTGAATCGTAGTGAAAGAGTGCGGTGTTTATTTGTAAAATTGTCATTTCACGTCAACGCCGGGACTGCTTTACGACGGCTACACAGTGACTCGAGTGTGGTAGCTATTGCGGCTGGTAGGCATCGTAGCCTGGCATTTTGTTCAGCCTGACGGCTTGGTATGATTTGCACCTTAGCGATTCCGTAATTTAATTGTATATGTGCGAGTGAGTGTGAATGCATGTGAGTGTATTTAGTACACCTTTATGGTAATAATCTTTGTTTTTCTCGCGCGCGCAAACTTCCGGTAGCAGTTGAGTGTTTGTGTGCGCGCGCAACTCGAACTGGAGAAAATCAATACTTTGTTGTCTTATTGATTTTGGATCACAGCCGTTCGAGAGTATATTTAATCTTTATCATCGCGTTACTTATTAATCCCCCAAAAAAAACCTTGCCAAGGTAAACAAGCTTGGGAGAGTTTTTGCCATAGTTGATTCAACAAAAAGAAGTGATATCATTTAAAATATTTTATAAAAAAGGTGTTTCAATTAATCGGTCTGAAACCAGATTAAGCAAAAAGAAGTTAGCAATTTTTTAAAGTATGATTTTTTTGCAGAATTCTACATAACTTTGCCAAAATTTGATAAAATAGAACCAATAAAATGGTTTGGCAGAGTTATGTAGAATTCTGCAGAAAAATCATATTTTAAAAAATTGCAAATTTCTTTTTGCTTGATCTGGTTTCAGACCGATTAATTAAAAAAATAAAAAAATAATAATTTTAATAAAATGATTTAAGCGCGCTACGCGCGCACCATCCCAGCATGCAGCATTGCCTAGAAACACACACCCGTATGTGACCCCCATAATCGAACATGTCCAAATAAATACTATAAATTTTTGTAGAATTATTCTAAATTTACCTCATTTTTTTCTTAGAACAATTAGATTCTTTGATTGGACCAGAATCGGAGTCACCACCGTCACAATTTACTCCTCCGACTAAACGAAAAGCTTCTAAAACAGTTATTACTCCAAAGCTAGCCACTGTATTCGACAAATGTAAACTTAGTAAAAGAGATGCAGTGCATTTGTTGATAGCAACTGCTGAAGCATTTCAAGTAGAAACAAAAAATTTAATTCTAAATGATAGATGCATTCATGAATCTCGCCAAAAATTTCGCCAACTTCGGTATGAGGCTATTAAGGAGCTTGCTCCAGCTTTTTTTTCCAATTTATAATGTACGATTCATTAGGATAGCAAAATTTTGCCGGAAATTTTACGAAGTGAATCTTCAGATAGATTTGTTATAATTATTACTGGTGCAAGAATAGAGCAACTTCTAAGAGTTCCAATTATATGTGCAAGTTCTGGTGCACAACAAGCTCAAGAGGTTTTTTCATTTAGTAGATTGGTGCTCAAAAGACAATATTTAAGATCTTTGCTGTGACTCAACAGCAAGTAATACTGGTCGAGTAAAGGGTGCTTGCACTAGAATAAAGCAACTTCTGGGTAAGGATCTGTTATATTTCATATGTAGGCATCATATTTATGAATTACTGTTGGAGTGCACTTTTGAACAAAAGTTTGGTCAATCTACTGGACCTGAAGTAAAATTATTTTAAAAATTTGAAAATTTTTTGGCCAGATATTGACAAAATGAATTATTATTCTGGAATGATTGACATATTTGTCGATGAATGTTTACAAAATGTGAGTGAAGAGATATTAAAATTTTGTTTGAACAATTTACAGCATCGTCAAGACAGAAGTGAATATAAAGAATTTTTAGAGCTAGTGGTTATTTTTCTTGGTGGCAATTTACCCAAAAATAACAATTTTCATCCTCCAGACCCATGCATAATGCAAGGGTGGATGTCAAAATCGATTTACTGTTTAAAATCATTCATATTTCGTAATCAGTTTTTAAAAAATGAAAAAGAAGATGAATTGATATGTAGAGATGTTCATATTTTTATAGTTAGATTGTATGTTCGAGCTTGGTTTTGTGCTCCACTGAATTCCCAAGCTCCTTATCAAGATTTCAAATTATTGAAAGACTTGCATCGCTACACAAAAATTCGTAAAGCAATATCTGAAGTAACAATTAAAAAATTTATAAACCACCTGTGGTATCTGACTCCAGAATTGGCAGCACTTCCATTCTTCGATTGCAACATATCTAATGAAGAAAAAATAAAGATGTGTCAAGCTGTAAAATGAGATTCTTTTAATTTTACTTACGACAAACACATATTAGCTGATAAAAATAATATCAGTCAGATAGCTGAAGCAAATATAAGAGACTTTCTTTGTGAAAAATCACTTGATTTTTTTGAACCTTATAAAATTAATACATCTTTTTTAAGGTGGTTTTCTACCAAATGCATGACGATAGAGAATCAGCTCAAATTATGTGGAGGTGTTTATTAGATATTAATAAACATTTCTGCGAAGTCTGATCAAAATTGACCATATAGTTTAAAAGTTACAACAAGTTAAAGATTGAATTTTTTTCATTACACGTATGACCGCTACGCTGAAAAAGTGTACTAAATTATTGATGGTTGTCTTCTTACAATAGAGATTTTTTAGAAAAACCACATACATATAGTTTTACTATCGAAGAATTCATTTCTTGAAACTGCAAAAAATTGACCTTTTACAAATTTTACGATGATTTTACAAAAATAATTTTCACGTGAATAACCTCCAAAACTGCGGTATTCAAAGGTGAGGTTAAAAGTTAAAAAAAATGTTTTGTTACGATTGTCAATGTTTTTTTGGTAGAAAATAATTTCAGAAGCCATAAAAAGTTAAAAAATAAATTTTAATAACCAATTGTTAGTAATTTGGTGAAATAATTTTTTTTTAGTCTTGAACTTGACTAGCTCTGGTAGAAAACCACCTTAACTAAAGATCCTTCAAAATGGAAACATGAAAGAAGTTTCATTGACAGATAGTCAGTGATGTTGCTGAACGAGAAGTTACGTTAATGACTTAGTTTAATAAAATCCTAACGAAAAATTATCAACAAAAACAGTATTTGCTTTCGGTAGTGAAAGAATATCGGAGCTTATATCCTGATTGTAAAAAAGAAGCTTTGGTGCAAAAATATGATTAAAATTTTTTTATTTCTATGTATACAGTTTAGTTTTTTTTTTTTAATGTTTAACTGCCTTTTGTCAAAGTTATGAAAAAACATTTGAATAATTTATAAATTTTAAAAACAAAAAACAAAATCTATGTCAAGATACAAAACAACTCAATCCTGAAATCATCTGTAGATTTTTCATTCATCCAATTCTAAACCTTACAAATATCGAAAATTTATAATTTTTTAAATTTTTTACGGAAAAACAATCTTTATATCGATTTGGAGAAGTAAAATAAATTTGTTCTAAAAGATTCTGTTTTTCATTTTTTTTTTTTTTTTAACAAATAATATAATACCTTTTTAACAATAATATAATATCTTTTTACGTTATTTTTTGCATCATTTTTCTATTTTTAGATAATTCTTTGTTAATAAAATTTCTTTATTGCAAAATAAAAAGAAATAAACGATTGCGTTGGATTTGGAAGATAAAAATATATCAAATTGAAGGATTTGGAAAACAAACTTCATAACTTATATAAATTATACTTTAAAAATCGATTGGCGATTTTTCAGATTTTTTTAGTTTTTTTGCTACTAGTATTTTAAAATCGATTAATCGATAAAAACTAATACTTCAGGAGGAAAAAATACGTCAATTTATATAGTCTGGCAACAAAAATTATTTTTCTTCTTGCTTTTGAAGATTAAAGCTTTTTACTCCTTTTTTACGAGCAAAACGCATTAAAAACTTCAGGGGCCTTGAGGCACTTGAAAAAGGGTCCAAAAATTTTTTTTTTAATTTTAGCACGATTATTAAAATATATAGAATCAATTTACACCCAGTACTCATGAAAAAATAAATAAATAAAAATTACCCCCGTCCTAATATACATTTTAGGGGTTTTTAAAAAAGAAAGAGCTTTAAGGGCTCTACAGTCTACACAAAAAGACGCTGGTGGTCAAAAAAGTAATGCTTCACACGGTAAAAATTTTAGGCGTTGGTTGCTATAAAGTAGAGGCGCAGCAGTCTTATGAGGTTAGGACGGCTGATTAACGAGTGCAGACTGTTCGCGCAGCGTTGGATAGTTCGCTGAACAGTTTAGCGTTTTGGCGGCTCGCAGGAATAACACAGAGGTTAGCTGCGCATCTAGGACGTGTACAAATCTAGTAGGCGCTCACAGCTCTACTTTGGTCTCGCCACAGACCAAATGCCTATTTTTGACCCCAGATTTGGAAAGAGCGGAAAATTTTAAAATTTATTAGTATCTTTTGAAATTTTTTTTAGTCTCTCAGAGGCTCTGCAAAGCTCATCTATCAATAACCTTCAATAACTTATCAATTTATGGGTCTCAAACTAATTCAAAGTTAAACTAAACACATTATATCCTAAAAAACTTTTGAAAGTAAATGAGTTTAATTTGACCTTGAATTAGTTTGAGGCCCATAAATTGATAACTAGATTCCCCGAATTAAGTTATCGTAAGCTTGATTCTCATTTGGGCCTCACCATCCAGGATTACGGGGTTGTTAATTTTGATATCAATTAGTACTCACCGCACAGGGTTAAGAGGTTGTTAATTTTAATATCTTTTAGGTTTCACCACTCAGGGTTATGATTAGGGTCCCAGAGAGGTCAAAAAAAAAATTTCGCTATTTACAATTCCAGGGTCAAAAGAGGGGTTCCCAATTAAAAAAAAAAGTTGACTTTGGATTTGTAGGGCCCAATCTAAGACCCTGGGCTCAATTTGGTTCGGCTCATCTTTGGATGTTATTTGGATGCGACATTTAAAATGGGCCACTCTGTACATCGTTCTAAAGGGCAGAAAAAAAATAAACATTTGGTGGCGACCGAAAATTTGTATTCCTCCTCCTGCACATACACGGGACAAAATAGTGATCTGTCAACTTTAATTTATATCTCGAAACCTATAACATTAAGAGAAATGCGGTTTGCAACAAAATTTTTTTTACAAAAAATTTAATTCAGCGATACATAATGTTCACGCAATAAGCGGTTGCTACGTGACGATTTAGAAGAAAAATTTGAATAATTTGGCCTGAAAAGTGTCTTGTACCTCTTCAAAAAATTTGAAAAGATATTTACGTCAAATTTTGATAAAAATACGTGGCAATTTTTTACCGAGTCCACAAACCTCATAAAATCTTTGTAGTATCATTTTAGAGTTTAAAATCCCCTAAACTATTTGAATTTGGTGCCAAAAATAGTTTTAAAAAAAATGATCGTACTACATATTTTTTAAACAAAATTTTGCCGCAAACCGCATTTCTTTAGCCTTTATAGGTTCCAAGATATGAATAAAAGTAGAAAAATCATTATTTTGAGCTGCGCATGCGTACAAGTGTGTAAAAAATACCCTTTATTTTAATGTGTTTTTGAAAAAACATGAATTTAATAGGACAAGGTTTTATTTTCAAAGGTTATCAAGTAAAAAGTGCCAAGAATGTTTATTAAAATATTACAATTTCCTTTAAAAACTTGATGCTGATCGGTCAAACGTAAAAATTTTTTTTTACCAGTCTTACTATTCAAACATTTTCTTCATATTATAAATTAAAGATCTTAACACTGGCAGAAATAATTCGAGAAGTAAAAAATCAGTCTACTTAGCATAAAAAATATTCTTAAAAAAAGGAAACAATTTTAAATATTTTTATTTTTTATTTTTCAAAAACTTACCGCAAGAAATACGGTTGCAGTTGTGGCACCGACTTGACTTATGGCACTACACACGTAATGTCCCTCATCTTTTTGTACAACTTTTTTTATGTGCAGAGTTCCATTTTCACTAATCGTAAAGCGTTCCTGATACGAGTGTCCCGGAAACATTAGCTCTTGAGAACCTTCTCGTGTCCAAAATATTGACGGTTGAGGAACGCCCCGAGCAGCGCAACCGAATACTACGTCGGAACCAGGACTTACTGACTCATCCTTTGGAAAATTTATAAAAACTGGTCGAGCTAAAATAAAATGAACATTAAGCTTAAAATTAAAATTCAATTTACTGTAAAGTTGTAAAAATGAAACTTTATACAACTAATATCTTACAGTGAACAGTGAGTGTCGCATTAGCAGACTTTGTACCAACACTATTTTCTGCTTCGCAAATATATGTCCCTTGGTCTGTTGCCATTACACGCTCAATTCTAAGACTCTTATCATCCATTATGTGTCCACGACCAATAGGCATCTTACCATCATGCCTTCGCCACAGTATTTCTGGAGGTGGGTCTCCACCCACTCGACATGCGAATTCGGCAGTTTGATCCATCAAAATCGTTTGATTAAGTGGAATTTTTAAAAAATATGGTTTGACTGAAAATTAAAAAACAGAATTAATTTTTAGAAATAAATGTATTATTCATTGTTTTCATTCGTTTAATCAATCGAAACTCATTCTTATTTTTTTTGTGCGTATGCATAGCTAATAGTAAGATCATGTATGTGTATTTCACTATTCATGAGTGTGTTTCACTTAAAAATTTTTTCTCAAATTTCTTGAACGCTGAAATGAAAATAGCTTTTCTAAGGTTGAAAAATAAGACAAATTTTTTAGATATTTTGAAAGTTATCATAATGTAAGGTTTTTCACAAAAAAATATTATTTGAATAACTTATCAAACATTTAGATCAAGAAAATCATTGGAAAAGTTTGTTGAGTGGTCAAAGGGTCATAAAAAATTATGAAACTGTAAAAAAAATTAATTTAAACCCCTATTTGAGAGATAATAAGGGACAAAATTAAAGTTCTTCCAACTTTTTTTTGCTTGAAACTTGCGGGAAAAATTATTCCATCAAAATTAAATTATTACATTAAGTACATTTTGATCCAAATTAACTGAAAAAAATTTATTAAACATCGATAAAAGTTATCCAAAAGTCACAACAGCATGTTTGGAATTTTTTTTTTATTTTTCTACTTTTTTAGTAGAAATGTTTACATTGGACTAAAAGCAGCTTAGGTCCCATTCGTTTGGCCCGGTATGACCTGAAGTCATCGACGATCTAATTTCATGTCTAAAATTTCCTTAAATTTAATAATATGATTACTAAAGACATTCCAGAGAATTTCGACACAATTCCTCGGAGATGATCCCTCAGGTGACTTCCGTCGTTAGAGATCTGTTCAGAAGGTGTCTAGATCGAGAATGTTGACTAAAACTCTGTAAAGCGATACCTAAAATCATTTCTGAAAAATTTGACTCAATAGCTCGGAGATGATCCCCAGGTACCCCTGTCAACGGCAACCTGGTTATCCAGTTCGAAAAAATTCTCAAAAATCAGTTTTTGGAATCTATAAGAGCATCACAAAAAAATGAACCCAATTTCTTAAAGATGATCCTCAGGAATCTCATCATCGGTGACCTGGTCGTCCAGGTTAAAAACTGACCATGAATTATTGTATTGTCATCTAATCCAGGGGTGTATACAATATTTCAGACCTCTAGGTTATGTAGACAAGATTTTAAAGAGCTTGGCAGATTTGAACCGAAAATGATTGAACGAAGGTGAGTGAAAGTAAAGCATGTAATGAAAACGAATATTAAAAAGTAATTTAAAAAAATAGAAACAAAACCAAAAATAAAAATTTTTAGGCTACGCATATTTATAAATTGTTACATAGCAAGAAACAAAAGATAACCAATTGTATAAGAAACTGTTAAAAAATTTATTTTAAAACTTATGCTAACTATTTGGGCTTTTTTGCTGCGTTTCTTGAAAAAAAATTCTTCATTTTAATTATTTAATAAAGCTGCATGAATTCTAGCGGATATCTATCTACATATTTGATTGTGATTTATAAATTTCAAATATTGAATCAAATTTACCATCGCAATTGATATTTTAGAGCGGTAAAAATTTTTAGATTTGTAACGATCCCTATCCTAACCGGTGTTGGAGCACTACACATGGTCAGCATAACTGACTATTACCCTCTACATCATACTAACAAGGAGATGGTTTGTCCTTTGGGACCTGGATTTTCATGAAACTTTGCACACAGTTTTTATTCATCATAAAAACAAGCCCTTCAGTGTTCTTTTTCCAGAATGGGCCTTTTTTCACCTACTTCCCATATAACCCCTGTGTTCAAAAGTAGGCAGTTTCCTATAAAAAGTCGTTTTTGGCCTCATTTTCAAAAAATTCCTCTTTGGACCGTATTGCACTTAGAAATATCTGGAAGTTCGCATTTTTTTCGTTTTTCTAAGTAATTTTGAAAAAAATTATTTAAAAATTTTTTTGAATTGTTTTAACTATGAAAAATTAAGGTTTTTAAAATCAATTTTTAGCATATTTGGGTTACAATATACATGGACAAGATCATTCAAAAAAATTTTTCAACACATTTTTTTTAAAAGTACTTAAAAAAACGAAAAAAATGCGAACTTCCAGATATTTCTAAGTGCAATACGGTCCAAGGAGGAATTTTTTGAAAATGAGGCCAAAACCGGTTTTTTATAGGAAACAGCCTACTTTTTAACACAGGCATTATATGGGAAGTAGGTGAAAAATGGCCCATTCTGGAAAAAGAAAACTGAAGGGCTTGTTTTATGATGAATAAAAACTGTGTGCAAAGTTTCATAAAAATCCAGGTCCCAAAGGACAAACCATCTCCTTGTAAGTGTGGCCATACGGGCAGTGTTAACAATAAAAACATCTTCAAGTGAATGAATACTGAAAGCTAACGTAGATCCTAAAAACTTCCTGGGGAAATCATCTACAAGGCGTAACTATCATTAAGTGCTCTAGGTATCCACTCTGACCCCATGGGTGTCGAAATATTTAGCAAAAGAAAAAAATTATTTAAGTCCATTTTACGTGTGGCTACACAGCAGGGTAGTTTTCTGGTACCGAATGATGAGTAAAAACATCAATATTTCCTCTGAATAGGCCTTCCTACGAATACCTACCGCCCAAGAATTGAATTGATCCATTAAGCTACCTGGGACAACGACTCATCAGTGTCAAGGACCGATATTTATTTATCTTTCTCGATGCAATCAAACTACCTCCGTCAGGCTCAAATAAGATTTTTTCCAATCATTCTTTATTTTTTGACTTTGTATTGCCCAGCATAAATAATTAATATCAGTCAAATGTGACTTTGTATTATATATATTTATTAGCGTCTGCAGGGAATGAGAAACACTGGATGGGATTCAAAGTTTTGTTTGAGACAAGAAGGTTCGGAAAAAATATTTTTAGTACAATGGAAAGATTTTTGAATAAGCACATAACCACATAAACAAAAACTATTTTTACTTTTTTCACTTACTTTTGTATTTTTTAAGCGGCTGTGCACGCATTTGTCACATATCATGAAAAAATGCCAAATTTTTGCAAAAAAAACAAAAAATTTTGTGACTGCAGAGTTTGGTACGGCGATTCAGTTCCAAGATATGCAAATTTGAAGTTTAATCTTTTTTAAAATATGCTGATGTGTTAGATCTTACAATAGTTGCTCTAAGAATACAGTTTTTTCAAAGTTTGGGCGAAGCTAGCTAGAATATTGGAGAAGAAGTCCTAAAATTTTGTTCTGCCTCTACACTTTATTTTTGAGTGCTACTAGTAATGTCTTCGTTCTTTTTTAGCATGATTCTACTTCTAACGCCCACTCATTTTAAATGATACAACATCCAAAAACGATACGATATCGATAAAATCAAATTCAAATATCGCTATACGATACGCAATACGACATGAATCAATTTGTGACGATATGATATCGATACTTTGAAAATATCGGCTAGCAAACACGTCTACAAAATCTGTTCGGCACTCACTGTTAAACTGTTTGGTACAATCTACCACACTCAGTCGCGATGGAGCACTCGTGCGAGTAGGACGTGTTTGTGAACATAGTCTCATCTGCTTGTGCCTTTAAATATACACTCAGCACATGTCGTTTGAGTGTGAGATGGTGGTTATTCTGACCTCATAAGTGCTAATAGCGCTCCTGATTTAGTGAATTAAATTAATTAATAATTGAATGCAATAACGAGTGAAGTTACTTCGGCAATCTCTCCCTCAACCGTACAATCTACTGGTATCTGATGCTTTAGCTCAGCTTCCTCAGCCTCCTCGTGACACACCGTACTCCAAAGTCATGAAATTGGATAAATATCCCTCAAAAGAACAAGCTGTAGTTATGGACGCCCTGGAAAAAACTTCTATTCGTGATTATGCTATTGCGATTGGAAGTATAATTGGTCCCAAGAATTTATTATCTATTTCCAGAATTTACAACAAGAGAATTTGCGTGTGTGTAAACAGTATAGAAATCGCTAAGCATTTAGTCAACGTGACGAAACAAGTGTTTATCAACAACATACCCGTAAGCATCAAATCCTTGGTGAAAAATCGACTAACAGCAAAAAGGTTTATTATTTCTAACGTCTGTCAATGGATTGCGAATGAAATTATCATCGAGGCAATTAAAAATCGTGAAGTAAGAATTTTAGGTAAGGTTACAGCCATCAAAACTGGAATCACAGATGAAGGGTACGATTTAATTAGCCATCGTTGACAAATTTACATAGATGAAGAAGATGTGGGCAAGATGCTTGGAGAGTTAAAATTCACGATTGAGAGCGTTAACTATAACTTCTACTTATCATCTGAGAAAATCAAGTGCGGTAATTGTGGTATCAAAGGTCACATTAGAAAAGACTGCCATAATTTAATGATAAAAACGTCGATTTGGGAAATGCTGGATTCTTCGGATTCGTCTACTAGTGACTGTTACCATAAGAAAAGCTCAAGAATTGAGGCGGAGGAAAAAAATTCCTCGATGGGCTTGTCACGGAACCAATCCACCGAAAATAAACCTTGTACCACCAAACTTAAAAGTCAAATCGAAAAATTATTCGGCGACGATGAGGACAGTAGCAAAGATTTTAAGAAACTGTACAAGGGACTACGGCCCTGGAAAAAGGTTTTAGATGATGAAAAGAGTGAGTACGAATTAATGTACTACGATTATATTGAGCTCAGAGTAGTAGCCCGGAAAGAAAATGTGGACTTAGATAATTTACTGACAGAACGGTTTGGTGTTGATCCCGAAGAGGCAATCAAGTGCCAGGAATCTGTGTACCCCGTCATTATACGTGATGGCAAGGTGTTGGGAAGAAAGGTTAAAGACAGAATTTTTAGTCTTTGTGCGAGGTTATCATCCCTTATTCCAGAAGAAGAAAATACGGAAGCAGACAAGAGAGCAGAGATGTGTGTTGACTCTCAAGAGGACGCGACACCTCAAACTAACTCGATTCCAAATACATAAGTGAAGTTATAACTAAACTGTTATGTTACTTTAGTACTAAATAATTTTTGTAATGTAAACTGCTTTTTATAATAATTTATTTTTATATTTTTATGATTTGCTATATGGGCTGGAAGGCCTAGGTAGGCGTTAAATAAAAAAAAAAAAAAAAAGAATCTACCGCACTATGCCTTCCGTGTAGGCCAAAAATAAATAACAAATGTATATAACGAAAGTATGTATATGAGTAAAGGGCAAAAAGTCGGTCATTTTTGGTATAGAATTATGATAAAAAAGTGCGTCCGAAACAATTGTCACGGTTTTTAAAATGTAAAAATAAATTATAATAAATAATGAAGATTCTAATACTCTATATACAGAGTTTTATTTATTTCCCAAAATGTTTATCAATCTTCATCAAGTAGAGGCTAAAATCATTCAGAGTTTGAAAAAAAAAGTATTTTTCAGAAAAAAAACACTGTTACTTAATAGTAGGATGAATGGATGCTAAAAAATTCTACTGCCGTGATCAATATTGTTAATAATAACAATAAATAATAATTTTTTATTGGTGCTGAAACATAATCATATCTGGTTAAAAATGCACCTTATTTGAGTTTTTAACTTTTAATTTTATTCAAAAATCTATGTTTTCATGATTTTAGTTCAATTTGAATCATTAAAAGTAATAATACAATTAGTTTTAAGCGAAGTAAAAGGTGGCACCAATTGCGCGTTCGACGCCATATTTCTACAGAATAGCTTGCAGTGTGACAGACGTGTTGTGGACAGACGTGTCGACACAGACTTGATTTGTGGTTAAGATTTGCAATAAAAACGTTTAATTCTTTTGAAAAAAGTTTTTATTACACAATAGAAAGTGATATACCTGGTGCTATGTTTTTTACTTCGCGAAATTCAATTTTGAGGTTAGTTTTTCGATTTAACCGACGGTTTTTTTGCTAAGGTGCGTGACAGACGTGAGTTGAATTAAGGTACACTTTGATTTTTGGAAACTTTATTTGACTTTTCATAAAATATTTGAAAATTTATAACTTTTGATGAATACTATGTAATTAATGACTCTTTTATCAACAAATTTGTGCGAATGAAAAAATAATTATAGTAGTTTTTCAGTAAAATAATTCAACATTTGTGCGTGTGACAGACGTGAAACCAAAATCTAATTAATTAGATCATTGCATATGAGCAGGGTTAGAAAAAAATGCCACCAGTACGCTCTGTGGAGACGCTACTGGTAAGAACCTCCTCATTTAATCATTACAGTATAACTATGTAAAGGGAGTTCTTACCAATGGCGACACCATCGGAATTTTTTTCTAACCATTCTCATTAAAAGCAATGAAAATTTAACGATGAATAAAAATTTTCCTCGGTAATTTAAGAATTGAAGAAGTGAATCAGTCTTTACTATTTTACTGTAAATTTGTTTTTTAACCTCGTGTATCGCAAGTAATAACTTCACTCAAAAACTTCTGTCGGTCAGAAGGCGGCAGCTGTGTCCCTTAATGAGAGGCACGCGCTGTGTCGGTGCATAGCCGGCAGGCTCTGACAGCCTGAGGCCGGCACAATCTTTCGAAGTAAGCAGTTCGCGTTGCTCTTATGTAGCGTGAGCCGATCGAACCGGAAAAATAGTTATTAAGAAAAAAACAATTCAATTATATTTAAAAGAAAACCGTAAACCTAAAAGTAAGGTTAGAAATGATAAATAAATTTAATTTTTTTAAAATAATTATGCATAAATTAAAAAAAAGTATGCCACTGCCCCGGTCTCCCCTAACCCGGAGAAATATACCATTAAATTAATGCTTTTCTTAGATATTGAATCGATTAAGCAATTCAATTGATCTTGACTTAAAACGAAAGGCATATTACTTGACGAAGAGCCATCCATAATTTCTACAGCAAAAACATTTAACCAATTTGCTATGTTATTTTAGGTTAGAAAATTTTTTAGAAACGCATGCACTTCAAACATTCACTTTGTGCAAAATGATTTTTATCATACTTACTCTTTTCAAACAGTATTTATCCACGAAAAAACACAATTGAATTGTTTTTTTCTTAATAACTATTTTTCCGGTTCGATCGGCTCACGCTTCATAACAGGTCATAACAGCAACGCAAACTGCTTACTTCGAAAGATTGTGCCGGCCTCAGGCCGGCTATGCACCGACACAGCACGTGCCTCTCATTAAAGGACATAGCTGCCGCCCTCTGACCGACAGAAGTTTTTGAGTGTTGAGTCCCTCCGATGAGAGCCAAAAGAACGGCGGGGGCTCCCAGCGCAATCGACCAGCGCGCATAGCAGATCTGCTGTGAGATGCGCGCTGGTCGCTATGCGCAGGGAGCAACCTCGCCGTTTTTTTGGCATTGATCGGAGGAAATCAAGTTAAATCTTGCGATACGAGATTAAAAAAGTGTATACATCACCCGGCACACTTTAGTCCCACGGTGAATAATATACTATTTAGCTGAATTCAGACATGATTTTATACAAAATTTGAGGTTTGACATGTGACAGACGTGAAATTTTGAAGTGTTTTTTGCAAATATCTCATAAAATAATAAAGCTAGGAGATTAAAATTTGGATGTTATCTAGATTTTTTTATTTAAACTATGATAAAATTTTATTTGAAGTGATATAATTTTTTATGTTTCGTTACAAAAACTCCGGACGTCGGTTTGACCGGTTTTTTGCTCTTTACTCGTATACACTCGCATGTATGGATGTCAGGATTTATTATGCATACCATTCACTGTAAGCACAGCAATATTAGATTCTCGAAGTCCAACGATATTTGAAGCTATGCACTGATATTTTCCTTGATCTGATTGCTTAACATCATTTATCATAAGATTACCACCATCAACTAGTGAATACCTGTAATAATATAAAAGAATAACTTATTAGTTTTTTTTTAATTCATAAAAAACGTAAAAAATAGTAAAATAATTTTTTTTTTTTTTTAAGAGCATGAAATAGTAATTCTATTTTAACAGATAGATACTCGGAAGCTATCAGCGGTCAACGATTGTTTGTCTAAACCTTTAAAACGTTTCAGTTGTATTCGCTATGTGTACGTGACCCTCAGCGATCAGGGTGGCGGTTTTTGTAAGTATCGACTTGGAAAACTCCCGTCTGATTTGCATGGGAGCTGAACGAACATAACCTTCAACAATCTTCAAAGTCGATACTTAGACCTCAAACCGCATAGTGCGCACAGTCGCGCCCATAGCGAATAAGAAAGTACTCGTTACTGTAAAGGTATAGAAGTCAGAAAATTAGTCAGGTGGTGTCCCAAGCCTCCCCGTAACAGACCATTCAAAATTTTAGTAAAATCGAAATTTGTACAGACTTTGTGTAACCTAAGCAAAATATAAGTAATGTATGTTGTATAAAAATACATAAGTTTATAATTAAGCATTGTACATTAGTTTAATATTACAAATAGAAAAAAGAATGAAATAAAACTACATGGAATAAAATGACAATAATAATAATAAAAAATGAATATAATATAATACAATATAAAGGTATACATTCACGGAGAGAAGGTTTCGACGTTGCTACCGAACTAGTTTGACAGTTTCCCCTAAATGAGTTTCGGTAGTAATCGCAAAAAAAGTTTAGCAGAAACTACCGACAAAAATTTTAGCTGAAACTGCTAAATTTTTTTTTGAATAAATGCTAAAAATTGTCATGGAGATGATACTTATCCCTTATACACGAATTCGTACAGTACCGAAAATATTTGTGAAGGGAAAAAACTAATGAACAGTAATTAACTATGGGAGTTATGATTCTATGAGAGGGAAAAATAATTTCAGGAAATTCAGTTTGGAAATCGAAGAAGGGAGTGGGTTTTTAGGGGTGAAAAGTGGTTTTTCGCATTTTCTGAAGAAACTACACGTTTTATTAAAAAAGTTGGAATATAAAAGTTGTAGATAATTAAAAAACCTACAACTTTTGTTCTGACATTTTTTTTTACATAACCTCAAATTTTTCGAGAAAAATTCAAAAAACCACTATTTTCGTTTTTGATTTTTCCTTATCGCAAAAATTAATTAAATTTAACAATATTTGGTGGAAGTTTAGCATTTTATGTGCTAAATAGGTAGTTTTTTTTTTTTTTTTTTTTTTTTTTTTTTTTTTGAAAAATATTGAATGGTTTCGGAGATCTCGTCAAAAAACGTGAAAAATTTTTTTTTTCATGTATTTGGGTACTTTGATACAATGCTTATAGAAAATTCTGCTTGGGCTCATTTTTTTCTTTGAATTTTAAATTTTTTGAAAAAAAAAATAGTAATAATAATGTTACCAGAGAAAAACATCCGGAAAAATGCGAAAAACTGAAAATAATATTTTTTACATGTAATGTATCTGTATATACTCAATTCTAGGTTAATATCAACGTTCAATTTGTACAAAATGTAATAAATATAAATTTATTTTTTTAGTAACCAAAGTTTTTGTGTTATTATTCATTAATTTTTTTGTATTAATAACCTTTGTTTAAAAAAATTATTGCAATATTTATTTATAAAAATTGTACCGTATCGTAATTTTCAGACTATTCGAATGTATTATCACAATGTACTTACTCATTTTAGAAAATTTATGCAAAAAATACCGGAAAATATTAATTAAAATTTTTTTATTAACTCGAAATTGAATCCGAGAAAAAAAACCTCGACTTAACAAATGTCAGTTCTTTAACTTTCAATGTTTTATTAGTTTTTTTCGACACTTTTCGTAATTGAACATATTCGACAATAAAGTAATAGTACATAGAAAAGTATATGTTACTATAAACACAACTTTTAACAATAAAAATTGACAAACAATGCATTATTTATGACAAATAATATCAACATTGTGTAAAAAATATTGTTATCAGTTTTTCGCAATTTTCCGGATGTTTTTCTCTGGTAACATTATTATTATTATTTTTTTGATTCAAAAAATTTAAAATTCAAAGAAAAAAATGAGCCCAAGCAGAATTTTCTAAAAGCATTGTATCGAAGTGCCTGAATACATGAAAAAAAAAATTTTCACGTTTTTTGACGATTTCTCCGAAACCATTCAATATTTAAAAAAAAAAAAAAAAAAAAAAAACTACCTATTAAGTACATAAAATGCTAAACTTCCACCAAATATTGTTAAATTTAATTAATTTTTGCGATAAGGAAAAATCAAAAACGAAAAAAGTGGTTTTTTGAATTTTTCTCGAAAAATTTGAGGTTATGTAAAAAAAATGCCAGAACAAAAGTTGTAGGTTTTTTAATTATCTACAACTTTTACATTCCAACTTTTTTAATAAAACGTGTAGTTTCTTCAGAAAATGCGAAAAACCACTTTTCACCCCTAAAAACCCACTCCCTTCTTCGATTTCCAAACTGAATTTCCTGAAATTATTTTTCCCTCTCATAGAATCATATAAACAACCAACTTCCACAGTTAGTTACTATTCATCAGTTTTTCCCAATTTTCTTTTTTTTACCAGTATCGGTACTGTACTAAATATCTTTTCTTTATAATCCAGACTTCATACCTGGTGACCAGGTCGAACTTAACTTCCAGGAGATGAT
This sequence comes from Encarsia formosa, assembly GCA_038277355.1. Taxonomy (NCBI): domain Eukaryota; kingdom Metazoa; phylum Arthropoda; class Insecta; order Hymenoptera; family Aphelinidae; genus Encarsia; species Encarsia formosa. Next base: position 76,916,206 of record CM076186.1, read on the forward strand.
TTCCCTTGAATGTTTTTACGAATATCTATTGTCCAGAGTTCGTACCTGGTACACCAGGTCGACGGAATCTCCCCGGAGATGATTTTACCTGGGAGTTTTTGCGAATATCTACGGCTTACTATCCAGGGTTTGTACCTGGTGTACCAGGTCGACGGAATCTCCCCGGAGATGATTTTACCTGGAAGTTTTTACGAATGTCTACGGCTTATTATCCAGGGTTCGTATCTGGTGAACCAGGTCGACAGGATCGTTACGGAGATGAGTTTCACTGGGAGTTTTTGCGAATATCTACGGCTTACTATCCAGGGCTCGTACCTGACGCACCAGGTCGACGGAATCTCACCGGAGATGATTTTCCCTGGAAGTTTTTACGAAAATCCATGGCCTATCATCCAGGGTTCGTACCTGGTGCACCAGGTTGACGGAATCTTCCCGGAGATGACTTTAACTGGAAGTTTTCACAAATATCTACGGCTAATCATCCAGCGTTCGTACCTGGTGCACCTGGTAGGAACCTTGGACAATAGATATTCGAAAAAACATTCTAGGGAAATCATCTCCTGGAAGTTAAGTTCGGCCTGGTCACCAGGTATGAACTCTGGATAATAAACAAAAGATATTCGTATAAGAACTTCCACAGGATATCATCTCCATGACAATTTTTAGCATTAATTGCCAAAAAAATTTAGCAGTTTCCGCTAAAATTTTTTTCAGTAGTTTTTAGCGATTACTACCGAGCCCACCCTGACCCTTCTGGAGTCAAAAGATCCTGGGGAAATCATCTCCAAGGCGTAACTATCACCAAGTGCACCAGATGTCCACCTTGACCCTTCCGAAGTCAAAACTTCCTGAGGAAATCGTCTCCAAGGCGTAACTATCACCGAGTGCACCAGGTATCCACCTTGACCCTTCCGGAGTCAAAACTTCCCGAGGAAATCTTCCTCAAGGCGTAACTATCACCAGGTGCTCGAGGTATCCACCCTGACCCTTCTGGAGTCGAAACTTACTGGAGAAATCATCTTCGGGGATACTTACCACCAGGTGCTCAAGATGTTCATCCTCTTGAAGTCAAAACGTCCTGGGGAAGCTATTTCCTGGAGCACTATGTGTCCACCCTGACTACACTGGATTTCTAACCTCTTGTAGGAATCATCTTTATACCGCAACTTCGGCCAGATGCACCAGTCCGCGCTCGGGCCGAAACCCTAGCCGCGCCCCCGACCGAATTCGTACCGAGTTCGGAAGCCGAATTCGGACTGACTTCGCGGCTACGGCAGCCGCATTACAGTGTTTGCTCGGGAAAGCTGAGCAGGCAAATAAGACGAAAATCATTCAGGCCAGATGGAGAGTTTTATTGAGTGCGATCACTATTGACTTCTTCCATTGATCAGAAAAGGCCGATGTAGATAAGGAAGTATTAAAGATTTTGCAGACGAAAGGACCAATAGATGGAAATCTGCTTAAATAAAGCTCTGAGGAAGAGAGTCAATGCCCACTGTCTGAGATGTTGACTGGCTGATAGCACGTGCGATGTCGTCCACTGTCACATCTACAAATGCAAAGTCTCTATAATCTTCCTCTTTTCCAAATTCATTCAGAAAAAGAGAAAGACTTATCGCCACATCATCAAAAGAGACAGAGGCAAAGTGAGCATTGAGATCTTCTACTGAGAAACTGCCCAGATCGGAGTCTGCCTCGGAAGAGATACCAAGATGCCTTAGTTCCTTCCACAGCTGTTGGGGATCAGTGATGTCCTTAAGGGCGACGGCACAAACTCCGTGGGACGTCCCTCGTCCGCCGTCCCATGTTTTGAAGCAATGCAAAGTGAACGCAGTGCCGTAAGGAGGGTAACGCGGGACGAGGGACCTCCTACGTCCCACGGAGTTTGTGCCATCGCCTTAAGCCTACGCCAATAGAAGTCAAATCTCGCAGATTCAATCTTCTCATGTGCAAAGTCTCGCGCTTGTCTGAATAAAAATAGTTTAATGTCGAGTCTCGAGCGTCGATAACGCCTGTAGAGTCTGTCTCTTTCAGTCAACAGGACACGATGGTATGGAGTAAACCACGGATGGCAATTCTTGCTTTGTTTGAGGGTTTTCAGAGGAGCAAAATTATCAAGAGCAACAGCAAGTTTGGAGTATAAACAATCCACCCTCTCACTAAGGAAACTCGTCTCATCCGTGAGTACAGACCAATTACATTTAAGTAAAAAATTATTCAAAGCCCCAGAGTCAACAGATTTAAAATCCCTGTAAGTTAAGTAATTTGCTAAAGACAAGTACCACTCAGCGCGCTGCAAGCGCGCATAGGAAAAAAAACAATGATTGTAACCTCAAAAGGCACTTTTCGAATATTTTAAAAACTGCTCCACCAATCAGCTCACAAATAAAATCTTACATTGAAAATCTCACCAAACTGGCGATAGCTCCCTTTTAAAAAGGGATCCTGGGGTTTGTATGTCAAGGGTAACAGTCAGTAGTGTCCTGCAATAAAAGGTGAATCTGTCTTTCAGTAGCTATTCACGGTGTCAAGTGTATCAACAAGAACCAGATCAAGCCACCTGTCCGAGTGAAAAGTGCAGCTTTGAGCAAAGGGCCGCAGCATTTACTCTCAGTTAATTTGTCTCCCATCTAAAAAAAATATTTGTGACTCAACTTCAGGTAGGAAAGTAGTAACGAAAGATTTTAGTCAAACAAGAGTTCCAAATTTTTATTTTTGCAACCAAGTCACGAGTAGTGCAAGTCTTGTCCTGGGCTCAGTTGGTAATCCAGGTGTTGCTTCCGCGTAGCGGCTGAAACTAAACTTGCGGACCAGCTGCTTAAATGTTGTGCTTTCTATAACCTCAAAAACAATTTCAGACTATTAGTATCTGTTAAACATTCATTACTGCACTAATTTAGCAGTATTAGAGAGAGAGATTTGATTTTGATTTGATTTATTTATTTCAAGCATAGGGAGAACCCTACCATGCTCGTAGATGCAGTTACATTGAGTGTATTTTACAATAATCTAATTATAGCATACAAGTGTATAGTGTTAGTTTTTTTTTTTTTTTTTTTTTTTTTTTTGTAACTACAAAAATAATTATAATGAAAATTGTTGCGGCGGTCTTCTGTGTGCGAGTAAAATGAGGGTGAAGCTTGGGGGATCAGAGTCGGGCGCGGGGAGGATGTAAGATGGGGGAAAGTATGAAGTGTAAAGGGGGAGGGATGAGTGTTAGATTTTCGGTGTGGGCTCTATGTATCCACTCTTCACAGTCAAGTTTGAAGAGTGCGGATCTGAGAGAATTTTTATAGTTTTGAATGGTTGTGAAGTTGGAAAAGATGGAAGGAAATCTGTTTATTGTGTGGAATGATTTAATTGTGAATGAGTTTTTGTAGGATAAGGTACGAGAGTTGGGGATAATGAGGGGGGGGGGGTCGTGGACGGCGGTTTGAACGTCTTGCTGCGACTTCTCCAGGGTCAATAGTAAATTTGCTGAAGAGGTGGGGGGTTTTTGTGTTTGGATGATTGTGATGGCAAGAGATGTGGTGAGATATTCGCGCCGGGCCGCTGCCGAAAGCCAATTCATGGAGAGTCGATAATGGGTGACATTAGCCATGCGGGGGATGGAACCGTGAGCAAATCGGGTGCAGGCATTTTGTAGGGTGTGTAGTTTTGTAGACTGTTGTTTGTTTAGATTGGTTAGGATGGGTGTGGCATAGTCGACGAGGGGTAGTAGCAACGATTTGGTGAGGAGAGTGCGGGTGGGTCGTGATAGTGATTTGCGGAAATGACGCAGGGAGTAAAGGGCGAAGTGAACACGTTTAGAGGTCTCTTTAATTTGTTTCGACCAGTTTAGGGATGAGGTGATGTGGATACCTAGTGATTTTATGGAGGAGGAGTATGGGATGTGTTTGCCGTTTATGATGAGGGGAGGGAAGGTGTTGGGGTCAATTTTTGATAGGTATTGTTCACTAGCTATTAGCATGAGGGTGGTTTTGCTGGGGTTTAGTTGTAATTGATTTTGAGATGCCCAGTAGGCAATCGATTGGGCATCTTGAAAGAGAAAGGAGATGAAGTGATGAAGTTGGGAGATGGGGGCATGAATGTAAATCTGTTGATCGTCGGCAAAGATGGCATAATAGGAAAAGAGTATGAAGAGTCTGAGGTCGTTTATAAATAGGACAAAGAGGAGGGGGTCAAGTACGCTGCCTTGGGGGACTCCAGAGGTGGTTGGGAGCCATGTTTCGTGTTGGCCATTCTCAAGACGTACAGCCTGGCTTCTACCGGTGAGGTACGAGTAGAACCAGCTTATAACACGGTCCGAAAAACCTAGTTTGCGGAGTTTGGTGAGTAGGATGTGATGAGGGATGGAATCAAAGGCTTTGGAGAAGTCAAATGAAATGAGGATGGTGATTTTACGGTCGTCTATGGCTTTGCGTGTGTCTTCGAGAATACCGAGCACTGCGGTTTGGGCGGAGTGGTGCTTTTTGTATGCATATTGAAAAGGGTCGGTTAGGTTGTGGGTTGTGATGAAGTTTGTAATTTGGGTGGATACTATTTTCTCTAGAAGTTTGGAAAGTTCTGGAAGTAGGGCTATGGGTCGTGTGTCTGAGGGTGAGGTGGGGTTGGGGACTTTTGCAATGGGGATAATTGATGCTTTTTTCCATTCGGTGGGAAAGAGCCCAAGGGAGAGGGATGAGTTAAAGATGTATGTAATTTGGGGTAGCAGGGTGGGGAGGGCAAGTTTGAGCATTGTGGATGAGAGGTAGTCGGCGCCCATACCTTTCGAGCTAGAATTTACGAAGGTTTGCCATATTATGGTTTCATCGACGGGGGTAAAGTCAAGTTGAGGGAGAGGGGTGGTGGGGGAGGTGTAGATAGGATTTGTCTGAGATGATATTCAGTTAGCGGTTGGGAGTTTTGAGAGATGGAGGCGAAATGAGAGTTGAGAGTGGTACTATCGAAGGTTGTGAGAGGTGAGGGTCGGGGAGGCGGAAGAATGTTGGTTCTACGTATTGCTTTCCATACTGAGTGGTGATTAGGTGAGTTTTCGATGATGTTGGAGATGTGAGAGTCTTCAAGGTTCTTAAGGTCATTTGTGATTTTGTTACGCAGTGCTCGGTATTCAGAGAAGAGTTTGTTGGAGTGTGACCTCACAGCACGCTGGTAAAGTCGGTCACGATTGTCCATCTGAGTGCGTATTGTACGGATGATCCAAGGTTTGTCGTGGGGTTTTATTTTAAGTGGTGTATTAGGTGCAAGGAGGTCAAATGACTCCAGTGTGAGTTTTGTAATGGATTTAACTGTTGAGTCGAGGTTTAAGGGTGGAGGACAGGGTGAGGTAATGATGCAATTCACAAGGCGTGGAGGTGGGGCAAAGATTTCAGTGAGTTTTGTTTGTAAGATATTTTGTAAGGTGGGGAGATCAATTTTCTTGAGGTTGCGCGTGGTTAAGGTTTTCGTGGGGTGGGGGGGGGGTTGCATATTTAACTTTAAAGAAATGAGGTCATGACCTGGTGTAAGCGGGGTGTCGGATTGGGAGAAAGAAATGTTGTTTGTTGAGCGGGTGATAAAAAGATCGAGGCAGGTGTGGTGAGTGGATCCATCGTGCCATAGAAGGTGATGGGTGGGTTTTTTGCTAACAAGAGTAAGACGGTTTTCTTCGATTAGGTCATTTAGAAAGGTGGAGGAGAAGTCAGTTTTGGTCATATCAATGTTGAAGTCGCCAGTTATGACTACTTCGTCGTGTAGAGGTATGTGGGGGTGATAGAGTTGAAAAAGTTGGTGGGGAGGGGTGATTTTGGGGGGCGGTAGAGAACTGCAAATAAAAGGTTTTTATTTTTCAGTTTTATGGATAGTGCTAAGAATTCGGGGTGAGTTTAGGTAGTAACGGGTGATTTCGCTATTTGTTCGACTTTGAAGTGAGAGCGGAGGTAGATAGCTACGCCTCCTCCAGGCCTTCCAAAGCGATCGTGGTGAAGAAGTGTGTAGCCTGGTATGGTGTACATGTGAACGGGTGTATCATGTGGGATAGTTAGGGCGATTATGTCGTAGTTCTCGCTGATGATTTTGTATTTTAATTCAGAGTAGTGAGCAGATAGGTGATTTATATTTACATGGGCTATGTGAACTGAAAGTGTGGGGGTGGGAGGTGGTTTTTGTGTAAGTGGTAGATAAGAAGAGGGGTAGTTCTGGGTGGGTGCTTGTGAATTGCTATTTTTCAGGAGATGTTTTGAGCAGGAGGGGAGGGCAGGGTGGATTGGTTTGGTAGTGGGTTGTTGTGATTTGTAGTGCGAATGTCGAGCTCTATGAGGGAAAATGAGAGTGGATTTGTAATGGAGTGTTCGAAGCGGGTTAGGTCGAGGGGGGTGAAGATTTTGACGGGATTTTCGTGGGGGGAAGAGCGTAATAGGAGCATGTTGCCACGTATTATTGGACCTGGGAGTTTGAATTTTTTTGTGAGTGCGCGCGCTTCTTGTGTGAGGGCGTAAAGTGAGGGTGAGCAGATGGAGTTCATGTAAACGGGTATGTTAGAGCCGTCGGTAAAGAGTTAGGTGTTGGTGATGTTGTAGAGTTTGGATTTGCGTTCCATCACAAAGTCACGTACAGCGGGGGAAGAGAATTTTGCCACGATAGAGGGGGGTTGATCGCTACGGTTACGTTGGGGGTTGCGGTTGTTGTTTGAAGTTTTGTATTCCCAAATTCGTACATTTAGAACGTGATTTATTGCAGTTGAGCGGTCTAGGAAATCAAGTAAGGTTTTGAGGGCGGACATGGGGTTTGAGGTGAGGTTAGCGGGGATACCTGAGAAGCGTATTTCGCATGGATCTTGCTCGAGAAGGCGGTGTTTAAGGGTGTTGACCTCATTTTGGATTTGTCGGTGAGGCTGAGGATGCAAGCGGAGTGGGAGAGGGAGAAACAATTTCCGCACTGTTTAGAAGACTCGCCGCGTTTGAGTTGTTTGTGGCAGACTGGACAGGTACTGGTGGCGGTGACTACATTCATGTTTACTGGTGCTGGAAAGAGTAGGCGGTGTAGTGTAGTGTGGTAGATGGTGGGCAGCAGTATTTAGTGGCGCATGGGCTCGCAAGCGCACAGTAAGCAGGTGTTGTTGTAGCGTGCGACGGTGTGCCGCGGATAGCGTGTAACGGGCCTGCAAGGGAGCTCAGCGGTGGCCGTGGCGCACAGACGCACAGTACGATAGGTAGGTGATAGTGTGCAAAGGTGTTGGCCAGAGGTGAGCAGCGTGTGACGGTGTCTGTAGCAGACGGTGGCGCGATGTTAGGCAGTAGGCTTGAAGGCGGTACCGCGCAAGCGTAGTGGGGTCGGCACAAGCACGTTGTGGTTTGCAGGTAGGCAGGCTGACAACTGGAGCGTAATTATCTCCTCGCTGGTAAGTGTTGCCAACTAAGTTTCGTCAAACTATAAGCTGGGAGTTAACCTCAAAACTTGGAGCCAGATTTTTCCGAGACCTCTAGCTCGTTTTTAGTAGAGCCAAGGCGTGTTTCTTTATTTTCGCAAGAGCCAGAAGGTCGTCCGGGAAAATCTGAAACAAAAAGTCCACTCGTGGCGGATGCGGCGAGAGTGAGTATAAGGCAGAAGTACGGAGCTAAATAGAAGCGTGTGGCACTTACCAGAGAGAGAGAGAGAGAGAGAGAGAGATTGATTGATTGATTGTCTAAAATTTTTAATATCAACCTTGCGGTGGTACCCTATGTGGCCGCTCAAGTAGTTACAGAGATAGATTACAAAATAAAAATATAGTAATAGAGTATGTTCGCAGCAGTACAGTTTTTGATATGGCGCTTACGACAAGATGAATAATTAAAGTTAAGATCGTAGATTACAAAATGGAGATATAATAATAGAGTATGTTCGCAGCAGTACAGATTTTGATATGGTGCTTGCAACAAGATAAATAATTAAAGTTAAAATAAAAAAATAAAATAAAAAGAAATGTTGCGAGCTATAAACAATGCGTTCGAGTAAATAAATTATTATACAATGCAATAATTATAACAAGTAGTATGCGATTACAGTGCCGGGTATTCAGTACAAGTAGGATGGAAGTTGATGTTAAAAGCGGGGTCGTAGGGACTGAGGGAGGATAGGCGAACAAGGAAGGTTAGGTGGAACGACAATGAGTCTTTCGGGGTGACAGCGCTCAGCCCAGTCCCTGCGATCACGTTCAAGGAGAGTAGTTTGCAGCAAGTATTTGAAAGATTCGATGGATAGATGGTCAAGATCGCGTCTGCCGAGTGAATTGATTATGCGGGTGACGTATCCAGGGAAACGAGCAGGGAAAGAGTTTTGTTGAGTAGCAGTGCGAGCGGGCGGGACGTTGAAATAACCTACGCCCGTGCGCGTTGAACGGGTGACAGAAGGGAGCGTTTCGTAGAGGTAAGAAGGCATGTGCGTCTTGATGACCCTGTGCGCAAGTGATCCGATGAAATATTCGTGGCGACGTTTGACGGAAAGCCATCCGAGGGCGAGCCGGTATGGCGTGACGTTCGCCATCCAAGGGATGTTGCCATGTACGTGGCGCACACACGCATTAAGGAGGCGATGTAGTTTGAGATTTTATTGTGACGTGAGATCGTGGTACACCGCGCACGCGTAATCGAAGTGAGGAAAGATGAGGGACTCGACAAGTTTTTTCCGAAGAGGTTTGGCCAGGGCGTGTCTATAGAATCTAAGACTGTGTAGTGAACCATGGACTCTACTGGAGATGGCGTTTATGTGATCCCTCCAGTTGAGCGTGGGGGTGATAGTGACTCCAAGGCATTTGAGTTTTTCAGTGAAGGAAATGGGCGTATCGTCGATGAAGATGAAAGGAAGTGCTTGCTCTTTGAGAACTTTCAAGTAGCACCCGCTGCCGAAGAGTATAGCCACTGTCTTGTCAGTGTTTAGCTTAAGTCCGTTTTCCTCGACCCATAAGAAGACGGCGGTGGCGTCGTGGGAGAGTTTGCGTGTAAGGGTGAGGAGGCCTTCGGGGGTGTTAGAGTGCTCACAATGGGGGGAGTAGTAAGGGGTGCATCAGCGGAGGGAAAGTCGAGCGTGGGGAGGGCTGAGAGGGCTGGTCTAAGGACAGGAGTGATGTCGCATGGTCTGAGTTGTTTGAGGTAACGAGAAGTAATACGTTGTGGTTTGGGTGGTGGAGTAGTGAGTGTATAATCTATTTCAATAAAATCGTGACCGTACGAAAAAGGATCTTTTGATTTACGATAAGCGGCCAGACGGCTGGTATCATTGATGAGGAATAGGTCGAGCCACGTGTAGTGGGCGGATCCATCATGCCAGAGGGTGTGATGGGTAGGAGGTGAATCGACCATTAGTAAAATTATATCGAAAATATGTGGAGTTGTCGTTAACGCTGAGCATATCGATATTGGAGTCACCTGTTACGATTACGTGCGAATACACAGGTAAAAATTTTTCAAAATTGTCAAGAAAATTGATGGGTAACCCTGGGCGTCAAGTTCAATGTATAAACTGATCAGCTATCCCCCAAGCTCTAAACCCCAAGTTCCCTGGGCGCCGAGTTCAACAAATAAATTGATCGGCTATCCCCCTAGCTGTAAACCCCCAAATACCCTAGGCGCCCGACTTCAATAAAAAAACTGATCGGCTATCCCCCAAACTCTTATCCCCCAAAACCCTGGGTGCCCGAGTTCAACAAAAAAACTTATCGGCTATCCCCCAAGCTTTCAGTCCCCGAATACCCTGGGCGCCCGAGTTCTACAAAAAACTGATCGGCTATCCCCAAAGCTCTAAACCCCCAAAACCCTGGGTGCCCAATTTCAACAAAAAAAGCTATCAACAAATTTTTTTTTTTTTTTAACTAGAAAATAAAATCCATATCTTATTGTGGAACAAAAAAAAAAAAAAAAAAACACTTTTCATGGACTTGATATTCAAATACTATATAAAGTACGCTTAACTTCTAAAATTATTCTACTCGGTAACCAGAGTTTTGGGAGGTTTAGAGCTTGGGGGATAGCTGATCAGTTTTTTCGTTGTTTTAGGGCGCCCAGGGTATTTGGGGGTTTACAGCTTCGGGGATAGCTGATAAGTTTTTTTGTTGAACTCGGGCACCCAGGGTTTAGAGGGCTTAGAGCTTGGGGGATAGCCGACCAGTTTTTATGTTGAACTCGGGCACCTAGGGTTTTGGGGGTTTAGAGCTTGGGGGATAGCTGATAATTTTTTTTGTTGAAATCGGGCACCCAGTGTTTAGAGGGTTTAGAGGTTGGGGGATAGCCAACCAGTTTTTTTGTTGAAATCGGGCGCCCAGGGTATTTGGGGGCTTAGAGCTTGGGGGATAGCTAATTAGTTTATTTATTGAGCTCGACGCCCAAGGTTTTGGGGGTTTAGAGCTTGGGGGATAGCTGATCAGTTTATTTGTTGAATTTGGGCGCCCAGGGTATTTGGGGGCTTAGAGCTTGGGGGATAGCTGATCAATTTATTCATTGAACTTGACGCCCAGGGTTTTGGGGGTTTAGAGCTTGGGGAACAGCTGATCAGTTTTTTTATTGAACTCGGGCGCCCAGGGTATTTGGGGGCTGAAAGCTTGGGGGATAGCCGATCAGTTTTTTTATTGAACTCGGGCGCCCAGGGTATTTGGGGGCTGAAAGCTTGGGGGATAGCCGATAAGTTTTGTTGTTGAACTATTTCGAATTTTGTTGAATTTTTTGTTGAATTTTTAGATCTAGATTATTAATTTTATTTCAATATTACAGAGCACATTTCATGAAGTTAATAATTCTATTATTCTTATTAATAATCTAATTGATAATTCGATAAACTTACCGTTTGTTACTTTCTAACTCTAAAATGTGGCCATTTTTTTTCCACTGCAACAATGGTTCTGGATGACCTTTTGGTGAACCACATTCTAGCAAAGCTGTTTCTCCCGCTGCTACGCGAGTATTTTGTGGTTCCACACGAAATTCGTCACGCAGTACTGAAATCAATAAAAAATAAAAATTATAAGTTGATACTAACGTAATTCTTTATAATTCTATTTGTTTTTAAAAGATTTCCAATTTAAGGTCATTTTCTACCAGAGCAAGTCAAGTTAGAGACTAAAAAAAAATTATTACACCATATTGTTAACAATTGGTTATTAAAATTTATTTTTTAACTTTTTATGGCTTCTGAAATTATTTTCTACCAAAAAAACATTGACAATCACAACAAAACTTTTTTTAAAACTTTTAACCTCACCTTTGAATACCGTAGTTTTGGAAGTTATTCACGTGAAAATTATTTTTGTAAAATGATTGTAAAATTTGTAAAAGGTCAATTTTTTGCAGTTTCAAGAAATGAATTCTTCGATAGTGAAACTATACGTATGTGGTTTTTCTAAGGGATCTGTATTGTAGGAAGATAAATATCAATAATTTGGTACACTTTTTTAGCGTAGCGGCCATACGCGTAATAAAAAAAATTCAATCTTGAACTTGCTGTAACTTTTAAACTGTATGGTCAATTTTGATCAGACTTCGTAGAAATGTTTATTAATATCTAATAAGTACCTCCAGAAAATTTGAGCTGATTCTCTATTGTCATGCATTCGGTACAAAACCACCTTAAGAGTAACTTTATAATAAGAAAAATATTTAGGTGAGGTAGGATGCTCAGTGCATGATGTAGGCAACGGTCACGGTGGTAGTTTCTGTAAGTATTGTCGCCATAGGATTTTCATTGGGTTGGGGTGGAGAGCGACAACGGGTGACAACACTTACAGAAACGTCTGGCTGTAAATTCGAAGGAGCACTGCATTGTGCAAAGAGCAAATATCACTTTTTCCACATCGGACATCCTAAAGGCCGATTAAATTTTCTCCGAAAACATTGACCAGCCACGAGTCCTAATCGGAGAAATAAAGTCTCGACTGATGCTAGACCGGCAAAAGAATATAAAGTTGACTACTTTATTGAGTTTAGGCTTATTGATTCCCGATGCGATTACGGCTAGTAAGATCGACTGAGTCCCCGAAACACGTTATGCATGCAAGCTTCGCTCCAAAAACTTACTCAACTCGGGGTTCCGTAAGCGGAATTTTGAGAGTAGGGGAGTCAAATCATCTTAACTAGGTCACTAAAAAAGGATGTGTCGAATTTCATATATATTTTTGTAGATTCTGAATGGTTTATACCTCAAAACTGACGTCCAAAAATATTTTTTGAAAATTTCAATTTTTGAAAAAGTTATAAACAAATGAAATATAAGCCACTTTTTTTTTTAATTTACGATTTATTGACTAATTTTTAATGAAACCGGACAAAAATTTATTTACAACCTTATGAATACATACAATACAAGATTAAATCTTCTTTTCGTTACATAAATAAAATTATTATTTAGCAAAAAATAATCAATTTTGCAATCAAGAAATGGTGTTTTTACCAATTTCTTCTCTATTTGAATAGAAATTTTTTTCATATATCTTCCTATATTATATAAGGTAAGTGTGCCTAATATGGCCCCGTGCCTAATATGGCCCCCCCCTGTTATTTTGAATATGCCAGGTATGCGGCATCTCTGCAAGGTAGGAAGAAGTCAAAAACACTGAATTATGAAGTTTTCAGTTGTTTAGAACATTTTAAAATTATTTTTGCGCACGCCTAATAGCTAAAACTCGTTTCATATACATCCGTTATTATTTTACGTTGTAATTAAGTGGTCTGCCAAAATATTTAGACGCACCTGATCAAAATTTGAATAAGTACCTTCGATTCGTTATTGTTTCAGCTTTAAAACGCGACCTTAGTTTTTGTTCAACATGTTTTCTAACGGGTTTTATTCTTAAATAACTTTTTATTATGCAGTGTACCTAATATGGCCCCCCACGAATTAGTAGAAATACCGATATTAAGAGTCCTTAGTTTCATGTTTACTTTTTAGAAAATCCTATCCTAATGTTATTTAAGAAAAATATTTATTTATTATTAATTTGCCTAGGGGTAAAGACCCATTACAAATTGTTGAGCTCGATTTGCTCAACTGGTACATGCTATAATATCGCAAATAGTAGCAAAAGAGGGAGTAAAAAAAAAAAAAAAAAAGTTATAACTAGCATAAACTAAAATCTAAACAGAATTCAAACAGGCCCCATAGGGCGTACACACATAAAGTCTAGAAACATAAAGTATTAAACCAATCTTCCTCAAATATTAGTGACGGACCATTTGTACTCATCCAGCATATTCGTCAGTGACAAGTGATCTGAGACGTACAGCTGTACGTATAAAAAAGAATAAATTCGACACGCTTGCCTTATCTTGAAGGCCCAAAAGTTTTGACACATTATCGTTGCATAAGTACTTCCTCCGTAAGTTTGTGTATAAAGGACATCTTGTCAAGAAGTGCAGTAAATCTTCCTTCTCGTTTAAGTTGCAGAGCGTGCAGGTTTTGGAGACGTCGATCTTGTAGAATAAACCGTTAAGAGCAAAAGACAGCGTTAAACGACTTCCCAAGCGGCAGGCAGCGAAAGCTCTTATGAAAGAGATAGGTAGGGGCAAAGACAAGTACGGTTCTCTCCTCGGGTGGTCAAGATCTTTCATAAATAGAGTGTAGTTTGGGCAGAAGTTGGACAGTGAAGCTCTCTCGGCGTCTGAAGTGAAGCTCAATCTCTTCAAAACGCCATCAATCACGGGTAGAGCCAGGTCTATGATCTTCCTGTCGTCGTGTTGAATCAGGTACTCATGGCCAGCTCTCTTCAGATGATTCAGCAGCAAGGTTAGCCAGTTAAGATGGCTTGCATGTATCGATGTATCTGCCTCATTAAGTTGCTTCAACCTATCGTACATCCTTCTTGGGTATCTTTGTGCCTTCATTGCAAGCAGTTTCTGCCAATATCTGATGGCTCTCCGTATCACCATAACATCCAACCTAAACGAGCCTGTCTCCAGACGAAGGGTGTAGCTTGGGGTGTAGCTGGGCAGCATTAATAAGCGTTTGTAAAACAGCAATTGGATTTTCTCGATCTCCGTGACGTGCTTTAAGCCCCAAACTCCAGAGCCATACAAAGCCGTGGAAGTAACTGTCGCATCAAACAGTTTCTTGGCAGAATCCAAATTGATGTTGTTGCCGATGCGTAGAGTGTGCCAAATCGCACCAAGAGCTGATTTTCCCTTCCTTAGAGCGTTGTCGACAGTGGCCTTGAAGGAACCGAAAGACGTGAAGACTACACCCAAGTAGGTGAATTTCTTGACCATGCTGAGTGGCTTGCCATCGTACCTGAATTGTCTTTCACGCTTGGCTCTACCAGACTTCTGAAACTTCATAACCACTGTCTTGCTCGTGTTGACTGTGAGGTTCTTCAGCTCACAGTACTTCTGCAGGGTGTTGAGCTTGTCTTGCAGGTCGATAGCATTCCTAGCTAGGAATGTTGAATCGTCCGCGTAAAGCAGGATGTCCAATTCTTCCTCGATATTCAAATGACCGTGTTTCTTGAAGAATTCGATGATATCATAGAGAAAGATTGCAAAAAGTATGGGGCTAAGTGTGTCACCTTGAAGTACTCCCTCTGTGACCTCGATGTTTCCCGACTTAAGGTTATTACCTAACCTTACCCGCATGCCTGCCTTGTCATATAAGTTTTTCAGAACTTTTATTACCTTGTGGCTCACCCCAGCCTTGTGCAGGGTAGACCATAAAAGTGAGTGTGCCACCGAGTCGAAAGCTCGACGGAAGTCTACAAAAGCCGCATACAACTTTTCCTTAGGTTTACTCAGCTCAATACAAATCCTAGCTTGGAGAGTGAAAATATTATCCTCGCAAGCTCTGTTCTCTATGAAGCCTCCCTGACACTCAGGCAAAATGTTGTTACGTTCGCACCATATTGAGAGACGAGCCGAAATAAGTGCTGTGAAAATCTTTGAGATGTTGTCAGTGAGAGCAATACCTCGGTAGTTTAAAGGATCCAAAGGGTCGCCTTTCTTAAATAAGAGAAACACGTCCGAGGTACACCAACTGTCTGGAACGGTGCCCTCTTCGAAAACTCGGTTCAGGAAACTTGTCAAAAAGGTGACCCAATTAGGAGGAAGCCATTTATAGAAAGCGTTAGGGATTCCGTCGGGGCCAGGTGATTTACCAATCTTAAGATTTTTTAGTAAACTTCTGACTTCATTATTGAGAAACTCTGCGTCCAAGAAAGGGTCTCTCACTTCGGCCGGGTCGAGTTGTGATATATTCCTCTGCTGGTATATGTTTCTGTAAAAGTCTTCCAGCTTGGGGAGTTCGATCGGGCAGGAAATATTCTTTCTTGGGCATAATTTCTTGACTGTAGACCAAAAAACCTTCGGATTTTTGACGTTTGTAAGATCTGACTGGGTCTTCACAGAGCAATGCTTCTTCCTGCTTGAGCAGAGGTTTCTGTAGTTGGATCTGGCAGCCAGGAGTTCGGTCTTCGTAGTGGAGTCGTGTGACTTGCACGAAGCATGGTAAAGCCTGTTCTTGAGTTTCTTTGCTAGTCTGCAGTCCGCATCAAACCAGGGTTTATTGTTACGATGGCGTTGTCGAAGAGGATTGGCATAACGCACCATATTTAGTGCACTCGCCGCGCCTTCTATGGTATTAGCCAGACTCGCGTTCATTGCATTGACATCAGAAAAGTCACAGATGCTAGGGGGATCAATAAACAGAAGGTGGTTATAAAAACCTGCAGCTTTATCGTTATCCCAAACTACCCTTGAGCTCGATGGAGTTGTCCCAGTGAGGGTGTCATTCGTTGGCTGCGTTGGAATTTTTGTAACTGCTCTCACGGGAATATGGTCCGAGCAGCCAAAACTCTTCACTTCAAAGTCTGTGAAAAACGAAAGCCCGATCGTGTTAACCCAAACTAGATCTATCGTACTCGAGCCGTTGCTGTTTAGAAAGGTGCGTCTGCCATGCCGATCTGAGGTGCTTCTTCCATTCAGTACAGCTGGGCCCAAATCTTCCATCACGTCTACTAGCTGTCTGCCTTCGTTATTTAGCACCGGGTCTGAGTAGGAACGCTCCTCGTAGAAAAAAGTGTCTTCCAAGATGTCGCTCACGAGCTGGTTTGCATCGCCGATCCTTGAGTTAAAGTCTCCTCCCACCGCCAGCACGCCTTCGAAGTTAGCGACTGTAGTTGACAAAAAGGAGTTTAATTTCTCCAAGTCAGAGTAAAAGCTTCGATGATTCAAGTATACTACGACTATGATAAGATCTGTCCGCTCGTATTTACATTTGATGGCCAGATGAGAGGAGCAGGAACCAATAGAGCGCGGGGAGGTAAAAATCTTCGAGTCAACTAGGATGCCTATACCACCACTAGCTCTATCTGTGGCTTTATTCTTGATACCAAAAGCCTCAAAGCGCTCGTGACTTGCCCATTCCTTGGGCAGATGCTCAATCCTCCTACACAGCCATGACTCAGTGTAGCCGAGTAATACACAATTAGAAAAGTTTTCGGTCAATTCATCACCAGTGAGATTAGAGAGGTTTCCGAAACCGTGAATATTCCAAAAAGTGATGTTGAAAAAATCAGTAATACAAGGCGAGTTAACTAGCACCGGGTCATTACCAGTATCTGCATCGACAGCCGATTGGTTGGAGGCAGACTGCACTTCGATAACATCACTTACACCACTACGGAGAGATAAATCATTCGCACTATCACTACAGTCAAAGGATGAAACGTTAAAGGCACTGCCGATCACATCACGAGGAGATTCGTTCGGCCTTCGAGAAATGTTGTCCTTAGTTAGCGTTTTGCGACCCAAGAAAGGAGTTGGCCTCCCCGCTCAGGTTATGTTGATGCGGTGACTGAGAGCGTCTGCTCTCGATCAACCCTATCCCATCCTTCCATGTTTTAACCACGCCGTCTACCTCTATCTTACGGTAACTGACTTTAACATTTTTGCCTGAGGCTTTCTCCTCTTGGGCGACTCTGCCAATGGAGGCTTGTATTTCCCTCTCCCTAGGTGAGCGATCGTTTGAGATAAATATCTCCGATCCCTTGAGCTTCCCCTTATTTTTCATTACCTTAACCTTGTCATCCATGCTGTCAAAACTGACGAAAACCAATTGCTGCCCTTTTTTAGTTTTAAGAAGGGATGACCTTGAAATTTTCACGCTAATCCCGAGCTTACTTTCCAGCAACGCCATGTGTTGCGGAATTTATCAAATTTAAATATTCGCGCCCATGTCCGCAGTTGATGTCGTCGCCACGGCGTCTCTCGAAAATTAGCGCTGCTAATCGTTAGCGGTTCAAAACCGCTGACTAACCTGCGCAGAGTATTGATTTTTCGCTCTGTCTCTCTCTCTCTCACGTGCCTTCAAGCTACGCGCTGTTGCTGCTGTCGCTGACGCTGCTGGGCCTGCGGCGTCTCTCCAGTTCTCTTCTCGGCAACGCTCGTGAATAGACGTTTCTTCCGCCATTTTGTGTTATCTCTTGGGTTCTTTTCACTTGGCATTTCTCTCGACTCTTTCTCATCATCAACGCAGTGGTCTCATCTGCACAGTCATCTCAACAAATAATTCACCTGGTGGTAGTCAACTCTGGAGACATCTCATCTTGAATTCGATCGGCTTGATTCACTTCAATTCTTGGGTTAGCAGCTCAGCAAGGAGATCATCCTAGGCATCCTCAGGTATTTTTGCACAGCACCGGTAACAATAATTTACCGGTGCTTCTCATTGTCATTTCGCAGCCAGAAAATCAATAAAATTTACTGTGCATTCTCTTGCTCTCTCTCTCCTTTCTTTGTGCTGTCTTACAAGCAGCCATTTTCTTTTCTATTCTGTTCAAGGTCATTCTCTGCTGCTGCTTTAATTTCTCTTGGGCATCTCTCTCTCTCTCTCTCTCTTTTCAAGGCCATTTTTGTTGCCTTGTTTATCTCAACTCTACTCAAACAAAACTTGTGTTTATGGCTTTAATTAATATAATCAAGTCCATAAAGAGTTTTGACTAGGTGTTTCTCAAATTAATTAATTAATTTTCTTTACATGAAAATTAAGAGTGGAAATTCTCCACTCAAACTATAATATTCTCACCTCTCAGTTTTTTTGCATTAAAATAATTTTTATTAACCTGTATAAACTCACTTATTGTAATTTTGAATTATTTGAATATTGTTGTAAATAGAGTGCTGTGTTAAAATAAATAAATTAACACTGTTGGTATTAAATTAAGTCTGTCTCAACATTTATTTGACAACCCTCCCCTACCAGCTTTTAATCCGGCAACAAAATAAAATTAATAAAGCAGTAAATCTGTAACACCATGGCTTCGGCCTTGATATCCCCACTTTGCGCGTCGAGACCACGAATAATCACATTCCCGCGCCTCTCGCGCTTCTGCCGAAATTCTTCCTGGCGTTCGAGGGATATTAGCCTTTTTTCGAGGTCATACATTTTTTGCTTTAGCTCGTTGGTTCTAACGTCGACCTCTTCAATCACAATCTCTTGGATGGTGGTTTTTAAGCCAGACAGTTGCTTGTTTACCTCGGTGGCAATATCGGACGAGACCGGGTTTGGTTTCTCTAGCACCAGGTCAACCTTACGTTCTAGCCCTCCCACCTGAGGAGACGTGTGCGTTTTAGAGTCTCTCTTAGCGTTTTGCTGGGAGCTAGTGAAGTTCTTGATGGAGGTCTGGGATGATCTCAAGGGGTACGAGCTCTGTTGCTGACTCTGCTGGTTTACGCCGGACTTCGGGGGTGCCATCTTGGTATGCAATCTAACCTCAAATTCTCTGCGCGAACAACAACAAGCTTTCCTTCGAAAAAATTGCCAAAAAAGACGGAAGGTTCGGGTCAGAGACTCTGCGAGCAAAAATTACACCTATTGAAGTAACCTGGCTACGTGCGCGTGCAGTAATTGATCGAAATATACTCAAAAATAACGAGAGGCTGACAGCCACGATGTGAACACTTCAAAGCGCCAACCGGAACTCCTATTTAAGAAAAATAAATTTAATTGTTTCAAAGCTTTTATGACTAAAAAAGCATTCTAGCTCAAAAAAAAAACTTTGACCAAAATTTAAAGTTGAAATTTTTCTACTGGTTGCAAAGCTTTCAAAAACATTGTAAAAAAGGCTCAATTTTCAAATAAATCATTTTTAAAATAATAACAATTTTTAAGTTTTTAAAATCTTATATCCTGATTGATTTAAAAAGTAGGAACAAATTGCAATTAATTAATTACTTCAAGGGGGGCCATATTAGGACACAAATTTTAGGTGTCTTAAAAAACCGTGTTGTGGTAAATCCTCTGGCATTTGAAGCTCATTGATCTAAATCAAACGTGTAATGTCTCATTTTAAAGCTCTTGAATTAAGCTTTAAAATGAGACCTTACCCGTCAAAAAATATTGATTTGATTGGCCACAACGTCGATTCTCGCTTAGAGGGGCCATATTAGGTACAGGTACCTTAGTTATATCCAGGAGAAGCTCTTTTTTTTTTGGCTCCTCCGGGAGGAGCCCCTTAAAACATGTTAAATATTAGGTTTTTTGAAGGTTTTGAGATGCTTCTCCGGGAGGAGCCCTTAATTTTAAAAGCTCCTCCCGGAGGAGCCAATTTTAGTAACCTAGTATATATATACCCCTGCTCGCTTCGCTCGCCAACCCCCATAAAAATAGTTATAAAATATGGAGTTTTTTTTTAGTTAATATTTAACATGTTTTTTGAGTTGAGTTTGTGTATTGAATAAAAGTTCAAACATGTTTAGGTAAAATTGTTGGATATGATTTAAATTTAAAAAAGAAAATTTTATTATGGTGAGTCTAAAAAAATAGTTATAAAAATTAAATATTAAGTTAAAATACTTCAAGTACTTGAAACATGTAAAATATAATATTCTTAACCGTTTTGAAGTACTCCTTTAAAAAGGTCTTTTAAAATTACGACTCCTCTAGGAAAAGCGCCCTTCAAAGAGGTTAAATAAAGAGTTTTTTGACAGTTAAGGTGCTCGTACAGGAGAAGCTCCTATAATTTAAAATCAACTCCTCCGGGAGGAGCTCCTTAAAACATGTTGAATATAAGGTTTATTGACGTTTTGAGGTGCTCCTCCGGGAGGAGCTCTAGAAATTACGGCTCCTCCGGGAGGAGCCCCTTAAAACATGTTAAATATAAGGTTTTTTGAAGGTTTTGAGGTGCTCCTCCGGGAGGAGCTCTTTAAACTACGGCTCCTCCGGGAGGAGCCCCTTAAAACATGTTAAATATAAGGTTTTTTGAAGGTTTTGAGGTGCTCCTCCGGGAGGAGCTCTTTAAACTACGGCTCCTCCGGGAGGAGCCCCTTAAAACATGTTAAATATAAGGTTTTTTGAAGGTTTTGAGGTGCTCCTCCGGGAGGAGCTCTTTAAACTACGGCTCCCCCGGGAGGAGCCCACTTCAAACATAATAATATAAGTTTTTTGACGTTTTAAGAGGCTCCTCCGGAAGGAGCTCTGAAAATTACGGCTCCTCCGGGAGGAGCCCCTTAAAACATGTTAAATATAAGATTTTTTGAAGGTTTTGAGGTGCTACTCCGGGCGGAGCTACTAAAATTGGCTCCTCCGGGAGGAGCTTTTAAAATTAAGAGCTCCACCCGGAGGAGCACCTCAAAACATTCAAAAAACCTTATATTTAACATGTTTTAAGGGGCTCCTCCCGGAGGAGCCGTAATTTTCAGAGCTCCTCCCGGAGGAGCCAAAAAAAAAAGTGCTCCTCCTGGATATAACTATATAATATATATATATATTAGGGTGGAGTGAACTTTTCTGGAGGCCTTAAAAAAAAAGTCAGGGGTCTAGAAAATTAGTAAAAAATTCATAATTAAAGGCAAGGCTATAATTACCAGGTTAGGATGACTATAGTGTTGGGTTTAAAAAATTATAATTTTTATAGAAGACATAGGTTTTTTTATGCTGATGCATTTGCTGGTGGTGGAGTTTTGATTGCTGCTGAAAAATCATTTTTCACAAAAAAAATTGATACATCTTCAATATATGATGAGTCAGTTGAACAATTATTCGTAGAATTAATATCAGATAATAAAAGTTACATTATTGGAACAGTATATTTTCCCCCAAGATCCGATAACAAATTATATGAAAACCATAAAAAAGTGATTAAATATCTAAAAAATAAATACCCTGAATATGAATTTATAATTTCTGGTGATTTTAATTTATCAAAAATAAATGAGATAAATTGTGAATCTTTAAACGCAACTTATTTTGGAAACGATTCAGTTATTTTGGAAAATTTGAATATTACTTTGAATTGTTATACAAATCTGAATTTTTTCAATATTATCCTGAACTGGAGCAGAAAGGATGTACTCTGGATTTACTATTTTTTTCATTAAAGGATGGTGATTAGGGTGGAGTGAACTTTTCTGGAGGCATTAAAAAAAAAGTTAGGGTCTAGAAAATTTGTAAAAAATTCAAAATTAAAGGCAAGGCTATAATTACCAGGTTAGGATGACTATTGACCTAAGCATACCGCGTTTTAACCTCAAAAAAATTATTTTACCCCTTAAAGAATGTAAAATAATTATGTTCAATAGTAAAAATCGAAAATATATGTCATTCAATTTGACTTACAACAGTTAGAATATAAAAATTCAAGTAAGGGTCTCAACCACAAAAACCAAATTGTTGCAAACTAAAAATTAGAGGTTAAAAAAAATACTGTGATAATCTTTGTAAAATTTAAATCGAATTTTATACTTGATATTTTTCGCAAAAAACGCTTCGTTTTCAAGTAAAAAATCAGAGGAGATCCCAGTTCGTCAAAATGGGACGAATAAAGCTTTTTTTTTGTTTCAATTGCAAATTTAGTCTTTTGTTATGAATTTTCGTCGTATATAAAAAGCCTTTGGGTTTTCATTTAAAGAATGTTGAGCGGATTACCTGATTTAAACTATGATGATGCGAACTATACCCTAATCAAGTGATAAATACAAAATTTTGTCCTTCTAGCTGCGCTACTCGCGAATATCAGCTCTAATTTTTTCCAAATCATACAGTTTACAAGGAAACCTTAAAGGAAAGAAAAAAATCTCAGTTGAACCGGCGGAAAGGATTGGCGAGGGCCTGTTGGCGCCCTTAAGGGGGGGTAGGGTCTGAGCGGTCAAAAAATGATGATTTTTCGATGATTTATAGTGAAGCTCCTGTTTATTATAATTCAATAAGAATTTATATACATATCATACAACATTCAAAGAACATTCTGTCAAAATATTAAAAATTGAGGCAATGGGAGCCAACCAAACAAGGCGCTTCGAAAAAAAGATGAGTTGCGGTGAAGGCTGTAACTCGCGAAGGGTTCATCTGAAATCAAAAAATAAAGTAGATTTAGTTAATATATTAGTTTTTCTCACCCCCTAGTAGGATCAATTTCATTTTTTTTCAATTTTGAAGTTTTGGCGACGTTTTGAAGCCAAAACACTGTTTTTTGGTCACCAAAATCGGCCATTTTATGGCTAAAACTCGGCCAAAAAAAAAAAAAAAAAAAAAAGTAACTCACTAGGGGGCGGGTTTTTTATGCATTAAAGGCGTATGTTTAACTCTAGAAAGATCGGTGCAGTAGTTTTCAAATGAGAACTTTCACCGACTTTGAAAAATAGTGTTTCGAGAAAAACGCGTTTGAAGTTTTCGGTACGAAAAAAGTGAAGAAAAACTATTTGATTTACAACTTACACTGAATCATCTATTCCAGCTCCATAAAGTAAGTCACCAGCAGCTTCAGCAATGTCCAGGGCATCTTTTTGTCCTTGTCTTCGCCGAATTCTACCTTCTTTGGTTTGAGCGGCGCTTTCGGAGTCAGCTTTCATTATGCGAGTTTCGTCCGCCAGCCTCGCGTACTCATGGGCGCTGCATTATTATTTTTAAACGGATTGGGTCTTTTTTTTGGTTTTCCAAGTATTTTTCCTTCAGTTTTACGCGTTTCTCTCGACACTTTACTTGTTCTAACCATTTTAAAACCAAAAAAACCGAATCGGAAATATAAGAAGAAAAATAATCGGACCGCTCTGGTGAACGAACACCGTCAAACTGACACGTCTTTTTTTCCACACAGACCTTTAGAACCGCCTTATACTCTACCTGGGTTCACTGCCCCTCCCTTTTTACAAAAGGGTCTTAGGGGATTACAAAGACCGACTTAGCAGGGGCCTTCAGCGTAGAGCATGCGGGGAGGAGCAGCTGCCTCGACCTGCTCCGCTCGAAGGCCCCAGACTTAAAACTCTGTAACCTTGTGAGTTTTGCTCCAAACCCTTAGAAATTTTAACACAGCATTCTTGAAATGTTTTACTATAAGAAAAAAAAAAAAAAAAAAAATTCGATTTTTCAAAAATTGCCAGACCCTACCCCCCCCCCCCCTTAACGACTGATGAACACAAAAATCGGTCATTCTTGCTGCTCCACTCACGAAGTGCCAGCTCTGACGTTCATCAAATCACAAAGGATTTGAGAAAATTGCGTAAAAAAATACAAAAATCCTTGATGAACCTTTGGAAAGGACTTGCAAGGGACCAAAAGTGCCCTTATCAAGTGAGAAATACAAAATTGCCGTCCTTTTAGCTGCCCTATTTGCGAGCACCAGCTCCAATTTTTTCCAAATCATACAGTTTACAAGAAAATCTGAAAGGATAGAAAAAAAATCTCAGTTCATTCTGTGGAAAGGATTGGCAAGGGCCTGTTGCGGCCCTTATCGAGTGATGAACACAAAAATCGGTCATTCTTGCTACTCCACTCATGAAGTACCAGCTCTGACGTTCATCAAATCACAAAGGATTTGAGAAAATTGCGTAAAAAAATACAAAAATCCTTGATGAACCTTTGGAAAGGACTTGCAAGGGACCAAAAGTGCCCTTATCAAGTGAGAAATACAAAATTGCCGTCCTTTTAGCTGCCCTATTTGCGAGCACCAGCTCCAATTTTTTCCAAATCATACAGTTTACAAGAAAATCTGAAAGGATAGAAAAAAAATCTCAGTTCATTCTGTGGAAAGGATTGGCAAGGGCCTGTTGCGGCCCTTATCGAGTGATGAACACAAAAATCGGTCATTCTTGCTACTCCACTCATGAAGTACCAGCTCTGACGTTCATCAAATCACAAAGGATTTGAGAAAATTGCGTAAAAAAATACAAAAATCCTGGATGAACCTTCGGAAAGGACTTTCAAGGGACCAAAAGTGCCCTTATCAAGTGAGAAATACAAAATTGCCGTCCTTTTAGCTGCCCTATTTGCGAGCACCAGCTCCAATTTTTTCCAAATCATACAGTTTACAAGAAAATCTTAAAGGATAGAAAAAAAATCTCAGTTAATTCTGTGGAAAGGATTGGCAAGGGCTTGTTGCGGCCCTTATCGAGTGATGAACACAAAAATCGGTCATTCTTGCTACTCCACTCATGAAGTACCAGCTCTGACGTTCATCAAATCACAAAGGATTTGAGAAAATTGCGTAAAAAAATTCAAAAATCCTAGATGATTTTTCTGAAAGGACTTTCAAGGGACCAAAAGGGCCCTCATCAAGTGAGGTATACAAAATTCTGTCCTTTTAGCTGCCCTATTTGCGAGCACGAGCTCCAATTTTTTTACAAGAAAATCTTAAAGGATAGAAAAAAAAATCTCAGTTAAACCTGCAGAAAGTATTGGCGAGGGCCTGTCAGCACCCTTACCGAGTAAGATACCAAGTAACGAGTTTTCACTTGATAAGGGCTCCTTTGATCCCTTGCAAGTCCTTACCGAAGGTTAATCCAGGATTTTTGTATTTTTTTACGCAATCTTCTCAAATCCTTTGTGATTTGATAAACGTCAGAGCTGATACTTCGTGAGTGGCGCAGCAAGAATGACCGATTTTTGTGTTCATCAGTCGATAAGGGCGCCAACAGGTTCTCGCCAATCCTTTCCGCAGGTTCAACTGTGATTTTCTTTCCTTTCCTTTCAGATTTTCTTGTAAACTGTATGATTTGGAAAAAATTGGAGCTGGTGCTCGCAAATAGGGCAGCTAAAAGGACGGCAATTTTGTATTTCTCACTTGATAAGGGCACTTTTGGTCCCTTGCAAGTCCTTTCCAAAGGTTCATCAAGGATTTTTGTATTTTTTTACGCAATTTTTTCAAATCCTTTGTGATTTGATAAACGTCAGAGCTGATACTTCGTGAGTGGCGCATTCAAGAATGGCAGATTTTTGTGTTCATCACTCGATACGGGCACTGACAGGCCCTTGACAATCCTTTCCGCAGGTTCAACTGCAATTTTCTTTTCTTTCTTTTGAGATCTTCTTGTCAACTTTATGATTTGAAATAAATTTGTCCATATATTTGCTAGTAGCGCAGCTAGAAGGACGAAATTTTGGATTTATCACTTGATAAGGGAACTTTTGGTCCCTTGCAAGTCCTTAACGAAGGTTCATCAAGGATTTTTGTATTTTTTTACGCAATTTTCTCAAATTCCTTGTGATTGGATGAACGTCAGAGCTGGTATTTCGTGAGTGGAGCAGCAAGAATGACCGATTTTTGTGTTCATCAGTCGTTAAGGGCGCCAACAGGCCCTCGCCAATCCTTTCCGCAGGTTCAACTGAGGTTTTTTTCTTTCCTTTAAGGTTTTCTTGTAAACTGTATGATTTGGAAAAAATTGGAGCTGATATTCGCGAGTAGCGCAGCTAGAAGGACAAAATTTTGTATTTATCACTTGATTAGGGCATAGTTCGCATCATCATAGTTTAAATCAGGTAATCCGCTCAACATTCTTTAAATGAAAACCCAAACGCTTTTTATATACGACGAAAATTCATAACAAAAGACTAAATTTGCAATTGAAACAAAAAAAAAGCTTTATTCGTCCCATTTTGACGAACTGGGATCTCCTCTGATTTTTTACTTGAAAACGAAACGTTTTTTGCAAAAAATATCAAGTATAAAATTCGATTTAAGTTTTACAAAGATTATCGCAGTATTTTTTTTAACCTCTAATTTTTAGTTTGCAAAAATTTGGTCTTCGTGATTAAGCCCCTTCTTGAATTTTTATATTCTAACTGTTGTAAGTCATCTTTAATGACATATATTTTCGATTTTTACTATTGAACATAATTATTTAACATTCTTTAAGGGGTAAAATAATTTTTTTGAGGTTAAAACGTGGTGTGCTTACATCAATAGTCATCCTAACCTGGTAATTATAGCCTTGCCTTTAATTTTGAATTTTTTACTAATTTTCTAGACCCGTAACTTTTTTTTTAAGGCCTCCAGAAAAGTTCACTCCACCCTAATATATATACTAGGGGGTACCCCCCTGCTCGCTTTGCTCGCCAACCCCCAGAAAAATATTAAAAATATTTAAATAATTTTTTTTTAATTTTTTTTGGTTATTTTTTTCTTATCTAACATTTTCTCTCTGTGTTTAAGGAATTTAGACATAACTAAAAGAAAATGTACTTATTAACCCTTAAAGTACACACGGGGTGTAAAATACCCCACCTAACTGTCAGTGTGGCAGTTCTAGATTTGGGTGTGTACTTTAAGGGTTAAGGTGGATTTTTTGAAAATATGGGAGGAGCACCTCAAAACAGTCGAAAAACCTTATATTTAACACTATTTGTAGCTCCTCTGGGAGGAGCTTTTAAAAAATGGGGCTCCTCCGGGAGAAGCATTTTAAATTATAGCTCCTCCCGGAAGAGCTGCTCCTCCGGAAGAAGCACCTCAAAACGTTTAAAAAACCTTATATTTCACATAATTATAGGGTGCTCCTCCCAGCTCCTCCGGGAGGAGCAATGAATAATTTGAGAAAAGCACGGAAGGAGCGCCCTTGAACTAAATGGAATTTCTTTATAATTATGCTCTTTTAAGAAAGGAGGAGCAAAATGTCTTCAAAAACCCGTAAAAAAATAGTGCTCCTCCCGGATATAACTGTATAATATAGGAAGATATATATATCAGCAGCTGGCGCACGTCGAGAATAGGAGAACATATATATACACCTCCAAGGCATGGCTGCTGGTTTCCCGATGTTTTGACTGATTAAATGTTCATATTTTTGAGTCACATAATCCCCGAGTTCTACTGTATTGAATTCATCGAAAATATTTTGATGAAATAGATGGAACAATCTCATAAAAAAATAAAATTTTAATTACAATTTTTTATTATTTTGGGTGAGTTATTTTAATTCGGAAGTACTTTAACAGCAGTTGGTTCTTACACTGACTCCTCTGAAAGCACAGTGCTTGAATGCCTGACATTTTCGATTTTAGGTTTTGTCGTTCATAAAAAAATAATATTAGAATGATTATTTTTTTTATATCGCATAACCCACGTATAGCTGATAAACCCATGAAAAAAAAATCGTCCCGAGAAAGTTCCACTTTAAGAATGAGTGGTTGTAATTTGGCCGAAATTTGCCCTACGCCAAATCGGTTGAAACTGCGGGGTTATTATTTTTTAACACACGGCACAGAAAGCGCAAACTTTCCTTGCCTTGTATTAAAAAATAGTATACACACGAGGGAGTGCAAAAATGAGCAAACGCTGAGCAAACCCTTGGCTTTGGGTTTGCTGAGGGCTTGCTAATTTTTGACTCTCTCAAACGTGTAATATACTATTTCAGAAAACTCATTAACCGCGCTTGCGCAGAGACTGCTGTGTCCCATTTAAAATACGTGAGAAACTACTATTTTAGGTAGTTTTTCGTTTATTTCTCGAAAACCAGAGTTGATACATCTCTGACATTTTAGTATGTTTTGAAAACATAAAAAAACACACCTGTTAAGGTAGGACCGCACCTACGGCTCTAGTCAAGATGCATTTTCGGTTAAACATTTGACTAGCTTCACGCATATATAGATATAGAAATGCATTAGCAGCAGAAGCTTTTTTAACCTAAAACACATATTTTTCTTTTTTATTAATACTTAGAGGAACCGAATGTATGATTTAATTAATTCTATGTGATTCTTGTGCATTCTAGTTAAACTAACAAATTTCCTGAAAACCTGATCACATGTAATTATGTAAAAATTGTATAAAAAATGTGCCCTCCCATAAGACTACGGGTTAAATCGACGCGATGTTAATATTCAATTACTCAAAAACGAAAAACCCCCAGGTTCTGAAAATTTAGTGGCATCATTTTTTAATATTTATCTTCGACTTCCTCAAGTTTTAGATTTTTAACACATCTCTTTCTAGTTTGTGCGGTCCTACCTTAAGGGTATTTTTGTGAAGGGACAAGGTGGACCACCTACTTTTTTAAGCCACTGAAACTCACAATTTTTTTTTTTTTTTCTTTTTTTTAAATTATTTTCGATGCAACTAACCGCTCAATGGCTCTTTTCACAGCTCGTCTAGTGGCAGTATAGCACCCTCTTATTCTGCAAGTTCCACTAAAAATTATTTCGGAAATTTGATAAATAGTACCTATTTTTAACTTGTAAATCCCATAAGTGGCGAAACTTTGAACTACTCGTCCAAGCAATAGCTATGCGCGAAGTTCCACTAAAAATTATTTCGGAACTTTGATAAATAGCACCAACTTTTAACTTGTAAATCCCATAAGTGGCGAAACTTGGAAATATCGACTACTCGCGTTCGCCGCTGACGCTCACTTCACGGGCTCGCTAGTCGCTAGTCACTATAACCGTATGCTGCTGAACTCTACTTCCACCTGTTTTTATGGAACCTTCATGAAAAATCTATTTTATGCAACTGACTTCTCAATGGCTCTTTCCACAGCTTGTTTAGTTGCGAGAGTTGGCCCAGGCCTGGAAGACGAAACTTCCGGCGGGCACACACTTAAAGAAGCCTTGAAGAAAAAATCCCATTTGATAGGGCTTCTCAAGGAGGGCGGTTTTGAACTGAGAAAATGGCTTTCGAATTGCCCAGAAGTATTGGTGGATCTACCGCCGGATCACCTTGCAACTCACCCGGAATCGGTTTTCGAGAACTCGTCCTCTTATCATCACACCAACCTGACGAAATTCGCAAGGTTAAAATCAAGCTAGTCTGTCATGCCACTGTACAGACTCAAGATCCGGGAGAGAAAATCTGGAGCCTCGTCTTCAGGTTTTCCACACTGAACAAACTCCTGCGGATAACAGCCTGTTCAAAGTTGTTCTCAAGGATAGTCTATAAGATTGTAAATAGTAGTTTTAAGTTTTTTTATTTCTTGCACCTTCCTGAAGAGGCCTCTGAAGCCTTGAGACCCCTTGAAATTCGCAACACCAAACTTTTGTGGATCTACCATCATCAACAAGCCTTTTTCAAGATTCGCAACCTGATGGCCCCTGTCAGAACTTCGAAACTTCCAGGAACCCTGCTTAAGCTTAATCCGATCGTGGATAATGGTCTGCTTCGAGTTGGTGGCCGATTAGGTGACTGCTTACTCAACTCGGATCAAAAGTACCCCTTTATACTTCCAGGGGATTGTTTTCTCAGTCAATTACTAATAAAAAGGGTTCACTTGGACACCCTTCATGGTGAAGTACAGCTAACCCTAGCCACCCTCCGGTTGGATGTTTGGCTGATCAAAGGGCACAAATTCGTGAGGAGGGCCGTGCGCAGTTGCAAGTCTTGCGTGAGATTTTCTCACAAATCAGTAAACCCCCTAATGGGCGAATTACCGAGTACTCGCGTTACTCTCGCTCACCCATTTTCAAGCTTGGGCGTGGACTACACGGGTCCCTTGTATATCCGTCTTACCAAAACTCGAGGTCGTGGAACCATGAAGGGGTATGTGTGCTTATTTGTATGCTTATGCACCCGAGCGATCCATTTGGAGCTTGCTGAGGACTACTCCGCTGCCGCCTTCATTGCGGCGAGGGCATTGCTCCAAGCTATTTAGCGATCAAGGCACTAATTTTGTTGGTGCCAACTCCGAGCTTCACCAGATGTTTATGAAATGGTAAAAGTTCTCTCTTGAAGTGAGCGATAGCCTTGGCCATCTTGGGACCGAATGGAAATTTAACCCTCCTGGTGCCCCACAGTTCGGTGGCTTTTGGAAGGCTGGGCTTAAATCCACAAAGCATCATCTCTGTAGAGTAATCGGGAAGACGGTCCTTACGTTCTCCGAAATGACGACCTTGCTCTGCAGGATTGAGGCATGCCTCAATTCGAGACCTCTGCTTCTCCTGTCCAATGATCCTCCTGACGTAAACGTTTACACTCCTGCCCATTTCATTATTCATAGAGCTTCTTTTTTAGTTCCAGAACCCGATTACACCTCAGAAAATTTACCAATTGGTCGCCGTTGGGAACTCATCGCCCTGAATATGCAACACTTCTGGTCGCGCTGGAGAAAAGAGTACCTTTCCTCCCTTCAACCAAGGAAAAAATGGCAGAAAAACTCGATCGTATCAGGCAGGCGATGTAGTATTCATCCGGATGGACAACGCTCCTCCAGGTCAATGGCCTCTGGCTCGGGTCGTGTCTACCTATCCTGATCACCAAGGCGACAACAGGGTATGCGACCTGAGAACGGCCGCGTCTAGACTTCAACGCTCGTCCGTTAAATTGGTCCTCCTGGTACCTGTAGAAAGCCAACGCCCACGTACCTGGTCGTGGAACCGCGCAACTTAGTGTTGCTTCAATCGTCAAAAGAAAATTAATCCGTTTCCTCCGCACGGATTAAGGCGGGCGGAATGTTCGAAATTTCAATAACAATATTATGAATTACAATAACAAATACAATATTATCAACTACAGTTGTAGTCTTAAATTTATATAATTATTTAAAAGTGGCGCTAAAGCCAAATCTTTGACTGACGCAGTCCGAAGTCAGCCGAGCGAAACACGCGTGGCGTGGTCGCCGAACGCTATTTCCGTCGGCGAAAGTCGCTAACTGTTAGGTAGAGAGAGCACAACGTTTTCAAGCTCCTCGTGTTTTGTTAATGGCTAATCATCGAGGTAGAGCTTCACCCGGCCAAAACGGCGTGGTAGCTCTCCTCACCTGTATTCTCGAAGGTCTCGCGAGTTTACTTGTTAAAAAACAAAATTGAGTTTAAAAGTGTGAAGTTATTGTGTTCACCTAGTTTCTTTCCCCATCCTATTCTCGCGTCCCACGCATTAGTTTTCCCCCGTGTCTTAAATCAGAAAAACGCGACGTAATTCAAAACAGTGTCAAACCAGATTTTTTGCATATCAGAAAAGTATCATCCACGTAACGTCTATACATCAAATAACTGGAGCTTAATTTTTTGAGACAGTTATTTTCTATCGCTTCCAGAAATAGATCTGCGAACCAAGGGCTGCAACATCCACCCATTGGTGTAACTATCTTTTGATGGTAAAATGAATTGTTAAATTTAAAGTATGTAGAATTCAAAATAAATATAATAATGTTTAAAAATTTATGCTCATTCAATTTTGTTTTATTCTGTAAAAAATGCCACATGTTTTTAATTACTTGAATTACTAATGTTATCTATGTTGGTGAAAAGGGAGACGACGTCGAAGGAAACCATGGTGTATTCATCCGGGATTTTGTTTATCTCTTCCTTAAATTCGTAATTATTTTTGAATGTGTGCTTGGGTTTCGGAAAATATCTATTGAAAAGGGTAACAATACGCTCTTCTAACTCGTGCGTAGGGCTGTTTATTGTAGAAACAATTATCCTCACAGGATATCCTTCCTTGCGGAATTTTATCAAACTATTAGCTCTAGGTAAGGATAAACTGTCAACATTTTGTAGTTTATTCTTGAAAATATCATCATCAGATATATCAGGTTTCTCGTTGATATTTTTGATTAATTTGTTTGTGCAATTCTTTATTTTATTTAAAAGATTGGTTTCGACCTTGCCATAATATTTTTTATCAATGAGTGTGGATTCCACCTTTAAAATGTAGTCTGATTTTTTTATTATAATTGAAGAATTGCCTTTATCACTTCTACTCCAGTGTAAATCAGTATTATTCTTTAAGAAAGAATCAGCAAGTTTAAATTTTCGACTCAAGATTTTGTTGGTGATATCTATATGCAATTTATTTTTAATAGCATACTCGAGTTTAGACATCAATACGTTCCTCACATTGTTTTCAATGTGTGGAAATCTATAAAGAGCGCTATGTAAATCCTTCATCGTTTGAAAAACTAGCTTTTTATCAATCGAAATAGAGAAATTAAATTTATTACCGAGTCTTAAAACTTCGGCAACATCTGTGGGAATCAGTGTGTCTGTGAGGTTAATCAACCATTTATCGGGAGTGTATATGTTATTGTCGGCTATATTATGGGTTTTGTTATTGTTTTGAGTATACTTGTCATTCTGTGTACTGTTGTAATTGACTATCAAATCGTTATGGTTCATGGGAAGTGAAAAGAATTTTTTATATAAAACAATATCGGTAGTTTTTAAGGATATTTTTAGTTTCTCGTGTAAACTCAGTTTTTGTCTTTCCAAATGTGGGCAGATATAATTCTTGTAGTATTTAAAAAAATTAACTGTAACGGCTTTCGTGGTGCGTCGCTCTAAATCTGCTCTCATTTCTTCGATCTTCTTTTTTAGGGTAACTATGACCATATTGCTGTCAGTTATCACGTTGTTCAACAATTCCTTCTTGAGGCGAAAACGAATTTTTAAAAATTCTCTCTTAGATATATCAGAATTGAAACTGAAATTATCCATCCTCTTGTCAAAATTTAAGATATGCTTGGAAAAAGTGCCAAACGATCTACATAAAAGTAGATAAGAGAGTTGTAATTTCATGTCACTGTATTTCATTAAAATTTTAGTTACTTCACAAAATTTTTTTCTAGTATCCAAGCCAAACAGCGCGAAAATAATTTTAAAGATAACAGAAATATTGGTGTTGGTGCTTTTTAGTTTACCGTGGAGGATCCTAATGCTGTAGTTGTGCGAAGTTGTTATTCTTTCTTGTCTTAAAATGTACTCGTTACCTTGAGGAGATCTTTTTGTTTGCGATCTAGTAACGGGCATTTTTCTTGACCTATGCCAATAAATTTAAGTTTTTTTGTATGTTGGTTGTTCGTGTGGTCAATAAGTAAAATAAAATCCTTTATTGCTTGGTCTCTCTTTGTAGCTCAAAATAGAACCCAAATGGCAGTCATTTGAAATAAAAAAATAAGCCCTTTTTTTAGTATTTTTAAGCCTATTTTTATCCTAACTTCAAATACTTGCCAAAAATAGAGTTTTTATTAGTTTTTTATGGTTGACCTCACAAAATTTTCGTTTCCCAGTCAACTTTTTGGAAAAATTTTTCTTGTAATTATGGTGAATATTTTGATGCAAGTGCTGTTACAAACGCTGATACTTATAAATTCATCGATTTTGACGATTTGAGTGATATTCAATCGGCTGCCATTTAGTTAAGATCAAAATTTTTTTTTTCTGGTCAGTGGCAATCGATTAGTCTATTCAAGACATTTAAATAAATGCATTATCTTTAGAAACGCTTTAAGATTTTGTTAGTTATAAACTCAAAAAATTGAAACTAATTTTTGATGTTTTCATTCAAAAATAATAAACGAGAGAGTATTAAAGCCAATTAATATTTATTCATTTTCTTAAGAAAGACCTTGAGATTTTTTTGATTATAAATGCAACAAATTGAAACTCATTTTTTAATTTTTTAATTTAATAATAATAATTCAATCAAAAAAATTATAAAAATTTGAACTTTCAACAATGATTGACAAACCGACAACTTTGAATTGACTTTTCTTATAAAATACCCCGGTGACTCATATTTTTTATTTCACAAATGCATTTAGGAAGGTTTAAATTACTTTAAAAACCTACTTGGAATCCTCAAACTTGAACCCGTTTACCGCCTTTTATCGCCACGGGATTGGTCATGCGAGCGACCCACGCCAGAGCTGCCCGGAGTGACCAGTTTCCGCCCTCACCAGTCTTGCTTCAACCGTGATGCCACTACCACGCGTCACGGGACTTAACGCCGTCGTCGTAGATCGCCCGCTTATCTACAACGATTCCACCCAGTTTACCTGAGGTTGAGAGACAGCCGGCTAAAACGGCGAGCTCTCTCTGCTCGTTTGTATATAGTGTTAATAATTAATAAAGAATAGTTTAAGTGCAGCATAAAATCGACAAGTGTTGTGCTTTCAAATACCCTCGCCTTTTCACCTTTCACACTCCCTCGCGATTGCGGTAATTATCCCCTTATCCTAAAGCATAACCTCCGCGAACTCCCAAACAACTTTAAAAACCTACTTGGAATCCTCAAACTTTAAATTGAACTTTATCATTGGAGGGTTAAGGTTCCCTTGAAACAAAAAATGAAATGACGTAAAATTTAGGCAGACAAGCAGGGCTAGATTTTGAGAAAAATGAGTTTAAAGTTTCTAAAATTCTCACGTGCGGCATAGTAACCGGGCTCACTGACAGTATTTTTTTCACATTTTAATCGACAATCAAAAATGCCCTAGTTTTTTTCAAATTTCAGTATGTTACAGGGCCATTTCATTTTAAATGGCACAACACTCTCATAACTTTTTCTCCGAATCGCCTGAAAATTTTTATCCAGATACTGTATAATATTTTAGGGGACACGTGTCTTGGGAATTTTTTTTTCACCCTTATTTTTTATTTTCCGAGCTATGGAAGTTTTTCACTGATAAAGGCTTTTTTCGAGTAAAAAATAGACTGAAATTTTTAAATGACCCTAATTTGGACAAGTTCGATCCTTTTTGGACGCTTTTTTTTTACTTGCTCGTATTTTGCTCTATTTTTTAACGAAATTTTCAATTTTAAAATACAAATCCTCATTTTTGCGGTATTCTTGAAAAACTAAAAGGTACGAATTTTTTTCAAATCAAAGCCAGTGGTAGCTGGCTTGGGAGAGTTTTTCGCGCCAAAATAGTAGCCAGCTGCCGTGCTTTATTTACAGCTACTGGAGCTACCTTAACCCTACTAACCATAATTAATTTATTATTTAAAAATTAAAACACGTTACCTGTATCATAAAACCTCTAGAGTACGCCTATTTTTCACTACCGAAGAGATGAGGATTGTTTTCGCATCGTATATTTTTTTTATTTCCTTAATTATTAACTCGCGTTTTTGAATAAGGCTTTTTCATAGCAGACTACATCTAGCAGAACATAGAATAACCTAAACGATATAAGTCAGTTTTATTTAATTTCATGAACTTTTTAATTTTTCGTATTTAATATTTTCTAATCTTATCATGATTTTCTGTGATTTTGACAACTTCGTTGAAAAAAGATCTATGCTCTTTTCACTTTACAGTTGATTGAAGGTCTTCGCCGACCCCGAGCATTTGACCAAAAATGCTCGGGGTCGGCGAAGACTTTCAATCGACGAAAAAGTAAAAACAGCATAGATCTTTTTTCAATGAAGTTGTCAAAATCATAGAAAATCATGATAAGATTGGAAAATAACAAATACAAAAAATTATAAAGGCCACGAAATTAAATAAAACTGGCTAATATCGTTTTGGTTATTCCATGTTCTGCTAGATGTAGTCTGCTATGAAAAAGCCTTATTCGGCCTTTTTTTCGGACTTTCCACAGTGTTCGAATTTCGAAAAACATTCAAACGCCGATCGACATTCGGCACTTCACAGAATTTTCACCAGATGGCGCAGTAGCGATTTTTATCAAAAAAATAAATTTAAATTTGTTTTCTTAATTTCTTTTAAAAATAAACTTAAGAGTGCTCAGGACCCCGGAGAGACAAGCGATTCGACTATTGCGCCACGAGTTTTGCAGACGGCGAAAATAGTAACTAAGAGCTCTGTAATGTCGATAACCAGGGCCGTCGCTACTTTCTGAAAATAAAGGGCCCGCAAAAAATATCGGGATTTGCGATTATCAATAAAAAATTGTACCTAATAGATAATTTTTTAAAAATTAAAAAATAAATAGTCAGTCACACTCGTGCGCGCACAAAAAAGGTACGACAAAACCCACATTTTTATCATGACAAAAACAAAATTCATTCAACATTTCATAACTTTCAGTAAATAACAAAAATAAAAAAGTGAATCAATAAATCTAACAAATATATATAACAACAATCAATGTGGCCTGCATCGACTAAGATTATTGTATTATTTATTATAAGGTGTAGGTGCGAGTCGCGGCCCGCGGCCGGCGAGTTAGGCGTCAACTGAGAGCGAACCACGTGGTTCGCTCGGGCCTCAGATGTCGTCGGTCGATTGCAGCACGGCAGGCCAACTTCTATAATCAGCCTGCAGCTTGACTCGCCGACGGCTGCACTTCAAAGGTGTTTTGGCTTGGTTGCACGACTCTCCGTCAGATTCCTAATCAGGATACGGTGTAATAATTATTAGATTCAAATTTATGTTTTATTGCGATAGTTTATTTATTTATTTTGTATACTACAGATCTTTTTTTTTTTTTTTTTTAATAAAAATAAACAATCGATCCCCCAAGCTCTACAACCCAAAAGCGCTG
The DNA here is from genome assembly GCA_038277355.1 of Encarsia formosa. Classification (NCBI taxonomy): domain Eukaryota; kingdom Metazoa; phylum Arthropoda; class Insecta; order Hymenoptera; family Aphelinidae; genus Encarsia; species Encarsia formosa. The sequence goes on from CM076186.1 coordinate 76,952,559, forward strand.
TGCGTCTCGGGTTTTTTGATAAATAAATCATAAAATAAAAAAACGAATAATCCCCAAACTTTACATCTCAATAACGCTGAGCCTCCAGGCTTTTATTTATTTTTTTTCTGAAATGATAAATAAATAAACAACCGCCCCCAAGCTCTACAACTCGAATAACGTCAGCGTCCGGGCTTTTTTGCTCTCAAATAATAAATAAATAAACAATCTACCCCCCAAGTTCTACAACCCAATAACGTACGCTGTGCTTCCTGGGTTTTTTTCTGAAATGATAAATAAAAAAACAACCTGCCCACAAGCTCTACAACTCAATAACGTCGAGCGTCGGGGCTTTTTTGCTCTCAAATAATAAATAAATAAACAATCTACCCCCCAAGCTCTACAACCCAAAGACTCTGTGCGTCCTGGGTTTTTCTTTTTCCTCAAACGTTGAATAAATTGACATTCGATTCCTCAAGCTTTATACCCCAAAAGCGCTTTGCGTCTCGGTTTTTTCGATAAATAAATCATACAATAAACAAACAATTCATCCCCAAACTCTAGAACCCAATAACGCTAGGCATCTGGGTATTTTTTTTTTTCCTTGAACGATGAACAAATAAAAAATTGATCCCTAAGCTCTACAACTCAATAACGCTGGGCGACCAGGCTTTTTTTCTGAAATGATAAATAAATAAACAACCTACCCCTCAAGCTCTACAACCCAATGACGCCGATCGTACGTGGGTTTTTTTTTCTCTAAAATGAAAAATAAATAAGCAATCCACCCCCCAAGATCTACAACGCAATAATGCTGGGCATCCAGGTATTTTTTCTAAAATGATAAATAAATAAACAATTTACCTCCCGAGCTCTACAACCCAATAACACTGGGCAACAAGGCTTTTTTTCTGAAATGATAAATAAATAAACAATCAACCCCCCCCCCCCCCCCAAGCTCTACAACCCAATAACGCTGGGCGTCCGGGTGTTTTTTTTTTATTTCGTGAATAATAATTAATAAATAAATGAAAAATCGATCCCCAAACCCTATAAACCAATAACGCTGGGCATTCCGGCTTTTTTTTTTTTGAAATGATCAATAAATAAACCACCTACCACTGAAGCTCTACAACCCAATAACGTCGAGCTTCTAAGGCTTTTTTTTCTTTCAAATAATAAAAAAAATAAACAATCTACCCTCCAAGCTCTACAACTCAATAACTCTTTGCGTCCTGGGTTTTTCTTTTTCCTCAAACGTTGAATAAATTAACATTTGATTCCTCAAACTTTACACCCCAAAAGCGCTTTGCGTCTCGGTTTTTTTGATAAATCATACAATAAACAAACAAATTATCCCCAAACTCTAGAACCTAATAGCGCTGGGCATCTGGGTATTTTTTTTTTTTTTCCTTGAATGATAAACAAATAAAAAATCGATCCCTAAGCTCTACAACTCAATAACGCTGGGCAACCAGGCTTTTTTTCTGAAATGATAAATGAATAAACAACCTACCCCTCAAGCTCTACAACCCAATGACGCCGATCGTACGCGGGTTTTTTTTTCTAAAATGAAAAATAAATAAGCAATCTACCCCTCAAGCTCTACAACCCAGTAACGCTGGGCGACCAGGTTTTTTTTCTGAAATGATAAATGAATAAACAATTTACCTCCCGAGCTCTACAACCCAATAACACTGGGCAACAAGGCTTTTTCCTGAAATGATAAATAAATAAACAATCAACCCCCCAAGCTCTACAACCCATGACGTCGAGCTTCTAAGGCTTTTTTATCTTTTAAATAATAAAAAAATAAACAATCTACCCTCCAAGCTCTACAACTCAATAACTCTTTGCGTCCTGGGTTTCTCTTTTTCGTCAAACGTTGAATAAATTAACATTCGATTCCTCAAACTTTATACCCCAAAAGCGCTTTGCGTCTCGGTTTTTTCAATAAATAAATCATACAATAAACAAACAATTCATCCCCAAACTCTAGAACCCAATAACGCTAGGCACCTGGGTATTTTTTTTTTTCCTTGAACGATGAACAAATAAAAAATCGATCCCTAAGCTCTACAACTCAGTAACGCTGGGCAACCAGGCTTTTTTTCTGAAATGATAAATAAATAAACAACCTACCCCTCAAGCTCTACAACCCAATGACGCCGATCGTACGCGGGTTTTTTTTTCTAAAATGAAAAATAAATAAGCAATCCACCCCCCAAGCTCTACAACCCAATAACACTGGGCAACAAGGCTTTTTCCTGAAATGATAAATAAATAAACAATCAACCCTCCAAGCTCTACAACCCAATAACGCTGGGCATCCGGGTGTTTTTTTTTTTTATTTCGTGAATAATAATTAATAAATAAATGAAAAATCGATCCCCAAACTCTATAAACCAATAACGCTGGGCATCCCGGCTTTTTTTTTTTAATGATAAATAAATAAACCACCTAAACCTGAAGCTCTACAACCCAATAACGTCGAGCTTCTAAGGCTTTTTTTTCTTTCAAATAATAAATAAATAAACAATCTACCCTCCAAGTTCTACAACCCAACAACGCTAGGCACCATGGTTTTTTTTCATGAAAAAATCATAAAATAAGTAAACGAATAATCCCCCAAACTTTACATCTCAATAACGCTGGGCCTCCAGGCTTTACAAGGGGGTTTAATTGTTTATTTATTTTATAGCTGTTTTATCAAAGAAACCAAGATACACAACGCTTTCAGGTTTGAGATCTTTAGGGATCGTTTGTATACATATTTATTAATCATTTAAGAAAAAAATAATAATAGCCCTGACTCCCAGAGTTATTGGGTTGTAGAGCTTGGGGGGTTAATACATTTATTTATCATTTCAGAAAAAAAGCCTAAACGCCCAGCGTTTTTTGGTTCTAGAGTTTGGGGGATGAATTGTTTGCTTATTTTATGATTTATTTATCAAAAAAAGCGAGACGCAAAGCTCTTTTGGGGTGTTAAGCGTAAGGGATCAATTGTTAATTTATTCAACGTTTGAGGAAAAAAATCCTGGACGCCCAGCGTTATTGGGTTGCACAGCTTGAAAAATTGGTCAGCTATCCCCCAAGCTCTGAGCCCCCAAATAGCTCAGGTGCCGGAGTTCAACAAAAAAACTGGTCAGCTATCCCCCAAGCTCTAAACCCTCAAGACCCTGGGCACCGAGTTTAACAAAAAAACTGGTTGGGTATCCCCCAAGTTCTAGACCTCTGAATACCCTGGGCGCTCGAGCTCAACAAAAAAACTGATCAGTTATCACCCAAGCTCTAAACCCCCAAGACCCTGTGCGCCCAAGTTCAATAAAAAAATTGGCCAGCTATCTCTTAAGCTCTAAACGCCCAAATACCCTGGGTGCCGGAGTTCAACAAAAATACTGATCAGCTGTATCCCAAGCTCTAAACCCCCAAATACCCTGGGCACCCGAGTTCAATAAAAAAACTGGTCGGCGGGGGTTTACAGTTCGGGGGATAGCTGATCAATTTATCCATTGAATTCTACGCCCAGGGTTTTGAGGTTTAGAGCTTGGGGGATAGCTGATCAGATTATTCATTAAATTCTACGCCCAGGGTTTTGGGGGTTTAGAGCTTGGATGATAGCTGAACAGATTATTCATTGAATTCTACGTCCAGGGTTTTGGGGGTTTAGAGCTTGGGGAATAGCTGATCAGTTTTCTCGTTGACCTCGGACGTCCAGGGTTTTGGAGGGTTAGAGCTTGGGGGATAGCTGATCAGATTATTTATTGAATTTTACGCCCAGGGTTTTGAGGGTTTACAGCTTGGGGGATATCTGGTCAGTTTTTTTGTTGAACTCGGGCGCCCAAAATATTTAGGGGTTTACAGCTCGGGGGATTATCAACCAGTCTATTTATTATACTGATCTTTTTTTTTTTTTTTAGACGTCAGTTTCATTGAGGGCGGGGGGTGGGTGGACCTCAGCTACCCCCTAGCTGGAAGGAGTTGTTGCGCTCCTGTTCAAGAAAAAAAAAAAAACCTGTACGCTTAGCATTATTGGGTTGCAGAGCTTGGGGATCGATTTTTTATTTATTTAACATTCAAGAAAAAAAAGAAAACCCAGGATGCCTAGCATTATTGGGTTGTAGAGCTTGGAGGGTGATTCTTCATTTATTTTTCATTTTAGAGAAAAAAAAAACCCGTACGCTCGGCGTTATTGAGTTGTAGAGCTTGGGGATCGATTTTTCATTTATTTATTATTCACAAAATAAAAAAAAACACCCGGTCATCCAGCGTTATTGGGTAGTAGAACTTGGGGGGTGAATTGTTTGTTTACTATATGATTTATTTATCAAAAAAACCGAGACGCGAAGCACTTTTGGGTTGTAGAGCTTGAAGAATCAATTGTTACTATATTCATCGTTTGAGGGAAAAAAAACCTAGACGCCCAGCGTTATTGGGGTGTAGAGCTTGGGGATCGATTTTGTATTTATTTATCATTCAAGAAAAAATAAATGAATACCTGGACGCCCAGCGTTATTGGGTTGTAGAGATTGGGGGGTAGATATTGTTTATTTATTTTTTATTTTAGAGAAAAAAAAAAAAAAAACCCTCGTGCGCTCGGCGTTATTGGGTTGTAGACCTTGGGGATCGATTTTTCATTTTTTTACTATTCACAAAATAAAAAAAAAAACTCCCGGACGCCCACCGTTATTGGGTTGTAGAGCTTGGGGGATTAATTATTTATTTATTTGATTATTAAAAAAATAAAAAAGATACAATCTGGTACAATATTGATGCGTTTATTGACCTAAACTATCACCGGTATTTGTAACGTAATTTGATTTATTAATTTTATCTATACAATAATTAGTCAATTTTAAAATTTAATTTAATTCCAGTTCCCACTCGCAGTTGTAAACTTTTTATTTTTTCAAGTTCCTCTCGATTATTACAGTTTCACATCAATGATTTATATTTTAATTTTGACTCAATTTTAGTCCCTAGCGTTACGGAGCTTATGAGCATTTAATATTTATGAATATTTTCGCTTTTTATAAAGATTCAAGTCAACAGAGGTATTTCACCGTTTTTAATTTAATTTTTTTTTTTTCTTGAGTGCCTCAAAACGAAAAACTTTATTCATAAAGTTCTTGTTTCTTTAAAAAAAAAAATACTTTTTCGTTTAAAAAATATTACTATTTTAACAAAACAGTGATACTATTGCTACTTTTTTGAACTAAAATATTAGCTGGCATCCCTGTGAGATTATTATTTTACTTATCGTTCCCTTATAGTTATTAAAAAAATTTAATCAACAATTTTTTAATTAAACTTTACCAATTAATTATACAAGCACTGTTTTATAATTTAAGCTATCAGTAAAAATTATGACTATTTAAGTCTCAAGTGATTTAAAAATTTGAATAAAAAGAAAAAATTAAAAAATAAACTTATGTTAGTTGTTAAATTGTGTTTTGTTAATGTGATCTTTTTTTAAGAATTTTCCAAATTTTTTTCATTTCCGTGCCTATTAAAAATACTTCCTTTCGCAATAAATTAATATGTAGATATGTACCTATAATTAAAATCTCCAGTATCTACAATTTTATCACGGACGATTTTGCCCGAACACCGAAAAGTCCAAACCGACGGCGAGGCGCGAGCTTGAGGAAAGACCATGGGCCCGTGCCGCAGTCAGAGCTGCCGAAACCACGTGACCTTGGGCGCTCAGTTGACAGTCGCCGCTCTCGTGGATGAACGAAAATCACGGCCAGCTGCGCTCGCCCGTCTATCGATGAGCAACTATGGGGCAGGCCCCTCTTTTTTGTGAAAAATATCTACTTCCCTGCAATTCGACATCAGCGCCACTACATTTGACCCGTTAGACTAAATTTTTGCTCTGCATTACCACGTTTGTAGAGCCAACCGATTGAAATCGTATATTCCAAACTACGGCTGCTAGAAACCACGGATGATTGTGAAAAAAATACCAAAAAATTTGTGAAAGTGGCGTACAAGTGTGTTACTATCTCGATTTTTGATCAAGTCACGCAATAATTTGCAGTGAATAAGAAACTGTGATCAGCATCAACACGTGCTGCAGACGACGATTTTAGTGATATTTTTGATCAAATTTTTTTACTATTTAGAAACACTTTTTGCAAAAAGCAGATAGTGACACACTTGTAGAGTGATTTCAACTATTTTTAAAGATTTTTTTCAGAGTGATTATTTTTATTTTGTGGCCGTAGTTTGGTAGAAACTTTTTTTACGCACCCATAATACAACGTTAGGTGGCGCTCTCCGCGGGGTCCTGAGCACTCTTAAAAATATATTCGAATTGATTGAAAGATTTCTTTCTAATATTTTATGGATTGAAATAGATTTAATGATAAAAAAAAAAAAAAAAATTAATCATATAACCTATCAATAGATTGATAAAACTTTAAAAGCTAAATTGATCAATCGTTTAAAAAATTTTTTTACCGTCAGCTGGCTTGGCTTGACCTTAAATTGAACCTACTTCCCTATTTCATTACAACCTATATTGATTTTTAGTACCTCATAAAAAAGCATAAAAAGTTCTTAAAGTAAGAAGAATGGCAAAATTTTGCAAATTTTTACGCTAATTTTTAAATTTGAATTAGTTTGAAAGAAAATTGATATCAATATTTTATGACAAAAAGTTTGATCAAAAATTTTTGTATCTTATTTTAAATTTTGATTTTACTTCGATTAGTAAAATTGAAGGAAAGGCAAAAAATACGTATTAAATAAAACATTCTACCAAACAAGAAATAGTGATATCCCCCAAAAAAACCTCAAACAGGTAAACAAACTTAGGGAGAGTTTTAGCACCAAAACATTAATTAAAGGATTTTTTACAAAAATTCGTGATATCAAACTAGGTATAAGAATTTTTTGATTTTAAAAATACGACATTTATCTGTTAATTCAACTAAACTCTACCAAACTCTACATGAATATACTTTTTTGACTTCTGTAAGCTTTGATAGAGTTTAGTTGAATTAACAGATAAATGTCGTATTTTTAAAATCAAAAAATTCTTATACCTAGTTTGATATCACGAATTTTCGTTAAAAATCCTTTAATTAATGTTTTGGTGCTAAAACTCTCCCTAAGTTTGTTTACCTCTTTGAGGTTTTTTTGGGGGTCGCGTTTACTCAAAAAACGCATCTTCGATTTTTTTTAAATTTTGGTATGTTTTTGTACTTAATACAAGCTAAATTTCAAGCCTAGTCTCAATATGCTATTATTTTTATACCAGTAGTGCGTAGGTACACGATTTTACGCACGCTTCAAAATTTAAAAACTCACCTTACGCACCAGTGGTATAAAATTGTATATGCAACCCGTTGCATAATATACTATTAACAATTTTTTCAATTTTTATCTTTTTTTTTTCCTTTGGCACTTAAATAATACATTTATTCGTTTAGAACTAGGCATCAGCAATCATTTTTTAACTTTTTAATTTGCTTTTTAACGCATTTTAAAATAAAATTGAATTAGAGCCTTCATTTTAATTTCTTCATAGCAGTTTTATAGTACTTTATAATTTTAGCAGCAATTTGAACGTCAAAAGAATCAGTAGCTTAATGTTTCTTTTTTTTATTTGACTAGTTAGTAGTCTCTCTCGGCGCGCAATTGTATTACATTATCTAATATCTAAAATAAATTTTGTCGAAGCTTCATCTAAATTAGCCTACAATAAGTTATATATACCCTTTACCTTTGCCGGTACGTTCAGAGTTCATTTAAACTTTCGTGGTTATAAATTCATTGGTTTTGTTTATATACTAATAATTATTATTTTCATGATTTTAATCGGATAATTTCGAACACTTGATTAAATAATTATTTGTTATCAAATCTATTTTTTAAATGTTTTAAATTAATTGTAATATAAAAATTAAAAATAAAAATTCAAATTTTAAGTTTTATTCTCCAACCAATCACATCACGAATAAAATGCTGAGATTCTTTTCGAGTTCTCTCTTTTATCTTAGGAGGATACGCTTGGTGATAATGTTTTGGTACAGTTTTTGAGGATTTTAAAGGGGGAGCATTTAAACCCAACGTTGTTATTATTTGATTTATTTCGGCAAGTTTGTTTTGACTTTCTTCAAACAATTCTTCACTGCTTAAAAGAGGCTGGCTACTTGTAGTTTCTTTGCTACTTAATTTCGAGATGATAGTAAATTTATTGAAAAAATAACTTCCCTTTGTTTGTTTCGTCTACACGTAGTCTGGGGGTGGTGCTGGATTCCAAGCTGACCTGGAAAGATCATGTTCGGTATGTCTGTCGCAGAGCTAATTCTCTCATGTACCGTCTTAACCACTTCAGACGCAGCACCATCTTTGAACTGCGGAAGCACCTTATACAAACCCTCCTTTTTCCTATCGTTGACTATTGCTGTCTTATTTATCGGAATATTTCAGATGAACAGGACCTGATGCTGCAGCGTGTGCTCAATCGTGGGATCAGATACATATTTGGGGTTAGGAAGAGCGATCACATTACTTCTTTCAGACGTGAGCTTAGCTGGCTTCGAGTGTCGGATCGTAGAGACTACTTTGCGGCCTGTTTGCTCTATAGAATACTGAATTTAGGAATTGCGTCTTATTTGGCGAATTTTTTTATTGAAAAGCACAGCTCGCGTCCGAAGAGGGCGGTGAATCAGCAGGCTTGGGATACATTAATTATTCCCTCCTGCCGCACAGAGTGCTTGAAACGCTCCTTTCATGTATCATCTGCCTACATTTGGAATAGTTTACCTCTTCATATTCACCATGCATCATCATTTGCAACTTTTAAACATCTCATTAAATCACGCATCTTTAATACCGAGGGAGAAGGTTGATTACTCTGTGCCGCAGAACAACTTGTGCTTAAACTGTGTGAGAATTTGTAGTGCTACTAGTGGCTGATATGCAATGACTTTTTGCACGCATAGATTAGATTAAATTAAGTTAGATTACCAAATATTGTTATATCTTGATGTATACCTTTATTTTCATTATTTTATTATTACGTTTATTTTGTTATTTATTATTTACTATTGTTAACCTTTAATGGATTACTTGTTGATCAACTTATGTATTCTGTACAACATAATGTACAATCAATAAACTTATCAAAATCAAAAATCAAATCAATCTCTAACGCCTGTGCAGCTGCGAGCCTGGGCTTGTTGGAGGGGGAAAAATATATATACGTATACTGCAACGTAATCTTACACTTTTTCGTGACGTCACGTTTTTTTTTGCTGCAGCCTCCCTGCGCGACGTAAGCTACGATAAGGAACTTCGTTCCAATAAAAGAAAAAAAATAGCAAAACAAGATATACTTAATAATCTCAGTCAATATTGCCTGACCCCCGACAGGTGCTCTACGTAAATATTCCGGGACCATTTAATCGCGTCGCTGATCATGAGCCTCCTCATCATCTGCGCATAAAACGGACTAATGTTGAGGAGTCCCATCACCCGCTCGTTGCCTGGATCCTAGCCACCAAGGGCGCCGACGACGAACGCTTCCACTACGACCGTGTAGCCCTGCCGTTGTGGGTTCTCAGCAAGCGGGCGGTACTTGGTAAAGGCGATGGCACGAACTCACGGGATGCGGGAAATCCTGCGTCCCGTGTCCCGCGTTTTGCTTTCATACCAAAGACGCAAGACGCGGAACGCAGGATTTCCCGCATCCCGCGAGTTCGTGCCATCGCCTTAAGGTTCCCCGTTCTTGCTTCACAGAACCCCTCCATCCGGTTTTCGCACGGCACGGACACATCAACGATCATGATTTTTCTCTCGATCTCATTTCGGATCACCAGATCGGGCAGCAGTCTGGCGAACTCCTCGTCGACACCTCTGAGTTCAGCACGCTCGGCAGTCCACCTCCATTTCAGACCCAAGGCAGAGGACATCCGCCTGGTCGCGTTTCTGGCTCTCGACCAAAGTGAGGAACCTCTTGATGGTCGAGCGAATTCCCCCTTTAGGGAGCCCGATAAATAGTTTGCCATGACATGCTCGTCGGCGGGGTGGCCCACTCGTTTAGCTACGGTCTCCCACAACGTAGACATGGCCACATTAGCCACGCTTGTGTCCTTAGAGCTCAAGAGCTTAAAGGCATGAACGATGGTAAGAATTTCGGCCATATCTGCGAGAGGCAAAAGCCCTTCGCCCCCCATGTATGGAGGGAGGAAGGCCAATTCGGCACTTGCACGTCGGGGGAGATTCATCTATCTCTTGGCAATCCTTTTCAACTCCCTGTTGGCCTCCCTGAGAGGACCTTTTCTCACATCCGACCCCCTCAGACAAAAGTCCATTCGTGGCAGGATAAAGGTAGCCACGGTCTCAAGTTTCTGCCAAGGGGCCAGCAGTGAACCGTCGACCGCACGGATGTGCGCCGACAGCTCTTCTATGGTGGTGTACGGCGTCTGCTTGACTTGAAATCTCGTTGGGATGCCCAAATGTTCGTAAGCTTCGCCACGATCTAGGGCGCGCATCACCTCACCCTGCATGCTGAACTGCGTTCTCTTGACCGCATCGTCACCCCTGCCTTTCAGGTGTAGGGTGGCAGATTTCGCAGGGTTGAAGGTGAGGCCAACAGCCGCAGCAGCGTCCTCCGCAGATCTCAGGAGGATTTTCATCGCCTCGGGCGAGTCCGCAATGAGACCCATGTCATCTGCATAGTCGAGGTCTGTGAAAACCTCTCCTACAAGTTCGTAGCCCCCACCTGAAGCCGCAACTGCCCTAATAACAGGCTCCAGAGGGAGGTTAAAAACTATCGGGCTCATGGGACATCCTTGCTTCACGCCCGAGTCAATGGAGATGGGCTTGGTGATGCCGTCCGCTGTCTTGACGCAGGTGGTCGCGCCATCATAGGCTGATGCGATCAGCTTCCTGACCGGCTCCGGGACCCGATGCTGCTCGAGGGCACTGCAGATAGAAGCGTTGGGGACCGAGCCAAATGCATTGGTGAAGTCCAGCCACGCGACCACAACTTCCCTCTCTTTGGACTTTGCGTCGCGCAGAATTTCTTGCAAGATAAAATTGTGTTCATGGCATCCCCCAAACGGGAGGAAGCCTTTCTGGGACGCGCTTATTCTCTTGTTAGCCATGGCCCAGCAGGTGAGGCGGTCGGCGACAAGTGAGGAGAGGAGTTTAGGGGTAGTATCCCTCGCTACTTCAGAAATCAGCACTGATTTCCTCATTTTTAGCTTCAGCTGCTTGAAAGCTGTCTAAAATAGCACGAGCTGGGACATCAACCTCTAAATTTGGATCTATTTGTTGTCTATTTTCACCTAATTTTGAAGAATTTTTCATGGAAATGTGACTCTTTCTATTATCTACTTCTTCTTTTAATAAAGAGTAATAATAATTATAAACATCATCGATAGTTAATAAGTTAACATCTTGATACAAAGGTTGTAAAAGTATTGCGACTTCACTAAGCTTTTTCAAAGGATTTTTAAATAATTCGTAAACAATTTTTTTATGTGCCTCTCCTTAAATTTTCACTGCGACTCTACATTTAGTTAACTAACAATAAGTTCGATATAAATCCTTTTAAGAACCAAATTATCAATATTTAAACCTTAAATAAATTCGTTTTCTTTTAATAAATTTTTTTGTTTATAAAGTATTTAACATAAGATGATTAGAGTAAGGTAGAGGACCCAATTGAGTTCCCCAAAATCACAACTTTCAGAGTTTTTGATATTTATAGAAAAAACCAAGCAAGTGAGGTTAATTTTTTTTGTACATACTTAATTTTAGTGGTCTTCAGAATCAAAATCAATTTTTTTTATAAAAATTTTTTATTTATTTACAGAGTAATTAATGTTTAAAGTAGAGACCTTTTGGAACGTATTTTTGAGACTGTGTGTCAAAGTACCCCGATTAATGGACCTTTTTTACAAGCGAAATTCCCTTAACGTTTTTCTTACCCCAATTACTTTTGAGGTTACGATTTTTGTTGACATTGAAGTTAAAAGTAGTTATAGTTTTCATTGACAAAAGTAATTTAATCACATTAGAAGATTTATAAAGCTGATATTCTGGTGTATAAAACTCGGTATAAAAGCCAAAACTAACGTCTCATTAATTGGGGTACTCAGGGTTTCACTTAAAATGTCCGTATTAATGGACCGCTGCTCTTCAGGACCATTAATTGAGTTACCTTGAGACTAGGGCCTAATTATGAGAAACTGCATTATTTATTTAAAAATTTATGTTTTTAATTTACAAAATTGATACTATACTAATTTTTGAAGTCCAAGCTTTTCATTGATCAGTAATACATTGCGTAAATAAATAAAAAACGCCTAGAAATTCAAGTTTGAAAGTTGCTTGATTCGCTGCAACGAGAACACCAACCTAACCCTCGAGTCAACCAACATTGTGACGGGATTATAAACGTAAACTTGAAAAAAAAATTTCGAAATATTCTTTGATAACATAAGCTTATTTTAAAATAGTTTTATGCCGATATTTGCATCAAAAAAATAATTAAAAATGATTTTTGCTAAAGGGGACCATTAATTGGTGTAAGGGGGCCACAATTGGGTCCTTTACCTTATCTCTACTTTACCACATTAAAGAAATTTTCACTGACCAGAATCCTTCACTTTTTTGCTTTTAAGGAGGTTCCCTACCAATATATATGTCAAGTGCGATGCTACGATTAGATTTCTGTATATACAGGTATACACGCGCAGTGTACCTTAACCTCGCAATCATGCATATTTCACGTAAACGATTTTTATTTATTACTCAGAGTCTCCTAATGATTAATTAAAAAATACTAAAAATTTTAATTAATTTGCTTTTATTTTCTAAAAAAATTTGATCAAAATCTGTGGGCTAGAAATAAAAATATTCTTAATAAAAGTGAATTAAGAGACTATGCTAAATAAGTCAAAATTGAAATGTTATTATCTTTCTTAATAGGCTCCTAATGACTCTACAAATTTAACTGGCCCTTTTAACCATTAAAAACTATATGTGTGTTTAATTATATCAAAATCTGTGGGCTAAATCGATTTGGTAGGGAACCTCCTTAAAGAATTTGTCAGTTCTGACTTGCAAAAGAAGTTGATGAATACATTACTCGTGTACTATAATAAACTCTTTCTACCATGTCATTCACATGAAAATGTGGTTTATGATACATTTCAACGGTTCAATTCAATAAGATCACTCCAAACTATTTTTTTGAATTCAATTCATTTTTACAGAGAGCTTAACTAATGCATTTAGTTAAGAGTGCAACACTCTTTTATTTTTCAAAAGTTTTACTCAACCAAGAGTATTAATATTTCTGCAAGATAGAAAAGTATAAGCCTCCTCAGGATTTAGAAAGTTTTGATGAAACTAAAAGTATTTTTTTTTTTATCTAAACTCAAATACTTTACGACTTACTAAATAAATTTACTAGTATTACATAAAACTGATACCTCTCAAAATTATAGGTTTCACTCTACATACTTTGTACGGCTTACTGGACTGGTGTTGGATTCAAGGATTCCTCAACTCAGTAGCGTAGTGGACTTTCTTCACCAGAAATTGGTAGTCCAGCTTCCTGATGGTCCAGCCAATCTTCAAACTGTTCAGCAAGACATCAGTAATGCTTCGTTTATATTCTTGGTGTCAATACGAGCACTCTATCTGGTAGTTTTTAATTACTCGAAGGACTTCCAAGTCTTCGATGGAACTACATTACTTGATTGCTGTACCGTATACTACCCTTTAGTTTATTTTCAAAATTTATAGATTTCGAATTAGTTTTTCATCAATATTTATTCAGTATTTTTTTCATTTTCTCTGAAATATCGTTTTGTCTGTTTTAGGTTTATGAAGAGTTTGAAAAAAAAAAGTACAAAAACCCAAACACATTTATTGCAATTTTACTAACTGGGTTGTAAGTTTTTCGGATTTCATTTTAATGAAATCAAATTCTGTGGGCTTGTTGGTAAACAAACCTAATTGTTTTTTTTGCTGATATACTGTGCTCTGCACAAAACTTTAAAGATTTAAATTACTACTAACCTAAAATTTACAGAGAAATACAACACAAACACAACACTTGTTATCCCCTTAGCTGATGTCTAGTGTCATCGTTATTATTTTTTTACTTTGTAGTGAAAATTAGTTATCGTTTAGGGTTTTCTATAGAAGTTTGTCCACCAACGTGGAATAGATTTTCGAGTAGGGCCTTTTATACCTTTTCAACATAATACACTAAATAATGATAGATAGAAGTGAAATTAAAATGCTTGCTCGTCAATCCCTCGAATTGACGAAGGTTTTTTAATTTATTCCTGTGCTTTGCCACGAATTCTTATACTCAACGCTCGCATGAATATAACCCCAATCTAAAGTCGTACCTCCTTTATCAGCTACTGATAAACCAAAAAATTTGATTTTTACTTCAAAAGTGATTGCGCAGAAATGGAAGTCGCAGTCAAAGCTCAACTCACTGTTCTCAAGCGAATAAGCGAGCACTACAAGAAATTCGAGAGCATGGAACATGTGGATAAAACAGTGTTCCTGGCTCAAACCAGATTTGAAAGAGTAGAGCAAGAGTGGAAGGAATTCACGGAGCTTGATGAAGAAATGCGCTCATTAGAGGATTTTGATTCCACCCACGTGGATTTCACTAAAGATATTTACTATGAAACTCAAGCGGTTTATGATCTAGTCAAGTCCAAATACTCGTTGTTTATTCATGTCAATAAAGTTGCAGAACCTCCTTCAACATCTCAAACTTCAGATGTAATAGCACCAGTTCAAGCTAATAACTCTTTCGACGTCAAGAGTTTACCACGAATTACTCCCTAGTCAAGAGTTTACCGTGAATTACGTTGCCCGTATTCTCCGGGGATCCTGCGGAGTGGCCTAATTTTCGGGACATGTACCTGTCCTTAATTCATAATCAAGAAAGAGCTACCAATGTAGTCAAGTTGACGTACTTAAGGTCTTACTTGCAAGGTGAGGCACTTAACGTGATTAAATCAATTTCTATCACTCATGATAATTATCAAACAGCCTGGGATGCTCTCAAAGCCTTTTTCGAGAATGAACGCAAATTAGTACAAGGTTATGTTGCTGACCTCTTTGAAGTTAAACCCATGGCAAAAGAGTCGTCTACAGAAATTAGAAGGCTACTCAACGACGTTTCCATACCTCTTGACGCCCTTACAGCGTTGAATAGATCAACGAGACATAGTTGTCCATATTCTAGTCTCGAAAATGGACAAGCAAACTCGAAGGGAGTGGGAGGTAAACCTGGGAATATCGACCTAATACCCCACTCAAGAACGTGCTAAATCATTCTTGCAATCGCAAGCCTTAGTCCTCGAAGCTGTTGAAAGAACTTCCAAAAATAAAGTTCCTCAAAATCTTGATTCAAATACGAAGAAACCTGGTGGTAAACTTAAAGTCAGCTCCACGACAGTTCACGTCATGGGTTCAAACTCTAAGAATACTCAGGTTAAAAAGGTTCCCAAATGTGCATTGTGTTCACAATCTCATTTTTTAAATAAATGTGAACTTTTCTTAAGTAAAACAGTCGATGAACAAAAAAACCTTGTGACGGCCGAAGGGTTATGCTTTAATTGTCTAGGCTTGCACTTGATAAAAGATTGCGAAAGTGAAAGAAGATGCAGTGAGTGCAAGGGTAAGCACCATTCACTTCTTCACAGAGACAAACCCCCAAACTCGAATTCTAATAATTCAAATCCAGGTGCGAGTACACCGACTATTTCAAGTACTCATTCACAACCCCCAAGTAACGTCGTTCAAATGAACCCAAGTATAGCAGAATTCAGTCCAAGTTCACAACCTTCGCGTGGTCAACCTTCGCAGTTCGCAGGTGTAACCGATATTAATGATACTCACAAGACAGGTGTTTATTTGTCTTCAGTTCTTATTTACGTACAAAATAAGAAAGGTGATAAAATTCTAGTTCGAGCTTTAATTGATCAATGCTCACAATCTTCTTTTATATCAAGTTCGTTAGTGAGAAGATTGAAACTCAAAACCGAAAGTACTTTTAATAGTATATCTTCAGTAGGTGGTCAGAAACTTATCACTTGGACACAGAAGACTGAATCTATGATAACGCCACATTTCAAATCCGATTTTGTTTATAAGGTCAATGCCTTAGTCATTAGTAATGTCTCATCGTACGTTCCTCCAAAAACGTACACTCGATCCAGTCTGTGTCATTTCTTAGGTTTCAATCTGGCAGATCCTGAATTTACCTTAGAGCATCCTGTCGAGGTACTTTTAAGCTCCGATATTCACGCAGATTTAACCCTCAATGGAATAGTCAAGGGACAACCAAGCGAACCAATTGCAACGGCTTCGCAATTGGGCTGGTATATCTCAGGCGGTTCCACGGGTACCCAGTTCACTTCCACGAATACTGCAACAGTGTCTCATCACTGCGCGACAGCTGATGAACTCTCTGAGCTTGTACATAATTTTTGGCGGCAGGAGGAGTTGCCAAAAGTAAAAATTCTGACACCAGATGAGGAGTACTGTGAGAAGTTTTTTGCCGATACTACTACCAAAGACGTAACAGGTTGTTACGTGGTAAGACTACCATTTAAGCAAGAATTTTAGCATTTAACCCATGATTTAGGTGATTCTTATCAAAAAGCAGTGAAAATGCTATATAGAATGGAAAAGAAATTCGAGACAAATCCAGACTTTGGCAAAATGTACAAGGACTTCATGAGAGACTACATTGATCGTGGTCACATGAAACTCGTTACCCCTAACTCTCCAGAGTTTAAACCGATAGATAGTTGTTACTTCTTGCCTCACCATGGGGTATTGAAGCCACCAAACTCCACGACCAAATTAAAAACAGTATTCTATGGGTCGAGTAAAACAAGTAAAAATATATCGACGTTATGCATACAGGTCAGAATCTCCTTCCTGAACTGCCTGATGTAATAAATAATTGGCGAGTATATAAATATGTATTCGTCGCTGACGTGCAACAGATGTTCCGTCAGATTAGAGTCCATGATGAGGATGTCCACTACCAAGCAATAGTTTGGCGTTTCAGTCCTGATCAGCCCATTGACATCCTTTACCTGCTCACGGTCACATATGGCTTGAATTGTTCAGTTTGGCACGCAAATAACACGTTGCTTCTGCTTGCGGAAGAAAATGTTGCTGACTGAAGGATTCTTCTTCCGTCACAGTTTTAGGTTTGAAATAGATAGCTGTTGTGGATTCATTCCAGATTGATTTGAATTGTCATCCTCTAAGCAATGCTTACACAAAAAGAATAGTTTTGTCACTTATCGTTCAAATATTTGATCCTATGGGCTGGATCGCACCCGTTGTTGTAACCGCTACATTATTTATGCGGTCTCTTTGGCTACTCAAATGTGGTTGGGATGACCCTCTTTCAGAAGGCTTCATTTCTGACTGGCGAGAGTGGTACGGAAAGCTCAGTTCGCTTAAATCCATAAAAATACCGAAGTACATTCACTGGGCACCCGAAGTTAAACTTTGTGAACTTCACGGTTTTGGTGACGCTTCGCGAGAAGCTTTTGGTGCCGTGGTTTACTTAAGAATCATTGTAGGTGATCAGGCCTATACTTCACTACATAACGCAAAAACCAGAGTTTCTCCTCTAAATACTCAAAGTATCGCTCGTTTAGAATTGAGCGCAGCACAATTACTAGCTCAACTTGAAAACCACGTTATTGAATCATTAAGGATAAATATAGACTCTATGCATTTATGGTCCGATTCCAAGGACACTTTGTTTTGACTACGTAGTCATCCCACCCGTTGGCAAACTTAAGTAGCTAATCGGTGCAGGGACATACTTACTTTGGTGCCTCAAGCGCATTGGCATCATGTTAAAGGTAAAGAAAATCCTGCTGATGTTGCTTCGCGAGGGCTAGACCCTAAGTTTCTAGCTGAGTATAAACTTTGGTGGCAAGGACCCAGGTGGTTACGTGATTCGACACTGCCCTGGTCCACATCACTCGATAATTTGACGGTTGAAAAAGTACAGGATGAAAGGACTTTGAAAAATTAAATAATAACAGCTTTACATTTGATTGAAACTCCTGATTCTATCATGTGGGTTTTAGCTCACAAATTCTCCAGACTGAATAAATTGCTAACCGCTACAGCTTACGTCTTTCGATTTCTATGAAACGTCCTCCGTAGAGTACAAACTAAACCGGAGTTTTCAACTACTAAACTCGAGACCTTACAATTTGAATTTTTAACTCAAGTTAAGCCCAGTGACTCAGTCATAATAGAGCCTGGGGAGTTGGAAAATTCTTGCCATTATTTCGTGTATTTGTTTCAACAAGTTCACTTCACCGAAGAGATTGAGCTGCTGCGCACTCAAGATGATCCAAAACTTAAAACCTCACTCGCCAGGTTAAATCCTCTGATAGACAGAAAACTCCTTCATGTTGGAGGGAGACTAAATCGCGCCTTACTGGCCTTTGAACAAAAACATCCACTCATTCTTTCAGGAGACTGTTTTCTCTCCAAGTAGCTTATTCATGAATCATGCGATGCTAAACTGCACGGAGGCGTACAATTGACCCTCGGGACGCTTCGACGTCGTTTTTGGTTTCTTAACGGCCATGCAGCTGTTAAAGATATGATTTGTAAGTGTAAGCCGTGCAAAAAATACGCCGCACAGAGACTTAACGATATATGCCTAGAAAAAAGTGCGGAGGGAGCGGACTGCGGACGCAATCGAGTGCGCGCGTGATATAAGATGAATGCGTGTACTTGCATACCTTAAAATAACTCAATTTTATTATTATTATTATTTAAATAAACCAGATAACCCATTTCTATTTTACTTTTAAACTTTCTTTTTATTGCTTAAAAAAACCAAATAACCCATGGCTCTTTTTTTATTCAAATAAACCAAATAACCCATTTCTATTTTACTTTTAAACTTTCTTTTTATTGCTTAAAAAAACCAAATAATCCATTTCTTTTTTACTTTTAAACTTTCTTTTTATTGCTTGAAAAACCAAATAACCCGATTATATTTTTATTTGTAACTCTCTTATTATAATTAAAAAACCAAATAACCCGATTATATTTTTATTTGTAACTCTCTTATTAGTAGTATACGGGCGAGTTGTGCGAGACACAACAATGAGTCATCACCGGCGCACAATTCCTTATCTCTTATCTTAATGGTTTGTTTACATAAACAAGGTGTCGGGTTACGAGACACAACAATGAGTCATCATCCCGGTGCACAATTCCTTATCTCTTATCTTAATGGTTTATTTACATAAACAAGGTGTCTGGTTACAGATGACGTCACCGGTCGGTGCACAATTTCTTATCTGTTATCTCAATGGTTTGTTTATATAAACAAGGTGTCTGGTTACAGACGACGGGTATAATTCCTTATCTTTTATCTAAATGGTTTGTTTACATAAACAAGTTGTCGGTAAGTTAGCTCAATGGTTTGTATACATATTAATAGCTTGTTTATACAAACAAAGACAATATTTATTTAAATAAACATAAATTTCATATCTTTTTGATTATGTTTAAATAGTGCGAATAAATTTTTCAAAAATAAAAAATTCTCGTAGTCTTGACGGCGTCAGATTGATAGCGGGGTTTGAACCCACAACCATTTATTCACAAGTCTGACGATTTATCCACCAGGCTACGAGGATTTTTTAACAAAGAGTCAAAGAAAGGTAAGACATGTATTCGTCAGTTAGACCGTGTCGATAAATTGAACAAAAAAAAAAAAAAAAAACCTCGGACGGTAACATTATAGCCATTTTGTTTGCGCTAAGGTAAAAACGATCCGCACCTGAATAGGATTTGAACTCGTGCTTACCAGGCCGTATATGTATCCAACTGACCACGAGGTGTACGTGCACAACTCGGATAAAAATATAGCGTGTATAAAATCATGGTATTTATACCTCGTAAGTATCAGTTTCAAAAATGGATACGAGGTGGTTACATCCGTTTACAGCTATCATAGCGGGTCCTAGTAAAAGTGGAAAATCTTACTTCGTTAGAAAATTTTTAAAGCATCTGAATCAAATGTGCACAGTTAAATTTGACCGCATATTATTTTACTATACCGAGTGGCAGGAATTTTACAACGATTTTTTAGGTCCAATAGAGTTTCACGAGGGTCTGCCTCAGAATCAGGACTATTCTTCCGATAGCGATAAAACCAAGTTACTTATTCTCGACGATCTCATGCGCGAGAGCAGCGGTGACGTTGTATTAGATTTATTCACGCGTGGAAGTCATCATAAAAACCTTTCCGTTGTTTTCATTACGCAGAATCTGTTTCATCAAGGAAAATCGCAGCGAGACATCAGTTTGAACACTACGTATATGGTGATTTTTAAGAACCCGCGCGATCGCGCTCAAATAAAACACCTTGCCCGTCAGGTATACCCGCAAGATACAAAATTCTTATGGGAAGCATACCTGGACGCAACGAGACCTGCCCATTCTTATCTATTTTTAGATCTTTCGCAGGAAGCTCTCGAGGAATACAGAGTACGTACATGTATCTTTCCGGATGATGAAAAAAATTACGTATATGTACCAAAGAATTTAAAAATCAAATAATAAGACGTCACTGGTAAATAATTTAGTATATCTTCGACTATGGCGGCGTCAACATCGAATCACCCTAAATTTACAAAAAAACAAGTAGCTATTCTACACGCTCTCTGTCACACCGATAATAATCAAAGAAGAGCTTTACTCCGTACGATAGATAAATCAGCTGTGAGTTGTATTTGTGAAATAGCGTTAAACGTATTAAAAGGTAACGTTGCTATAAAAGATTCGACGAAAAAACGTTTAAAAAAACATAAAAAAGTGCTGCGAAGATTAATCAGTGTTAAGAAAAATAAAAACAAAAACGTTTGGAAAAATAAAAAAAAAGAAATCATTCAACACGGTGGTGGTGCATTTTTACCGATATTATTAGCACCTATAATCAATGCTCTGGCATCAAAAATTTTCTCGAGTATAATTCAAGATTAGTAAAACAAATAAAAAATGGAGAGAGCGCGTAAAATGGTTCTTGTTCCAGAGACTACATTCGATCGCTTTACAAACACCACCGAATCAATTTCGCAAGGATCGAATGAAAAATCCACGCTCACACCTGGCGATAATTTATCCCGACTCGATTCTAAGATGTATGAAATACTTAGATCGAGGCGTTTCAAAGACGACGATGAAAAATGTAAAAATTATTTACAGATTTTACGTCGTTATCTCTTTTTTAAAAACAAAGAACGTCAAACCGATCAACATTATGATAACGATCAATCCGATTTTATAAGTTTTAATGTGCCCAACGAAACACTAGAGCCAAATGAAATAGCTGAGTTAAACGACGCTATTGAAACCGTTGAACCGACTGGTGACGTGCTCGATATATCTTCCAGAGACGATCTGCCTCTAAGCGACGAGACAGTTTTGGATAGTATCCCCTTAATTTATAAAGAAAAAGCGATTGAATTATTAAATCTCTTACACGAAAAGAGTGCTCGTAGACTGAGTTGGGATGGTTGGGGTACCATAAAAATTGACGGTCGAGTGATAAGAGACTCAAACATCATCGAGCTACTGACTGACGCGGTCAAAAATAATAATAATAATAATACGCCGTCTCAAGAAAGAAAAAACAAAATACATACCGCAGGCAAAAAAGAGTTTGCGAATTTACTGTCAACTTTATCGACACCGCTCAACTTAAAAGCAGATTTAAAAAATTTACCAAAAAAAAAACACGAGCTCAAAAATAAAAAACCCAACGTGTCACAAGGCTCGAGAAAAAGAAAAAACAATAATCTAGATAATTCGTACGAGATAACAAACAAAAACAAAAAAAGTTTAGTACGAGAGTCTCCTATAGTTACTAGAAATACTGCTAAAACCAAGTGGTTGAAGATTAAGCTTTAAAATGACTTACGAAAAAAAATATTACGACTTGAATAGTCCAATAGCTTTTACAGGTGCTCGAAATTTATTGACCGTAAACAAAAATGGCAAGACTTTGAATGACAAAGAAAAGCAAAAAATCTACGAATGGCTCTCCCAGCAAGACGCTTATACTCTTCACAAACCAGTTATAAGAAGATTCCCGAGATTACATTACAACGTGACAAACATCGATGATTTGTGGGAAGCAGATTTAATGCAAATGACAAGTATTAAAGAATTTAACGATGGTTTCAATTATTTACTGGTCGTTATCGACGCATTGTCAAAATACGTATGGGTTGAAAGTTTAAAAGAAAAAACAGCCCTGACTGTTGGTAACGCGTTTCAAAAAATCATCAAACGGTCTTTACCTCGCGTACCCAAATGTCTACAGACTGATAAAGGCAGCGAGTTTAAGGGAAAACAGTTTCAAAATGTTTTAAAAAAACACGATATCAAGTTTAGATTTGCACGCAATCCCGATATAAAATGTAGTATCGCTGAAAGAGTTATACGAACGTTGAAGGCACGTATATGGAGATATTTTACGTATAAAAATACTAAACGTTACATAGACGTCGTGCAAAAAATTGTAAAAGGATACAACGAAAGTATACACAGTGGTACAAAAATGAGACCGTGCGATGTTAATATTTTCAACGTGATAACTGCTCGTAAAAATTTATTAAAACGCTCTCTGTCTCAAAGCGTTAATAAAAATAAGTCGAAGAAATCATTAGTATCGAGACCCAAGTTCAAACCCGGTCAGTATGTCCGAATCAGCAGAACGAAAAACACCTTCGAACCCGGTTACGAGAAGAATTTCAGCGAGGAAGTATTTATAGTTAAGCGTGTATCGAATCGTCAAGGACTGTGCACCTATATTTTGAAGGATTTAAAAGACGAAGAAATTGATGGTTTCTTTTATACCGAAGAGCTTGTTTTAGTTGATGTAAAAAGTATAAATCAGGAAAAAGAATTTAAAATTGAATATATTGTAGAGACTAAAGGAACAGGTTCAAAAAAACAACACCTCGTCAAGTGGGTCGGATATCCCAAAAAGTTTAACTCCTGGGTCAAAGCAACTGATATGATCGAAATATAAAAATGGAAAGTACCAATGATTTTTTTTTGGTCTTACCTAGTAACAGTAGTATGAAATATTATCCCCAGAATACTACAGCGTGTTTTACCACTCATTTATCTCGGGAAATAAAACTCTCGGGTGAGTGGCTTGTGGGTCTCGCTGAGATACATATACCGTGCACGATAAATCACATACAAGAATCCGAAGCTGTCTACTTTTTTGATACAAAGGCTAGTAATACTGAAAGTGAACGTAGTTTTCCTTATGGTAAATACGATTCGCTTCAACAATTAGCTGATGAAATAAATCAAGCCGGCGATACGATTAAGCATCAAGTTCTTCAACCCTCCAATCTACGAAAAGGTTATTGGTCTATAACACGAAAATGTAAGCCAGAAAATTGCAATAGTATACATGTAACGAGATTCCATGAAAAAATACGACGAATTTTTGGATTCGAATCCGAGTTGGAGCGAAAAACAGAACGTATCCATGGTTTTCCGAAAAGAGATTCGATCGCCGTAAGACCCGCTGTACTTAGCCGCGCGATACCGGATCAATTATTTGTTTACACAGATATTTGCGCTCCTTACACTGTAGGTGATACCGAAGCGAGCTTATTGAGAATAGTACCGCTCGATGCAACAAAATATGATTTTGGCTCTAACGTTGTGCGAACTTTTGGACCTATTCATTACATACCCCTTCTTCAGAATCAATTTCAAAGTATAATTATCGATATAAGAGACGTATACGGTAACTTTGTACCATTTGAAAGCGGCACCTCGATCGTGAAACTTCATCTAGTGCGTAAAAGGCTATAAAAATGTCTCACTATTTGACTTATTACGATGCTCAAGTCGGAGGCGGTGGGTGGTCTAATGTAAAAAACGTGTACTCTGGTTCTCATTATCAGAAAGGAAGAGGAATAGGAAGTTGGCTCACTGGTCTTGGACGAAAAATAATACCCTACTTATCGCAAGGAATGAGAACCGTAGGTAGAGAAGCGCTTCGTACGGGTGTAGATATTCTCAACGACATTACTAATCACAATACAGATTTCAAGCACTCTATTAAAACGCGTGGCTACGAGTCTGGACAAAGATTAAAGAAAAAAGCAGCTAATAAGGTAATTAAAATAATGAAAGGCCAAGGATATAAGGCGAAAACATCGCGGCGTAAGCGTCAGTCAAAAAAGAAGCACCCGACTGTTCGTAAGTCTGGATCCGTGCAAAAGAAAAAAAGAAAGGTTAGAAAATCAAAAGGAAAGAAGAAGAAGAGGAAGAAGACCACTGCGAAGAAAAATTTTAGAGATATTTCCGATATTTTTGGTCCTCGATAAAAATGGCTTTTCTACACTCGCACTCAAACGAGTGCATGTCGGCCGAATTAGATATTTTTACTATTCCCCCCACTCAAACATCGATAGAAAGCAGTCAATTTATTCATTATAAACCAATCAGTCCTCTGAACGACGAATCGGGGACCCCTCTGGAGTTTGTGGTACCTAGTTCGGGAGAATATTATATAGATTTACCTCACACTATGCTTCACTTAAAAGTAAAAATTGCACCAAACGTTTCGACAGATGAAAATGTAAAAGTGGGACCCGTCAACAATTTTATCCATTCGATGTTTAATCAAGTCGATGTTTATTTTAATAATAAACTTGTGACCCCTTCCAGCAATCATTACGCGTATCGTAGTTACTTGGAAACACTCTTAAACTATGGAAGCGCGGCAAAAGATTCACACCTGACTGCCGGTCTTTGGTACGACGACGAGGTTGGCAAATTAGAAGCCCTGCCGAATGCTAGCTCTAATCAGAAAAATTCGGGTCTTGCAAAACGTCAAACCTTCAGCTTGAACGCTCAGACGTTCGATATCGTGGGTCATTTACACTGTGACATATTTAACCAAGATAAAATGCTGATTAACGGTGTGGAGATGCGCATTCGATTAGTAAGATCAAAAGATTCTTTTTGTCTCATGGATGCTAGCGACGATGGTGTTTTCAAAGTTCAAATTAAAGAAGCCACACTCATCGTTCGACGCGCAAAAATATCACCAGGTGTATTACTAGCGCACGCTAACGGACTTGCAAAAACGACTGCAAAGTATCCTGTTTCGCGTGTAGAGGTTAAAACTTTTATCATGCATCCTGGTATTTTATCTGGTTCTCTCGATAATTGTTTTCTCGGTCAACTACCCAAGAGATTAATTATCGGTTTTGTAGACAACAGGGCGTTCAATGGTTCGCGAACGTTGAACCCTTATAATTTTCAACATTTCAATATAAATTATTTGTGTATCTACATAGACGGTGTCCAATTACCGTCCAAGGCTCTTCAGCCGTGCTTTACATCCGATACTAATCAATCGTTTATCGATTGTTTTCAAACGTTGTACACCGGCTTAGGAATTCACTATGCTAACGAAGGTATAAATATTAATCGAGATAACTATATACATGGAAATTTTTTGACTGCGTTCGACCTCACTCCCGACATGTCTGCACATATGGGGAACCACTGGAATGTTGTAAAAAGCGGGTACCTAAGAATAGAAATAAGGTTTGATCAAGCACTGGCGACTACCATAAATTGCGTTATATACGCCGAATATGAAAACTTAATCGAGATCGACGCTAACAGACAAATTATCTCAGATTTTACCTCTTAAAAAGAGAGGGGAGAGTACAGTCGTATGCTTTAATAACCTCATTTTGATTTTCGAATAGACAGTATTGTTCTTTGCAAGAGAGCGAACACATCGTCGTTATGGATATCTTGATCGAAATTCAAGGCGCGCGCGACAAGCATAAGCGTTTTACACCAAAAGAAGTAGCAGTGGTTGCTTTACAAAAAAATATCGTTGGTCATTGGTTGATCAAAGCTCCGCACGCTTTTGAAAAATTATCCAATAGCTTGAAAAGTACGAACAACTACTGTACAACCGAAATTCATCGTATTGAATGGTACGAAGGTACGGTTTCGACAAGTCAGTTATACAGTCATCTTCGTTCATTTGTAAAAAAGGTAAAAAATATATACACGCGTGGCAACGACAAAGCAGAGTTTCTAGAATCAATTATTTGTAGAAGAGTTATAAATATCGAAAATCACCAAGGACCAAGCTTTAAAGTGCTGAAGAGCTCGTTTCCCGATGTAGACACAGCGTGCACTCATCATAGTCAAAGCGACTCGTCGAATGATTTCAAAGATTGTGCCCTTTATAAAGCCCTCGTCTTAAAAAAATGGCTTAGATCTCTTTTGAGCGAGGATTGGCCGATATCGGGTGGATTTGATATACCATCGTTGTATTATCAAATTGCTCTTTTTAAGTACGAAAAAATGATGCGAGAAAAATTGTTAAACGAAAAAAACTGTGATTATGACGAAGTAGACGCGCTTGCTCGAGACTTTGACTCTCTTCGGATTATCAGCGACGGTGATGAACCTCTTGCTTGTTCAACGCCTATAGAAAACAGTGGTGAAGATGTGCACTGATAGTTTATGTAAAATTATTAATAATAATAAATCAAGTAAAAATGAATACTCGAGAGCTAGCGGAGGTGCTGAACGGATTTTCTAAAAAAATCAAAACCATTGGTGTTTTTGCTGCTGATCAAATACCACATCGCTTACTTTTAACTGCAGGATTGATTGTGAACACCCAAGAAGCCTACAGAAGCGGCGAGCATTGGACTTCTTTGTATGTGAATGAGAAAGCTCATGGTTTTTATTTCGATTCTTACGGTCGTAGACCCGCTTCAAAATTTATGTACGACGCTATAAAAAAAAATTGCAAAACGTGGCAATATAGTAAAAAACAGCTGCAAAGTTTTGATTCTATTGTCTGCGGTGAATATTGTTTACAATTTATACATCATATGAGTAAGTTTAACAATATGCAATCATTTTTGAACCAATTTTCCAACGATACAAAAAGTAACGATAAAAAGACATTAAAATATTATAAAGCTTTAATAAAACGACGATCAACAAGACAAATAAATCGAATCAACGCTTATCCTAGCGTTGGTACATCTGGTGGCGGTGGCGGTGTCCCCGGAGTGCAAATCTGTAGATCAAGAATAAATTTTAATGTAACCGTTCTGTAACATGTGTTAAAAATTACTTGTACTCGAAAAAATAAAAACAAAAATAAAAATATAATTTATCTGTTATTTTTTAAACCATCAGTCCGTACTACTCCTATTTTCCTGAAATTAAAAATTATCTCGTAAAAATTAAAAAGCACATTGCTGAGTTTTGTAAAATTTAACTTTCATGCATTATGAATCGAGAATCAGATACGTTATCTTTGTGCAAGTCCGGACAGGAACGATGACGTCACCATATAAGAATTTTTTACAGCGCTAGCCACTGTCGAGAGATAAAGAGTTTGTTATCGCGAAGCAAGTCCAGACACGTACGTTATCTTTTTTTTCTTATCTGACTTCCTGCCAACGGTTTTGAGATTACGTCACATTGATGATGCAAACGAGGGGAAGGGGTATGATTCACTATTGGATGCCGATTTTTATTTTCGCTTCACGATTGGTCTAAACAATCACGTGACTGAATATTCCCTTACTTTTGAAGCTCTTACGCGTCTGTCGTCAATTCGAACGAAGAGCCGAGAGAACCGTGCCTGTCAGTCACTGTAACGCTGCTCTACCGCAAACACTTGAGAATCATGGAGCTTCCAAATTCATTATTGTCTACGACGTACGCGATTAACAAGTCTAATTCTAAACGTGTGAAAGTGTGTTTGGAAAACGACAATGGTATTTATCATCCAAAAGTAAAATTTTGCGGTAGTACATCGACTTACAAAGATGTTACTCTCGACATGTTGTCGTGGGATTTGTTTCTACAGCAAAAAGAGATAATTCTTGGCTATTTGAGAGAGGATTTCGTGTACATAAACGATCCTAACTCTCCTACAACTATTCGTCTACCGCGACACGACCTTGTGTTTACGGTGACCTACGGCAAAAATACAGTGTTACTAAACGAAAGAGCTGACGAGACAGAGGTGACCGATTCGAGCGTCGAGAACAAGAAAGCTGAAGAAGCTGTGAAAAAACCCGAGGTAGGGAAAAAAAGAACCTTGGAGGATCTTTTGAACGACCTGGAGGCCGTCGGACCAAGTGAACCTAAAAAAATAAAAAACGATGCTCTTCCGGGTGTAGCCATGCACTTAAAAACGATCGAGGGATTAGTGGAAATGTTGGACTGTGTGTTATTAAAAATAAAAGTGTTAAAGGAGCAAGCGAAGATTGTAAATAGTGTGCAAACCCATGTGATAAATTATTTAATAAATCATTTTACAGGACAAGATCCAGAGAGTGTTAAAAAGTGCTTGTTAACGACTGTTACATTCAAAAAATATTACATTTTTATAAAATATGATGTCGAGGTTGACGTTAAAGAGAGCGCGACAAATGAGTTTAACGTTGATGAAATTGTGCTTGATATGATTCTTACAGAACTGTACGCTTTTGGTATGTTTAATATAGCAAAAAATGTTTACGAAAGAATGTTTCCGGTAAAAAAATAATTTCTCTCTGTAATTCATTTTGTACGATGGCGAGTGAATTATTCAAATAAATTGCCAAAAATAAAAAACTCATTTCATTAATTTATACCGTACCCTGTAATTTTTTTCAAAGTTATTATACATTTTTTTTAAGCAATACTCAATTTTTCTAAATTTTTTATGTGTATACAAAAATATTTCACACATGATTTTTTTTTTTTTTTCAAATTAATAATTAATATTGAAATTGATTCTGAAGAAGGGGTATGTAATGAATAGGTCCAAAAGTTCGCACAACGTTAGAGCCAAAATCATATTTTGTTGCATCGAGCGGTACTATTCTCAATAAGCTCGCTTCGGTATCACCTACAGTGTAAGGAGCGCAAATATCTGTGTAAACAAATAATTGATCCGGTATCGCGCGGCTAAGTACAGCGGGTCTTACGGCGATCGAATCTCTTTTCGGAAAACCATGGATACGTTCTGTTTTTCGCTCCAACTCGGATTCGAATCCAAAAATTCGTCGTATTTTTTCATGGAATCTCGTTACATGTATACTATTGCAATTTTCTGGCTTACATTTTCGTGTTATAGACCAATAACCTTTTCGTAGATTGGAGGGTTGAAGAACTTGATGCTTAATCGTATCGCCGGCTTGATTTATTTCATCAGCTAATTGTTGAAGCGAATCGTATTTACCATAAGGAAAACTACGTTCACTTTCAGTATTACTAGCCTTTGTATCAAAAAAGTAGACAGCTTCGGATTCTTGTATGTGATTTATCGTGCACGGTATATGTATCTCAGCGAGACCCACAAGCCACTCACCCGAGAGTTTTATTTCCCGAGATAAATGAGTGGTAAAACACGCTGTAGTATTCTGGGGATAATATTTCATACTACTGTTACTAGGTAAGACCAAAAAAAAATCATTGGTACTTTCCATTTTTATATTTCGATCATATCAGTTGCTTTGACCCAGGAGTTAAACTTTTTGGGATATCCGACCCACTTGACGAGGTGTTGTTTTTTTGAACCTGTTCCTTTAGTCTCTACAATATATTCAATTTTAAATTCTTTTTCCTGATTTATACTTTTTACATCAACTAAAACAAGCTCTTCGGTATAAAAGAAACCATCAATTTCTTCGTCTTTTAAATCCTTCAAAATATAGGTGCACAGTCCTTGACGATTCGATACACGCTTAACTATAAATACTTCCTCGCTGAAATTCTTCTCGTAACCGGGTTCGAAGGTGTTTTTCGTTCTGCTGATTCGGACATACTGACCGGGTTTGAACTTGGGTCTCGATACTAATGATTTCTTCGACTTATTTTTATTAACGCTTTGAGACAGAGAGCGTTTTAATAAATTTTTACGAGCAGTTATCACGTTGAAAATATTAACATCGCACGGTCTCATTTTTGTACCACTGTGTATACTTTCGTTGTATCCTTTTACAATTTTTTGCACGACGTCTATGTAACGTTTAGTATTTTTATACGTAAAATATCTCCATATACGTGCCTTCAACGTTCGTATAACTCTTTCAGCGATACTACATTTTATATCGGGATTGCGTGCAAATCTAAACTTGATATCGTGTTTTTTTAAAACATTTTGAAACTGTTTTCCCTTAAACTCGCTGCCTTTATCAGTCTGTAGACATTTGGGTACGCGAGGTAAAGACCGTTTGATGATTTTTTGAAACGCGTTACCAACAGTCAGGGCTGTTTTTTCTTTTAAACTTTCAACCCATACGTATTTTGACAATGCGTCGATAACGACCAGTAAATAATTGAAACCATCGTTAAATTCTTTAATACTTGTCATTTGCATTAAATCTGCTTCCCACAAATCATCGATGTTTGTCACGTTGTAATGTAATCTCGGGAATCTTCTTATAACTGGTTTGTGAAGAGTATAAGCGTCTTGCTGGGAGAGCCATTCGTAGATTTTTTGCTTTTCTTTGTCATTCAAAGTCTTGCCATTTTTGTTTACGGTCAATAAATTTCGAGCACCTGTAAAAGCTATTGGACTATTCAAGTCGTAATATTTTTTTTCGTAAGTCATTTTAAAGCTTAATCTTCAACCACTTGGTTTTAGCAGTATTTCTAGTAACTATAGGAGACTCTCGTACTAAACTTTTTTTGTTTTTGTTTGTTATCTCGTACGAATTATCTAGATTATTGTTTTTTCTTTTTCTCGAGCCTTGTGACACGTTGGGTTTTTTATTTTTGAGCTCGTGTTTTTTTTTTGGTAAATTTTTTAAATCTGCTTTTAAGTTGAGCGGTGTCGATAAAGTTGACAGTAAATTCGCAAACTCTTTTTTGCCTGCGGTATGTATTTTGTTTTTTCTTTCTTGAGACGGCGTATTATTATTATTATTATTTTTGACCGCGTCAGTCAGTAGCTCGATGATGTTTGAGTCTCTTATCACTCGACCGTCAATTTTTATGGTACCCCAACCATCCCAACTCAGTCTACGAGCACTCTTTTCGTGTAAGAGATTTAATAATTCAATCGCTTTTTCTTTATAAATTAAGGGGATACTATCCAAAACCGTCTCGTCGCTTAGAGGCAGATCGTCTCTGGAAGATATATCGAGCACGTCACCAGTCGGTTCAACGGTTTCAATAGCGTCGTTTAACTCAGCTATTTCATTTGGCTCTAGTGTTTCGTTGGGCACATTAAAACTTATAAAATCGGATTGATCGTTATCATAATGTTGATCGGTTTGACGTTCTTTGTTTTTAAAAAAGAGATAACGACGTAAAATCTGTAAATAATTTTTACATTTTTCATCGTCGTCTTTGAAACGCCTCGATCTAAGTATTTCATACATCTTAGAATCGAGTCGGGATAAATTATCGCCAGGTGTGAGCGTGGATTTTTCATTCGATCCTTGCGAAATTGATTCGGTGGTGTTTGTAAAGCGATCGAATGTAGTCTCTGGAACAAGAACCATTTTACGCGCTCTCTCCATTTTTTATTTGTTTTACTAATCTTGAATTATACTCGAGAAAATTTTTGATGCCAGAGCATTGATTATAGGTGCTAATAATATCGGTAAAAATGCACCACCACCGTGTTGAATGATTTCTTTTTTTTTATTTTTCCAAACGTTTTTGTTTTTATTTTTCTTAACACTGATTAATCTTCGCAGCACTTTTTTATGTTTTTTTAAACGTTTTTTCGTCGAATCTTTTATAGCAACGTTACCTTTTAATACGTTTAACGCTATTTCACAAATACAACTCACAGCTGATTTATCTATCGTACGGAGTAAAGCTCTTCTTTGATTATTATCGGTGTGACAGAGAGCGTGTAGAATAGCTACTTGTTTTTTTGTAAATTTAGGGTGATTCGATGTTGACGCCGCCATAGTCGAAGATATACTAAATTATTTACCAGTGACGTCTTATTATTTGATTTTTAAATTCTTTGGTACATATACGTAATTTTTTTCATCATCCGGAAAGATACATGTACGTACTCTGTATTCCTCGAGAGCTTCCTGCGAAAGATCTAAAAATAGATAAGAATGGGCAGGTCTCGTTGCGTCCAGGTATGCTTCCCATAAGAATTTTGTATCTTGCGGGTATACCTGACGGGCAAGGTGTTTTATTTGAGCGCGATCGCGCGGGTTCTTAAAAATCACCATATACGTAGTGTTCAAACTGATGTCTCGCTGCGATTTTCCTTGATGAAACAGATTCTGCGTAATGAAAACAACGGAAAGGTTTTTATGATGACTTCCACGCGTGAATAAATCTAATACAACGTCACCGCTGCTCTCGCGCATGAGATCGTCGAGAATAAGTAACTTGGTTTTATCGCTATCGGAAGAATAGTCCTGATTCTGAGGCAGACCCTCGTGAAACTCTATTGGACCTAAAAAATCGTTGTAAAATTCCTGCCACTCGGTATAGTAAAATAATATGCGGTCAAATTTAACTGTGCACATTTGATTCAGATGCTTTAAAAATTTTCTAACGAAGTAAGATTTTCCACTTTTACTAGGACCCG
The DNA here is from genome assembly GCA_038277355.1 of Encarsia formosa. Classification (NCBI taxonomy): domain Eukaryota; kingdom Metazoa; phylum Arthropoda; class Insecta; order Hymenoptera; family Aphelinidae; genus Encarsia; species Encarsia formosa. The sequence goes on from CM076186.1 coordinate 76,985,203, forward strand.
CTATGATAGCTGTAAACGGATGTAACCACCTCGTATCCATTTTTGAAACTGATACTTACGAGGTATAAATACCATGATTTTATACACGCTATATTTTTATCCGAGTTGTGCACGTACACCTCGTGGTCAGTTGGATACATATACGGCCTGGTAAGCACGAGTTCAAATCCTATTCAGGTGCGGATCGTTTTTACCTTAGCGCAAACAAAATGGCTATAATGTTACCGTCCGAGGTTTTTTTTTTTTTTTTTGTTCAATTTATCGACACGGTCTAACTGACGAATACATGTCTTACCTTTCTTTGACTCTTTGTTAAAAAATCCTCGTAGCCTGGTGGATAAATCGTCAGACTTGTGAATAAATGGTTGTGGGTTCAAACCCCGCTATCAATCTGACGCCGTCAAGACTACGAGAATTTTTTATTTTTGAAAAATTTATTCGCACTATTTAAACATAATCAAAAAGATATGAAATTTATGTTTATTTAAATAAATATTGTCTTTGTTTGTATAAACAAGCTATTAATATGTATACAAACCATTGAGCTAACTTACCGACAACTTGTTTATGTAAACAAACCATTTAGATAAAAGATAAGGAATTATACCCGTCGTCTGTAACCAGACACCTTGTTTATATAAACAAACCATTGAGATAACAGATAAGAAATTGTGCACCGACCGGTGACGTCATCTGTAACCAGACACCTTGTTTATGTAAATAAACCATTAAGATAAGAGATAAGGAATTGTGCACCGGGATGATGACTCATTGTTGTGTCTCGTAACCCGACACCTTGTTTATGTAAACAAACCATTAAGATAAGAGATAAGGAATTGTGCGCCGGTGATGACTCATTGTTGTGTCTCGCACAACTCGCCCGTATACTACTCTTATTATAATTAAAAAACCAAATAACCCGATTATATTTTTATTTGTAACTCTCTTATTATAATTAAAAAACCAAATAACCCATTTCTATTTCACTTTTAAACTTTCTTTTTATTGCTTAAAAAACCAAATAAACCATGTCTCTTTTTTTTATTCAAATAAATCAAATAACCCAATTATATTTTTATTTGTAACTCTCTTATTGTAATTAAAAAACCAAATAACCCATTTCTATTTCACTTTTAAACTTTCTTTTTATTGCTTGAAAAACCAAAAAACCCATTTCTCTTTTTATTATTTAAATTAACCAAATAACCCAATTCCATTTAAAATTTTAACTCTCTTTATATTATTTAAAATAAAAAAGGATGATAATTATGAGATATTTTTTTAAAAATCTATCTAATACACGTGTAAAATAACGGAAAAAAAAAAAAAATTTTGAGCCCGAGGATTGAACCCACGACCCTTGGCATGAGAGTCCTATACCTGGACCACTAAGCCATTAAGCTTGTAATTTTCTTAAAACTATAGAGCACAAAGATTTAAATTAAAGAGTTGAAACATACGCCATCTATATACAATCGTCGTCACTGCATTCATTCTGCTCCCTCCGCACTTTTTTCTAGGCATATAGCGTTTAGTCGCACAGAGGTATACTCAGCTCATAGGTGAGCTACCCAGAGCGCGAGTCTTGCCATCACCCCCATTTAGTCGTTCAGGCGTTGACTATGGTGGTCCGCTGTTCGTGCGTCTCATCAAAAGCAGAGGTAGGGGTACCATGAAGGGCTCCCTAGGGTACGACCTGGACCTGGAATCCCCCCGGAGACGCACACATGGGTGGGATTTGGGAAGCCAGAGTGAAATCAACTAAGTATCACATTAAGAGAGTCATCGGGGAAAGTCTCCTTACATTTTCCGAGCTCGCCACACTACTTTGTCGTATCGAGGCTTGCCTTAACTCAAGACCTTTTCTGCTTTTGTCCGACGATCCGTCTGACGTCGATTTTCTCTCCCCGGCTCACTTCCTTATCCAAAGGAGATCGTTTGTGGTACCTGAAGCCGATTATTCGGAGGAAAACATCCCCATAGGAAAAAGGTGGAAAATCCTAGCACAGAAAGTACAACACTTCCGGCAACGCTGGAAGGACGAGTATCTTCCCTCGCTCCAACCTCGTACGAAGTGGTTACGAAAAAAGAGATCTTTCCTCGTAGGGGATATTGTTTTTATTCGTCACGAGAAGAGTTCACCAGGTCAATGGCCTTCAGGCAAGGTAATAGGCACTAATCCCGACAGCTTTGGGAATTCTTGATATTACACCGTTAAAACTGCTCATTCCATCTTCGAGCGTCCTGGTGTGAAATTAGTTTTGTTGGTGCCTGCCGATGAAGGCTTATTCAGACCTGATGAGTCATGAATTTCCAGGTTCGATTGATTAGTCAGAATTACAAGGCTAATCACTCCCAACAATTCAAAAAACAAAATAAAATAGTTTGAGTAAGTTAAGTACAATTTTAATCATTACTTTTTTTCTGTTTAGCAATGTTGTAGATTAAAATTATTAATCGAATTGGATTCAATTAAAGTGGGCGGCAATGTTTGGAATTCGCGCCACTACGTCGTAAATTGACCGAGTCACTGCAGCGACGTCAGGAGCGAGCGAAGCCATCGACTTCCGCCCGCACAGTCAGTCGTTCTCCGTCCGTGTACGCTACATCCATGCGTCACGAAAAACTTCTAACCTCACGCGCTTAATAAAAAAACGGAGTCCGAGCTTTTCCTGTCAAAATGCAAAAGATTCGGCTCCGAACAAGTATTTAATTCAAAGTGAAAAGAGTCTCGAGCTCTTGTAAATCAAACGCGGAATAAAGAAACAGTGCAGTGATAAGCCGAGTTTTTATTTGAAGACCCTTTATCGCCTCTCATCCCTCGCAACTACGTCTCGCGGTCCTTCGAAATTATAGCCAATCCCAAACACTACCTAAAATTGTTTTTTGCTCCAAGACTTAAATAGAGTTTTAAGTTTTTAGCTGATTGAAGTCACTTTTAAACTTATTTATAACATTTTATAACATTTTGTTAGAACCAGTTCAAACAAAGTAAGCTTATCTCAACGACTTTGCCTTAAATTTTTTCACTTTCACTTGTATTCACGAATTCATGACATCTATTACCGTAAATTCACGATTTCAAGTTAATTTCTGATGCTTGTGACAATTTTTTTGATCACTCAGGCCATTTCTGTTTGATTAGTAGTGGTTTTTTGTCACTTTGTGGCTTTAGAAAGGGATTTTTTAAGCTTTTTTCATGTTTTTTTTTTTTTTTTTTTACAAGTTTAACCAAAACAAAACTCATCTCAATGACTTTAGCTGAAGTTTTTCGGTTTTCAATTATTAAATTATTAGACTTATCCAAAAAAAACATTAAAAAAGTTCAAAAATCTCTTTTTAGAGTCATACAGTAACGAAAAACCCCTACTTATCAACCAGAAACATGGCATCGAGTGATAAAAAAATTTGTTATAAGCATCAGAAATTAGCTTGGAATCGTGCGAGAATCGTGAATTCACGGTAATAAAAAAAAAAAAAAAAAAAAAATTAAGGTAAGTCGTTGAGATAAATTTACTTTGGTTAAACTATTTCTAATAATTGCAGAGAAAATCGTTATGATTCATCACATATTCGGTCAAGTCAATTTATTTTCATGTAAACGTTTCGAAAATGTTACAAATAAGTCCAAAAGTGACTTCAGTCAGATAAAAACTCTACAATTATGATCTGTTGAAGCATTACACAATTTTAGGTTGGTAGATAGCAAATTAGGAGCTCAATAGCGTAGTTTAGTGCGCTGGCGATTCAATAGCGTATCTTATTGCACTAACCGGTTAGGATTAACCTCATTGAAGTGAACCGTCGATTTAACTGATGATAAAGCAAGTTCATCGCAAAGAAAACAATGGACATTTTAAATTTATATAACTATTCACTTTTTCATAATCAAGTAAATAATTCAATTTATCTACAAGCTTAGATAAAAATATTTCATTAGTTACGGTAATCTCATTTGTCGGTAATTTACTACTGTAAACAAGTTAAATTTTCAGTTTAAATTAAGGTATATGCTGTTATTAATTAAATGCTAATTAAATTATTATGAAATATTGTTATAGCCATAAAAAAAAAAATTACTAAAATACAGCATATCTTTACATATTAGCTGCCCGAAGAATGCCATTTTTTGAGTTTAAAAATTAAGGTTCAGTTTATATCTGGGAGCCACATTTTTTTCCATTTTGAACTCTCTCAAAACTGGGTGAGACTTATCTCCGTGGATGTGGTTTATACGTAAAGAAATACGGTAGTCTAGAATTCATAAAGATTTTCAAGAAAAATAAACGTTTCATTGCTAATATTTATAAAAAAGGGATACAACATAGCTTCAAAAACAAAATGAAACAGAAAATAAATTAACAAAGACAATTTAAAAACTACCTGCTACAGTAAGGGTTGCGTTATGACTCGTTGCGCTGCCTACTTGGTTTTTAGCCACACACCAGTAAACACCACCATCCTGCTCTTTTTTTCCGTGGATGACTCTGAGGAAGAAAAGTGAGCCTGTGGGAAGTAGTACTCGATGAGAATCAGCTGGAGAGGTTTGGACAAGTTCACCATCTTTGTACCACTCAATTTCAGGCTTCGGTTTACCTTCAGCTTTGCAATTTAACGTAACCGGTTCGTGCTTTGCCACTGTTATATCAGATGGATGCTCGGTTATCCGTGGGGACCTGTATTGACCTATTAATAAAAAATAACTTTTTTTAGCATTTGTAAAAGAAAAACAAGTGTCCAAAAAAAACATGTCAAATTATAGAATATTACAAACCTATGAGGACCTCTGGAAATGAACGACGTTACTGGCAATAGCCTCCTCTCTCAGCAGTTTGGCATGGAGCACATGTTTGCGTGTTCGTGTCGTCTCACGCATGTGCACATAAACAAACGTCTGCTCCGCGCCAAACAGCTGGGAGAGGAGGCTATTGCCAGTAGCGCCCCCCCCCCCCCCTAGTACCGTTCATTTCTATAGACCCCTTTAGGTCAGTAAAGGCTATCACAGGAACTCGCGGGATTGCGGGATTCGCTCGATCCCGCATCCCGCAATCCCGCGTCTCGCTCTTTTTCAATGAGGTTAGGTTAGGAGCGAACGCGAGTTCCTGTGATAGCCTTTACTGACCTAAAGGGGTCTATAGAGAACACTAATCACCGAAAGAGTCAGACATGGCAATCAATATAATTAATCAAATATCAACTTTATTTCTAATGAAAATCTTCAAAAAATTATTTTTAACGATAAAAAAAATCAAAACTGATTTCGAGGCTTTAAGCACTTTTTAAATTTTTCAAAAGAATCACGAACGGAGATTATGGAGTGCATAGCCCCTCGACCAGTTAAGCAAGAAATGTCTCGTATTACATGTAAATTTTGGTTTGGCATCGGTAGAAAAACATGTAGTTTAGCGTAAAGCTTTCTTAATTACTGATACAGACAGGTGTACATACAATTTTTCTGTTCAGCGAAGCCCGATAGTGACAATTTCGATTTAGATCGTGGCCTGGAATTCTCACTTTTTGGCTGGAGAAACAGTACTGCAGTTGCAGCTCTAAATTTCAATGTTTTTTGAAATAAAAAAAAAAATAATTAAGTATTTTTTCGCTATTGGTGCTTGAAATTAGAAATTTTGATTAATTTTTAAGTTTACAAACAGTTTACTTCTAATTTTTTTAATTTATGCCTTTAAGAATTTTAACGACTCCATAAAAATTACTTTGATTCTGTGAATATTTTCTCAAAATTTCATTCCTTTTTATTTTAGACTGAAACTTAACTTGGGAGTCCACATAAACCCATATTTATTTCTAAACATACTCTCACTGCTTCGAAAAAATCTTTTTCCTCCTTCTAACCTCAAAATCGGACCTTCACCCCTTGTTTTCGGTATCTCTGGAGGAAAAATATTTTTCAAAACATGGTCGAGAAGGGTTCTTTGGCCACCTCGTTGCACCCCTCGCCTTCGGCTCGGGTCAAAAACCTCTCGAAAGCCAAATAAACCCTTCCCCGACCTGTTATGAAAAATACTATTTCCTTTATTATATTAATAAGTTTGGCTCTTTTTTTTCGTTTTCCGTCGTTGTCATCGTAAAGTCGTCTTTCTTTTTTTTAAAAAGGGTCTTTCATGTATTCGATTGGTTTGAAATTTGGTATGTAAATGTTTTCAATGCCGTAGATTACGAATTTAATATCCATTTTTCAATTTGACCTCAACCAAGCACGATACTAAGGCTGCATTGTACTTGCTTTAGGTCAAATTTGAAAAAGTTATTTTGATTTATCGGTTCTCTTTGAAATTTTATTGTCGTAGGTTTTTGAGGTTGCTGTTTACAAATCCGTGTTTACTTTTTGAATTTGACCTATATGTAAGGTCTACTTAATTAAAATCAATAATTATTTTTTAATAGTTTTTTGTTGAACTAAATGTAGAAGGTTTTTCAGGTTGCTGATTACAAATCCGAGCTTACTTTTTGAATTTAATTAATTGAGGTTAAAAATTATTTAAAATAATTTTTTCTTTGAATTAACTGTAGCAGGGTTTTCGAGGTCGCTGATTATGAATCCGATCTTACTTTTTGAATTTGACCTAAAATAAGCACGATATTAAAGTTTCGTTACATTCAAATTAATATTGAATTCAACCGAGCAAGCATTACCGCAGCGAGTTATGATGCTAGTGTGGTATTGTCTCGAATTTGCACGTTTGTTTATATTACTTGTTAAGGCGTTTTATATTGTAATTTAGAGTTGTGAAGCAGAGAGCGCAGTGCCGCCCCCCTTTATACGATTCGTGTACTTGATCGTCATCACTCTGCCGGTGTGCTAGTGCGTCCACGACCGTAGAGCGGAGTGCATGCGTGTACGAGCTTTTAATAAATAAAGTCCTTAGAATAAACTATTTGTTCTTTTATTTAACAATCCTATAATTACTAACTTGACAGGTTATGGGAAGCTCAGCTACGCTTTGACAAAAGGATTGTTCTGTTATTAATTAAGTTTTCTTTTTAAGCAAATTTTTACGGTCTGGAAGTGCACTTTTTTTTTTTTGTGTGCTGTTGTGGGAACATCGAGTGTTTCACAAGTAAGTATTGTGATAAATTTTAGAAGTGATTGTTACTGGTGTTCGAAACAATGAATCTAGAGTTATTTGCCGCGTTTAGAGTAAAATAGAATGCAAAAAGAACGCTAGAAGCGGCATACTCTTTGTCTAGAGATGAAATTTTACTCTCTTGTATGCATATTTCCGTTGTGTTCTCGTGGGCTAAATTATTTGTGCATTTTCTTTATCTCGAGATTTGAATCGTTTTACTTAGTGCTAGAGAAAAATAAGTAGTGAAAATCATTGCGTTGAAAAGCATTACGTTGAAAGAAAGAGAGAAAGAAAAGTACAGTGTTCGTGCAGGTTTAAACTTGCAGTTGACAATTGCCGACCGGCGCGCGAGAGTGGGGAGAGCCAACGTGCTGCTGTGCACACGTTGCCCGCCGCGGTGAGTCCGGCTTCCGAGAAATGGAAATAACGGCGTACTTACTTTGTCGGTTGTTTTGTTTCTCTTTATTCGTGTTTTAGAGAATTTTTTTTTTTTTTTTTGGGAATTGAATAATTAACTCTAGATGTAATTTTTTTTTTTCCTTTTTTTTTTTCTTTCTCTCTCTCTATTTCTTTCTTTCTTATATTCAAGTTTTTTTTTTTTTTTTTTGGTGTGGTTTGTGGATAATCTTCAGGGAAGTTGACCATTTTTCTTTATTTAAGTGATGCTACGCGGTTCTTTGATGATGGATTAGACTTGATTTTTCTGTGATAGAAGAAAAGGAAAGAAAAATTTTTTTTTACACAAAATACCGGTACATCACGCCGTGTCTTGAGATCGGGCTTAGTAAGGTGTGGTCTCCGGATATCGGTTTTTCAACTGAAACCCGTGCGTTCAGTCGGAATGCAAGCGATGGCCAAACTCCGCGATCACACGATCAATGCAGTGCATAGGAGTTCGCGCGCATTTCGGCGTCGTACGTGTCGAGGTTGGTAAGATCCCAGTTTCATTGTTTCGATTTTTAATTATAGTAATGATTTTTAATACGACCAATGATGTTGATTGAACTAAGCTGGGATCTGTGTCAACTTTAAATGAATTAACAGATATTTGGTTTTAATGTTTTCCTAGATGTCCACTAACAAGGGTGACAAGGTCAAGCCAGGCCAAGCTAATTCAACTTCGATATCATTAACCCAGGAAATGAAAGAAGCCTTACGAAGGCATTCTGTGCGTCGCAAGATGTACAGGCAGTACGGGACCATCACTACGACTGGAGAACCCTATTTAAACATCGACCCCGTCGATCTTGGTAAATTACATACAAATATTTATATTTATAGTAGAAATTCCTTGATGAAGTAATGATATAATCTAGAATCATCTGTAGCTATCTAGAAATAAAATTGACAGATCTGTCACTCAAATACACACTAGAAAATCCAAATATCTTACTAGATGTTTTTCTACAGATGAGATTGTTGAAGAGGCGGACTGGTGGACCCTGACTGAGGATTCCAGAAATTACCTGATGAGCCTGGCAAACATCGATGGGATCACCCTGAATCCCCCACCAAACCCCCACCAAAATCAGAGTCTCTCACAGACCTTGAATGTCTCAAATGGCATTGAAATGGAACAGGACACTGTTCAAAGTGAATCCGAACTCGCTGCGGAGTCTCTTCTGGCTCAAGAAAATGCCAACGAACCACCAGGATACGTCGAGCCGGAAGTCATCATTGAAAATGTGGCAGATGAGACTGTCCCGGAGGACACACCGGAGGTCAACGATAATGAAGTGACCCAAGAGCAAGAGCTGGAACGGCTCTGCCGTCAGAATGACTTGGATCGCCAACGACTACAGCAGCAACAACAAGAACAGGAAAAGTTTCGACTGCAACTGCAGGAGAAAATCAAAGCCTTGAGGCAAGCTAATCAGCAAGGAGCGAGACCGAAGGAACGACCGGGGGCACAAGCCATTTTCAACCCTGTTCTGCCGCCCCTACCTCGACTGCAAGCCATGCCTCAGGAGGTGAATCTTGGTGATTTCCTTGCACAACAGAGGGAACTTACTGGGATCTTGAGAACCTCCGCGAATCAGATGAGCCGAGCCGCTGAATCCATGTCCGCGGCGATAAAAACTCTGACCACTCAGGTACCTAGAGATAATTTTTTAAACTCGACAATTAGAAATAAATCGCCCGAACCCACTCTAGTAGATATTTCTAGTAACAGCTTGACAAATTTTAAAAGAAATTGTAACATTAATATAACGAGTCGGCCGAACTTGGAAAATCTAAATTCCTCCTTAAACTTAGATGCAACTTTAACACAGTTAAATAAAACTCTAGAAATGAATAATACTGTTAAAATTTCTCATAAGCGAGATTATAAACTAACCTTGAAATTTGATCTAAATGTGTGGCTAGATTCCTTACGTTCTGAATTAATAAGCTCAGATTTATTAGATGTTATTGATGTAAATGTTACGCCTAATAAATTTTACTCTCTAGAAATCCATGAAAAAAGAATAAATACCGTTAGAGATATTATAATTAATCATTTAGATGAATTTTATCACAGAAAGATAATGAATTTGAAAGACCCTAAAATAATTTTGAAAAAATTAAAAGATTATAGAAAGGCAGAAACTAATTTTACAGTTGCATCTGTCAGATCTCGTTTATATGCTCTTAGAATGAAACCGAAAGAAAAAATTATAGATTTTTGTGAGAAATTTGATGCGATTGTACGAGAGTCCGAAATGTGCGAGGGCGGAATCCCAATTCCTCCCGAGGAACAGAGAGCTGCATTTTATAATGCAGTATCTGGTGTTGTCCCAGAGCTAGTGACAGCTGATCTCGTACAATCTACTAACGGTAGACCAATGGATCTAGAAAAAATGAAATTATTTGTTTTACAGCTAGAGGCTTCTAGACAAGGTGGCCAGTCATCACAGCAGCCTAGAGCAGCGGTAGCTAGTACTGCGAATGGAAACTCCGGAGGACGATCCTGGCAAGAAAGCCGATGCCATAGATGTGATGGGAATGGCCATCAGGATTCAAACTGTCGGTACAAAGCACTTGGTATGTGGTTTTGCTACATCTGTCGTCGAATGGAGTACCATACATCGAGCACATGCCCTTACAATCAAAGGTTAGTTAATATAAATGATTCAAACTCTAGAGGTAAAAATCTTTCTACAAGGGGAGGAGGCCAAGGTTCTAGAGGGCGCAATAGAGGTAGAGGACGTGGGTATCCGGGTCGCGGTAGAGGTGGTAACACTGAACATAGTATCCCAAAAAGAGGCTCTTCAGACAGAGGTAGGGGTAGGTCATTTAAGAACTATGTAAGACCATACCAGCCTGGTCAATCAGGAAATCTTCCTCTGAGAGGAAAACCAAAGGCAAGAGTAAATCAGGCAGGTATGTTGAAATCAACTGATCCTAATTGTGAGATTTCCTTTATAGCCGATTCTGGTGCCACAGAGCACATAGTAGGCAAGAATATCATTCTATCAAATTTTGAAAAGAGTAGGAACCAAGTAATTAGATGCGCAAATAAAAAGAGATCAGCTGATATTAAAATAGACGGCAAGGGAGATTTATTTTTATTTTCTAGACGCGATGATAAACCCATTAAACTTTCAAATGTAATCTCGGCCTCAGATATAGGAGATAATTTAATTTCCCTGCGCCGTTTTGCCGAGGCAGGTTTAGGTATTTATCTAGATGAGAGAGTTTTGAAAATTTTCGATAAAAACACCCACGACGTCTACTTGTCGGGCTATTATTCAAAGCCAAATTGGGTAATATCCTTGAGTGCTCAAGGTGATCACAATAACGGTGAATTGGTCTATGATAATTATGTTTGTAAAGCACGCATAGGCACATTGGAAGAGCTCCTTAATCAATCTCAGACGGAGGAGGAGTTCTCTGTTCCGAGAGACTCGGAGGGAGCACCCCCCGATGTCTGTAAACCCACTCCATCTGAGATTGGGAGGGAGAATGAAAAGGAGCCTACTCTAGAGAGCGATCCAATTCAAAACTCGAGTGTAGGGAATGTAGATTTTGACCTTAATGAGATTACTCTGGGTCGAAAAATAATAGATGCCGATAAAGTTGGCACTCTAGCAGTAATGAGCGAAATGTATATAGATCAACCTTTGAATGCCGAGAATGTGAATTATCAGATAGATCTGGGTATGTTATGGCACATGCGTCTTGGCCATGTGTCTTTGAATTATTTGAGAAAACTTCAGAAATCCGTGACAGAACTGGAAGGAATTAAATTCCGAGAGAATATACTAGACTGTGAAGTATGCACGTTAGCTAAAATGAAAAAATTACCCTTTACCGAGAAAAGAACTAGAGCAGAGCGATCGTTGCAAATTATTCATTGTGACACTATGGGGGCGATCAAACCAGCCTCGTTTCCAGGTGGGAACAGATTTATAGTTGTCTTTGTCGATGATTACAGTAGATTTGCTAAAATGTATTGTATTAAAACGAAGGACGGATCGGGTACATGTCTGGAAAAATACTTAGTTACTGCTAGAAATCTGTTGAGGAAAAATGAAAAGTTATGCTTTGTTAGGTCGGATAAAGGTACTGAGTTTACGGGAGGAAAATTTCTAGAAATTATGAATCGAGAAGGAATTGAATCAAATTTAGGACCGCCCTTTACTCCTGAGCATAATGGCGTAGCCGAACGTTTTAATGAAAGCTTGCAAGGGAAAATTAGGTCACTTATGATAGACAGCGGTCTTCCAAAAACCATGTGGATCCTAGCCGCTGAGGCAGCGGTCCATATGTACAATAGATCACCTCACAGCTCTATAGATTTTGAGATTCCTTTAAAGAAATTCTCTGGCATGAAAAACCTACACTTTTCTAGAATCAGAAGATTTGGCTGCCTTGCGTATGTAAAAGTTCCAATTTCCGAGACTAAGTTTTCTGAAAGGGCCATGAGAGCTATATTAGTTGGATATTCGCCAACTGGTTACGTTCTTTGGCACCCTGAGTCAGGTAGATTTATCAACTCTAGACATGTTAAGTTTAACGAGAGGGTAGTGTATAAAAACGCGTACAAAAAGAATCTGCAAGATGTAATTAAAGAACTAGAGGATTGCGATAACCGTGAAGATCTTGCTGATGAAAATTGGCTTACAAGTCTCGATTTGGACGAAAAAACGAATCTGGAAGAAATCGAAAAACCAGTTGAGTTAGAAAAACCAAAGCGAGGTAGGCCAAGTAAGCGCAAAAATGAAAGTCCGAACGTAAATCAGGAAGTTAAGAAAACTAAAGAAAATGTAGAAAAGGTTAGACGAGAAATGCCCATGCGAAAACCAAAGCTAAATCGAGACTTTACGATTTATGCTAAACCTGCTGAATCTTCTAAGGAAGCTTCTGACGAACTCAAAGACTCTAGCTTCGAATACTTTAAGTCTAAAATTTTAAATCTAGAGACCATTAAATTTAATATATGCGAGGAAGAGAATCATGACTATAAAAGTCCAGAGAAACGTCTAGAGGAAGATGAGTTGAAATTTATTATGTTTGCGAATATAAATCGAGATCCTTGTTCGTACAAAGATGCGATGAGTTCTGTCAGAAGACACGATTGGGAAAACGCGATCTCCGAAGAATTGAAATCGATGAAAGACAACGACGTATGGGAACTTGTAGATAGGTCCTCTATTGATCGAGCGAAAATAATCAGCTCTAGGTGGGTATTTAAAGTAAAACTAGACGAAAAGGGAGTAGAGGTTTTTAAAGCTAGATTAGTAATCAGGGGATTCCAAGATCCAAATGAGTACGAGCTGAGAGAAACTTATGCTCCAGTCTCAAGATTATCCCTTGTGAGAGCTGCCCTTGCAACCATAAATAAATTAGATCTAGAAGTCTGCCAGATGGATGTTAAAACTGCCTTTTTAAACGGGGTTCTAGAGGAAGAAATCTTTATGGAAATTCCAGACGGTGTAATGTGTAGTGAGATCGATAGGAAAAATAAAGTGTGCAAACTGCGGAAATCGCTTTACGGTCTTAAAATAAGTCCGAAAAAATGGAATCTTAGATTCAAGAAAGAAGTAGAAAAGATGGGATTTCAATCCGGTGACAATGAACCTTGCCTCTTTACTTGGAGACATAATGGTAAACTAGCATTTATCGTTCTATACGTCGATGATATGCTCATAGCAAGCAATAGTCTAGAAAAACTCGAGGAAATAAAAACTAGATTAAGCAGTGTGTTTGAAATGAAAGATCTCGGAGAACCTAAAATGTTTTTAGGAATGAGAATTACTAGAGACCGGAAAAATAAAATTTTAACTATAACTCAGGAAGATTATATCAATAAAATGTTACAAAGATTTGACCTAGAAAACAGTCACCCCTTCCGAACACCCATGGCCACTAGACAAGCCAAGAAACTAGAGATCGAAAACAGAGAGAAATCGAAAGCCCCAAGGAAATTCAAAATTCCATATCGAGAGGCCATAGGTAGTCTACTTTATTTAGCTAATGTTTCTAGACCAGATATCGCATATCCTACTAATTATTTTGCTAGAAAACAATTAGAAGCTACCCCAGAAATTTGGGAAGACTTGAAAAGGGTTTTTAAGTACATTAAAGGAACTTCGAAACTGGGTTTGACCTTTAGAGCAGAAAGTGATAATCTAGAAGCGTATACTGACGCTAGCTTCTGCGATAATGCTAAATCAATATCTACCTGCGGTTATCTTGTGAGTATTTACGGTGATCCAGTCGCCTGGAGAAGCCATAAACAAAGTTTACCTCAACCCTCGACATGCGGTGCAGAATACGTTACAATGAGTGAATCTTGTCGTGAGATAATTGCTTTAGATAAGGCCGTAAGAGACATCAGTGGTCAGTGTCTGTACCCCGCGACAGTTTGGTGTGATAACAAGGCGGCAGTAAGGATTACGCAAATGGACGGTAGTAATAAACTGAAATATTTCGACGACGATCTAGATTTAATTAGAGCTAACTTAGAGTTTAGAGAAAGGGAAGGGCGAAAGAGAGATATGACGGACACTCACTGTGATTTTATTAAAGCATGTATTGCAAAAGGGCAGGTAGAAACGAAATGGGTCTGTGGCGAAGAAAACGTGGCCGATATCTTTACGAAACCATTTGCTTTTGATCGTTTCAAGAAATTGAGAAATATGCTACTTAATTCAGAAACGTGAGGAGTGGGAAACCTGATTTTGTATAATTTGACTAGAGTAATGCAGGTTTAATTTGAAAAATTATCTTCATGAATCTTAATATTTTGTTTTTGATTACAGACGCTGAGTCAGAGTTCGAGCCAGAGCTATCATCGGAATGATGGGCCTTGATGCCTTAGGTTGACGAAAAACCATCGTTACCTATTCGGAAGATGTTCAAACCTGTATGACAGGCAATAGTATTTAAATTTTTGTGTTCAAACCTGTATGACAGGCAATAGTATTTAAGTTTGTTCAAACCTGTAAGTCAGGCATTAGTTATTAAGTATTTGTACCTGGTTCATACCTGTGTGCCAGGGACACTGAGAGATAGACTGAACTCTAGAGAATTTGTCGATGGACAATTTATGACCGTTCTCCTTGACTCTAGATAGGCCAGTAAAGGCATTCATGACTCTAGTTTGTGTAAGAGTCTTTTGTATGTAAACGTTATGATCTTTTATACTTTTATATGCTTGCGTTTAAATTACATATATAAAGGAGGGAGTGTTAAGGCGTTTTATATTGTAATTTAGAGTTGTGAAGCAGAGAGCGCAGTGCCGCCCCCCTTTATACGATTCGTGTACTTGATCGTCATCACTCTGCCGGTGTGCTAGTGCGTCCACGACCGTAGAGCGGAGTGCATGCGTGTACGAGCTTTTAATAAATAAAGTCCTTAGAATAAACTATTTGTTCTTTTATTTAACAATCCTATAATTACTAACTTGACATTACTAAAAATGAGTCATTAAGAAAACATGTAGAAGAAGATCACGGTGAAGAGATACTCATAAAAAATATACCTTTTTTATAGTTACAATGGTATGCTATTGGTTACTTAGATCAATTTTATTGGAAAAAAGCTCACTCGTCATGGGATGGATTATAATAGAAGTGTAGCTTAAAATTGTTTAGTAGATGGAGATAGTTTGAAATTAAATCAAAAATAATTTTTCTGAATTTTTTGCGACTATTTATATGAAAAATCACTGTATAAATAAAATAATAAAAACCGAATTTACTTGAAAAGTCGTCGACTTTTTTTCGACCTGGTGCATCCGGATCCACCAGATCGACATCTCGGGTACGCGTGTTTAATTGCATAACATCGATGTTTAACTCAACTTCCTGGGAAAGTCGTGGCCGATGAATTTTTTTAGAAGGGCCGTTGCCGAATGAATTATTTGATCCCCTCCGCTCAGCTTGTCGGTGGCCACCCGTCATTTCCCCGTGACATGACTATCACAATTTTCATTATACTTTTGCACTGCTGCAAATAATGTAGGTAGGATAGAGAGTTCTAACGTCAGTATAGAAGCTATGATTCAATATTTGTTAAAATGATCAGTAAATAAATATTTTTTTTCAATAAAATTAAAAAACCTGAAAACACAAAACGGAAAAAGAAAATCTTTGGCTATATGTGGCAAAAGTAAAACATAAACAACCTTTTGTATCCAGTCAATAAAACTTGTTTTGAAAGTCATCGAACTGGAATTTTCATCAGCAAATCTACTGGTGCTACTATAAAGAGTCAAGGATAAAATTAATTCAGTCTGCACTACTTGAATGATAAATCTCTGTAAAATCTATTTTCTTGATTTTTATATTTATATTTTTCCACAATAAAAAGAAATAATGTATTGCAAAAACAATCCCTGCGAGAAATTTCAGCAGATCTTTGCCAAAAAGTAGCTCATTTCAGTAGAATCTGTCCATATCTGGTCAAAATCATCTTAGTTGCAGGGATCATTTGAGAAAATATCTCAATTTTCTCACTCACAAAAATTAATATTTCTTATTTTTTGTGACATGATTTTACAATAAATCAATTTTTTTTAAACTTTTTTTTAGTAGTATTTTTGAACTATAGATTAAAACTGTTTCTATGAGAAGTATAATAAATATATATGTGGGTTATTCCAACAGAATTCTAACTTTGGCTGTCGCAGCGGGACAGGTAAATCTAATCATTAACATTTTGGCTCAAAGTACTATCGAGTAAAAGTAAGACTTTTTCCCGCAAATCGGGTGTCTCTATATTATTCCTACTCATCAGCGCTGTATTTTTTTGAAGGTCGAGAAAAAGCCCATTTTGAGGCCTTTTTCAAAAATTTTCCAACTCGCTTTTGGATAAGCTGGTGATACCAGATTAAGGTAGTTCCGAAGCGTATATATAGCTAACCTAAAATATAGTTATAGACGCTCGTTACCCCCACTCTGACGCCACGCACTGTCGTCGCCGCCGCTGCTCCAAATCATGCTAAAATCATACATTTTTCATTCTTTTCGACTCATTATCTCAGAAATTAGTGTCGCTTGCTATGTTTATCTTTGTACGATACGATTTTTTAGATCTTGCCCTACAAGAAAACCTGTTTTATAAAAATATTTTAAGAAAATTAAGTTTGCTATCCGAGAATAACCTTCAAATTTTTACGAATTTTTACGCTCATCATAGGAATCCCATGTTAAAAATTGAAACTTCTGAGCCCATTATCTCAAAATTAAGCATGGCTTGGGGGTATAAGAAAAATACCAGCGTGTGCAGGACTCAAAAATCTACCTCTGTGCAAAGTTTTAGAAATTTTTTAAGAAACTCAATTTTTTTGGGAACTACCTTAAAGGCAAAATTTTGTTTGAAGCTTGTACACTGGGAAAAAGTCGGGAGATAGCGCCCCCAAAGGTATGGTAAAATTTTGTAGTACCCATTCGGACGATAGTTTAACCGTGTTGGGCAGTATTCTGCCCATCTGAGAAGCGTATCTCCCAAGCCTGTCATGCAGCGCGGCCTACGGCGGCCTCGACAAGTTGATTTTGCTTCATCTCTCCCGTCTGTGGGCAGAATATTGCCCACGGCGTTGAGACGCAGCGCTCTCTTATTTTTGGCACTGATGACACCCGACTTTTTCTCAGTGTATTTTTGAGGAAAAATATGTCTACTCCAATAGACGCTCATTTAAATACATATTAAGACTGAATCTGCATTCATGGTGGGAATGAAAACATGTCCGTCGCTGGGGGAGTTTTACCTGGACTCAGTACAGGCGGCGCTCCCCACCATAACTTCAGTTTGAGTCCCAATACACTCGCATAAGTAAATGCTGTTTTTATCCTATTTTTCGGTTTCTTTGGGCGACTGCAGCTCCCTCTACAGCTGTTTTTCTACGCAATAAAAAATTCCTAAATATTCTACATGAAAAAACGAAAATTTTGCGACCCACCAGAACTCTGTACAACTTTTCGGCTCCGAGATATAGTTTAAAATTTTCAATTTTGTCGAAATACGCTGATTTGGTACCTCTGGTAATCCTTTCTCTGTGGATGAAATAATCTTTATTTTTAAGAAAAGTTGGCTTTTATATAGTAGAAAAAGACCCTAAAGTTTGATTCATCCTTTTGGCTTTATTTTCGAATACCACAGTTTCCAATATTATCATTTTTGATATCAGATTATTGTCTTCAGCGCCCTCTTGTGGTAGTGAAAAGCTTTAAGCTCCATGTAAATTTTTAAAATAAACCAAAAGATAGATTATTTCAAGAGCAACTATATACAATTTCATGTAGAAATTTGCTTTAGAACTTAAGTTATGGCCGGTTGAAGCAAAAAAAGTCATCATTGCGGCAAACCAGGATCGACATAAATCGACTGAATCACCCATGTTTTATAAACAAAATCACTTTAAAAACTAGTCGTAAAACTGCTATTATTTTGAGATGGTTCATCACATTTGAACAAGGAAAGACTCATTTTAAAACTCTGATTTCAAGCTTAAAAATAAGCCCAGTTCCGTAAAAAATTTTTAATTTGGTTGGCCACAGTAACTATTTTCGCTCAGAAGTTTAAACCAGTCTCAACTATTTTAAATATATGCTCAAAAAACAAACTTTTGAGAAAATTTCAAAAAGTGCAGAACGAATGATTTTCTAACTTGTGGGAATATCTTGGAAATGATGCAATTAAAATAAGAATTCATGTTAAGAAATCAGTATTTTATCCGACTTTTATAAAATCTTCTGAAAATTTGTCTATCGATTCTAAACACCAAAATAAGAAGATTCCCAAATTTTTTAGATCCTAAAAAATTTTTCTGCCCTTTGTATGTACATAAATGTTTCTAATGTAAACGAACAAATTGAAAAAAGATTGATCGCTCTTTTTCACTATTTTTGCTGCTAAATTGAAATGAATGGACCGATATTAACGGGGTTTTTTGCAATCAAAAGTAGAATATATAGAATTAAAAGTAAAATATCTATTTAAAAATATCCTAATTTTTTTATTTTCACGCCTCCGGATCGATATATGGCAGCCAAACAATACAAAACACACATGCGAAATGTTTCCAGAAAAAGCTATATATATATATATATATATATATATATATTACTAAATTGTATGGAGAGTGGGGCTATATAGTTGAGTCAAGGTTTGTGGGTTTCTAGAAATTAATTAAAAACAGATCAGATATTTTTAAAAGATGGAATAAATAGTTTAAGCGCTTACAAATTGAATATGCAACATTAAAAATCAAAAAAATCTACTTATGTTTGTTTGAATACGCTCGATTGAAAAAAATCTAAAATCACCCATTCTACCCCTAGGTCGGGTAAAATGGGTGACCAAAGTGGAGTTGAATAGGTTAATAAAATAAGGTTATTTTCCCACCTCAGAGAAAGTATGATGTAGAATCATTTACCTCAAAAAATATATTTTTATAAAGTTAATGAATTTTTAATAAAATAAAACATTTATCTGGTTATTTTTTAATGTCTATACAATTTTTTCATGCTATTATTGAGCATTTATATTGTTACACAGAGTAAATAAAACTTTGCAGTGAATTACTGTGAAGTTTTTGGTAAAATATATTTATAACAAATTAAATGTGGAACATTTTCTTAAATTTAGCATTTCATTTGAGCCACGACTTTTATTCGATAAAAGTAATGCTAATATTAATAGCAAATTTATTTTATTTATTATTTTAATTCAAAGTAATGATTGCTCGCTCCATCAATAAAATAACTAAAAATTCATAGACTCAGGAAATAACATAATTATTATAAGTTGTCAGATATTTATTAATTTAATTTTTGTAAAATAAAGTTTATCGTTTTCACGTTTTATATTAAGTAACAGCTACACATTATTACACTTATTTACATAGTTTATTTATAGTTATACAGACATTAAAAATTGTTGTAAATGTGCAGAACTAACTTTAGTTAATTTTTGCACAATAAATGCTAAACACACATTGATTCCAGAAAGTATTTATATTTTCTCTGCAAAATTACTGCAAATTCTGAGAGAAGTTTAGTGTTCTTCCTTATTTGATGATTAATTGCATACTTTAGTCTTCATTATTGTTTATGTTTTTTGAAATAAATAATTAAAAATTAAAATGCTTGTAAATAACCAGCTTTGTTTAGTATATATCATTTAAATAAATTTTCATAACATAACCGTACAGTAAATATGCACATATATTAAACTCAACACAAAAACTACCTTACGGAGGCTTGGCAGCTTAGGGGTCGTACCAAGCGGGGGCCCCTGCGGGTGCACAAAATTTTAAATAAGAAAAAAAGTATTTTTTTTATTTTTTATGGTTAGTAAACGATTATGAATAATCTTATTATCATTTTAAAAACAGTAGAACAAAATTTAAGATAAAAAATTTTAAAAACGTTGAAAAATTGCATGAATATATTTTGGAGGTTATATACCACAATTTTTGATTTTTCTTGAAAATTAGTCCGATAATCCCATATTTTAATAATTTTAAAATAATCTTCAAATTGATATTTTCAAAATAACACCTGCCTCATAGTGAACTTATGAATTTTGAAAATTTGTGAAATTATTAAATGTTTTTCCCCATCCCAGCTGAAAAAATCAGTACGGAAACCAGTACGGATATCAGTACTGGGATCCGTACTGGGATCCGTACTGGTCTCCAGTACTGATAATTGAGACCGATATCCGCACTGATTTCCGTACTGATTTCAGTGCTGATTTTTTTTTCTTTTTTTTTCTTTTTTTTTTTTTTGGGGGGGGAGGGGGGGGTTAACTGTTGTACAAAAAAATATAATAAGTTTTATAGTGAAAATATCAAAATCCAATATTTCAGTTACATTAATGAAACATTAAAGTAAAGTATGAGGCTTTTTCATAAGCAGACGATACTAGCAGAACGTGGAGTAGCCAAAACTAACTAGATATCTAACAAATATCGTTTTGGCTACTCTATTCTTTTATTTATAATTTAGTTTTAATTCGAATACTTTACAACAATAAATAGCTTGGCAATAACGGGTTTCATTAAATACAAAGCCTTTTAAAGAAAAAAAAAAAATTTTATTCAATAACTTAACAAATTTGGTACTTCACGTATCAACTCTTTATTTTTATAATTACCCAGCTGAAAATACATATGAAAATCCATGCAGGACCGCATACGGAAATCCATAACAGAATCCATATGGAATTCCTTATGGAAAATTGAAACAGGTATCCATATGGATTTTCAAAAGCAAAGAATTTATTTTTTTAAATAATTTTTTTTTTCCAAATGTTTTTTATTCTTTAATAATAATTTTAAAAAAAATTGGTTAGCATAATTATTTTTATGCCTTTTTCCAAAATAATATTTGTATATACCTTTTCTCTTTATCCAAATTTTTTTTTTTTTTTTTTATTCAATTCTTTATATTTTGATTTTATTCTCATCGGTAAAAATTAATATTTAACAAACTTTATATTTTACTTTGATTATTGATAGTTATCGACTTATATAATTTAATTTTTGAAGTTACGCGTTTTTATTATTTTTGTTTCGTTATCTCAAAAGTTAATACCGCTTGCTATATTTTTCTTTGTTCCTCACGATTCCTAACATCTTGCTATGTCAGAAAACCTGTTTTTAAAAAATATTCTATGAAAATTGAATGTGCAATTCAAAAATAACCTTCAAATTTTTACGAATTTTTATGCTTGGCAGAGCACTTCCGCCTAGTGAAAATATATGATGCGTACACACATGCGTACGCACGTGCTGTTAACGTTCAGTAAATTTAAAAAAAAAAATAACAACAACTTTATTATTAAAAAAAAAGTAAACATCAAGGTAATAGTTATAAACAATAAGTTCAACATCAAAACTTAACTTGTCTGCGCCCTCTGCTCGGCTAACGGCTTGCAACCTGCACGAACTCTATCATTGTGAACCTTTCTCCTGTTCTCGGCCATCACTGCTGCTGCTGATCACTAACGACCATGTGTTAGCAGTTTTTTTTTTTTTTTTTAAGTCAAAGAAGAAAGGAACTGTATATGGAAATATGGAAAATTTGTCTGAATTATAAATTGACACTCAATTTATCCCTTTATAAAGGAGAGCTATCGCCATTTTGGTGAGATTTTCAATGTAAGATTTTACGCCGATAAAGGGCTACCGCCCTTTAGGATTCGTGAGGTGATTGGTGGAGAAGTTTTTAAAATATTTGAAAAGTGCCTTTTGAGGTTACAATCATTGTTTTTTTTTCCTATGCGCGCTTGCAGCGCGCTGAGTGGCACTAGTTTACGTTAAAAATTTGAGATTGTTATTTCTTTGTACTTTCTTGATTGCACAGATCTATGCTCATCAGAGGTTTTAGTGTACCTGACTTTGGACATTCCAAAAATGGATTTCAAATTTTATAGTTGAGTTTCAATATTAACATTAAAAGAAAAAATTATAAAAACTTTTTCATTAAAAATATATAAAATTTTTAGATGATAGCAAACTAGTGGTAACATGTTTTTTTCTTACTCGAAAAATTTCAGGTACACGGATATTTGGTTCAGTTCGCCATAAATTGAAAAATAAATTCTTTATTGTTGAACTTATTGTTTATAACTATTACCTTGTTGTTTACTGTTTTAAAAATAATAAAGTTGTTGTTATTTAAAATAAAAAAATTACTGAACGTTAACAGCACGTGCGTACGCATCATATATTTTCACTAGGGCCATGCAATGAGTTGAAACTTCCGAGCTAAATATCTCAAAAATTAACGTGTAGGGGACACAAAAAACTAGCTCTGTGCAAAATTAGAAAAATTTTGTAAGAAACACGAAAACTATAGGGAGCTACCTTAAAGCTACATTTTTTAATCTTTTCATACCTTAAAAAAAAAATTAATCAAATTTTAACAAATCACAATTAATTATACTGTTTGGTTACATTGAATTATATAACTATCAATAAACAAAATAAAATATGAAGACTGTATAATACTAATTTTTAAAATATTAATAAAATCAAATAAAAAGAATTGAATTATAAAAAAAAAAAAAAATTTGGATAAAGAGAAAAAATATTTACAAATATTATTTTGGAAAAAAGCATAAAAATAATTATGCTAACAAATACTATTTAAATACAAATTTTTTTTTATTTCGGTAATATTTTGTTTATACTGTTACCCCCAATTAGAAAAAATGATAATATTGGATTTTGAAATTAACTGAAATATTGGATTTTGATATTTTCACTATAAAACTTATTATATTTTTTTGTACAAAAGTTAACTCCCCCCCCCCCCCAAAAAAAAAAAAAAAAAAAAAACAGCACTGAAATCAGTACGGAAATCAGTGCGGATATCGGTCTCAATTATCAGTTCTGGAGTCCAGTACGGATTCCAGTACGGATCCCAGTACTGATTTCCGTACTGATTTTTTCAGCTGGGATGCGAGTACATGTCAAAATAAATTTTTTAAACTGATTTTTTTCCCGAAAACGAGTCCAACAACCTTTGTTTTGTCAAATAGGAAAGTTTTTTGTCTCACTGCAAGGAACTTACAGGAATTTTTTGGATTCTTACTTTTGGATTTTGAAAAAACCGCCAAGCCTGTTTAAGCACAAATCACGCGTGATCCTCCCATGCATTCAAAAAACCAAAATAACTGATCTTTTTTCATTTTTTAAAATAGTTATGTTATGAAGATAATCACACGAGTGGATTACATGATGAATTGAAGAAATTTTTATTGTTTAAATTTTTTATGGATAAAATTTTTGGAAAATGAAATAATAAAATATCATATAAATTAATAAATGATAATAAAATCGATTTAAACCGACAATCAACTTTAATTTCAGTGAGTATGGGTTAAGTGAATATTGGTGTTTCTTGCACGATCTCTTTAAATTTAAAAAATGTTTTCAGATTTACTTAAATTAAAACAAACATTTAAAACAAAATATACTTTTGTACATATTGTTGTACTTTTGAATATTTTGTATTAAAACAAAATACTTTAGTCTCATTGTTGTTTATGTTTTTTGAAATAATCGATTAAAAATTAAAATGCTTGTAAATAACCAGCTTTTTTTAGTATATATCATTTAAATAAATTTGCATAATATAACCGTACAGTAAATATGCACATATATCAAACTCAACACAAATATTGTTATTAAACCAAACTGTAGAGCAATTCATAATTCTTTTTGTTACTGTATCCTTGAATTGAATAAAAAGTTTAATAAACAAAATTGCAGAAGAACCAACTGCAAGTTTATAAGCTATCCTATTCACCTGCTTTCAGGCATCTGCTATTTTTCACCCACTGTACCCTATTTGGGTCACCCATTTCGCCCCAAATTGATAACTATTTTACAACACTTTTTAGAAGCCCATAAATAATATGTAGGGATTGAAGATGAGACTTGATACTATTGATAAAAACCCTTAAAAGAGTGTAAAAATTTTAATTTTTTTTATGTTTCATTTAACTAGCTGAATTATGAATATGCCGTATGAAGAGATAGCAAGAATTAATAGTATATTGCAATGCTAGAGCAGAAAGTTGAATTTTGCTGCATCGCGCGATATGTGCCCGAGGCGAAGCCGAGGGCATTTTATCGCGCGGTGGAGCAGTATTCAACTTTCTGCTCGTACGTTGCATACTATTTTTCTCCATTTGAGGTCGAAAGTACGTTTACTACCAAAGCTTCAGCTGATCATGCTGGCCGTGGCCATGTTTTTACTTTCTGCATCCCTCTGACGGTCACTCGCGAGAAGCATATTTGTTTGTTGAGGGTTGTGGGCCGGCTGCAGCCAGCAAAACAAAAACAAAACAAATTATGACTCTCACGCGTTACCTTCAAGAATTAAGTTAAACTGATTAATTTAAAATTGTCTAACGATTTAGAGCCGTAAAAACATAACAAAGTCCCACCATTAAAAAATCAAAATAAATAAGCCAGCACAGAAGTCACAACATTAACATCAACATTATCCCGCACATACAGATCCTTATCGTAAACACGCCTTGCTCGATCGCCACTGGCCGAGATTGTATTCTGATGATTTGTTGCATATCAATTTATTTGTTGTCCGAGTGATGGGAATTAAAAATCAAAATATGATCGGCATGCGTAGCATCAGCATCAGCACCATCACAAACGCGAGCACACGCATCGTCCGCAAACACACATTCCTATTAAAGTTATTAGAGTTTGAAATTGCGCGAAAATCCACTCAACTGTAGTCAAAAGTGAGCCACCCTTACCTTCATGACTCACTTTTTACTTGAATTCAAGTAAATTTGAGCTAACCTCACTTCTACAGTTTTAGTGAATTACTCGTCACAAACTGCCATGGATAAGATCTACTAGCCAAATATCTTATTTTGATGGCATCTCACAATATAAATTTTGCATAAAATTTACAACTACACGGACAGAAAAAATACAGAAATTTACTGTGGAGGACACGAGAAACTTGTGTGCTGCTAAAGCACGTAAATTTTCTGCGAGCGCCACACATAAAAATCGTGTGTTAGCTTTACGCAGAAAAAATCTTAAGCGCACTGTATTGGAGCCAATCAAAATCACTCCGGTCGCACCTGATTGGTTCCGCTACAGTGCCGCTTAAGATTTTTTCTGCGTAAAGCTAACACACGATTTTTATGTGTAGCGCTCGCAGAAAATTTACGTGTTAGCTTACCACAGTAAATTCCTGTTTTTTTTCTGTCCGTGTATACAAAAATTTCGGAAAAACGGTGGGGCAGACGCTACCAGGGTACAGTACAGCTGATGCACTCGGCGGCTGGCGTTGCCGATGCAACCTATGAAATTTACCAGTGCAGAAAGAATTGTGTCGGTATAGTAGATCGTATCGATGCAGCAAAGTCGAACTTTCGACTGCGAAATCGATGCACAGCTGACGTACTTTCGACCATCGGATGGAGAAAAAAATTCATTTTAATTTTATGGTTCAAAAATACTTGATTTTTTTTTAATGCATTTTATAAATTACCATATATATCTACAATTGAAAAAAAAAAATCAAGGCCCTAGTTAACTTCCTTTTTTTATAATTTAAAATACTCGTATTGTCCGGTCACCCGTTTAAGCCCACTCTCCCTATAGTCGTTTTTCTTCACTCATGCCCCCCCCCCCCCTCCATGCCCTTTTTTCACCCATGCCCCCATTTTGATTTTTTCATATTTTTTTCTTAAAAATTAAATTTTGAAAATTATTAATTAAAATTTCAATCGAAAACAATACATTTTTTGTATAGCACATGTAATGTAAAAGTTTCCTGAAATAAAATTTACGATTTAGTGGGCCCTATGAAAAAGAGCCCGGGCCTTTATCTTGGGCCCTACGGACCCAAACTTCGTTTTTTCAAATGGAAACCCCTATTTTTTACCCCGGATTCGAAAAGGACGGAAAATTTTACGATTTTTAGGTATATTTTGACAATTTTTTTGGCCCTTCTTGGGGCCCTGCAGGGCCCTTTCCTTTTAGCCCCTATTATCTCTGAAAATACGCAATTTTAGTATAGCACATGCAATGTAAAAGTTTCCTGGAATAAAATTTATGATTTAGTGGGTCCTATAAAAAGGGCCCGGGCCCAATGTGCTATACAAAATAAAGGGCAAAGGGCCCTACAGCGTCCTAATAAGGACTAAAAAAATTTTCAAAAATACCTAAAAATCGTAAAATTTTCTATTCTTTTCGAATCCGGGGACAAAAAAGGGGGTTCCCATTTGAAAAAACGAAGTTTGGGTTCGTAGGGCCCAAGATAAGGGCCCGGGCCCTTTTTCATAAGGCCCACTAAATCGTAAATTTTATTTTAGGAAACTTTTACATTACATGTGCTATACGAAAATTGCGTATTTTCGGAGATAATGGGGGGTAAAGGGAAAGGGCCCTGCAGGGCCCCAATAAGGGCCAAAAAAATTGTCAAAATATACCTAAAAATCGTAAAATTTTCCGTCCTTTTCGAATCCGGGGTAAAAAATAGGGGTTTCCATTTGAAAAAACGAAGTTTGGGTCCGTAGGGCCCAAGATAAAGGCCCGGGCCCTTTTTCGAAGGGCCCACTAAATCGTAAATTTTATTTCAGGAATCTTTTACATGGCATGTGCTATAAAAAAAATGCATTGTTTTCGAGTAAATCAGGGGTTCCACTACATTTTCTACATCCTGTATTTTTCCACAGTCGATAACATAGAAATTCATAATAGGGTTAGCAACTTTTTGAAATTTATAATATTTTTTTGCTTATTTAGTTAAAATATCGAAAAATAATCGACACGTATTTTTTCTTTTTAAAAAAAAAAAACTAAAATTAGAGGAAGTACAAGTGTTTAAATTTTTTTAAATTCCAATATAAATAGATATACTTCTAATGGGATTTCGGGTCAATGACGTCATTAACCCGTAGTTTCAAAAACTTTTCTTAATTTTCTTCTAGCTCAATTTTGATTTAAAAATTCTTTAAAAAATGTTATAATTCATTAAAAATCAAGTACTTTTAAAAAAATATATTTTTAAAGTACTGGTTACCAACCCTATTGTTGATACACATTTTAATTATATCTTAATCCGCTTGTTGCGCTAGTCCTAAGTTCTCAGTATTTTTATGATTGTTGACGTGCGATTTTCATCCCAGTCGTTAATTTCTAGTACCTGATAATATTCATAATGTCAAATTTTTAATAACTCATTTATAACTCTTTGTAAGTACTTATTATCTATTTAATTTAAAAAAAAAAAAAACAAATTTTCGTATATTAATTTTTATATATTTTCAATTAAACTCCTCACAGAGAAAAATAAATAGAAGATTTCACTAATAGTTGATGAGATTCGACAAAAAAAAAAAAATGGAGATTCTCCAATTTCGAAAAATAGGAGTTTCTCCTATTTTTTTTTCTTAAATCTCCGTTTCGAAATTGTACTTTTCAATAAATATATTGGTTGAAAATCTTAGAGATGATCCTCGTGAGATGTGCGAATCATATAAAGACTATTACATATTATACACCGCTGCAGACCCGGGTTAGATATAAGGTCGCAGATGAGGTAAGCTCGGACGACCAGGGTGTCGATGACGGGTATACCCGGAGATCATCTTCGAGGATTTTTTTTAATTTCCTCGATGGAGACATGAATTTTTAGATACTTTGGACGGCGTATCGTACCCGGATGAGCAGGGTGTCAATGACGAGTATACCTGGAGATCATACTCGAGGTTTTTTTAAAATTAGATATAGACGCATATGTAAAGTATTACACAATTTAAATTATCTTATAGGTACTTAGAAATATCTCCTGACGCACCCGGTCGGCTTCACCTGGGACTTATTCTCGTAACTGGTGTTCCGGTCCAAGAATACCGGGTGCCCTGGGTCGACTCCTGGTGCACCCGGTCGACTTCTCCTGGAACTTTTCCTCGTGACCGGTGCTCGAGATCTAGAATAAGGTACCTAGTATTCTGGGTCGAATCAAGAAAATATCTCAGAAAAAGCTGACCGGGTGCACCAGGAGTCGACCCGGAGCTCCCGGTTGTCTTTTCCTGAGACATTTCCAAGATTCGACTCGGGGCACCCGGTACCTTGTTCTAAATCTCGAGCACCGTTTACGAGGAAAAGTTCCAGGAGTAGTCGACCGGGTGCACCAGGAGTCGACCTGAAGCACCCGGTATTCTTGGTTCCAAGCACTAGCTACGAGAAAAAGTTCTAAGAGAAGTCGATTGGATGCACCAGGATTTATTTCTAAGTACCTATGAGAAAAGTATGGGTGAGTACATAAACTTTACTAAGAAGGTAACTGCCAGCGAAGAGTACTATAAAAAATAGGAGAAACTCCTATTTTTGGTGGGAGATTCTACCATTGGACACGGCTCAGAGCGCCTCCTATCTTAAATTGGAGAAACTCCCATTTATTTTTCTCTGTGCTGAAGAGATTGGCAAAACAAGCCAACAAAACGTCGAGTTCTACTCAACTTGTTTTTTATTTATTTTATAAAAAAACATTATAGCCTTCTACTGATCCCTCCTTTACTCTAATCATTAAAATTTTTTTCTTTTCTTTAATCTTTAACTTAAGATGTGAAACGTAAGTCACGAAAAATAGTGCGCTGATATGACACATGCAAAGATCGACTGTTTAGTGAAAAATTAGTTCAGTTCAAAAATTTGTTTTTTTCCTCTACATCGCATGCGTGGAGCAAGATAGTGATTTTTAACTTTTATTAATATCTCAAAACGGATTCGCGCTTTGACAGTCGTCGCGATCGGAAGTGATTATCGTCTCTCAAACTTTTATTCTTTTGTTTTTTCTTAACTTTTCTATTAATATTTTTCTTCCTTTAATTTTCTTAAAATAGTCCAGTTTTTTCTTTTTCTATTTTATATCCTTTCCTTTTATCCTGTGGTGACACTATGACGTGATCCTGATTTTCCAGACGAATTATCACCGACTGTTGATGGCTAGTCTTCTGACGTCGCCAAGATTTTAACCAGAAGAATTTTCTCAAATCCCCAACTGTTGACCGCCGTGCAATTTTAATAATTGGTGCTAATATTTTTAAAAGAAGAAAAAGAACATCTAAAAACCTAAGATGAATGGAGAAACGGGGTTTACGCCAAAAAATTTCCTTTTTATGCATTTTTGAATAATATATATCGTCAGTTAAGAGTGAGAACCTGCTATCTCAGCGGGACAGAGCAAGAACCTGCTATCTCAGGGGCCGGAGTTAAAAGCTACTATCTCACGGGCCCATTTAACCAATGGCGTCAATTTTTTTTTTTTTTCTTTTTTGAAGCGTAGCTTCTATACTCAACTCTGCTACGCTTATCAAGATACACACAAAAAATCATACGTTTTTAAAAACTTCATTAAAAAAGTTTCAAAAATTTTCAGGATGATTTTATCATAAAACGCTTTCTATTCAAACTAATATGAGGTCAAAGTCTACAAAATGGTATAAAAACCGCAAAAAATGAGAGAAAAAAGTTGTTTTTTCAATCGCATACAGGCGCATTTTGAAAGTTAAAGATCTGAAATTTTGCACAGAGCTTCCTCTTTGGCTAACCTTTTATTTTTGTTGGAAAATTATTTTCATGTATAAAATTAACTTTTTGAGGGGTCCCCGGTCGGGAATCGGTACTTCGGGAACAACGAACACCTTACTGTAGGATCCCCTTAATTTAAAGATTCAAGAAAATATTGAGCTTTAAAACCAGAGAGTAGTTATCGAAAACGGAAGAAAACAGAAATGATGCCATATGCTTTTCAAGCCATCAGAGATGATCTTGGTGATATTTTTCTGAAAGCTTGTCAGGAAAAAAAAGAAAAAACGAAATGAAAAAAATGCAAAAAATACAACTAGTGATAAATAGACAAACACGGGAATAGGGTATTGTTTTTCATTTTTATTTTCATTCAGTCTAGTAAACGCCGCGACCAAGACAACTCATACGTTTTACATCTAATCTCGATAGTCGCAGCGAAAAGCAGACGAAAAGGCTCGGCGCATTCTTCTGTACGAGGCGAGCAGGGGAAGGAACGGGGGAAGGATTAGGAGAAAGAGCCATTGCAGCCCCATATCTCGGGAGTAATCCCAAAATTATTCTGGAGGCACGGTGGCGCACGTATTGATCCTCGGTCTGACTCGTACCCTCCTCACGCTACTGATTTCCTTTCTTCTTCTCTCTTCCACTGAACCTATACTCTTAAGATAGAAGAGCTGGGGCGAGGAGAGAGAGAGAGAGAGATTGACAGGCTGCAGGAAGCTCCGGGGGGGGGGGGGGGGGAGGACTGCGGTGTAGTAGATACATCAAGTGTAAATTAGTCTTGCAATGGTTGAGACTCCTATAAACTCAATCAAAACTTAATCGGGTTTGTACTTGAAAATAGTATTTTTTGTATCTAGAGCGTAAAATGCTACTTTACGCTTGAGTGTGATCGTAGCGCCCGAGGGTCGCCGATCACACGAGACGTTACGCTCGCGATACGAACATTATTTTTTTTTTTATAGTTTGCGAGCAGTCATCTTTTACGTAACGATTTTAGTGTGTTGAATGATCGCTTGACGAACACTGAGGAAAAATTAAAAAATGTAAAAAATAGTAGTTTTAAAGCTGATTGGGCTGCTCGAAGTGTCGTACACGGACAGAAAAAAAACAGGAATTTACTGTGGTAAGCTAACACGAAAAAATCGTGTGTTAACCTTACGCAGAAAAAATCCTAAGCGCTACTGTAAGAGAGCCAATCAAAATCACTCTGGTCACACCTGATTGCCTGATTGGTTCGGCTACAGTAGCGCTTAGGATTTTTTCTGCGTAAGGTTAACACACGATTTTTTCGTGTTAGCTTACCACAGTAAATTCCTGTTTTTTTTCTGTCCGTGTAGGCGCTGTGGAGCAGCGAATGTGCAACAAGCGTTCAATGTGTATCATATGACAATTCTTCTGTTATACTTAATTTATTTAGTAAACTTCTTGAGTAATACTTATGCATATATTTCATTTTAACCCTTAAACTACAAACGGGGTGTAAAATACCCCACATAACTGTCAGTGTGACGGTTCTGGGTTTGGGTGTGTAGTTCAAGGGTTAAAATGGGACACTTTAAAATTTTAAATTTAAAAACAAAAATTTATGACATGTATAAATCTAAAATAGTATATTCAATGGTTACGATGTAGAGGTTGTTCGATGAAAAATATAAATAAAAATACACTTTTGTTTGGTCTTATCAAACAAAATATTTTATTTATTTAAAAATTATTGGTGCCAACGTTTCGTTACCTTTAATAAAGCAACCTTTTCAAGGCTAAAAAAACATATAAATTAATAAATATGAGAATGTTCGGATTAAATTTTTACAAAAAAAACTTTACAAATTATCTTATCGTATACCTAAGTAGATTGTAAATAATACAAATTCTCAATCATAAAGATTGAAGTCATCACATTCGAGTTACATTAAATAAAAAATCACACTTTTACATAATTGCACAGTTATTAATTTCAAACTGATAAGTGTATTATTTTTGTACACTTGTAGAGCCTGCAAGTCATCATCGTAGACTCAAGTTTTAATTGGTGGGTAAAAGGTGCTAGAGAGTTTGTTTGATAAGACCAAACAAAAGTGTATTTTTATTTATATTAAAATAGTATATTATATAATAAAGGCGTGAAATGCATTATTCACGCATACGTGTTGGCGCCGTCAAAGCCGGCGACGTAAAAAATTACTGTTTGAAACTATGAAAAAAAAAAAGTTCGTAACACGGGTGTAAAAAATTAGAACCTCGTGTGATTGCCCGCGACCCTCGGGTGCGTCGATCACAACTTGGTGCGTAAAACTTTTTTTTACACCCTTGTTACAAAAAATACTATAAATCTATAGATATCAGCTTCATCTGCGTAAGCACAATCGTAAGATACGATTTTGCACACTCAAAAAAGCTCTTTTGAATGCATAAAATCAGCATTTTATATTCCGGGTAATATTAAATTTGTTAAAACTCTTTTATAGATGGATGATTGTACCAACAACGATTTTTTTTAAGTTTATTTAATCCGGTGCGGTGCCTGCTGATGATTGCTCCACCGATACCGACA
Source organism: Encarsia formosa (assembly GCA_038277355.1). NCBI lineage: Eukaryota > Metazoa > Arthropoda > Insecta > Hymenoptera > Aphelinidae > Encarsia > Encarsia formosa. The sequence goes on from CM076186.1 coordinate 77,017,373, forward strand.
GCAGGAATCTAATAGAAGTGTACCAAAATGTGAAAGAGGCTCAACAGAAGACAAAACTCTCGTGTACGCTCAGCCCTCAAGTGTAACGTTTGTGAGAATTGAGCCAACGATGAACGAAGAGCGACTCATCCTCATTATCTTTAACTATTCTACGGCTGCTTATGTTACCCATCTATAAAAAATATTCAGTAGTTTCCAAGATCTTGTTAGTTGAAGAAAAAAGCGAAAATTTTCTTAATGACGCATTTTTTGTTCAACTTGCAAGATCTCGGAAACAACTAAATATTTTTCAATGAAATTTTAGCTTTATATATTTTGACTCTTTCCGCTGCAAATAGAATGGTTCAGATCTTTTTAAAACGTTTTAAAGCCACATAGTAAACTATTAAAAATCAAAAATTAACAGTTTCTAACCTAAAACTTTGAATTAAAAAAAACGCATAAAAATTGAGAGTAGAAAAAATTCCTGCAAGGAAGTTTTTTAATAAGTTCAGATGAATATTTCTACAAAGTTTCAAAGCAATACATTATATAGGTAAAATATGATAACATTTTTAAAACAGCGGATCGGGCTGCCTGAGCCGATTTCGAGCGTGAAGAAAGTGAACCTCAGTGGAAAACAGTATTTTATAAATATAATGAATTTACGTTGTATTTTATACCAACTGCCAACGGTGAACAACGGATACAAGTAAAACCCTCCATTAGATCCCAAAATTTTTTTTTTTAAAGTTTTTATTATTTCTATTTTTAAGCTTTTTAAGTTTTTCGAGACTAACAGACAACATTTTCAGTCAAAAAAGCCTTGTCAAAAAGTAAAAAATATCAATATAAATTCGGTTTTTTGATTGTACTAACTTTATTAAATCAATTATTGAAGTGTAAAAAAAGGGGGTTAAGGAGGGATGCAGGAGAGGTACACGAGTCGGTTGCGCCCTAACTCTGTGTCGTCCGAGTAGGAGTTTAGACTGAGTGATAACAAGAGTCGTATGTGTAAGATTTAATAAGTAATTTATTAAATCAAAACTATACAGAGACCGTAAGTACGGTCGATCAACGGAGTGGCGGTCACTCGTCGCCAGAGCAGACTCCGTCACAGAAGAGTTATACAAGACCTCAAACACAATCAAGCGTGTCCCACCCGTCACAGAGCTTTTTAATTTTTTTCTTGGTATCAAATAGTTGTTTTCAGAAAACAATTATTGGAAACCAAAAGTCAAGGTCTAAAGATTATCTTACTACTTTTTTTTTTTTTTTTTAACTTATTTATTTAATTCTTGCAGAGTTCTCAAAGAGTCTTATAAAAAAAAAAAAAAAAAAAAAAATTTCCGGTTCGCTGTCCCGCTTCATTTCTAAGCGTGAAATTTGCTGCTTGTTGTTCAGGTGCAAAAAGTTTTTTTAGAGCTTGAAAGTTGTGATATTTTTCAAAAAAGTGAACTTTTGTTGAAGCTGAAGTGTCGTCTGGAGAGGATCTAGTCGACGTTGAATTTGAATTGACTGTCCAGTGTTGCCTTGACCTTCAAAGGCTCGAATTCGATGAGAATTTGCTGTCTAGTAAGGTTTTGTTCCACTGATATGTCACAGTATACAAGGGAGCAGTAATCCAAAATCGGGAATAACAGCGACTGCATGAGGTGTTCCCTCAGTTCAAAAGTGCACTGAGAGAAAAAAGTAGCAGCCGACGCCCCCTATGAAAAAATCGGTGGGTCAGCGATTGCTCTCGTCGCCGATAGCATCAGCTACTCTTTTTTAGAGTAACAGCCGCACTTGAGTAGGAGGCAGTTGCATATTCGCTTGAAAAAAACGTGAGTGACTGTCTAATGAACATAACCTAAACAATTGTATGGGATTTATCATATAGTTGTGACCTATAATACTTTTTATTCCACTCGGCCATGTAATTGGCACTTTTCGATGTGTCAGTTTTGTGGAGAAAGTTAAACATTCCAACAGCGTTAAAAAATAAGATGGGAATGTAAAAATTCCACCACGATCGATAGATTTTGACACATTGCTGCTCCTTTTTTTGTTCGTCAGTGAGAGTTTTTTTTAAATTTGTAACCTCACATTTTTATGATCATCATCTGGATCATCATCACCACTATACGTGTAACCAACAATAGAGTTTTTTTTTTCAATAATGTAAAATGGCCTCGAATAAAACGAGGAGGAATTTTTACCGTGAAGATGATAAAATTAGTTGATAAAAAATCGAGTTGTGGGCTAACAAGCCTACTTCCAAAATTTTTCTTAGAGCATCATTGACTTTGTTTAACGCTGTATTATTATAAACAGCGATAAGTTCTTAATTTTACTTGTTGCAAAAAATATTTGACTACATTTTGAATTTTTCTAGTTAGTAACTTAAATCTTATGCCTGATAATCTCAGTTCTAATTTTTAAAACTTAGTTTTCACAGCATTTTTTAATCTTCTCTAAAGTTTTAAATTTTTTTGTAATAAAAAATACTTTTTCTACATTTTTAAAAGTGAAAATTCTTGAAAAAAAGAAAAAAAAAATTCTTACTATGAATTTCACGTTAAAAAAGACGTTTGAAAGATTTTAAGCGAAGCCCTCTACCATAGCAGACAGCTGCGCGCGCAACAGCTGAAGAGGCATGTTGCTGATAAAATCGGGATTTTCGTAGTTTTTAGTGATTGCTGTATTTTTTTCTTTGCAAATAACCCATGAAATTTTATGAGAAAAATATAATTGTATTCAGTAAATACTGCTTCCTACTAGTGATTTTTTTTATTAAAAACTCCCTTTTAGAAATGTTTTAAAACATTAGTCAAAGTGTAAAAAATGTGATTTTCCCGAGGATTTTCCCATAAGCCACCGTGTAAAAAGAGCCAAAAATTGATTTATTCACATTTCGTAAAATATCCCATGAATTGCTTGAAAAATTAAGCTGTGAACTTATATCTTATTTATGAAACTTTCTGTGAGGTTTCATTAAAATCCCCCTTGTAATTCATTTTGGGTAGTAACCTCCTTAACATTCAAGATTTATAACAGAACCCTGCACAAGGGAGCACAGTTATTAAAAAAAAAAAAACTTGACGTTTTATGGATAAGAATATATACATATCCATAATAAAAAAGTGACAAGAATAAAAATGAAAAAAAAAAGGAGAAACATATGGAGACGGTGGGTAGGTTGGCGAGGTAAAACGATTCCGCTTTACATTCGTCGCATAATAAAGGGCTGAACAGCAGAAATATGCCGTGATACGTGGGTACGCCGAGTGGTGAAGCGATTTTACTGTCGGAATGAGCGCATACAAACGAGGCACTCTTTTTTTCTTCCTTCCTCAGCATCGTCGTTTCTCTACTCTTCTAGCTAGCGTGTGCCTTTTCGTGTATGAGATGAGAAAGCAGAGAAGGCCTTAGCCAACTGCTATGGACGTGCGAAGTGAAGTAGGGAAGGTTGCACCCTTGTGCCAGAGCTGCGGAAAATTAAACTTTTGGCGAGTCTTTAAGAAGGGGAAAGTGACAGTCCAATTTTCTCCAACGAGCCTCCAGACGATCCTCTTCCTCGTGTCTTTCCTCACCCATCCCCTGCCTCGCGTCGTCGACACCACCGCACCGTGATCTTATTAGAACCTTTAAGAGACTTGATTTTTCACTATCGCCTACTCTTTTGCTTCTCTTTTGTGGTTTTTTTATTTTATTTTTTTATTTTTTTCTTACTTTTTTTTATATCAAGTTTGTATTGACTAGAAATAGAGTTGCGCGTACGCGCGCTTGTTGTTAATAAGATAGTAAAGTAAATAATTAGATACTAATTTGATCATAATAAAAAATAATTATAGTGTGAATTTTATAACTTTCATACTGTTTTTATCGAAATGAAATAAATCTTTTTTAAAACATAAAAAACTAAATTGTTTTTACATAGAATCAGTTTTATAAACATTCGTTAAAAATAATATAATATTAGTCTTTATTGATAATTTTTATTTTTTTGATTGATTATTCGTTTCAAGTATTGGTCAACTGTGCATCCTTCCGTGCGCGCGCGCGTGTGTGTGTGTTTAGCCTTTGAAGATAACAGTTACATAAGGTATTTAATATACACCGTGTTAACCAAAGGGTTTAAGGATAAATGGATCGTTGAAAATGAAAGATACTCTCAAATTATAAGTTTGACAGAAACATCGATTTTTGAAAAATATTTCGTGTCTAATTTTATAATTACACTAACTACAATTAATTAATACCAGGATAAGGAAGTAGTAATGGTAAAGACATTTACAATTTATTGTTCCTGTCATGCCTCTTCACGGACATAATCCACTCACTATAGCTTATGAAAAGAACAATATCCAAAATGATAAAACTGTTGAAAAAATGAAAAAGTTATTCTAAAACTCAGGAGAAATCAATAAGACAAAAACTATTTATGTTATAAATTATATTTATTTGTATTAGTTGGCATAAAAAGCATAGTTAATTAAATTACTCTGCACACACTCAGTCAACTTTAAGCTTTCTTATACAAAAGTACTCTGCAGTGTAATTATTTTAAGTTAAACATAAGAATATATATAACTTATTTTATGATTGAAATGGCCATCGTTTCATAAATTTGAAAATTCAGTCGATATTAGATTTTTTAATTCATATAACATTTTTAATTTAAATATTCATCTCAATCAAGTTCAAAAAATTTTTTAATTAACTAAAATACTAAGTATAGACATTTAAACGTTTACTTTCTAAACTGTAACAATAGAAATTAAAAATTTTCTTTTTAAAGTATCGATCTGCGTTTTAAAATTTTGTTTTTATAAAGTGTAAATTATACATATGCATAAATTCAAACTTCTTAAGATTTTGCTAATTTGATGATAGAGCACGAATTGGATTTTTTCTAATAAATACTAAGAATCTGTCATAGGTCTTTGCTTGAGTACAAAAATTGAAAGTGAGCATCAGAAAAAATACACACTTCATCAAAAAAATCGAAATTTAGATGAAGATCATTGTTTTTCTTTACACTGAAAAAAAGCAGCAGTGATTAGTTGAAAGTAGACAAAAAATATAAAAATTATTATTTTAAAATTTGCTTATAAAATTTAAATTGTATTTATTTACACCAACTTTCGAAAAAACTGTTTTCAACGTTGAGAATCTTAAAATAGCACTATTATAATTTATTTCTATAGATAAATGCATCCTGAGAATCCGTTCATTTTGAAGGGAGAAACGATTCGATGTCTTTCAGGTGGTGTACGTAATTTTTCTATCGTTACGCTACAAAGAGAGGTAGAAATATTAATAACTAAATGAGAACACAAAATAATAGAGAGTATAGGCATAAAATATTAAATTTATATTGTAACTATATCTAAAATACAACCTTAAGTTGTTTTATTTTTTTATATTTTTTTTTATTTTTTTTTATTTTTTTACTTTTTTATAAAAGTATGTAGAGGTTTTAAGCATAATAAATTAAATAAGTTATCAGTACTAAATAGGCCAACAATGACTTCTCAGAAATACTTTTCTTTCAAAAAAAAATAATTTTTTAATCAATTTGAATATGCAATAATATCAGAAATATTGTTCTTGTAAAGTTAATAAGTTTTCAGGGTTCAAAAGATTTTTAAAATAACTTTTCGATTCAAAAATACCAGAGATATAATTTTTTGTTTACTGATCACCATGGCATCACCACTACCAATTCACATTTTTAATGTCTCTGTAGATGTACATGAATATAATTAACAACTACTTTAGATGGTATTTTTTATAAAAAATAGAGATAGAATAAATAATTGAAGATTATTAACATGAATGAGTAAAATATAGGAAAGATGATAACTTTAAAAAAAAATTCTTTCTTTCAACGCTTAAGGTAGGACCGCACCTACGGCTCTAGTCAAGATGCATTTTCGGTTAAACATTTGACTAGCTTCACGCGTATATAGATATAGAAGTGCATTAGCAGCAGAAGCTTTTTTAACCTAAAACACATATTTTTGTTTTTTATTAATACTTAGAGGAACTGAATGGATGATTTAATTAATTCTTGTGATTCTTGTGCATTCTAGTTAAACTGACAAATATTCTGAAAACTTGATCACATGTAATTATGTAAAAATTGTAATAAAAATGTGCTCTCCCATAAGACTACGGGTTAAATCGACGCGATGTTAATATTCAATTACTCAAAAACGAAAAACCCCCAGGTTCTGAAAATTTAGTGGCATCATTTTTTAATATTTATCTTCGACTTCCTCAAGTTTTAGATTTTTAACACATCTCTTTCTAGTTTGTGCGGTCCTACCTTAAGTCAAAGATTTTTTTTTAAATACTTTTAATTATATATTTCTGAAATAAGATTTGTTCTAATAGGGGAGAGCCGGGTAATTCGGGCAGTTTGAGCCAGCTACACAAACTTTATTTAATAAAAATAAAATTATTTATTTTTGCACTTGGTAACAGTTTATTTTTGTAAATTAACTGTTTGAGAATAAGTATAAAAAAACTCAGCACTTAACTGATGATATAAAAATTAATAAATGATACAAACTGAGATTATTTTAGCCGGGCTATTCGGGCAGTGACGCGCGCTATTCGGGCAGTTTCGTGCGGGCTATTCGGGCATTTGAATAATTTTACATTAAAACCAGTGCAGCAGACTTTTGATTGTTGACAAATCAATCTTTATGTATTAAAATAATAAAATCCATCAATAGGTAACTTATTAGATGTATATTTGTTGAATTTTTCTCTTCTTGAAATTGTAAAGGCGAGCGGGCTATTCGGGCAGTAAGGAAGTCCGGGCTATTCGGGCAGTTTGGACAGTTTTTATTTTTATTAACAATAAAAATTATTATTTTAACTTGGTTTTTTTGTAAAATCATGAAATAAAACCTATCTTATCACTTGCTAATTTTTTTTAAGCTAGTTCGTATAAATTCTTTGAAATATTGACAACTGCCCGAATAGCCCGGCTGCCCGAATTACCCGGTTCTTCCCTAATGTGGTGGCCATCACATCATCACTACCAATTTATATTTCAAATGTATCTATACATATACATAAATATAATTAACAACTACTCTAGATGGTATTTTTTAAATAAAAAAATAGAATAAACTAATTGGAGAGTTTTAATATATTTATATTAAAGAGTAAACTATAGAAAAGATGATGACTTTAAAATAAATTTTCTTTCTTTCAAAGCTTGAGTCTTAAGTCTTTAGAAATAAAATTTGTTCGAATTATGTGGTGGCCATGTTTTCATAACTACCAAATTATATTTCAAATGTCTCTATTAATATACATGAATATAATTAACAACTACTTCAGATGGTATTTTTTATAAAAAATAGAAATAAAATAAAAAAATTGAAGATTATGAACATAAATGAGTAAAATATAGAAAAGATGATGACTTTAAAAAAAATTTTCTTTCTTTCAAAGCTTGAGTCTTAAGTCTTTAAAGATTGTTTTAAAAATGTTTTTGATTATATATTTCAGAAATAAAATTTGTTGGAATAATGTGGTAGCCATGTTATCATCACTACCAATCAACCTTTAAAATGTTTCTATAAAAATACATAAATATTATTAACAACTACTCTAGATGGTACTTTTTATATAAAAAATAAACCAAAGGAATTGGAGTTTTAACATAAATGAGTAAAATATAGGAAAGATGATAACTTTAAAAAAAATATTCTCTCCTTCAACACTTAAGTCTTAAGTCATTAAAGATTTAAAAAAAAATACTTTTAATTATATATTCCTGAAATAAAATTTGCTTGAATAATGTGGTGGCCACGTCATCATCACTACCAATTTACATTTTAAATATATATATGTAAGATATAATTGAAAAAAATTTCTGAAACTTCCAAAGATATGTCTCCCTTAGTTTTTATTTTTAATACAAAAAAAAAACAATAAGTTTTGATTATATTTTGATCAATTATATCTAAAAAAAGCAAAACAGAATACTTGAAGAATATTGTTTTGATCTGCCTTATTAGAGACACTAAGAGACTGTTTGCTCTGCTTTTTAAAGTTTGCCTATTTGATTGATGAATTAACTTTTTTTTCTTATAGAAAAAATTATAATACTTACTTTTTTGAAACAGACTTTTTTATGATGGATTGAACAGCACTCCGCATAACCTCTATTTTTGAATGATTGGTTACGTCTTAATTTGATATTTGTTTGCACTTCACACAGACTCCTAAGTTTAAATATTGCTTCCTCTTTTATAGATTGCTTATAGATTTTTATTTTAAATATGAAGGAAGACTCTTGGCTCTACGCAGAAAGGTTAGCCTACTGCTCGCAGACGAAGTTTTGAATTTCTATACCTAACGGAATCGACCAATGACATCACGAATAAAAGTTTGAAACTTTTTTAACCAATAGCACTTCAGTTTTGGCAATCGATCTCTAACTCGAAGATCGAAAATGATTAACGGAAAAAAGGATTAACGGTCATTAGATTTTTTTTTCATATTACTTTTGAACTACCTGAGTTGGTCACTAATCTTTAGGTATGTACACCAGGTATAAATTAGAATTATAAATATAAAAAATTTTAATAAACTTGATTTTTTGCAAGTGAAAATTTTTGATATCTCTGCGTTTGATTTTAAATAGAGAGTGAAGATCAAGGCTCGAATTGACAGGTGAATTTGCCTGGTGACTCACGATAATGTGAAAAAAATGTAGTCAATAAGAAGAATCGGCACCAGACAATAATGTAGAATAGCAGGGTAATTGGTGTATTTGAAGTGGTGGACCAATCTCGAAGTTGAGTAAAAAAAAAAAAAAAAAAAAAAAAAAAAAAAAAAAAACAATAAAAGAGGTTAAATAGCGCAATATCTAAAATGAGCTACCTACAGCATCTCAGCGTAATCTCATTGGTAGGTCCGCAAAAGATAATGCTGCGGATGCGAAGTCCGGCTAGAAGGGGGGAACTTTGTAGAGGTCACGTAAATAAACCAGACAAAGAAGGGACTTAATTGATCAATCTTTGCTGAGAGAATTCAAAGAAAGGACAAGAAACAACGAAAAAAGCTCATGATCAGGCACTTTTCTATTATTACTTTCTCGTCGCTTGCGGCATATCGCGATACCGTTAACCCTTGCAAGATCACAAGCAATACTGAGTTTCGGCAAAATGACGTACATATTATCTCATCAAGTGGTAATCTGGATCTCGTTTGCAGGGTTGTTGCCTTTTGTTATACCACCCATTACATAAACATCGCATACGTATTTTACTATTAGAAGTTTATCCGCACTCCCATTAATTTCATTAAGTCTTATTTCCCCGAATGCTACATACTTTCAATTTCCGCAACTATGATTAAATTGCTGACATGTAGGCTACGAAATTAATTAATAAAATCATAAAGCTATTAAATTTTTATTTTACAATGCAAATTTTTTTCTACATAAGTTGAAAACCTTTGCAGTTTTAATAACTTTGATGATGCTAGCCTGAAAAGCTAAACTTTAAAGTTTAAAATTTTTCCTCGAAACACTGAAAATATTTCTCGAAATATTTGTGTTTGTTGTTAGGTTATATTAAGACATCAATACTTGTTTATTTAAAAAACTTTAGTTGCATCAAGTAGTAAAAACAATAGAAGAAACACGACAAAAGTGCGATAGTGAAAAAAAATCAAAAAACCAAAAGAGAGATTTAGTTAGTAGTGAAAAGCAGTTGAAGCCCTCTAAGACTTTGGTAGTTGAAGTGAAAGTAATCTTAGGAAAATATTACTTATGATGGTGCACAAGTAAGGGAACGTTCACAAAGCACGTGGCCCAAATAGGGGGGGAGGGGGGGCGATTAAAAGGCTACGAAAGGTTACGTGGGGGGTAGGGCTGTTGATTCAGAAAAGCACGTGGTTTTTAAAGTGCATGAATCGATGTTTTAATTCATAATATTTTACTGTCAAACGTTAAAGTCGGCTATCCCCCAAGCTTTAAACCCCCAAGACCCTAGGCGCCCGAATTCAACAAAAAAACTGGTCGGATATCTCCCAAGCTCTAAACCCCCAAGACCCTGGGCGCCCGAGTTAAATTATTCCAAAAATATGAGCATTTTAATTAACGAAATAAATAATTTTGTAACGGTACCTAACTACGTTGAACTGGTGCAATTATATCATGAAGTTGTAAGTCTGAAATTTTGAACTCCAAAATGGGGTGGTTGATTAGGGAAACGCTATAAATTTTTACTTACAACTTTATCAACAACGTTTGCAACATTATCAACAAATTTTTTTTTTTAACTATAAATTAAATGCTTCTAAGAAGCAGACACATTTCGAGAAAAGTTTAAAAATTTTTGTTTGTTTATTAGTTATTTTTTATTTTTATTTTTATTTTTTTATCTTTTTATTATTTTGTAATATTTCCAAGTGGTGTATATTAAAGTACACCACAACCTTTTTGTGGAACAAAAAAAAACACTTTTTTATGGACTTGATATTCAAATATAAAGTACGCTTTAATTATAAAATTATTTCACTCGGTAACCAGAGTTTCGTGAGGTTTAGAGCTTGGGAGATAGCTGATCAGTTTTTTTATTGAACTTGGGTTTCCAGCGAGGGACTATGCTCTCCAGAATCATTGATGATTCTTTTGATTCTTTTGTAATTCTTTCTAGATTCTTTTGGAAAATTTACCATATTTTGAGCCTTGGATCCAATTTCAATTGATATTTTGTTAAAAATAATATTTTTCGAAGATTTTTATTTGAAATGACATTGATATTTTATTGATTAAATATTGATTTTCATGGGGTTTTGGGGGATTCAGAGCTTAAGAGATAACTGATCAGTTTTTTCTTTGAACTTGAGTTCAGTAAATAAACTGATCAGCTATCCCCCACGTCTTGAACTCCCCAAACCCTGGGCGCCCGAGGTCAACGAAAAGACTGATCAGTTATCCCCCAAACTCTAAACCTCCCAAAACTCTGGTTACCAACTGATCAGTCTTTTCGTTGACCTCGCGCCTCCAGGGTTTTGGGGGTTCAAGACTTGGGGGATAACTGATAAGTTTTTTTGTTGAACTCGGGCACCCAGGGTTTTGGGGGCTTAGAGCTTGGGGGATAGCTGATCAGTTTATTTATTGAACTCGACGCCTAGGGTTTTGGGGGTTCAAGGCTTGGGGGATAGCTGATCAGATTATTCATTAAACTCTACGCCCAGTGTTTTGGGGGTTTAGAGCTTGGGGGATAATTAACCAGTCTATTTATTGAACTCATCGTTTTTTTTTTTTTTCTCAACGTCAGTTTTATTGGGGGGGGGGGGGGGGTAGACCTCAGGACACCCCCTAGCTGAAAGGAGTTGTTGCGCCCCTGGTATTAAATCATTAAATTATAACTTAAAAAATAATGTCTTTAAAAAACTAATAGTATTCATATTTACAATTTGAAATCGTAAAAAAAACCACGTGACTTTAGGGGAGGGGGGGTCGAAACATTGATAAAAATACTACGCTGATCTTCATGGGAGGGAGGGCCCTTCAAAATCTTCGAAAAAATGACCACGTGGTTTATGAACGTTCCCTAAGCATCCTAGATTCATTCGAAAAATTTTCCAGTAGTATAGCTACATAAAAAGAGGGTAGCAAAAAATGTTTCTCACATATAAGCTTATGTTCACATTTGAAGAATAAGAAAAAGAAGAAGAGGAGGATAACTGAAAAGGAACCTCGAGGACTGAAATAATTTTGAAAGACACTCAAGCGCGTCACACCGTGAAATGGACTGTACAGAGAAGCATCGAGAAGAGAAGCAGGTGCGTTTACCTTCCAACTTGTTGAGTATCCAGCTCTCAGGCAGAGGTTCTTAATCCTGCATATTCGCAAATAAAAGCGCTGATTGTTTACATTATTTGGTATTAAATTTTCGCGTGCTTTTGTGTAAAATAAAACTCAAATGTAAAAAGCGCTTGCAAATATATTCTCTTAATAGCGTTGCAACAAGTTGAAGCTAATCAAAATGTCTTCTAAGGAAAAAAAAAAAACTTGTGTGAAAAATAGAGCGTGGAAGCACTGTACTTGCAGAAAAAAAGTAAAAGAAAAAAACAGTAGGAAAATAATGTACAGAAGCAGAAATAAGTAGCAACGGGTCTGGATTTTGAGTCCCGGTGAGGCTCTTGATATCCCAGGTCTGCCACGGCTGCTATTACTCCTCCTTTCTCCTTCGGTGGAAAAGTTGTCTCGTTTATGCTAAACTATTTCCTCCCTGTTCTACCCCTGGTTCGTGCAGCTGCGTCTAGCTCCGGTTTTTATTCCACGAGCCTGCCGCTCGATAGGCCCGCGTGCGAAACTTGCCGGAGCAAGGGGAGAGAATCTACTATATTTCAAAAAAGAAGGATCACGGCTTTCTAGCGAGCTCGGTAGAATTGTGTCTTTCCTTCTTCCCCCACCAAAGACTTACAATGCTCCGCTGCTTTTATCGCTTTTTCCTGCATGAAATAATTTTTTTTACTCCTCTCTGTTTTCATCTCATTTTAGTCTGGCTGCTGCAGTCTTGTAGTTGATGCGTTTGTCACACAGAAACAAGAACTTTAACTCTGACATTTTGTTTGAGCTTTCGCATGTAATTTGTTATAGATATTTTTCAGACTTCTTGTGGGAAGCATGAGATATTCATTCAAGAGAAATAATAATGCATTGCGAAGCTTTTTCCACTGAAATAGAATGAAGTAAAACAAATTCTATTCATCATTTCATATAATTTAAATTAAGTATATATCTTATATCCTACTATATTATAAAATAGTATTTTCCCGCTTCTGCCTTTTGTTGCTTTTTTCTGCCCATTTGGAATTTTGTTTCCCTTTAGGGCGCAAAATAGCGCTCGGAGGAGTTTTTTTCGTCCTTGGACGTAGAATTTCAAATTTTATGATTGTTTAGCAACAAATTTCGCATAAACTTTTATACCAACGGGACACAAAAAATCGTTCACCCCTCAGTTTTCTGTCCTTATGTAATCTCGGTACCTTCGGGTCACTCGCACGTGACGATCACACGTAGGCGCAAAAACCCGAATCACGTCCGTGCGATATTTATATTTCGGACTTCAGAAACCAGTAATCCTCGGCCTCCATGGCAGCCCAAGAGCTTTTTGAAAGATCATTATCTCAACTTTATTTGTACCATTATCTTGAATAAGAATAAGATATTTGACCGTAGTTTTTTCTAAGAAACAGAATAAGATATTTGACTGCGGTAAAAAAATTATTTTGACTTCTACTAACCGGGAGTCGATTTGTTACTGTCCAGGCGGACTATATTTCCATGACGAAAACCTTGATTAGGTTGACCCCGGTGCACCACATGTCATCTTCTTCAGGAAGTTTTACTGGAACCTAATAGCTTGTACTTCAAGTTAAGAACCTAATAAAGTTTCGCTGACTCATCCGATTAACCCACAGATTCAACAGGTCAAAAGAACATGATAACGCACCTTCTTCTGGAATTTTTTCTAAAAACTGTTGGTTTTTGGTTCGGTATTAGTACAACCAAAAATCATTATCTCTGGGTGACATTTTTTGCTTCAAGGACCAGACTGCATATCAACGTGAACGCTACAATAAAACTCGCCTTGAACTAGAATCAAGAATCGCCACAAGTGAAAAAAACCTTGTGACTCGACACTTCAATAATTTTTTACCAAAAATTGTCTCTAATTCAAAAACTACTTCACTTGACAATAAAAAAAACTAACAACGCGTTGAACCAAAAGTTTTAATATTAATTATCAAAATGTTCGCAGTCTGAAAAATAAATTAAGTGACTTTAAACGGAACTTGTTGTGCTCTTCAGTGTCATATGATATAATTTGCATAACTGAAACAAGGTTGGATCATACAGTGCGTGGTAGTGATATTTTTTTACCAGGATATAAATTGTTCAGGCTTGATCGTGATTTTGTAGGTTGTTCGAAATCTCGCGGTGGCGGTCTGCTAATCATGATTAAGTCATCATTACCTTGCACACAAGAACTTCTTAGCAATATTGGCCTTGAATTTATCATATTAAATATTAAATTAGATAACCATATTTTAGTATTATGCCTCCTTTATCTACCACCTGTCACTACCATCAGCCGTACTGAATTCTCTTGTACCGTCAACAACTTTTTTCAAACCATGGACACATCCTCTTAAAGACCAGCCCTGGAAAAATGATTGTACTTGGGGACTTCAACTTGCCTGATTTCAATTGGTCATCAATGGGTGGAGTAACAACTTTAGATGGTGATTGACCCTTCACACCATCCTTATAATCTTTCATTCACTGATGTACATTTTGATATCCTAAAATATGATGTTACACAATTCGATTTCAGACAAGGGGATTACTAGGCACTGAGTGATGAGCTAATGAGTATTGACTGGGATGACTTCTTTTCTGATGACATCTCTGTTGTAGATCAAAAGCTTCATAAATTTTATTGTAAGATCGTTGAGCAGACCTCGCGGCATATTCCATTGGCTCATTACTCATCATCTGGTTTCGCTTCATGGTTCACTCCGGAACTTTTCCGAAAAATATAAAGCTTAAGCGATATCTCCACTGGAGATCCAAAATTATCAATGATACTGAATCCAGAGTTGAATTTATTAAACAGCGTACATTATGTAAAAGACTATCTAAAATTGTATATAAAAATTATTTATAATCCACCGAAAACAATCTTCGCTCCAACCCTAAAAAATTTTGGAGATCTGTTAACAATAAGAATTCGTCAGCTGGTTTTCCAGACTTCATGTTTTTGGGTGACCGAGTGGCGAATAATGGGAAGGATATCGCGAATCTCTTTGCTCATCACTTCAGTTCAGTCTTTAATCATAGTACTTTAAGTGATCTTGACTGTGATATTGACTTGACGTCTCACTTTCTTTGAAATATTATACTGACTGAGGCGGATTTTAACAGAGGTCTCGAAAATCTGTCTGATAAATTGGGAAGTGGTCCAGATGGCATTCCAGTTATTTTTATTAAAAAACTTGCTAATGGGCTGATGCATCCGTTACTCATTTTATTTAATGATTCATTATCATCTGGATTATTTCCCACTTCATGGAAATCTTCATTTATTACTCCTGTCTTTTAAAAAGAGGGTTGACAAGATGTTACAAATTACAAGCCGATTGCTAAATTGTTTGCTAAACTGTTTAGTTTATGAATATCTTTTTTTATTTTTAAAACGGATTATTTCTAATTTTCAGCATGGCTTCATGCCATCTCGTTCTTCACTCTCCAATTTGGTTATTTATACTGAATATATTGTACAGCAATTGGATTCTGGTTTTCAAGTGGATTCGATCTACACTAGCTTTAGGGCTGGTTTTGATACCGTAAATCTTTTTCTCCTGTTAAAAAAACTTATTTGTTACGGTATTTGTGGCCCCCTGCTCAGATGGATCGAGTCCTACTTACACGAACGAAAATTAGCTGTTAAAATTAACGATTTTGCATAGAATGAATTGGTTGCATCTTCTGGTGTTCCACAGGGTTCCTATTGTGGCCCCCGCTCAATTAACGTCTTTATTGCGCTGCGCGCAACCTTCACCTCGTGCCGCTACCTGAAAATTTCTCTCTCGACGTCAATGTGGCGCTTGCCTCCCATGTATAACAATATATCATTGAATGTTAGTGTAATTTGAATAGCCTGAATTTCTCATTGAATAAATGTAATATTATTACTTTCTACAAGAAAATTTTCATACACCCACCACAACTACACTCTCTGTAGTCAAGTTCTTGAACGTGTGAATATTGTTAAGGATCTTGGTGTTTTTTTCGATAATCATCTGAAATTCAAAGCTCACTTAAATTACATTGTTGGCCGTGCTTCATCGTTACTAGGATTTATTTTTCGCCAATCAAGAGAGTTTCGTAATCCAAACGCTTTTCTTTAATTATACATCTCTCTTGTTAGACCAATTCTTTTATATGCTTCTCATACTTAGTCTCCTTATAGAAACTATTTAATTAAAACCATAGAATCCGTTCAACATAGATTTCTTAGATTACTCTCATATAAAACCGATCAACCACTGCATTTGAGTGAGCATGACTTCCAGAGAATTATGAATAATTTTAAAGTATGTTCACTTGAGTCTTTCAGAAAATATCAAGACGCTCTGTTCTATTTTGCATTATCAATAACTTGATCGACTCCCCTGAACTGCTCGCACTGATACAATGTAATATTACACCTCGAATCCTACGGCCTAAAAGTAATTCCCTACTCCTGACTTATCTTAACGACTTCGTTTCAAATAGATCAGTAATTAATAGATCTAGTCGTTTGTTTAATAAACATATATCAGTTTATGATGTTATTGGCATATCACTACCCTCATTAAAAATCAAAATGCGAGAATCTCTTTTTATATTCAACTAAAAATAATATTGTTATTATTGTATTTTTTCTTTTCTTTTTAATTTTATAATTGTTACTCTCCTTATATTATAACTCGTTATAACTAGTATTAAATTTGTTATATCTATATGGTACAGCGCCACCAAATCTTTTTTGTAACTTTTAACTGGGCTTACGCCCGTGTACATATTAAATAAATAAATAAATAAATAAAAATAGATCGTTACTAGCTGAAGATACCCAATAGACTATAGCCGTCGCCTTGGATGTCCAGGTGTACTAAGAGATGACCAGACATTTGGATCACTGATTTTAATTTAATAAAAAATTCATATTCGAAGCCCACGTACAAATATGAGGGACCTCGCGTTTTTTTATCTTTCTATGAATTTCAGGGGAAAGATTAGATTAGATTAGATTTGATTTGAGACCGAGGTGCTTGTTAGGCTCAGGGGCACTTAGCGAATGCCTTTGTACCCCTATCCGCCCGGTAGGTGGTCTAGTCCAGGGCTAGTCTCTTTTATCCCGGGGCTGGACCCCCTCCCCCCTTTAGGTTCCCAGTCTCCTCGCATTTGCCTTGGTGCTTAGCACTGCTTGGGTTCAGGAAAAACCCACATCGTAGGGTCGAAAAACCTGAACCGAGGATGACCGAGGCCTTTCCTTTTGAGCTACTCCATCGCCACGCGCGCCTTGCAGCTGCTAGCGCGGTGTCCAAGAGAGCCCTATAAGTCGTAGGCCTCTCGGGGGACAACGTTTCAGACTGGTATTACCAACTGAGCCGTTGCCACCCAACAGCCCCGCAGTATAAAGCACATGTAAATAACTACAGAGGTGCCAGCGCGGAGAATCGAACCTTTTTTTTTTTTTTTTTTTAAAGAATTTATTTGCTCAGTGGTTTTTACAAAGTTTGACATATAATAAGGCGCAAATACAACACAAAAAAAAGCCTTGATAACGTTGAAGTAGTCCGACATATGGCTCCGAGGGAGCAACTGAGTCCGCGCTTTACATGAATAAATTAGGTTAATATCCGTGACAGAAATAACGGCGTTGACGATTCGTCGAAAGTTGCCAAGTGGCATGTAAATAAAAGACAGGAAAAATGATTTATAAAACTAAAATCCTGTCAACAGACAATAAAAAGGTTAAGATAAAGATGTCTATGTGAAGACGGCGAATGTGATGTTATGCAACACGCCAGGTGCATGATGGAGCTGCGATGATTATAGGAACGTGCGGTCCGAGAAACTTCGTGGGATCTGAGGCCATCGGGGGGGGGGGGGCGGAGACAGCCGCATGGAGTTCGTCCAGCAAGGTGTTTAGGGGACGTTGCGTATTCTACGCGCACGTCGTCTCTGCTCATCCCTCTGCTGGCGATTAAAGGCCAGCCACCAGTACTTTTTATCAAACTTTCGTTTGTCGGTGACGTCCCTGGGTGGCAGGGCTTTCGAGTAGCGATGTTTAAGCGTGTCCTTGATGAGCGCTGGATCGATCCTCTTGTTTGAAGGATGTCGAGGAGAGTGATACAGGATCGGCACGTTTCCTGCATCCTGGATACAGCCTTGCTGGTCAAAGTAGGTGAAGGCATGGGGGTGGAGGTAGCCAGAGTCAGCTCCCTTGATACAGCGGTTAGGGTCTATCTCGCAGATTAGCAAAACGTCGAGATCGTTGTCGAGGGCAAATTCGATCATGTTGGTCCTTCTGGCTAGAGAGACCAAAGAGTTTGTGTTGACAGAAGCTATCCTAAGAGAACTCGAGTCTGGCTCGAGTTCGGTTTGACGGGTCTCTTGAGAAGAATATTGTGTGTGGCTACTCTGAGCCATCATAGAGGTCTGAGTTTTCAAATTGGAATTTAATCCGAGCAGAGTTTTTGTTGACAAGCGTCATCAGTCCGGAGAGTTGGCCCTGAATAGCTTTGATGATTCGAGATTCCAATTCTGCCATTGCGGAGTTGATGTTAATGCCGGAGGTGGTGGGGTTAGCGAAGAGGTGATCGCTAGTGCTTGGTTTACTGCCCCAGGCGGTGACTTGTGGGGCTGGTGAGGGCGGGGCCCTGTCCGAAAGGACGCGCGAGGCGATGTCATTAAGTCTGGCCTGCCTGCCGATGCGTCGGGCAGCGGCGTCACGATTTTTAACATCTTTGGCGAATTTAATGAAGGGACAGCCATGGTAAGAGGCTGCATGTCCGGTCTCTTCGCAGTTGACGCAGTAAAGAGTCGATTTATCTTCTACCTTTTCAGGAAGCTTGCATTCGCCCTTGGCGTGGTCTTCCTTGCACCGGCCGCAACGGAAGCCGAGATTACAGTTGGCACTCGAGTGTCCGAGTTGCCGGCAGTTGGTGCACTGGAAAACGGCTGGTCTTCTGAGCTTCTCCCAGCGAATTTTTTGGTGCAAGACGTACCTGCAACTAGTTAGATTTTGCGGGTTGCTATCCGGCGATAGTTGGACAAGGAAGTGCGAAGCGTCCTTGGATTGATGGTTGAAAGAGATTTCTGACACTTTCACGATAGTGAGCTGCTGGAGGCCTAGAGCGACAAGTTCGGACGGTGTAAGTGTGTTGTCGTCCTCCAGATCCATCTGGGTAGAACCGGAGGGTAATTCATTCGTGCTTGGGTCGGTCATCGCCGAGAGGCGTGCCGAAAAGATTACTGGGCTTTCACCAGAGGAAATTGCAAAAGAGATATATGCGAGCGAAAATCGTTATATGTGAGGTTAGGTAAAGCGCGAGCAGGGCGGCGCGAGACACGTGCGATCACTTCGGCTGCTCGAGCGCTACTCGCGGAGAATCGAACCTGGGTCTCCAGCGTGAAACGCCAGGGTTCTATCCACTACACCACCGCGGAGCTAATTTCAGGGGAAAAATATTTGTATAATATATTTCATAATATTATCATGTAATACACACCAAGAGAAAGAGACGGTGACCACGCTGCAGTAGTAGTTACTGAATATTCAGTCATAGTGTCGTTTGGTAATTGTTACCAAACGACACTAAATAAACTTTACTTATCAATCACCGTCATTGTCTTTGTTGGAGGACTAGCATATAACCAAGATGCATGAATCTAATTACTTTCGGCTGAATAAATTAGGATAGGAAATTTGTAAGCGATTTCTTTGAAAAGTTAACTCTTTTAATATTTTTGACACCACAGTACAAAGAATTTCTGTTTTTTGCATACTTTTCTCTTTCGGTCCACACGCACTGATTCCGCCGTACCTGCAAGCTCTGCAGACACGAGGACTTCTTGCAAAGTCAAAGTTAAATGGAAGTTTGACGGTAACAGCAACGGTGCACCAGTCGCTGGAGCTGCTTCATCATTCAGTATTCCGAGGTAGATGCCCGGAAAGCAGTAAATCGTAAATTTACGACTGCCACGCCAGGTACGTGTTCTTAGAAGGGAAATGGCCTTGGGGAGTTACCGTGCTTGTCGTTTTTTTTTTCTTTTTTTCGCTACTTGCAGCCTACGTTGTAGACGAAGAACTAATACGATCCGATTCTTGCAAGTAACGTAATCGCTTTTTTTTGCGTTTTTATGATAAAATTTTTGAGCTTTTTAAAAAGTCAAACGAATGGGAAAAAATTAGTTAAGTTACATGAATATAAAATAAACGAAAGCTAAATTTTAAAAGTTTCTAAAATATTTCATGCACTTTTGAATTTAGTATTGCGAGCACGGTTCACTCTAATTTTCCTTATCAATCGCCAAGAAGTATAAAAATGTGAACATTCTCACAACAACAATAAGCTTATCGAAGCATGCCTCAACAGAATAGAGGAAAGAGGAATTCGCCAGAAGAATTCGAAAAAAGCTCAACAAGCTAGCATTGTACGAGAGAAACAAGCGAGATCCAAGGTGAAAATCGAGAAAATACTGAAACGGAGCGTGAAAACATCAAGTTTTAAGAGGAGCAATTACGAGGTAGCTACGTAATCAACTTTCTATCAAATATCTGAAAAAAAATGAGCGCTGATTGATTCATAAAAAATTTCAGTGCTCTATTCCTTTATATGTCCTCTAGTGTCTTTAGGCAGAATTTAGTGCGTATAAACCTCAGCCTTATTCGGACCGACCATCTAGCTGAAAACAAGCAACATTGTAGACTGACATCCACTTTTATTTATTAGCTATTAATTCCACTCTTGCTTGCATCTCATATTTTCTTTTAACGTATGATGCGGACTTGTGCTAGATTGAGAAAATTGCAAATCTTGAATGTCACCGACTGTGTATAAATGCAGTATCATTTAATAAATGCAGATTTACGATGAAATTAATTGAAATCAAAAGTTTAGTGGAGTAAAGGGTTAGAGTATTGGATATGAATTGAAGGATCGTTAAACCTAGATGGAAAAATTGAGAAAGAGCTATTTGGTCAAAAAGAAACCGAGACAGCATAGTTTATATAGCTGCATCTATGTGTACACAGACAATTTGATTAGGAGGTATAGTAACTTTCTTTCTCTCAATGGCTCACAATTAATATCAACAATTCTTAGCACTTAGCATTGTAATAATGCAATCATCTAGTATATCACGCAACTCGCTCGAAAAGCACGGCTTCGATTTTTCAAAGATATTTTTCAAAGAGCAATCAATTTTAAATAGTTTATTCATTACCTATAATTTTTTTCCTAAATAATGGACTTTTTCTTACTTATTTTTAATAGAGAAAAAACTAAACCAACTGCTAATTAAATATTGAGAGTATGAAAAAAAGTGTAACTTATTAACTTTTTCCTGGACATCACAGAAAAAAATTATGCGCTCGTTCATATTGGTTTTATCGTTGCAAGATTTTTAAAAGTCAAAATTTTCTCTAATAAACTATGAATCTAAGGCAAGGACCTCAGGTAATGTGTCTCCGATCGGTGCCGGACCAAGCGAAAATCAGTTAATTACAGTGTCAATCTGTTAATTCCGAGGACTTTAAAAAAAAAATTGATATTCACTATGCTGATATTTCTAGTAACTTTTGGGATATTTTTGAAAATTTATACAATAAATTTATTGAAGTAGAAGAAGAAAAAAATTTATGTATCGAACGTGAGAATGTCAGAAATCAAAGTAAATCTCCCAAAACTAAAAATGAATAACAACGATAAATACAAATTAGCGTAAGATTTTTATTTTTGAGCTGATTGGTGAAGTTTTTAAAATTTTTGAAAAGAGCATTTTAAGGGGATAGTAGGGTCAAGCTATTTTCGAAAAATGGATTTTTACATTTTGTGATAGTACAACATCTCAAGAATGTTGTGTCAAAATTTTAAGTTGATTAGAGCAAAACTCGAGCCGTAGTAAAGTCCACTCGCGCTTAGAGAACGACTTTCGCGTTGTCTTGGCAAACAAAAAAGCAGCTCTGGACATTGCATCATGGTGCAGGCATGGACGATTCGCTTTAAGGTTAAAAAAAAATTTTTCGTCATTTTTCAAACTTTTAAACTTTAAACGCGTTTTTCTCAAAACTACTTTTTTGAAATCGCTATCCACGATAACTCGAAAACCATTTCACCGATCACTTCTAAATTCCGTACACACTCTTTAAACATCAATTAGCTGGTATTGACGAGCCTGTTTTTCAAATTTTTTATTTAACAAAATGGCAGCCCTAAAATGGCGAGATTTTGTGGTAAAAATCGATGATTTTGCTTCAAACTGACGGCAAAAATGTAAAAATTAAAGAAAAAAAAACACCCCGTCAATCCCTAGAAAAACTTATCCTTTAACTAAATCTTCTTGAAAATTGTGTTTCAGATTAGCCAGTAACGAGTACGAGTGGACACCGCAAAACCCTTTTTTGGAAAGGTGTCGCCGAAAATCGCCTGCCAGGGACTCAAATTTTAATATTTTTACGCCAAATTTTGACAAAAACTTCATTAAATGTTACTTAATACTGTACTATATTTTTCAATAAACAGAGTTTGATTCATTTCATTTTAAAAATCTTCAAAAAAGTATCTTTTTTTGCTCGTTTGACCCTACTATCCCTTTAAGGTTACTACTCGTATTATATTGTTATTTCCTATGCGCGTTTGGCATAAAGTCAAACTGCGTACATGGCAGTAGCCTCTGACCCACCGCGCTCTCTCCGTCCAATGATTCTGAGCCGCATTTTGTTAGGTATATAACCAACTTTACATTGACCTCATAAGCAAACGGTTCGGGAAATTTTTTATTTATTTTTTTTTTCAATTATAACATACTAAATTTTTAAGTAAACGGTAAGAACCCTTTTGTTGTTATCAGGTTAAATGTGACGCAAGAGCATATTTTTTTTAACAACCCACGGGTCCAGAAAAAAACAAAAAGGTTGAAAAAAAATGTCAATGAAAACGGTTTATCAGATCTTATTCCTCATTTTTCATACTTTTAAGAACCATTTTTATGAAAATCGTATCCGTCCATCCCTTCAAATGCCGCTAAGAAACGTTTTTGTTGATTTATGAATTATTTAACCGATACATTGACTTACTACAATCATGTTTCTTGTATATAAATATAATTTTTTATCGTGAATTTACCTCAAAATTGATCCTGTAATGATTTTCCGAAATTTATTTTTTTGGGTTTTATTAAAATACTTTGATAATATTGAAAATTTGAGAGTCCAAATGGGTCTAGTCCGAGTTTGAAAAAAAAAAAAATGATTGTGTATGGTCTAACCAAATAATTAAGTTTATTTAACGATTGCGTAGAATAACATAAACAATTTTTCAAATAAATTTTTTTATTAAAAACCAACAAACATTAATTGCACACTTAAGTAACAAAAATTAAACTATGACTTACTTAAAATTATTCAAAGCTGAATCGTTACGTTTTATCGTTTTTTCAAACATAATCATATTTTATATTATACCATATTTATAATTATTTTATAAAATGATTTATATAATTTTTGCATGTATAATAATTTATTGATTGATTTGAATAAAATTATACTAAGATTTGAAATATACAAAGCACTGCTTCGAATTTAGTGTGGTTGCCGTATACAGTGCCACCTGTAAGCAACTTATGTATTTTGGGATTATTTTTGTGCTGTATTCGAATCGTTAAATCATTTCAACTGTTTTTTACTCAGTGTTGATATATGTTTTAAGTTATTTTACTTGAGAAGCGCAATAATCAGTACTTTTTTGTTATTATTGTAATGATTTTCTTTTATTTTTAAGTATTTATGTACAGTAATGATACCGTGACTACACTAGGCAAAAATTGAAAAATTTAGGTGAGGTGTAAAAAATTTAACCTTAACAAAGTTTAAAAAATTTTAATTAAAAAAAAAAAAAAAAAAAAAAAAAAAAAAAAAAAAAAAAAAAATCTCTCAAAATTAGACTTTTTTCTGATCAATTCAATAACGATCTCTTTTCATAAGAAAATGTTATTTTCCGTAAAAATAAATTTTTGAAAGTCTGCAAACTCTGTAATACTTAAAATATTTTTTAGCTTTTGACCAATTTATGATTTTACAATACTTACAATAATCATTTTTTATTTTTATATTATTATACATCCTAAAGTGCGGTAGCACTTTAACGGCGAGTTGGTTTTTAAACACCGACTCCCGTAAAAGCGTACCGCTTTATATACTTTAAATTTTCTGTTTTAGGTTATGTCATTCACTATAAAACAATATTAGGATGATTATTTTTCTTTTATTTAACCCATTATCGCCCATGGAAAAATCAAAAGTGATATAAAAAAACTAACTGTTGGAAAACCTGTCTCATGAAAAAATAGTAGATACGTATTTTTTCTTTTTTCAATTTTCATTGTTTAAACATTATTTATTTAAACAAATTCGGAAAAAATTTTAAATTTTTATAAACTAATAACGGCATTCGATTCTTTGACCAAAAATAAGGCGAAAGTCATCTAAGTAATTTTTTGATCAGACGCTTAGATCTTTTGCTACGAGCGCTCAAACATGTAAAAATATGGTTTTATACTGGTGAGCTCCGAGGCGCCGCACCGAAGATACACTTTTACGAGTCAGAGCTCACCACTATAAAACCATATTTTTACATGTTTGAGCGCTCGTAGCTAAAGATCTAAGCGTCTGATCAAAAAATTACTTAGATGACTTTCGCCTTATTTTTGGTCAAAGAATCGAATGCCGTTATTAGTTTATAAAAATTTAAAATTTTTTCCGAATTTGTTTAAATAAATAATGTTTAAACAATGAAAATTGAAAAAAGAAAAAATACGTATCTACTATTTTTTTATGAGACAGGTTTTCCAACAGTTAGTTTTTTTATATCACTTTTGATTTTTCCATGGGCGGTAATGGGTTAATATCCCGGGCCTAGCCAATGATCCCCCGAATAATAAAAAAAAAATTTGTCCCGAAAAAGTTCCACGTTAAAAAGTTATCAGCGTTTCAATTTTCAACTTGCTGATTTCTCTTTGCTGCCGATTCAGGAGATTTCCATTCAGACCAGCGTTTCCGTATCCGGTTTTGCATGCTCCCCTGCAAGACGCTGCGCTGCGGCCTAACTCGCTCTGTCTCACTCTTGCAGCCTGCAGCAAGGCAAGGCATGCGAGCAGGTTGCGCAGGCGAGGTGCACGTATGCAAAAGGCCGAGGGCCTCACATGGTGCAGAAGCAAGCAGCTGATCTGTTATTTAGAAATTTCATAAAATTATTAAGTGTTGATCTTGACTTGACAGTTGACACTAGTATCAATCAATTAACAAGATCAAGTGATTTTAATAAATGGTTTTTTAAAACAATTACTTTACAATCAAAAAGTTTTTTACTACAATTCTTGATA
Organism: Encarsia formosa; assembly: GCA_038277355.1. Taxonomy (NCBI): domain Eukaryota; kingdom Metazoa; phylum Arthropoda; class Insecta; order Hymenoptera; family Aphelinidae; genus Encarsia; species Encarsia formosa. The sequence continues at coordinate 77,042,544 of CM076186.1, forward strand.
AATCATCTGTGTTGTGTTATTGTGTATCATTGAGTGAATGAATTGTGTCTAGTTTGGGTGATATAGGTTATATTGATTAAGAATTGATTCCAAAACAATTTGACTTGATCAAAGTGGTTTTTTATCTATGCTAATTGAATACAGTTAAATTGTAGTTAAATAAAAAAAATTTGATTATCTAATTTTTAAAAAGGTGTTGATATAGAGACCCTTAAATATTATCTTTTTTTTTTAAACTAAAAAATTACCATTCTATTGTATTGAATCGGTTTTACTAAACTCCATAAGACAGTCATGCTGATAGTTTTTTTTCTCCTAAGAATACTGATATTTTTGTAGTCAATTTTTTAAACTGCTTTAAAATACAATTGTAATCAGATTAACTTAAGCCCTTGTTTTATTTCACTGTAAAAGTATAATTTCCCATATTAGTCTATATCGCAGGGCTTTTTTGGCTAATATCATTCAATTGTATAAGTTTTATTGAATGCAGAGACTCAGGCAAGTTATTTTTTTTCCAAACTATTAATATAAAATAAAGGGCACTGTTGTTTGATTCAGATTCAAATAAAATAAAAAAAGTAAAATTTAAGTTAATTTTTTGAGTTTAAAAAAATAACTTTTTGTTAGTTTCACTATAAGTTTATGATTTTCATTTGATGATCTCTGTTATCAGAGAACTAGTAACTAGTAGATTAACCTAAGCTCTTGTTTCATTTAACTATAAAAGTATAATTTTCCATATTAGTCTCTATCGCAGGGATTTTTTGGCTAATATCATTCAAATGAATAAGTTTTATTGAATACAGAGACTCAGGCGACTAATTTTTTTCCCAAACTATTAATATAACATAAAGGGCACTGTTCTTTGATTCAGATTCAAATGAAATAAAAAGTAAAATTTGTTAAGTTAATTTTTTGAGTTTAAAAAAAAAGGCTTATTTGAGTTTAAAAAAATAACTTATTGTTAATTTCCTTAGAAGTTTATGACTTTCATTTTGTGATCTCTGTTATCAGAGAACTAGTAACAATTAAGTTAAATCCAGCAGGAAAGAGCTTTAACCATAGTAAAAAAAAAAAAAAAAATTTTTAATTATTTTCTATACTATAGATGGCAAAATTTTAGTCAATCAAAACTACTTTTGAAAATTTTTGATGACAAAAATGTATACATACATACCACACACAGCTATTTATGAGAATTTCAGGTTAATATTAAAAATTTTTGTTTTTTTATTACAATAAAATTCAGTTTTTTTTATAAAAAAAATTTTTTCAATCACTAAAAAATACATTGTTTTGTTAAAAAAAAAGTTTATTATTTTTTTTTTAAGTCGACCCCCCCCCCATATCCCCCGGCATCATCCGACCCTAAGAAACACGGCATAGGTAGTCCCTTTCACTGCGTAAATAACTATTGAAACTTTATCATTACGTGATTACGTGCCCTAGATTATTTTCGACTATCGGTTTTTTTTTTTTTTTTTTTTTTTAAAGAAATAACATTATTAATTATCAAAATGTATCAAACTTATGATTTGTGGTTTGCCTTGCTAAAGAAATAAAATCTAACAAAAACATACCTTTAAAAAAGTAAAAATTAACGGCGAGTGGTTTTTATCTGTCTGAATCTATCTAACAAAGTAAATTTCTTTGATCCGTCAAAGTAGCATCATAAAAAAGTAATTAATTGATAGAATTTCTTAACTTTCAAAAATATATGATCTTTCTAAAATTAAAAGTTATATTTTATTTATATTTGTAGTTTACTTTATACTAATCTATATAATTTATTGTTTACAATTTTAAGGCTTTACTATTGACAGAAGTAAACTATTGACTGAAATAAAATCAGACAATAATAACGACAAGTTTTTCTTCGTGCCTGTATTGATTAAATTAACTTATTAAACTTTATGCAATTTATCAAGATTTATAATATTAATTAATTCTTTACAATTTTTATTATTTGTAATGTAAACTATTGCCTGAAGTAAAATCAGGAAATATTAACGACGAGTTTTACTGCGTTCCTTTATGAACTTAAATATTTTTAATATAAATATTTAATAAATAATTTGTTTATTAAGATTTAAAAATTTAAATTAAAAAAGGGAGTTTCTATGTCGAGAAAACCATTTTGATACTCGACGAACCCATTTCTTTGCCGTTTATACAAAAACAGAAGGTCATATTAGCAAAACACTGCCCATATTCAGTTTTTCGTTAAAATAAAGGAAATTGATATCTTCCTTTATGTGCAACGTTATAAATTTTAGTTTGAGACTGCATGGGTTCGTCAAGTATCAAAATGGTTCTATCGACATAGAAACTCCCTTTTTTAATTTAAATTTTTAAAACTTAATAAACAAATTATTTATTAAATATTTATATTATAAATATTTAAGTTCATAAAGGAACGCAGTAAAACTCGTCGTTATTATTTCCTGATTTTACTTCAGGCAATAGTTTATATTACAAATAATAAAAATTGTAAAGAATTAATTAATATTATAAATCTTGATAAATTGCATAAAGTATAATAAGTTAATTTAATCAATACAGGCACGAAGAAAAACTTGTCGTTATTATTGTCTGATTTTATTTCAGTCAATAGTTTACTTCTGTCAATAGTAAAGCCTTAAAATTGTAAACAATAAATTATATAGATTAGTATAAAGTAAACTACAAATATAAATAAAATATAACTTTTAATTTTAGAAAGATCATATATTTTTGAAAGTTAAGAAATTCTATCAATTAATTACTTTTTTATGATGCCACTTTGACGGATCAAAGAAATTTACTTTGTTAGATAGATTCAGACAGATAAAAACCACTCGCCGTTAATTTTTACTTTTTTAAATTTAGTATTACAAAGCAATTTGTTTACTGTAATTTGTTTACAGTTCATCTTTGTAAAATGAATCACAAATGCAATGACGAAGAAAACCGACTGAAAGTGTGCGCCCCATTAGAAAAAAAAAAAAGTTTTGGCAAACGCAAAGCAGAATTTTACATAAACGATAGCTTAAACTATACAAGCACTATATCCCAATGAAAACTTTAATAAAGGCAATCCAAAATTCCCGCTTGGTATTTGCAGCTCTTGACGATTAGCTATTTCTAGTCATAAGAGTAATGATGAGAGTAAAGAAAATAACGCATAAAGAAGAATTTGGCCAACCATGGTTTTTTAATTTTAGCCTAGTGTAGTCACGGTATTACTGCTGTACATAAATACTTAAAAATAAAAGAAAGTCATTACAATAATAACAAAAAAGTACTGATTATTGCGCTTCTCAAGTAAAATAACTTAAAACATATATCAACACTGAGTAAAAAACAGTTGAAATGATTCAACGATTCGAATAAAGCACAAAAATAATCCCAAAATACATAAGTTGCTTACAGGTGGCACTGTATACGGCAACCACACTAAATTCGAATCAGTGCTTTGTATATTTCAAATCTTGGTATAATTTTATTCAAATCAATCAATAAATTATCATACATGCAAAATTTATATTCATTTGATAAAATAATTATAAATATGGTATAATATAAAATATGATTATGTTAACTAAATTTGAAAAAACGATAAAACGTAACGATTCAGCTTTGAATAATTTTAAGTAAGTCATAGTTTAATTTTTGTTACTTAAGTGTGCAATTAATGTTTGTTGGTAATTAATAAAAAAATTTATTTGAAAAATTGTTTATGTTATTCTACGCAATTGTTAAATAAACTTAATTATTTGGTTAGACCATACACAATCATTTTTTTTTTTCAAACTCTGACTAGACCCATTTTTAGACTCTTAAATTTTCAATATTATCAATAGTATATTACTTAACTAGGCAGCTGGAATGGGAAATGTCTCAGATCACATGAAATTGTCGTCCGAGACAAAGCCAAGGTTGACAAACATATGATCTGAGGCCTTCCCATTCAGCTGCCTATTTGAGTATACTATTTTACTCCACCGGAACATGTAATAGGTACTTTTCAACGCGTAAAACGCGCGTGTTTATATCATTTAAAATGATTCATTTCCACACAACGGCGCCGGGAAGCGCTACTGACTGTAGTGGCAGCGGCAGGGAAGTAGCGCTTCCCGGCCGGAGTGCGGAAAAATTAAAACCCCAAAAAATAAATTTCGGAAAATTATTATAGGATCAATTTTGAGATAAATTCACGATAAAAAATTATATTTATGTATATTTAAAAAGTTGCGTGTGCTTTTTATATACAAGAAACATGATTGTAGTAAGTCAATTTATCGGTTAAATAATTCATAAATCAACAAAAACGTTTCTTAGCGGCATTTGAAAGGATGAACGGATACGATTTTCAGAAAAACGGTTCTTAAAAGTACGAAAAATGAGGAATAAGACCTGACAAACCGTTTTCATTGACATTTTTTTTCAACCTTTTTGTTTTTTTCGGGACTCGTGCACCGATCCGTAAAGGAATTTGCCATAATATAATATTTATTTGGACATGTTCGATTATGGGGGTTATATACGGGCGTGTATTTCTGGACGGTGCTGCAGGCTGGATTGACGCGAGCTACGCGCGAGCCGAACACTTGAAATTTTTCTCAAAAAAAAAAGATAAATTAACTTATTGTTGTTTACTTTTATTTCCACAGCAGAAATTCCTAGCGATGAGTTGTAGAGTAAGAGATATCCTGTAAAAAACGATAAATCTATCTATGGGCATAAGTAATTTGAGGATGATGCATGTCCATACATTGGGTAGCTGACAAAGCGCATATCGGACAAAATGATGGATATGGACGTACGTGATCGAAGATGTACAAAACCAACACAAGTATCGATAACTCACCACAAATACGTTGTTGTAATCGTTCTTGTTTATACAATGAAACATACATTTTGTCTCAGTTTTTGATTGATAGGAAAAAAAATTAATTTCAAACAACGAGTAAGATTTTTTTAAGAACCTTGTGTTAACATGGTAAGAAAAGTAAGTTTTGGAACTTGTGAATAATTATGAGCAGATCGCTGATCATGTCGAAGAAAGATCAACTCTATAGTGAGTTAAAAGGCAATAATTTATGGTCTCACAGGAGCTGTGCGAAAACAAGACGCAAACGTGAAAACTCTAATTCCCTGCGTGTATCGATCTATTCGATTCTCGAATTTGCTTCTTATTGCAACACGAAAAACACTGGAGGAGCATAAGTACTCAGCGGCGTGGGTGGCTGCACGGAGGAGTGAGTTTTCAACTCGAAGTTCAAGCGTCCAGAAAATAATCAAGTGTTTATTTAACGTGCAGAAGCTTGCATATCTCCGCCTCTTTCTCTCTTTCACGCCCAGAAGCGCCAAACTTGGCCTTTGCATTCTCTCGCGAGAGAAGAATAAGGCGGTGAAACGAAGTGGTAAATCTTTTACTGCTGCCACTGTTAGCTGCGTGATGTGCTTTACGACTCTCTTATTTAGGGCACGTGCATTGTTTGTCCTGCTTTTATAACTTGTTCGCAATGCTGATTTAGGGATTTATAAAGGAATTCGTCTTATTATTCTTATTTGGCGCATCTTTTTCACGACGTTTCACAATTTAAGGAGGCTCATTCATTTGGTACCGTATCAATTGTAGAAAGATTAGGAGGCCCCAGTATTTTGTATTTTGAAATGAGGAAAAATAAACTTAATTAGTTCTATTAAAGACCTAAATTTTTCTTTATACCGATCCACCATCAACGAAGAGTGTATTTTTCAAGTTCTAGTTAGTTACACAATTTTGAACTGAAAGCCGTAAGAGACCGTAAAATTTATATTTCTGTTACGGTAACTGTTTTTTTATGTATATTTGTGGTTTATTATAAGTAGGATTTTATATTTTACCTTTGGACCGATGGCTCAGATTAAAACAAAACATCCAATCGGAGAAATTGAATTTTTTACTAGCGACATAAAAATATTGGGAGCACACCGACTGAGCACAATCGGATTATAAAATGTAAAAACTGAGCACACTCTAACGACACTATACTCTGACCGACTGAGCACACTTATAATCCCCTATTATCTTACTTTAAATCCTTTTGACTTCTTCTGATTATACTTCAGTATTTATTTATTCGCTGTTAGAAATAGTTTGCTATGTACTCTATGCTTAGTCAACGAGGCGCTCAGTTGCGTGTGCTCGGTAATTTTAAGTTCAAAAAACATAGGAAAACTAAATTCAGACAAGTGTGGAGGTGCACTCACAATTCTTGTTCTGTCACCTTTTTAACTGATGACAAGGGATGTAACATTTTAGATACACCTAAAAAAAATCATACACATGTTGAAGAAGGCAAGCTGAGCCGTCAATTTTTGGCTAACAGTGTTAAACGCAAGGCACAAGATGAACTTGACATTCGACCTAAAAAAATAGTGCAAAAAGAAATTACCATACTGCCAGACTTTGTTGCAGATATAATGAATAAAAAAGATACAGAAAATGCAAGGAGATCGGTTTGCAGATACAGGAGATCTAAATTTCCAGCGATTCCAAAAAATCAATTTGAGGTGCACGAGGCTCTACGTCATCTAGACCTTGTTTGTAAACAAGAGAATTTTCTGCTTGTGAATGATGTAGTCAACAATATAATTGTTTTTGGTACCGCGACAAACTTAAAATATTTGTGCAAGCGACCAAAAATATTGATGGACGGCACTTTCGAATTCTGCACAAAACATTTCAAGCAACTATTCACAATTCATGGCGTTGAAAACGGAAATTACATACCTTTGCTATTCTGTCTTTTACCAAATAAACAACAAAAACATATAAGATATTATTTAGGCATATTGTCTCCTTGTGCGCGGAAATGAGTGAAACTTTTTTCCCAATTACAGCAGTTGTTAATTTTGAAATCGCGATTCACGAAGCCCTTCGCTCTGTTTGGCCCACAGTACACATAGATGGTTGCCGTTTTCACCTAGGCCAATCTTGGTGGAGACATATTCAAAATTTAGGTAAATGACTTTCAAGTAGATTCATTCAATCTATTATATACAATTTAATACAACTCTCCTGTATAATATTTATATTTAGGTTTGTCAAAAATGTACAAAGACAAAGAGTCGGAATCAGGATCAATTTTACGATGGTGCTTTGGGTTATCGCTGTTAGATCCAGCAGAAGTCAGCGATGCTTTTGTTGAAGATCTAATGGCAGTAGCAACTCCACAAATAGCATCATTCTGCGACTATCTGTTAGATTATTACATAGGTGATGACGCTTTTTTTCCTCCATCTATGTGGGCATCTAACAGCTTGCACTCGGATCGAACAACCAACGCTTGTGAATCTTTCCATTCATTATTCGGAAAAAATTTCGACGCATCTCATCCAAATATATTTGTTTTCACTAATGTTTTAAAACAGTATCAACACGAGATCTTCGTACTGATGAGAAGCGCTTCGGAAGAAAGCAGAAAAGTGTACCGTAGAGATTTTTTACGGAAAAAATCTGCTCTTCAAAATAACTTGCACGAATACAAAACTAAAAAAATTGAACGGAACACATTTGTTAGAAGATCATCTTTTCATTATCGCAAGCCGACAGTATGAGTAGTTATTACGGTTTTAATACATACTTACTGGATTATATTAATTATTGTATTTATAATTAATAATTATTATAAATACTATAATAATAATCAATAATTATTAAATACTATAATAATAATAAATAATTATTATAATTATTATAATTATAAATAAATGTAATTTATAATTATTTGTAATAATTCTACTATTATTATACATAACTGTTGTACAGTTACTCAGCTTTTTATTAAAAACTATTTGTTTGAATCACAAAAACCGATAGAAAAATTATAACAATTATTATTCATTGTAATGAATTGTACAGGATTTGATAAAGTTATTAAAGTGATATTTTTTATAATTTTTTTTTTTTCTAACTATATCGTTTTCCTTTAGCCGTTCGTTCTACGACTTCACCTTGTTTATTCTCTAACTTTACTTGCTTCTTTTAAATAAAAATAAAATCATTTTTGTGTTGACCTTCATTGGGTGGAGTTCGGGGGGATTATATGAGTGCTCAGACGGTCAGTGGTGTCGTTAGAGTGTGCTCAGTTTGTACCTTCGAAACAGGAGAGAATTAATCCGATTGTGCTCAGTCGGTATAGACCCATAATATTACAGGTCCGATGAAAAGATAGGTAAGAAGCATGATTTTAATCATGCTTAAAAGCCTCTTGCGAAGGATTTGTACAATCAACCCGAATAAAAAAAAATTGTATAAACGATAAAGTACATGTTTTAATCATTATGCACTGCTTGGACTTAGAGTACTAAAGTTCGTGCAAATAACTCATTAAAGTGAAAAAAAAAAGATATTTTTTTAGCAAATTGAATAAAAAAAGGTGTCTTGGACGCCTGACGCCCTTGTGTGGTTATTTCTTTAAAATTTAGCTATATAAGTATGTAACATTTGGATTAGTATATTGGTTTTTTTTTTCTTTTTTCTTTTTTTTTTTTTTTTTTTTAATTTTTATTAATTTTAATATTATAGTATTTATAAAGAGAAAAAATAAAAGATATTCAAGAAAAGATGCAACAAAATTTGAGAAAAATTAAGTACGTTGGTTGGGTCTCCATGTACGCTTTTAGTGAATAGGAAGCAATGTAGGGTCGAGAAACTAGAAAGCCCTGCAATAGCAGCAGGATATCTTTAAAACCAGGCCATATTTAACGCACGAGCGGTCATAAGATCGCAAGAGAACAAACCGCTTTTGTGAACGGCACGCGTCTGAGACAATTATGTCCTCGTCAGGCAAGCAACACAGTAGACTATATATACGATACTTAGAGCAGAGGGCATGTGTGGACGTGCGCATAAGCACTATGACACGTGTCCCTTTAATTTGCACCGAACCCCCGAGCGACGTCGCTGCACCCACAGCTGCAAGAGTGTCAAGAATCTAGGAATCTTCCTTAAGGCCAGGACAGAGATAAAGTTATAAGCGCTTGTGCGTCTCTGCGCGGTTACAAGACTCACATGTACACGAGTTATAACCGCCACACATGGGCGCCGACTGGTATTAGTAGTTATAACTCGTGTACATGTGAGTCTTTTAACCGCGGACAGACGCACAAGCGCTTATAACTTTATCTCTGTCCTAGCCTTTACGCTCGATCTCGATAGCACACAGGGTTTTCTCGGCTCAATTCCAGAATTTAATTCTGCTACACTTCAACAAGTCGTGGCGAAACTCCTCGATTTTTTAAACAAATTTGATATTTGCTAGTTAGCATCTCAATTTTAATAACGAGACGTGGTCAAAGGGATTTTCGTTTGAGCTTTAAGTATGTTTGATCGCGATACACAGGTCATAAAAATCGTTTGAAAATTATTGAAATCTTTAACTTTAGGTGTAAAAAATAACCTGTCCGAATTTCAAGAAGATCAAAAACACGGTTATTGAGATATTTTATTTTAAAGTTGGGCTAAAATCACTCTGTAGTCTAACACTTAGTCAAATTTTTTATCAATACTTGATAGATACATCTGCAATTAAGTTCAAACTAGTGCGCCCTCTGGCCCTTTCGCTACGCTCAAGAGGCCAGATGACTTACCTCGCTACGGTGTTTTTGCCCAAAATTTTTTTAAATTCCCAGGCTTGCTGCGCAAGACCTGAGACTTTGAAAAAAATTTGGGCAAAAACACTTCCGCCCTTGCATTGCTACGCTTCACTGCCGCTCCGCGCGATGCAAGGTAAGCATCTACATGCTCCGCGCAATGCATAAAAGGCACGACCGACCGACACTCACGCTTCGCGCTCGACAATCTTTTTTTTTTTTTCATTCTCGGACTAAAACTGTAGAATACCAATACAAACATTTTCCCGTTCACCCCTTTCAATTTTGTCCATTAGATCGCGAGAAATCCTGTGCACAATTTTTTCATAGCGCTAGAATCGAGTAAAATGTGACAGTAAAAAGTGTTGGTATGTGGTCCGATCATACTCAAAATGAAACTGGATCTATGGGACACCAATACTGGTATTTTGTTTCACTAGTGAGGCTCTGTGGTACTTTGCCCGAGCGAGCCGCATAATAGTTTGTACCTACAAACTATTATTCGGCGAGCCGGGCAATGATCCACAGAGCCGAAAGAGTGAAACACAATATTTTATTTCACGATTGACGTGCAATCTACACTTTCGCCCTCTATATAAAATCAACTTCGATTCAATTATAATGATTTATAAAATCCACTTTACTTTTTACTATAAATTTCAGGCTTGTAAGTGCAAATATTGAAGACGCTCAAATGAAACTGATCGGTCTAAGTTCAGTTTTCTTATTGCTCAGGTAGCAGAAAAACGCATTACGTGAATTTTCGAATTTTTAAAACAAAATGCCATTAATTAAAGATGGGTTCAACCGATGATGTAGGTATACAACCGCACTGCAGGACCCATTGTGAGTAGCGTCGAGAGGTATACCTATAGATACCGATAGTTCAGGTATAAGCGTCTAAGTTTATTGGGGGCGGCCGCTGTAACTGCACTGATGGCTGCGTTTTCAAAATGTGAAACGAGCGAGCAATCTGCACTTTGCTAGACTGTTTTGAAAACAGACGAGCAAAGTGCGGATTGCTCGCGCGTTTCAACAGTTGGGCAAAGCAGTACTTTATTGACTGAAAACGGACAGGCAAAGTGAGGATTGCACGTCGGAGTGAAATAACATAGCTTTATTTCACGACGGACGGGCAATCTGAACTTTGCCCGTCTGTTTTCAGTCTCGAGCGGGCAAAGTAAGGATTGCTCGCGCGTTTTAGCAGTCGGGCAAAGTAGTACTTTGTTTGACTGAAAACAGACGGGCAAAGTGAGGATTGCACGCCGGAGTGAAATAATGGTATTTTGTTTCACAAGTGCGGCTCTGTGGTACATTGCCCGCGCGAGGCGCAGCCGAGCCGGGCAATGTACCGACAGAGGTCGCACGAGTGAAACAAAAACATTTTCCTGTTCACCCCTTTCAATTTTATCCATTCGGTCGCGAGAAATCCTGTGCACAATTTTTGGTTGCATTTTTTGCTCTGCCGAAATTATAAGGCCTTTCCGACCTTTATTATTTCGTATTGATTAATTTAATATGGAACTCGTCTCGTCATAATTGAGAAAATAATTGCTCAAGTTTTAATCCAAGTATTCTTTTTTTATTTAGAAAAAAGGTTGAATGAAATTTAATTTGAGATTTTAAATCGTCGATTGGTATTTTTTCTAAAGATTAATTTATTTACTCTTTTCACTAAGACGTATCACGTTAGCTCCTTATGCTTCTAATCTTATTATGTTATTGCATTAAATTAGTTTTATGCAAAACAGCTTGAATTCTACAATTATTTAATCTTCAAATCATTCCGACCTTAACCGTGAATTTAAATAATCAGTCGTAATACCCCGGGTGCTCCAAAATTTTCGATAATTTTCCGACTGTGTTTTGTTGCACAGCAACGAGGGGGGCAAGTTTGTCAGGTTAAAAATTTTTTGTCAAACTTGCTCCGCGAGTTGCTGTGCAAAAAAACTGGAGGAAAATTATCTAAAATTTTGAAGCACGAGGGGTATTCGGCTGGATTATTTTCCCCAGCTGAATTTCAACCCATAGAGACGCAGTATTTGACTCGCAAACTTTTTATTTTAAATTCTTCGTTGTTTAGATTGTTTTACCCATTTGACACTTTTTTTCTTAATATTACCTCCATATACCTCCTCAAATTTTCAGCTGCATAACCTACGACCAATCAGCGCACGACAATCATCTGAATTGGAAATAACCGAAAAATTATCGAAATAATTTCACCCTAATACCTCCGTCAAATGTCTAATACGGCGTTTATATTGGTTGAAATTCAGCTCTGGAAAATGATCCGTCGTAATACGCCTAGTGCTTTAAAATTGTCGATAATTTTCCGACTGTGTTTTGTTGCACAGCAACGAGGGGGGCAAGTTTGGCAGATTAAAAATTTTTTGTCAAACTTGCTCCGCGAGTTGTTGTGCAAAAAAACTGGAGGAAAATTATCTAAAATTTTGAAGTACGAGGGGTATTCGGCTGGATTATCTTCCCCAGCTGAATTTCAACCCATAGAAATGCTGTATTTTACATTTTTGCGGAACAACTGACATTCAATTATTTTTAAATGTTTGAATTACAGAGGTTACAAATGTTTACTTATAGACCTATACATGAGTATTCGTAGGTATATATAGGTATACAACGCAGTGACTCGTAGTCTGGTCGCTGGTAAGGTTTTCGTGAGATTTTTTCCACCACGGATAAATAAAGGTTTTTTTAACTAATATTGATCATAACGACAAGTTTTTCTTCGTGCCTGTATTGATTAAATTAACTTATTAAACTTTATGCAATTTATCAAGATTTATAATATTAATTAATTCTTTACAATTTTTATTATTTGTAATGTAAACTATTGCCTGAAGTAAAATCAGGAAATAATAACGACGAGTTTTACTGCGTTCCTTTATGAACTTAAATATTTTTAATATAAATATTTAATAAATAATTTGTTTATTAAGTTTTAAAAATTTAAATTAAAAAAGGGAGTTTCTATGTCGATAAAACCATTTTGATACTTGACGAACCCATGCAGTCTCAAACTAAAATTTATAACGTTGCACATAAAGGAAGATATCAATTTCCTTTATTTTAACGAAAAACTGAATATGGGCAGTGTTTTGCTAATATGACCTTCTGTTTTTGTATAAACGGCAAAGAAATGGGTTCGTCGAGTATCAAAATGATTTTATCGACATAGAAACTCCCTTTTTTAATTTAAATTTTTAAAACTTAATAAACAAATTATTTATTAAATATTTATATTAAAAATATTTAAGTTCATAAAGGAACGCAGTAAAACTCGTTGTTATTATTTCCTGATTTTACTTCAGGCAATAGTTTACATTACAAATAATAAAAATTGTAAAGAATTAATTAATATTATAAATCTTGATAAATTGCATAAAGTTTAATAAGTTAATTTAATCAATACAGACACGAAGAAAAACTTGTCGTTATTATTGTCTGATTTTATTTCAGTCAATAGTTTACTTCTGTCAATAGTAAAGCCTTAAAATTGTAAACAATAAATTATATAGATTAGTATAAAGTAAACTACAAATATAAATAAAATATAACTTTTAATTTTAGAAAGATCATATATTTTTGAAAGTTAAGAAATTCTATCAATTAATTACTTTTTTATGATGCTACTTTGACGGATCAAAGAAATTTACTTTGTTAGATAGATTCAGACAGATAAAAACCACTCGCCGTTAATTTTTACTTTTTTAAAGGTATGTTTTTGTTAGATTTAATTTCTTTCGCAAGGCAGACCACAAATCATAAGTTTCATACATTTTGATAATTAATAATGTTATTTCTTTAAAAAAAAAAAAAAAAAAAAAAAAAAAAACCGCTAGTCGAAAATAATCTAGGGCATGTAATCACGTAATGATAAAGTTTCAATAGTTATTTACGCAGTGAAGGGGACTACCTATGCCGTGTTTCTTTGGGTCGGATGATGCCGGGGGATATGGGGGGGGGGGTCGACTTAAAAAAATAATAATAAACTTTTTTTTTAACAAAACAATGTATTTTTTAGTGATTGAAAAATTTTTTTTTATAAAAAAAACTCAATTTTATTGTAATTAAAAAAACAAAAATTTTTAATATTAACCTGAAATTCTCATAAATAGCTGTGTGTGGTATGTATGTATAAATTTTTGTCAGCAAAAATTTTCAAAAGTAGTTTTGATTGACTAAAATTTTGCCATCTATAGTATAGAAAATAATTAAAAAATTTTTTTTTTTTTTTTTACTATGGTTAAAGCTCTTTCCTGCTGGATTTAACTTAATTGTTACTAGTTCTCTGATAACAGAGATCACAAAATGAAAGTCATAAACTTCTAAGGAAATTAACAATAAGTTATTTTTTTAAACTCAAATAAGCCTTTTTTTTTAAACTCAAAAAATTAACTTAACAAATTTTACTTTTTATTTCATTTGAATCTGAATCAAAGAACAGTGCCCTTTATGTTATATTAATAGTTTGGGAAAAAAATTAGTCGCCTGAGTCTCTGTATTCAATAAAACTTATTCATTTGAATGATATTAGCCAAAAAATCCCTGCGATAGAGACTAATATGGAAAATTATACTTTTATAGTTAAATGAAACAAGAGCTTAGGTTAATCTACTAGTTACTAGTTCTCTGATAACAGAGATCATCAAATGAAAATCATAAACTTATAGTGAAACTAACAAAAAGTTATTTTTTTAAACTCAAAAAATTAACTTAAATTTTACTTTTTTTATTTTATTTGAATCTGAATCAAACAACAGTGCCCTTTATTTTATATTAATAGTTTGGAAAAAAAATAACTCGCCTGAGTCTCTGTATTCAATAAAACTTATACAATTGAATGATATTAGCCAAAAAAGCCCTGCGATATAGACTAATATGGGAAATTATACTTTTACAGTGAAATAAAACAAGGGCTTAAGTTAATCTGATTACAATTGTATTTTAAAACAGTTTAAAAAATTGACTACAAAAATATCAGTATTCTTAGGAGAAAAAAAACTATCAGCATGACTGTCTTATGGAGTTTAGTAAAACCGATTCAATACAATAGAATGGTAATTTTTTAGTTTAAAAAAAAAAAGATAATATTTAAGGGTCTTTATAGCAACACCTTTTTAATAACCTTGTTATGTTTACTTTTGTAAACAGACCGTAAAAAAAAAAAAATAAAAAATAAAAAATATTGTAAGATAGAATAAAGCAAATCGAATAATTAATGGGTAGGTGGTTGTGGGTGAATTTTGGTAAAGCGACAATTTTAAACTCTCCCACCACGCACTCGGTCGGCTGTTGACCATCCGAGCGCGAGTCAGCTGCGCAAGTGCGTGGCGAGGAGGAGTGGGAAAAGCGAGGAGTTCGCGACGACGCGGCCCACGAGGCGTTCTTCTTGAAGCAGCCGTCAAAGAGTAAACTGGTAAACCACGCGACATTTTCACGTGAGTAAAATTTTAAATTGGGAAATTTAAAAGAATAAACTTGATTTTTTTTTACTAAAGAACGTATAAAATTTTGTGCAAAACGCTGTATATTATTTTTTTTTACGAGTCTTAAAAGAAAGAAAAATTGAATCAGTAAGATAAATTGTCATTTTCTATAATCCGATTTATTTTAAAGAACGCATAATTTTTTTAGCTCTAAACGGGAGTTAAGATAATTAATATATTAAACTTTAAATTTTTTTTTTTTTATAGAAATCCGCATTACAAATTTTTTTATTATTCAGTGTGCAATCATTGAATTTGAACGAAGTTAAATTGAGAATTGCTAATTTTGATTTTTTGACACGCGTGATAACACGTGTACTTAATTGAGATTAAATACCTTAGTTTGATTTTATTTCAGTTAATTCTCGACTTGAGGATTAAATAAAAAAAAAAAAAAAAAAAAAAAAAAAAAAAAAGAAAGAATTTTAGTATGGGTCCTATAAAGAGTAAGGAAATAAGAGTTAACAATTTATAATTAATATTATATTCAAAACTCCGATAACGCAAGTGTGCGACGCGGAGAAACATTTTGTTTATATATGTTGAAGGTTAAGCTACGCAAGTAGAGAATCGTGGGTCACACCATACGGTGCCCAAGGTATCCACACCGCACGCAGTCACACCACACACGTACACACATACACGATCACGCGACCTACCACGTCACGAGCGACACCCAAATCTCGTCGTCTTTTCGGCGTGCGCTGGATGTCAACATTAGAATCTTGGGTTGTCTCATAAGGTATTCTTCGAGAAGCGTAACACCCTGGCAATCTGCGGATGCATCGAGCACAATCTGAAGTTTGGTCACCCGACATTTTCAAAAACAGGTTTACTACAAGTAATTATTGAATTTTTTTTTGTTTGTTTGTTCGCGTATAAAAAAATTTAGATTCAAGATTTAATATTTTTTTGATTAAGAATTTTACACCATACATACGTACAGAGTTAATTAAAAAATTAATAAAATTTTATTTTTTTTTTTTACGGAACCTATTCTCGCGACGTACCAATAATTATTGGTGTTATTTATGAATTACAGACGCCAGATTAACATCTCGATGAGGATGCGCTCAGCGAGCGTAAACCAAGTTCGACGCGGCGTAGCGAGGTTATGTAGGTGTTTAGAGTCCCAGCTGATTATTTGATTTGTAAAATAACTTTTCTTTTTGATTGAGACCTAGAACTCCGGTGCGTAGGTTAGATTAAACTTAATTGAATTTAATTATTAAAATTATTTTATTTTCAATCATATGATTTATATTTTCGATTACAAAATTTTTTATATAAGTGATTATAATTTTCAAATATAAAACTTAATATTTGTTTATATATATAGAATTATTACGAGTATTGAAGTTCGTAAGTTGGAGTATTCAATTTATTATAGTTAAAGAATTATATCTTATTATTTATTTAGATATTAGGATTAGACAGTTTGTAAACCGGTAGTACTAGGTGAATAAAAAAAAAAAAAAAAACAAAACTTGTTGTTTAGGAGAACGACTTGCTTCATTTTAACATCTGCCTTGATTACTACGACATTTGAGATTATTTTTTTTTTTTTTAATTTTTATTTGTTGCCTGCTGTTTAATTATTTTATTGAAGAGGTTCCTGACTGTTAGTAGTTGATGAATATATATTTATTTTGTTATTTATTAAAATCACAGTGCATAGAATGTGAAACACATATGTCTCAGAGTGAATTAATACTATTATTTTGATTTTATTTGATGGCTATTGATAAAATTAAAAAGGGTGATTGGGTCTTAAGATTTTCCTTATTTTATTTACATATTCCTGTGTGATTAAACGAAGGATCGACGGTTGAATAACAACTGTTGATTCAACAATCAGAATAACGCCAATTTTGATTGAATTGCTTAAGGGTGTTTTTTTTTTTTTTTTTTTTTTTTTTTTTTGACTTTATATATTTGTTATTTTAATTGAGGCGAATCAAATTAAGAAATAAATACCCACAATTGCGCTTCGGGGTGACCTTAGGAAAGTCACGGTCGACCTGTCAATTGTTAAACAACGTGTCGGGTAGTTCGTTGAGACCGAAGTGTACAACTTCAACCTCCACCGACACGACGTTTGACATCAAAGTCAGGAATCGAGCCCTAAGTGCAGTTGTGTTGTAAAAACAACACTAGCAACCTGATAATCAAATTTTTTTTATTTAACTACAATTTAACTGTATTCAATTAGCATAGATAAAAAACCACTTTGATTAAGTCAAATTGTTTTGGAATCAATTCTTAATCAATATAACCTTTATCACCCAAACTAGACACAATTCATTCACTCAATGATACACAATAACACAACACAGATGATTTATCAAGAATTGTAGTAAAAAACTTTTTGATTGTAAAGTAATTGTTTTAAAAAACCATTTATTTATTAAAATCACTTGATCTTGTTAATTGATTGATACTAGTGTCAACTGTCAAGTCAAGATCAACACTTAATAATTTTATGAAATTTCTAAATAACAGATCAGCTGATGACAGAAGCAAGCTAGCTGCTTGCTTCTGCACCATGTGAGGCCCTCGGCCTTTTGCATACGCGCACCTCGCCTGCGCAACCTGCTCGCATGCCTTGCCTTGCTGCAGGCTGCAAGAGTGAGACAGAGCGAGTTAGGCCGTGGCGCAGCGTCTTGCAGTAACACAATAACACAACACAGATGATTTATCAAGAATTGTAGTAAAAAACTTTTTGATTGTAAAGTAATTGTTTTAAAAAACCATTTATTAAAATCACTTGATCTTGTTAATTGATTGATACTAGTGTCAACTGTCAAGTCAAGATCAACACTTAATAATTTTATGAAATTTCTAAATAACAGATCAGCTGCTTGCTTCTGCACCATGTGAGGCCCTCGGCCTTTTGCATACGCGCACCTCGCCTGCGCAACCTGCTCGCATGCCTTGCCTTGCTGCAGGCTGCAAGAGTGAGACAGAGCGAGTTAGGCCACGGCGCAGCGTCTTGCAGGGGAGCATGCAAAACCGGATACGGAAACGCTGGTCTGAATGGAAATCTCCTGAATCGGCAGCAAAGAGAAATCAGCAAGTTGAAAATTGAAACGCTGATAACTTTTTAACGGGGAACTTTTTCGGGACAAATTTTTTTTTTAATTATTCGGGGGATCATTGGCTAGGCGCAGGATAATAAATAAAAGAAAAATAATCATCCTAATATTGTTTTATAGTGAACGACATAACCTAAAACAGAAAATTTAAAGTATATAAAGCGGTACGCTTTTACGGGAGTCGGTGTTTAAAAACCAACTCGCCGTTAAAGTGCTACCGCACTTTAGGATGTGCTGATCACGAAAATCTAAGTTAAAAAGCATAAAAAAGAAGCGTTTAAAAGTTAACAACAATTATAATTTGCCACTGCGGAGTTCGCGTTATTGTACAGCATGGCGCATGCCCAGCAGTCGCAGCTGACAGCTGATCAGTATAGCCGCCCCGTAGGCCCGTAGCTGAAAAGTTTAATTGTTGTTAACTTTTAAACGCTTCATTTTTATGCTTTTTTACTTAGATTTTCGTGATCAGCGTATCAATATTTGTTAAAAAAACCCTTATTTATCTGTGGTGGAAAAAATCTCACGAAAACCTTACCAGCGACCAGACTATCGGGTCTAACCCAAAAGTTGAATTGAACAAGTATAACAATTCGAGTTGCCATGCGACTAATTGGAAATAACTGAAAAATTATCGAAATAATTTTACCCACACCCCTCCGCCAAATGTCAAATGCGGCATTTCTATTGGTTGAAATTCAACTTGGGAAAATAATCATCGGTATTTGGATAAGTTAAGAGCAACGGGATTGAAGACAAAACGGGCTACGAGGAGAAAAATAAGTGAGCAACCAGATGGTAATAAAAGAATCATTGCAAATTTCATCTAAAGATCAGCCCAGTAGTCGAAATCGAAAGCGTATGTGGTGTAGAATTTCCATTTCCCCTTTGCAGTTGACTCATTACTCAAACTACTTACAAGCAATATGGCCGCATAAAGTTTTTTTAAGAAAAATTCAGGCAATGGTAATATACTTATATATCCTAATAATAATGAAAAATCTGTTATATTACCCGTACTCTAAAATGCGTATTTTACGCATTCAAAAGAGCTATTTTGAGTGTGTAAAATCGCACATTATGATTGTGCTCATGTTGATAGAGCTGCCATCTATTGATTTAAATTCAAAGCTGAGCAGCAGGCACATTTGGTTTTAGCTGCTTTTGCTTGTTGCAAGTGTCTTGCTGCGGCCTGCGGCTCATATCATTAATCGTCCGTGTATTTTACAAAATACTTTTTTATAAAAATTAAACGTCAAGTACAGGTAGTTATTAAAAGTTTTATTTTTTTCTTTTCATAAAAAGTCTACTTAGTTAAAAAGAAAACGTACATGACCTCGGCCATCAAGTTGTGTTGCGTGCAGCGGTGAGGCTACGTAGATTTTGCTAATCATATTTTACAAAATAATAATCAGCAGTTTAAATATATTTACTTAAATAAAAATCTGCTTATAGTTAAAAGTGTAATAATAATAGTATCAAATGTTATAAAAAGTGTTTAAACTGTAAGTTGAAGTTAACTTAGGAAGAACAGTGTGTTTGATTTCAAAAATATATTTTATTTTAAAACACATTAGACTATATTACGAAGGATCAAATGTTTTTAAAAACGAGCAACTACCTCAGTTTTTTGGCTTGAGCACCGGCGGAGACCGCGACTTCAAAAAATTAACGTCGGGAAAAATTAGGTGTAGGTACTTATATAAACAGTAAACAATATACCGAGACAGCGGCCGGCGGCGGCAGCGTGGAGAAAGCAGACGACACTGGCAGCAACTGTGTTTTGATGACCGAGCTTATACTTATATGAATGATTATTTCGGGATCATTTTTGTGCATCAGTTTCAACGTTAGCATTCCTAAGTAAATAAATCAAGCGACGCTAAATCGTGAAATCTTTTCTCCTTACAAGTTTACAATAGTCTGGTCGCTGGTAAGGTTTTCGTGAGATTTTTTCCACCACGGATAAATAAAGGTTTTTTTAACTAATATTGATGTGCTGATCACGAAAATCTAAGTTAAAAAGCATAAAAAAGAAGCGTTTAAAAGTTAACAACAATTATACTTTGTCACTGCGGAGTTCGCGTTATAAGGCTTTTTCATAGCAGACGACTTAGATTTATCGTAGTGAACCCAAAACGATATTTTGTAGTTTTATTTAATTTTCAATGAATTTTTTAACTTTTTGTAAAAGTTAGGCTTAAACTCTGTTAATTATTCTATTATTCTGACAAGTTTATTATAGAGAAATTTAAGTTGTTTTTACTTCAGAGCCGATAGAAAAATTCTTTTTGTACACCCCGGGTCATACACCCCGCGTTAAAAGTTATTCACATTTTTTGAACTTTTAAACTTTTCGCATTCATTTTTACCAAGATTATTTAGGTTTTTAAGATTTTTTAGATTGTATTGAAATTTTTTTTTTTAATATTAACGCTGTAAAGCCGACAGAATTGGGAATTTTTTTTAATCGGCAAACAGTAGGTTATGGATAATCGTCTGCTATGAAAAAGCCTTATTGTACAGCATAGCGCATGCGCAGCAGTCGCAGCTGACAGCTGATCAGTATAGCCGCCCCGTAGGCCCATAGCTGAAAAGTTTAATTGTTGTTAACTTTTAAACGCTTCATTTTTATGCTTTTTTACTTAGATTTTCGTGATCAGCGTATCAATATTTGTTAAAAAAACCCTTATTTATCCGTGGTGGAAAAAATCTCACGAAAACCTTACCAGCGACCAGACTACAACGCGCTGTTGTGAGTTCGAGTTCGAGGCCGCGGTGTAAAACGTACGTACACTATGAGGACCTGTAGAAATGTGCGGCACTGGAGGGCGCCACTGGCAATAGCCTCCTCTCTCCCAGCAGTTCGGCATGGAGCATATGTTTCAGTGTGTGTGTGTCGTCACACGCACGTGCACACAAACAAACGTCTGCTGCGTGCTAAACTGCTGGGAGAGGAGGCTATTGCCAGTGGCGCCCTCCAGTGCCGCACATTTCTACAGGTCCTCATAGCCAACCCATGTATATTATATAGTGTACAGCTAAAACCAAAGTACCCATGCTAGCAAGAACAACTATGGCGGTCTGCTAGCAGGATCTAACCTATCAATCTAAAAATTTAAAAGTTTATCCAAATTCTGTCAATAAATTCACACTTTTGATGCATTTTCGAGTACTCGTAATATAAAATAGTATACATAATGCGTGCGTAAACTGCATTGTTCACACACTTGTGCTATCGCACACATGCGTGAATGATGCATTTTACGCACTTATTATATAATATACTATTATTATTTTGAGAATACGCTGCGCTTTTTAGTTACAAAAAAAATAGAAATTTAATTGCCATTCTAATTTTAAATTATTTGCAAAATACCTTTGAGAGAAAGAGATAGAGAGAACTGTGCAATTCTTTGGTGGGGGGGGGGGGGGGGGGGCTGTTTGTGAAGGACCCCTCGCAATTTAAATTTTTTTGTATCTGATGCAAATATATTTTGTACTTAATTGCAATTATTGATTTTCGAGAGTAACACTTTCCCGGCTGTGTTTTTATCCACTTTGAACTTTACGATTGATTTGTTATTAGCGGTCAATTAATGTTCCTGCAAATACATGGCTTAGCGCTTTTAATTATTCAAAGCGTTAACTTGCGATGGAAAGTTCACTGTACTTTCTGAAATGAACGTTCTCAATGATTAGTCTAGATTGTTATTTTCCCCCAATGCCGTGCTCACGGTTATAATTATTATTCAAGCGTAATTTGATTGACGGTTACTGAACGAACAATTGCCTCCAAAATTAAATAAAATGTGGCTTATTACAGTAATAGTAAATAAAATTACGAATTTTTTATGAGAAGTTTACACTTTGAAGGTAATTTCAGTGCAACAATTAACTTTATTCCACTCGGCCATGTAATTGACACTTTTCGATGTGTCAGTTTTGTGGAGAAAGTTTAACATTCCAACAGCGTTAAAAAATAAGATGGAAATGTAAAAATTCCACCACGATCGATAGATTTTGACATATTGCTGCTCCTTTTTTTGTTCGTTAGTGAGAGTTTTTTTTAAATTTGTAACCTCACATTTTTATGATCATCATCTGGATCATCATCACCACTATGCGTGTAACCAACAATAGAGTTTTTTTTTTCAATAATGTAAAATGGCCTCGAATAAAACGAGGAGTGAATTTTTACCGTGAAGATGATAAAATTAGTTGATAAAAAATCGAGTTGTGGGCTAACAAGCCTACTTCCAAAATTTTTCTTAGAGCATCATTGACTTTGTTTAACGCTGTATTATTATAAACAGTGATAAGTTCTTAATTTTACTTGTCGCAAAAAATATTTGACTACATTTTGAATTTTTCTAGTTAGTGACTTAAATCTTATGCCTGATAATCTCAGTTCTAATTTTTAAAACTTAGTTTTCACAGCATTTTTTAATATTCTCTAAAGTTTTAAATTTTTTTGTAATAAAAAATACTTTTTCTACATTTTTAAAAGTAAAAATTCTTTTTAAAAAATTTGTTCGTTCAATGAGAAAATTTTTTTATTTGCCGTGATTACAACTATTTTTTCATAAAAAAATTATTATTGATTTGGTTTTCTCAAAGTGCCAATTTACATGTCCTACTAGAATAAAATTTATTGTTAAACAATAAGGACAAAGTTTTTCATAGCCATCTCGAGTGAATCACCACACTCGGCTTCGCCTCGTGTGGCAAACTTCACTCGAGACGGCCATGTAAAACTTTGCCCTTTTGTTTAACAATATATCATTTCATAATGAGATTTTGATATACTTATTTATCTACTTATTAGACGTAGGTAAATGTGTATTTGTAAAATATCAGTGAATGAACAAAAGTAGATAGAAAGAGTAAAAGCGCGTCTGTAAGTTTCGATGCTGATATAATTGCCGCTCGATAGAGACATATAAGAACAAGGGATAAATATTTATTCCAGCAACAGTCATGATAAAATAAACAAAGGATTCGTCGTAAAGCTCTGAGTTTCCCTTAGACTCTGAAAATAGCAATATGCTCTAACTGCTGTAGATCCATATTAAATCAGAGAGCCCAGGCAGGAGGGTTAAAATGCGGGCAGGCGGGTAGCGGACATGTTTGCATAGTGGTACAAAGCGCGGAGGTATGAAATTTAAGCTGATACACACACACAAGAAAAAGCTAATGAGCTAGGGGAAGAGACAGAGTAAGAGATATGCAGGACCAATCAGGTGTTCTACCTGACGCCCATCAGTCTCTCGGATGAAATTTAGGCGTTCGGATGTTGTTTTTCCCTACAGTCGCGCTCATCGATCGGGGTTTAGTAGTAGCTCCCACCAACCACGGGAAATACGCGCGTGCGTGTGCTTTGATTACTTGTAGAGCCAAGAAATCGTATCGTCTGCGTAAAGATCGGCGCATGAAAAAAAAAAAAAAAAAAAAAAAAAAAAAAAAAAAAAAATAGATGGAAAGCGTGGCGCTTGTGGTAGAAAAAATTCCCTCCCTACGCCCTGTATCACATTGCAGACATTAAAGAGTGGGCCCTCGTTGTTTGCTTGATCCAATCCAGCCCTCAAAAAGCTCAGCGCACCGATAATTTCAATAAAAATGTTAAACATGGTTTTTTTTCTTATTTTTAAAAAACTTTGATTCGTTTATTCGTAAACTTGTGAAATATGCATGCGACGTAGTTACACACGCACCAACCAAAAAAGCAAATCGATTACTTACTAGGTAGTAATAACCGCTGTTAAGCTCGCAGTCAGATCGGCGCTACTACTGTTGCTGCTGGCTTCAAAAAACCATATCGCAATAAATCGAACAACCTCTCATTAGGTGGGTGGAAGGAGGGATGAAAACAATAATGTATGTGCTAGCAATATTCATCGGTCCTATCGCTTGTGTTTTCATGGCGGGAATTACTCATCACAACGGAGGGGAGAAGGTTTTAGCCGTAATATTCGGTTGTTTTTTCCCCTCTCTCTCTCTCTCTCTCTCTCTCTCTCTCTCTCTCTCTCTTCTGAAACAGTGTCAAGCCACATTGATAATCCTCAGTCTCAATGAAAACAGGCGTCTTGGATCGATCTGTAAATAGTGTCGTGCGTCGCGTCACCCGGAGACAAACATGGGCTCGACTCTCTGCTGCCTGCAAGCTCTATGTCTGTTTGAGGACGTAAAGCTGAGGGTGGCACGGCGACCCCAAATTTTGGTCGCTTTCAGCAGGGCGAACCGAAAGGGGTGTCCGTGCTCTCTCTCTCTCTGTCTCTCTCTAATTGTGCGCGAGTAGTATATACCCTGCGAAAACTCGTTCGCGTGCTGTGTATACTCCGGAATTGGAGAAGGAGGAGGAGGAAGAGGAGGGTCCTAACTATGTAATATATTTTGCATTTTTATAGCCCACTTCTCTTCAGACTGCTGCTTATATAAGGCAGCTGCTGATATATACTAAGGTGGTGCTGCAAACACGTTCATTAAACTCGGGCGTCGCTTCGTATCTCCAACAGGTATCTCTTCTTATTCTTTTCGCAAGCTTGACTTTCTTGCACACGCTCCGTCCGTCAAGTTTATTTTATCTTTGAGGTTATCTTTTAGTGGCAATCGTCGTCCAGCGATCAACAGACTCATATTTGTATGAACGCTACTTTATTCTTATTCTAACCAGCTTATACACTCAGTCGTATCAGTATAATAACTTTGTATACTCATTATAAGGCTGAGGGAGAAAATAAAAGCTCTGCTTTAAGGGATTTTTTTCAACTCGTACTCTTTTGTTGCGATGTGCAGCGGTGCGATCATTTATTTAAATATCATTCAGAACAAAGTTTATTTATCATCAATCAACCGAATGATCAAAATTTTATTTTGAGGTTGTCTGCTTTTGAATAATGGCTATATCGCGTGATAGAATTTTGGTAGAGATACCGAGCTGAAATCGATGAAAAATTTAACAAACATACGCGCGTAGTGGAATGCGAGAGACACTGGCTCTGGTCAGCATGTTAAACAACAAATGATGCCAATTGGCGAAATTTTTTCGTGAATTTTTGGTCCTTTAAAAATTTAAGAGCCTCAAATCATGAACGCTTTTATTTTTTTCCCAAAGGGAAGAATTTAGATTATTTGAGCCCGCGCGCATGAATGAGAGCTTTTTTCTACGCCATATACCTCTATCCCAGTGCACCTTGTAAAAACGTTCTTTTTTTAATTTTATATGATATAGCTCACCATAAGTGTGACTGCGAGTGGAAGTGTAGATAATATACGTGCGCGAGGACTTGGTTGTCCAGTAGTTGTTACGCGTGCGTCCAAACGATGGCGCGTTGTGATCACGAATTACGTACACGAGACCCGCAGCCTGTGGTCTTTATATCGACTTTTAATTTAGTAATATAGAGTAAATTAAATAAAATATATTTTTTTTAGTTTCACGAGTTACCTAACCATATACCTATGCGCACTCTAAAGGCTGTACGAAGATAAATCATTTATTATAGTCGCGTAAACGCACTTTTACCCTCATAAATATCATAACTCGAATTTTGTACAAACACACACAGTTGTGGCATAAGTTTAACAGGCTTAGCAGCGCTCCGGCACCATAGTTCAAGTCATGATAACCGAACGATATATATTTTTTTTATTACTCTCAGGATAATTTTTTTTTTTACCACCACGCCTCCGTCGTGTCAGATATCCCGCCCTTCTTTTCGTGTCACGAGTTTTTATTTCTCCTTCGTTCTTCTTTTTTTCTTTTTTCCTCACCCTCTTTCCCGACTCGACCCTAGCTGTTTCTTACAAGGGAAGGGGAAGTGAGGGAAAAGGCGAGGGCCCTTCTTAGAAATTTTTCGTCTACGCGGCAAGCCGGATAATACCAGGGCATTAGATAAAACTCGATAAAAATTTGAGCTTACAGAAGGAACATTTTTTTATGGGAGCAGTTTTTTTAACGTTTTTTTTTTTTTTTTTTTTTATGTGAATATTTCAGGTCTAAAAAACAAACGAAAAATAAAAGAGAGAGCAGGAATTTTATAATCAAACGCTCAAGCAAAGACTCCATCTGAATTTGAAAAAATGTAAACAACGGCTTTGTTCTGCCGTCGTTTGGTAAATTGTAAAAATAGGCTTGGCGAAGGTCATTCGATAGGTTAATCAAATAAAAGCTTCAGCACCATGATATCACAGCAGCCATAAACGAAAGAAAGCCTTTAATGACTTTTTGTCTAAATTTGCCCAAAAAGTTTGATTCAAAAGCTCGATTATCATAAACTTGCATGGGGTTGTAATGTAGGATGATGCGGAGTTCGATAGATGGTCCTTCTCGTTGTCATAGTTATCGCATAAATACAATGCTTTCGTTGAGCTCGCTTAATTACCACGACTCTTTTGTTCACTCGCGCTAATATGCACAGAGCAAAGAGTGGAGTGAAGGAAGGGGAGGAAGACCTCGGCTGACATCACATTTAGGCAGAGATGAGGGCGCACCAGGTAAATACCATCTGCTGTTCGCGCACGCACCCACACGCATAAAGAGGGAATAATGCACGGCACGCCATGTCAGACGAACTAATGATAACGAGCCTGCGGAGACTCACCCCTCCTCTGTATCTCTTTTCAGTCGCACAGAGAAAACCATACGTGAATTTATGACTCTATTTCATCTGAGTCTCCTTCGTTTCTTACACCAGAAAATAACAATAATAAATTAATGAATAAAAAACAAAAGAATTTTAAATATAAAGACTAAAATTACTTCGTGATGTGCTATTTATAATGCGCTTTATTAAGGTTTTTTTTATCACTTGGCAAAAGTATCATGATAATTTGCAATTGTTTTTAGTAAAACCAGTTTTTTTGGTTTTTTCTTCAAGATGGTCTAAAGGTCTCCCGCATATCCATATAAATCCATATAAAAATAATCCTATAACTCCGAATTCGAGTATGAAATTTTTATCTTCGAATTTTGCTGCAAAGTGCGTGCTTAAATTCGCTTTAAAAAAGCTTACAGAGAGTATTATAAATAATATAGAACTGAGTTCATTCGGACCCAGAAAAACTTTATGTGAATGAAGCTGAGTAAGAACTCTAGATGGGAAGCAGCTTTTTGTCGAAGACTATTATGATGATAAATACATATGCCGCTTGTTAGTGACAGTAGGAAATGAGATAAACAAGATGTATCATTCGATAAGCCTCACAAATCCAGGTCTGCGGACATCGCATTGTACGTTAGAACGTAGAGCATATAGGTAATGGTATTATGTTTCACTCGTGCGACCTCTGTCGGTACATTGCCCGGCTCGGCTGCGCCTCGCGCGGGCAATGTACCACAGAGCCGCACTTGTGAAACAAAATACCATTATTTCACTCCGGCGTGCAATCCTCACTTTGCCCGTCTGTTTTCAGTCAAACAAAGTACTACTTTGCCCGACTGCTAAAACGCGCGAGCAAT
Source organism: Encarsia formosa (assembly GCA_038277355.1). Classification (NCBI taxonomy): domain Eukaryota; kingdom Metazoa; phylum Arthropoda; class Insecta; order Hymenoptera; family Aphelinidae; genus Encarsia; species Encarsia formosa. The sequence goes on from CM076186.1 coordinate 77,070,233, forward strand.
CCTTACTTTGCCCGCTCGAGACTGAAAACAGACGGGCAAAGTTCAGATTGCCCGTCCGTCGTGAAATAAAGCTATGTTGTTTCACTAGTGAGGCTCTGTGGTACTTTGCCCGAGCGAGCCGCATAATAGTTTGTACCTACAAACTATTATTCGGCGAGCCGGGCAATGATCCACAGAGCCGAAAGAGTGAAACACGATATTTTATTTCACGATTGACGTGCAATCTACACTTTTGCCCTCTATACAAAATCAACTTCGATTCAATTATAATGATTTATAAAATCCACTTTACTTTTTACTATAAATTTCAGGCTTGTAAGTGCAAATATTGAAGACGCTCAAATGAAACTGATCGGTCTAAGTTCAGTTTTCTTATTGCTCAGGTAGCAGAAAAACGCTTTACGTGAATTTTCGAATTTTTAAAACAAAATGCCATTAGTTAAAGATGGGTTCAACCGACGATGTAAGCATACAACCGCACTGCAGGACCCATTATAAGACATTGTGAGTAGCGTCGAGAGGTATACCTATAGATACCGATAGTTCAGGTATAAGCGTCTAAGTTTATTGGGGGCGGCCGCTGTAACTGCACTGATGGCTGCGTTTTCAAAATGTGAAACGAGCGAGCAATCTGCACTTTGCTCGACTGTTTTGAAAACAGACGAGCAAAGTGCGGATTGCTCGCGCGTTTCAACAGTCGAGCAAAGCAGTACTTTATTTGACTGAAAACGGACGGGCAAAGTGAGGATCGCACGTCGGAGTGAAATAAAAAATAGACCACCCAACACCAAGCGCCAGTGCTTGCATCCGACATTTGTATTTAATGATACGTTTTCAGCATCTATCAGTGGCTAAGATCGCCAGCGCGCATAAGATCTACTAAACAACTGTGGCATCTCTTTTTCTCAATTAAATCCCTTATCATCGTCAGTATCGTGCGATTAAAAATTATCTCCGACTGAGTAATTAATTCACGTCAGGCAATATCACAAACTACTGCAGCCGAACTTATAAATAAAGGAGGATCTTGAAGTACTGCATGCAAGCTATCTACCTCTTGTAAGTTTGATAGAATTAGTTTAAACTACACCGAGAGAAAGGTGCGTCAAAATAAGCAGCGCGTTGGTTGGTCATGCTTCTCGAAAAGCGAAGCAGCTTGCACTGCATGTTGTCCAGAAAGATGCTTTTCACAGTTTGATTTTCAAAGTCCCTAGTATCGGGATTTTGACTAATATTTTCAAGTGTCCCCGCAGTCATTGCATGATGAGATGAATAAGGTTAAGTTTAACCTTCAATTTTGTAATATATTTTGGTCATTCGCACAGCCTCATGAAGTGCGTGCAAAAAATTGGGTCATCTTGTACGGCGATATGTACCTAGTGCAAGCTTCTTCGCTTTTGATGGAGCGTGCTCAACCAAAACAAATGCTGCAGCGAACCTTCTTAAGATCCGAAGTATGCAGTGCATGATAGTTGACGATTGCAAGTAAGATTAATGAGAGAAAAAAAAGGCTGAAACGCGACTCGGGCCAAGGGTTTCAGGCACCAGACCGAATAGAAAGGGCAAAAGCATGTGTTATTCGGAGAATCTAGAAATAGTGATAGTTACCGCTGGTTGTCCAATGATACGGGAATAATTTATCGATTTTTTTTACCTCAACAAGCATGTAGCTGCCGTTTGAACAAGCTCTCGGTACTGTTCGTCGCACATGCTAGTCGCGGTTGGGGGTGCTTTCGAACTGCTGCTACATCTGCCCAACTACTGTGAACTGCACTTTATTCTAGAACCCCTTTTTCCTTTTTTTCTTTTGCTTTTTGTTTTTTCATCTCTTGAGAATTACTCACAAATTTTCCCTAACTGAGCAGTCTCAGCTGTTTATTTATAAGTCTTATTTCTAATAATAAACTGGAAAGCCGTTCCAATTAAAAACTCATAGAGAAACGAAGCTTACTTTTTTTTCACGTATGCGCAATTTACGTTTCTCATCCTTCCGATTAAATTCGTGCCTGGGCACGATCAGTGATATGTGATCAGTGAGTTATTACGTACGTATAATCAGTTTTAAATTGAATTTTTTGGGGTCACTGCATACCATCAACTATCAATATAAGAGATTGAATTTCTCAATACAATTAATCTGATAAAAAAAAAAATGCTAAGGCTTGCCCGCTTTAATAAGCTGTTGAACATGTACTCACGCGTACATTGAACACTGAGGTAAAAAAGCTCGTAAAAAATAGTGGGAGATTTTTTTAAGTTTTTGCCGAACCCCACAACTAAAATTTGATTCGGTCGGACAGCCCAGTACAGGAGCGAGCGATTTGCATGCCATCAGCATTCAGCAGCAACGTCGGCAGGACCAGAAAGAAATCAAAGCTCGCTCGAGGTTCGGCTAAACGAGTCCTAAAGAGTCGGCGGTTCACGGGCTGCATGAAGACCGATATGATATGAGATGCAAAAATAATATCAACGACTTCTCTCTGTTTAAGAATATTCAATAATTTTATACTAAATGCTGTAACATCAACGAAAAATTTTATTGAATAAAACTTTATTAAAGGAAAGGTTTCAGTAAAAAAAAAAGAAAATAAATAAAACGAAACACTTTTCTAATTTTTACTTTGGGTGATTTTTACCAATTCATTCAAGTTCGCAACTCAGTGTGAGTATCGTAGCCGACACCGATGTACTAATACGATATCAAGTTTGACCGATAAGATATTTTTCTCAGCACCATCTCGTATCGTAGCGGTGCAGATGTTACGGTCCATTCGTGAACTTGGTCATTTCACGAAATGACCAGACGACTTGGACAATTCGCGTAATGTCCAGCTAAGCGGTCCATATGCGTATGCGTTCCTAAATACACACATTAAATAGCCACTGATGTTGCTAATGTGTAAAATAACCTTCAAAATTTATATAAAAGTAAATTAAATTAATGCAGTTGCGTGTATTTGCAATAATGGGAGAGAAATGATTGCTTTAGTCTTATTTATCTATTTGTAGGTTATATTCTACTTTATTTTTTAAAAAGACATTTTTAATTATAAAATTATTACAACATAATAAAATGTAAGGGGCTTTTAATGTAAAAAGTAATGAAAAAAATTTTTGTAGTGATCGGTAAAGTACAACAAAAGTTGTCAGAACCCTAAAAATCAATTACGAGCACTTTTTCACTCTTAATTTTGATTTTATATCTTATGCGTACAAACTTTGAGTCATGGTTGAAAAATTTGAAATACATCATTCGGTAAGTAATTTTAGAAAAAGTATTTATAGTATTTATAGAGAAAGTTCAAGTTTTGGTCCTAAGACCTAAACACCAAAATTTTATTCGTTGGGTACCATACAAAGTGATAAAAAGTTAAATAGCAAATTATTGAGACATACGCCACCTTCAAGTGGGAAAAATATGTAAATCAGCTAAACTTAATAATTTTACTTGGTCTCACTATGCGGTTGGTCTTGAATTAAAGTTTGAGTAAATAGATAACAATTTTCACCTTAACGTTGAAAATTGAAGTTGGTTTATGTCTCAAAAATTTGCTATGTAACTTTTTATCAATTTGTATGATATCCAACGAATAAAATTTTGGTGTTTAGGACCAAAACTTGAAATTTTTCTAAAAGTACTTAGAATTACTTACCAGATGATGTATTTCAATTTTTTTCAACCATTACTCAAAGTTTGTACGCATAAGATATAAAATCAAAATTAAGAGCGAAAAAATGCTCGTAATTGATTTTTAGGGTCCTGACAACTTTTGTTGTACTTCACCGATCACAACAAAAAATTTTTTCCTTACTTTTAATACTAAAAGCAACTAGATATACATGAATCATTATCTTATTAACACTTAACACCAAGACTATAGCAATCATATCTCTCTTTTTGAAATATCAAAAATAATTATGAATTTAGCTTTATATTGACTTAAATTATAATTTTCTATAAGGTTTATTTCTTATTATTATAATTTTATTAATCAAAATTTTAAACAAAAAAAAATTTTAAACTATATTTACCAAATACATGAAAGAGCAACTGCTCATTGTCAAAATAAATTTTAAAATGAAGCGCGCTAATTTAAAGTAATAAATACTACGCAAGCGCGTCATTTCTCAATTACTTTAGGAACGCATACGCATATGGACCGCTTGGCTGGACATTACGCGAATTGTCCAAGTCGTCTGGTCATTTCGTGAAATGCGCGTCCGAACAAGAAATGCTCTAACTTTTTTTCTACTGCATTTTTTGATCTAAAGATTTGTACACAATATCTTGAGGTCTTAATTTTTAATGTGAGATTGAAAAAGTTAACGTTTTTAAACTTTTGTCACCGATTTTTGTAAATTGAAAATTAGGTTATGTTTTCGTGATTTTTCCTAATTTTTTAAAATATTTTTCAACCATAAAATTAATACTACATGAAAGTAGAGACTTTCAACTATGTTGTGTAAAATTTTCAAAATGATTCATTCATTAGGGTCAAAGTACTGATGAGTTGTAAATAAAATCGTCTAGTCGGGTGCTGCGGTGCCCGTCCTCTCCCCTCTTTTCCCCTCACGAAAGTACCAAACATCCTTAATATAAAAATTCGTGGACTTCCAAATGGGCGATATTTGCGGTGACCCTTTCACGATTATTTACTGCAGAAGCCAATGAATTTTGATTTATCATCCAACTTGCAGTAAAAAAGTCATCGTGAGTCTTTCTTATAAAAATAAAACGCGTCACTTAATGACTCGAATAAATGCAATTGAGACATGAATGATAAATTTTGCAACAGCCAGAAGTTATTTCCAATGGAATTTTGAAACGAGCCCAAAGTACGATTACTGCAGTAAGCCCGACGCGTTAAGCGTGAGAAGCTTGAACAAGCAGGTACAGTAATGAAAATGTCGGTCCTGGGTGGGAGCAGACGATAAAATAAAATAAATAAAGAAGAGCTCAAAAGTGGATTGTAAGAATTGGTCATGCGGTTTAGTCGCGTGACACGAAAAAAATCGCGAGATAGGCTAGCGGGCCGTACATAAATATTGGGAGTGGTAGTCTCGGCTTGTACCAAGTTAGCAACGCGATAGCGGCTTATTCAGCTTCCCGGAGCTCTTTAAATTCGAGTCGCGCGCGGTTTTCTTTTCGTTTTCCCGTAATACATAGGTGCTGGTACTGCTGCATTGGGAGGGTGTACGGTAAACACCTTTAAGAACGCGTATATCCTTTCTTTTCTCTTGGCAACTTAGCTTTTAGCCGGTGCATTTACAAGCGTGTTTTATTCAGGAGCGTCTGATGTCGGCCGGCGCGGCGCGGCGGGAGAGCCTTCCGCTGCTAGAAGGAAGAGAAAAACTTGTTAAATTAGAGATGCTGCTGCTCTCGCGAGGGTCGACGAGTGAATGAACCGGGTAATTATGACCTGCATTACTTATGACACTCCCACCCTTCCACGCCTTCGTTCTTCTCCTCCTGTCGTTTGAAGCCCTGCGCTCCCTACTGACAGACCTTATATTTCGTCTTCGAAGTCTTAACCATCAGACGGATGAGGCTTTATCTCTTATTCTTTTCTTCTCTCGGCGTCTCTAACTTCTTTCTACTCCCCTCCTACGCTATCATTACGCCTCGTTAACTTTATTTACTTTTTCATCTTTTTAACCGTACTTATCTATTATTTATTCATTCTTTCGATCTGTTCAATAAATTTAAACTCTAATTTATTGCTTTTTTTTCATATTTTAAAATTAATTATTGAAATCATCAACTCACATGAGTTGGGAGAATACTATTATTTGGATTAATTTATCGTTATACAAATTCTAATATCAAAAAATGAAGTCCAATGGGCCCCCAAATGGATGCTCAAACGGCATTTTTTCACTTTTTTTGTTTTTTGGCTAATTTTTCAAAAGTTCCTGTTGCCAAACCCTATTGCACTTACAAAATTCTGCAACCTCGCATTCTCTTTGTTAAACTTTAATTGTACGTGGATAACTTTATCAAAACGATGTCTAAGAATATTTTCCTCAAAAATTCATGAAAAAACAAGAAGTATGCGAGGTTGCAGAGCAGGCTTTGAACAGGAATTTTTGGAAAATTAGCTTGGTTCGACACTTTTAGATTTTTTTGTGAGTTTTTAACTAATTAGAAGGCGAAAAAAGTAGTACGAATAAATTCCTGATATTTTTTCCAGCAGTTTTTGAGGTAGTATTTCGTCGAGTGAATATTAAGGTAGTAGTAGTTCCGCGATATATAGCACATACATGGGAAAACACATGCAAAATCCAAACAACTCAAAAACTATCTGAATTTTTAATATGTTGTAAATAAACATCTGATCTTTCAAAATATCAGGTATCCATGCTTTTTTTCGAGATAATTGAGTTCAAAAAATGTTAAATTTTACAGGTCAGGTATTACTACACTATATTGTGATTTGGTGAATTTCTAACTCAATTATCTCGGAAAAAAGCATGGATACCTGTATTTTTTAAGTGATATTTAGAAAGATCAAGTGTTTTTTTACAACATATTTTAATTTCAGAATTAGTTTGAGTTGTGCACTTAGGCGGAACTACTACCTTAATTAAATTATAGAAAGGAGCCAAATCACAACAGTGTACAATGTTATCGTGAATAATTAATGTCCGTTAAAGCAGTGTCACTGGAATCTTAATAACTATTAATTTAAAAGGACCTTTCGCTATAATTGAGAGCGGCAGAGCGATGGTAATGAGAACTTCCCTGCAGAAAAGCTTTGGGAGCTCAAAAAATCGGCTTTGTATTTTAATGAGCGTTGCATAGTAGCATCAGCAAAGAGAAAAAAAAAGAAGATGTACGCCAGGATAAAAAGAGAAAAGAAAGGCGATTTTTGTGTGGGCCCTCCGAGATCTTGAGAGAGGAACCCTACAGATTATCAGACCCAGATAATTACGTTTCGTTGAAAAAATTCCCGTTTATATAGTATACTCTCTACAAATATCAGCCATTTGGCTTTGCAGTTTTATTTCGATGATCAAAAGTTTTTCCTTCTATTTTTTGCAAATTTTCCTTTCACTTGCTACTAAATTCTAATACTTTTTTTTTCAAACGTTCGTTTAGCTCCTTAACTTGTCTCACATACGTTCGTTGAATCATTAAAAAAATGCACATTATGCACACTGATACTGCAGAATTAATAGAGCTCTAAAATTTGCAAGTAAATTGTAAAAATTTATAATAATAAAATTTTGATCACTAAAAGTGTAACCTGATTTGAAATGAAAAAAGAAAAGAAAAAATCTTTGTTATAATACTTGATAAAAAACTTCTTAAATTTGCATAAAGTGTTTGTTGTGAAGTTTATAATTGTAAATTCTGGAGGTGGCAATAATACGCGCAGCAGCGTAGGCAAGGTCATTATAATTGTCTCACAATTAAATATTAGAGACGGTGCCAGATCAAACTGAAAATATAGCTAAATAAACTGAATAACTAAGTTCAGCTTGAATGAGTGCAAACGCATCACAAGTATATGGTCCCCCTCCATCTTTCTCCTGTGTTAAGAGTATAAATTAATGTAAATAACGGTCAATGTAGAAAAAGGCGCCGCAGTACTTAGGCCCTACCGTAGCAGAATTCCGTGGCGAGGGCGCTCCCGTAACTACAACTAGCGAATATCTCTAATTGGATGTTTCGATTCTTAATGCGCGCGCCTCGGACCGTCTAACTCTATCTCGCAGCTGCTGTAACCCCACCACACGATGAGCCGGTAGTAGTACTTTTAATGTTTGATATAGCCAACTCATTAAACTCCTTCACTCTGTCTGTCTCAATGAATTTTGATCTTAATTGAGCGGGCGTATATTTAATGGCTTGAGCGTGTATGCGTTGGCAAAAGCCTCGTTCTTGAAGTTCAACGACATCAAAATTATAAATAAGTAACCTTGGCGCCAAACAAAAGACTCAATTATAAACAAATTGGTTTTTGATCTTAAAGTAAAATACTGAAGCCGAATATAAAAAGTATTGCTTCCTGTCATAACACTTGAAGAGGTGAAAACTGCACTCGTTAATGTAAATTTCATGGTGAGAAATATAAACCATATTAATAACGAAAGTTGCTATAAAACAACTTCAAACCGAGATCGAAAGCAAAAAGCTTGAGATGATGGAGTTTTCTCATTTTTAAAACCAGATGCATCGCAAAGAGTCAAAAGTTATAAAGTAAGTTAGCCTTTACCTCGTCGTAATGCGATCGAAGGAGAAAGAGATAAAAAGAGAGAGGATTAAACTTTGCCCTCGCGGTAATAGCTTCTTGAATCTATTAATCCTTGTAATGAAGACTTCAAGCTTTTCTCTGCAGCAGCCAAGTAATGAAGAGCGTTCTCCGTAGAGCGGACGCTGGCGTACATAATATAATTAAGCGAGTATTGTTGAACGTTGCTGCCTCTCCTGCTGTTTCTGCACCGGATGCAAAGAGAAGCTCCATCAGCTGCCAGGTGCTCGAGCGAAATAAAGGTAAGCCGATCGTTCGCTCGACCAATCACTAGGGTATAGATTGACTAATCTGTTATGAAAAGACACATGAACGTGGGACATTGCAGTTCTTTCCCAGGTTATTTTCCAACTAGAGTATGTCATTGTTAAAAGGTTCATTATTTTATTTTACAACCCAAGAACATGAGCTTTAGACTCTCATACTTAAAAAAAATCTTTAAATTTTTATTGACAGTTTTTTTTTTAAATCTTTTAGAGTCAAAGATTTTTTAATAAAATTTACTAGGCTCTTTAACTGCTGCAGCTCAAAAAACTTAGATTCCTCGGACTCGGACACCCAAGCTCGATAGTCCAAAGACTCGAGTCCTCGGATTCGGGCATTAGGACTTATGAGGTGATGAATTCCGGTCTTGACTCTATACTCTGGACTCCGAGTTTTTGCCCAGCCCTGAACAAAATCATAGAAACATAGTTTTATGTTTACTGTGTTGCGAACTGACATAATAGCATACGAAAATATATATAGGTATACAAACCTATAGGCAAGATGGTTGCCTTAATCCACCAGTCTGCACACAGTCAGACGGTAGCTGAGTGATTTTTATTTAGTCATGATTCCCAATTCATTAGAGGTAATTAAATATGTTTTTTAAATGAAGTTGGATAATTTTTCAAGACATAACCCCTCTCAGATTTTGATTATTTACATCCTGAAACAATAATTGACTTAGAATGAATTAATAATCCACTTAGAATGCATGCACTTCTGTACAAATTGGTAGTTTCTAGCAGACGCTTTTTCTATAGGTCAATATAATCATGTCAGATTCCAATAACTAACAAATATATATTGCTTGATGCACCAGAATAATGATATGTTAGAAAACCAGCCCTGCTAGAAATGAGTGAAAAATTTCAGCAGATTTTGGGCAGATCTGGGCAGATCCAAGTAAATTTTCCTCGCCTTCTAATGAAATCCTGCTGAAATTTCTAGCAGAGAGTGTGTGAAGTTATACATTTAAATTAAACTGAGAGCTAAAATAGAAACTTAAATTTAAATGTATAACTTCACACACAAGTTGTACAACATATCATTACGTAATAAATAAACGTTATTCCAGCTGTGCTCTATGAAAATTAAAATTTTTTTGAAAAAGTGGAAATTAAATTGTAACTATGGGACACTGAAACGAACATTTTCGGTTCAATTTGGTGCATTGGCTTTCAATAAATCCATCGCACAATTTTTATACTTGAATTGCTGAAAAAATGCCAAAATGTAGTTTAAAAAATGGTTTTTAACGTGGCATTTCTTTTCTAATCACACATAGTTTGTTACATCCATAGTTTTGCTTAAATTCAACTCAGGAAAGTTTTAAACATTTTTCGTTAATTATTCGATTTACAGTAAGGGCCCTTTATTTGCTCTAGCTTATATAATTACGAGGCTTCTCGGACCCCTTTGGAGTCGGAGCATCCACTACGGTCCTGCCCGCGTGAGTCTCTTTACGTTCAAGTTTAGGATTGGTTATAAATTATTTTATGGCTAACATTATGTTTCGATAATCAAGACGATGCTTTAATAGAAAATCAGGATTGAATAACAATAATAACAAAAGCAACTCAACAGCACCAGGAATGCCATTTAGTTTTGATGAATTTGCATTACTTGGTAAATGTGAGCGCGAGTGCGCGCTTTCAAAAGTAAAGTTTAACTTGAAAATTTGAATAAAGAGCGACGGTATAGCCGGTATAGCCGGGGCATAGCAGAAACTCCTTCTACTATACTGCAGCGCAGATAAGGAGAATCTAGAGGGAGAGAGAGCGAGAAGGAACAAAGGTAGTTTGTGAGGTGTAAAAACGCATTTAGCTCCAAGCCTGATAATATCACAGCAGCAACAGCAATCTCTCATTGTTTTTATAAATAATAATCAAGCAGCAGTGATAAATACGATGTGTCTTTTCTCTGCCAGCAGCATCTTAACGTTATTTTTATTTATTTCCAGCCCAGTCGTTGCAGGCATCCAATATGTGCTCATGCAGAAACGAGCGCTGATTGTGGCTCAAATATGACTGGAGCGTGTCCAAGACTTCCGCTCGATAACAATAGTGGCTAGGCTAGATCGCTCCGTGTGAATACCTAAGGGCTCTCTCTATGTCTTGGTATCGCGAACAATGTCACACCCTCCGGGCCCAGTCGACCAACCAAGTCGCATCTGAGCACTCATAATAACGCGGCCGGTAATGAAGAGTTCAGCCCCGGCCCCCGAGAATCAATCTCGATTCTATCACTCCGACTATACACGCCGCGCCTTTCAATCTCACGCCCTTTTTTTCCCTTCCCCTCTTACTTCAGCCAAACCATCGATCCGCACATACCTCACTCCTGCGTGGTTGTTACTTTTTAAACAGTTTCAATTTATATTTCTATTGAATAATATACTTTAAATAAATGAGCATTTTGAATTATTGTACTTAGAATATAAAAATCAAACGAATACAGGCGAGGACGCAGCATTTTTTGAGTGATGAACCGAGAAAAAACGTTTTTTACGGTACCACGCACTTGAGCAGTTTTGGGGCAGTAAAATTTTATTCTACGTAACAAAGGTAAATTGTGATAAATGGCGATTTAAACGATGAGCGCGTTAAAATACGGCTGCAGCAGCCGTTGGAGGTAGGGTCAAATTTATATTGTCAGTAAGCCGTGATTGCAGCTACGAATAAACGAACGAGTGATGTTGGAATGAAAAAAAAAGAGGAAGGGGTGAAGAGCAATACAACATGAATTTGCGGGAAAACCCGCATTACCACGCAGGTCGCGTCCATTATTTACCGCTACATCGGGCGAGAGTAAGTAGCCGTAATAATGCAACGTGACAATAAAGCCAACGTAACCCTCACACTGCACAGTCGGATTCATCGATTTGGGAATACGAGACGGAGGAAGTATATAACCTGTCGTTGGCAGTGAAACGTTAAGTGCAGATCGACCGGAAGAATTCATTTAGTACAACGGATATGGCTCAGCAGTTGTAATCGGCTTCAAACTAGCTTCACGTACCCGGCCTTACGTCAATCCCGTGAGTTAAGGTTATATACACACGAAAATATAACAATAATACACGTCCACCCATTTAAAAAAGTAAGGGTATCGGTTACCGCCGGCTCTACTCCGGGCTGTAGAAACGATCTAGAAAGCAAAAGGTGCGAGATGGGACTGAGGTATCGCGTGAATAGACACTTTTGGGCGCCTAAACTGAGAGAGAAAGAATAAGGAAATATAAAAACAGGCCCGCAGCTGTTGGCCGAAATTACCGGGGTAACGCAATCCTATTGACTGACTCTGCCACTAAAAAAACAACAAGAATATTTTCACTTATTTACATTCTGTGGAGAGAATTCAAACTTAAATAATAGGGAGACTTTTGATTTTTCTTTTTAAAAGCGCACCTATCGCATTTTTGAATTCAAGACTTGTTTAGAAGATTCGACATTATTTGAGTCATAAAAGTTTATGTCTATTGCTACTGTAGCTGCATCATATTTTAGAAGCAAGATATATTTTATGTAGTCGGGGCAAAACAAACACTCGTGATAACTAATTTTTTCGATGTAGATAAAAAGTTCAATCAAACGTAAGAGAAAGAACTCAGGACAGCAGATAAAAAAGAAGATTATGATACCGATACTTGTACCTTTTCATATTTATAAATTTAATAGGTAAAGAAATTGGTTTGGATTGGGGGAGAGGACAGCAGTCAGATGAGTCCGCAAAAGCCGCAGGGCGCGTAAACACGTAGCCACACACTAAAAGCACGTACGAACGCGAGATGAATTTAGGAGATGGCATGGCAGCTGATTACAAGGCATCCGCCTCGGCATCCACAATCCACATGTGTATGACCGGACGGACGGACCGTGGAGGTTGTAAAAAAGTGTGATTAAACTGTCAAAACAAATGACTTATCGAGGCTCTCCACGATTTAACCCATTGTCATCTCTTCGTCTGACTCCTGGACCCAACTTGTCACGCGCGACGCCATGTGAGCCTTTATTTACGAGGATTCGAGCCAATTTTATAATGTTTACACTCTAGTGATACACGACCTCTGGCGGTTCGTTACTCTACCAAATTGGACCATATTACGTTTACCGACTGCAAATATTAACTTTAAATTATTAAATTAAGCTCCATCGCTCAACTGCGCACGCGAGTGCGTTGTTCCAGTTTGTATTCGTTTTTTTTTTTATCCAAATTTTAAGCTTTATCAGCTCGTCGATTTTTTTTTTTTTTTTCATTATATTTGAGCTGATTAAAATCAAAAACAAGGGTTTTCGTAAGCAAAAGTTCATTTTCGCTGATACTTGTATGAAAGGGAATAATATTTTAAGCGAAAAAATAATTTATTTGACAAGTTGAGCCGAAAATGATTGAAATAACTGGAAGAATAAACGACACGAGCATCAGCCTAGATACAGAGAGAGAGAGCAAAGGAAATTATTTTTTAAGTGTAAAAAAAGATGGATAAACCGCGAAGTGCAAGGTAGCGTGTGTTTCACGAAAAGGAAAAAAAAAAAGAGAAATGGAATGCTCTTCCACGGCGAAAAACTCAAATATCGGAATTCTTTCATCTTATTCCAGACCAGGTGACACGCTTGCTAGAAGACAACGTTGGTCCAGGAAGCTCCTCTAACGCAGTACCAACTCAAATTTTCCCTGAAGCGAGTCGTCGAATCGTGTACACGCCAAGTCCATCTCTTTCTCTCTTCTCTCTCGCACCTTTTTGCATTAAGCGGGTAATTGTGCAAGCGTGCCCTCTTTATATCTCTGCCTTGTTTTTCTTTTTTGTTTGTGCGCGCTCATATCCGGGTTTTTTTTTGTTCTTATACTCGGCTCTTGAGCGGTTCTTTTATTCTCTTCGGTTTATCTTTTAGGTTTTTTGCCTTGTTATCGGAGATTCCCTGAACATAATTAGTCTTTACTGCAGTTTATTAAAAAAAAAGGTAAATAAATAAAAACAGAGGAAAGAGAAAAATTCGAGTTGTTATGATCACATCTCTTGTGTATAGTAGAAAAATAGAAAAGAAAGATAGTTTATTATTTTGAAAGCGCAATGATAAAATTATTTTTTTTAAAAGATATGAATTTAAAAAAAAAAATTAAAAAAAATTGAATGAGTTAATGAGTAGAGAAAAGATAAGTATAAGGACTCAATCTTCGAAAGTGATCCAAAGAGCCGAAAAAACAAGCGGATAATTTTGGGGGGTATCGACTTGGAAATCTGTCACAACACAATCGGGTAGTAGGAGCCCGTAAAGGTTTATATAGCTTCGCTTTGAATAGCCCAGCTAGCTACACGTAGATATCCTCTCGGATATCCTTGTTCCTTTCTTCTCGTTCTTCAACGGTAGCGACTGCAAGAAGGTTCGCAGCAGCTCGCCCATATGCATGGCGTGCACGATATTATCGATGCAAGATCTGCTGCTGTTACCTATGCACGCCAGAGAGAGACGATTATATAAAAGAAAGAAAAGTTCCTCCTCCGAGTCGCGCACGTCTTATCTCGGCGATGCGATCTACTCGTGCCTGCGGAGTATTATTATCCTCCCCTCCCCGATTTTTCAGATCAAACGCGCTTCTGCCTCGGGGAGCTTTAATCCACTTACGGGCAACGCGTGTAACCGAGACGCGCTGCAAAGGAGTCGATAGAAGCCCTCCCTAGCACCCTTATCGAATTTATTTGGGGTTCCGTCGTTCTTCTTTTCATTTCGCGTTCTCTCGCTTGCGCTTAATAAATCTACTCGGCATCACAAACTCGCTCGACTGTTAACGCCGCGCCGCGCTGGTCCTGGAATTGAATCTTGTACTCTGCTAATCTTTTTTTACTCAATCTGGGCTGCTTCTCATTTAATCCTTTGATTTTTTTTCCCCGTGTGCATACACAACACGTTTATCGTTTTACCCATTATTCTCACGCATTTATAATTATTTATTCATTATCATTATTATTACACACTATTTTGACTAGATATCTTTGACTCATACATTAAGGGCCTTTGTTTCATTAGAAATTTTTTCACTTTTATAGGCTGTGATAGGACGTCAAAGTTTATTTTATGCCTCGAAACTGTTCGTTAAATTACAAGAGTCTAAAAAGATGAGATTTTTTTCAAGTATTCAATGAATTTCCCAGTTAGTTTCAATAAGAGAGTCAAACTGACTTTTCAATTAACTTAATGAGTAGAACTCGCGCCGTTAAATAAGTAATCAAACCAGGCGGTGAGCTGTAATCTGATCGTCACTGTTTACATGGCGCAGGAATCGTGGCTTCCAAAGATCATTTCCAATGGGGATAAAGAGACGAGTAACTTTAGTCGAAGTCAAAATCAGTTGGTAAACTTGACTCTATTTTCTGTTCTCTCTCTCTCTCTCTCTCTCGCGCCTGACTACTGAGTTTGAATCTTGAATCTACAGTGCTAGCAGAAATTATAGCGGGATAAGGTAAAATAAAAAGCAGTTTTATCCCCGAGTTTATCAAGGGCGTCGAGAGCAAAGGGAAAAATTATCGGTAAAATTCCAACTCCTCTCTCCCTCTCTCGACCAGGGCGCTTGCTTCTTATCCCTCGAGAGTTTGCTAGCAAAAGGGGGAGGGGAGTAGGGGTGGATAAAGCGAAGACGAAGCTTCTCCGCCGAAAGCTTGCGTGCACGAATAAGAAAGGAATGGGGAGGTCGAAAATCGCCCGGGGTGCTTCGCTTCCTCCTCCGCTACAGGAAAGAAAGAGATGGAGAAGAAAACGAATCGAGGAAGAGCTTGCGGGGGTTCGGAAAATTGCTCGAGAGCAGTGACCCTAAAAACTAAACTGTTGCCGTGTGGCTCGTGAAATTATCGTCGAATCGAGAGGGAGAAGAAAAGCAGAGATAAGAAATAAAGAAAGAAGAAAAAAAAAGCACAGCGCTCGTTTTCTTCCTCGGCTGCTTCCCTTCTTCCTTTTTTTTTTTTTTCTTAGGGTGCGAAAG
This sequence comes from Encarsia formosa, assembly GCA_038277355.1. Taxonomy (NCBI): domain Eukaryota; kingdom Metazoa; phylum Arthropoda; class Insecta; order Hymenoptera; family Aphelinidae; genus Encarsia; species Encarsia formosa. Next base: position 77,085,730 of record CM076186.1, read on the forward strand.
CGTCTTGAGATGAAGAGGAGAAGCTCGGATGGGAGCACGGGAGCATGTGCGCATGTGCGTCTGTTTGATATTTGATTAAAGCTGACTCTGCCCTGCGAGAAATTTCTGCCAGAATATTGCCAGACAGTGGGCAGATTTAACGAAATTGGGCAGAAATTTAGTAGGGTTAATCGCCAGATTCTTGACAGAAGGCCAATGCTTTACGCATAGGGATTCTGGCGAGTTGTAACGTAAACCTTTTTATTTTAAATTGTAACATTTATTACTAACAAAAATATGTTCAGTTTCATAACTTGACTCTGAAATTTTTCTTTTTTTTTTCCTTATGTTGAAAATTTTTCTCATCCATTTTGATGTAATTTTAAAATATTATTCACACAATACCAGCCCTGCTGTATAGCCACACGTGTGGCACACGTACAATGGACTTGAACAAATTTTTTTTCTTTTGCTAAATATTTTAACACCTATGGAGTCAGGGCGGAGACCTAGTGCATAGGAAAGCGATTACAACCTGGACATGATTTCCCCAGGAAGTTTTGACTCCGGAGGGGCCAGGGCGGATACCTGGTGCACCTGGTGATACTGACGCCTTGGAGATGATTTCCCCAGGAAGTTTGGACTCCGGAGGGGTCAGGCTGAACACCTGGTGAACCTGGTGATATTTACGCCTTGGAGATGATTTCCTCAGGAAGTTTGGACTCCGGAGGGGCCAGGGTGAATACCTGGTGCACCTGGTTATACTGAGGCCTTGGAGATGATTTCCCCAGGAAGTTTGCACTCCGGAGGGGTCAGGCTGAACACCTGGTGAACCTGGTGATACTTACGCCTTGGAGATGATTTCCTCAGGAAGTTTGGACTCCGGAGGGGTTAGGGCGTACACCCGGTGCACCTGGTATTAATTACGCCTTGGAGATGATTTCCCCAGGAAGTAAGGACTCCGGTGGGGTCAGGGCGGACACCTGGTGCACCTGGTGATACTTACGCCTTGGAGATGATTTTCTCAGAAAGTTTTGATCCCAGTGGGTTCACATCATCAAGTTTACTATTAGGATAGCATCTTCAGAGTGTGGTTATTACCGGGTACACCAAGTATTTTCCCTGGCCCATCCAGGGTCAAAATTTCTTGATAAAATCATCTCCAAGGCGTAAATATCACCAGGGGCACCAGGTGTCCGCTCTGGCCCCTCCGGAGTCCAAACTTCCTGAGGAAATCATCTCCAAGGCGTAAGTATCACCAGGTGCACCAGGTATCCGCCCTGGCTCCTCCGGAGTCCAAACTTCCTGAGGAAATCATCTCCAAGGCCTAAGTATCACCAGGTGCACCAGGTGTTCAGCCTGACCCCTCCGGAGTGCAAACTTCCTGGGGAAATCATCTCCAAGGCCTCAGTATAACAAGGTGCACCAGGTATTCGCCCTGGCCCCTCCGGAGTCCAAACTTCCTGAGGAAATCATCTCCAAGGCCTCAGTATAACCAGGTGCACCAGGTATCCGCCCTGGCCCCTCCGAGGTCCAAACTTCCTGAGGAAATCATCTCCAAGGCGTAAGTATCACCAGGTGCACCAGGTATCCGCCCTGGCCTCTCCGGAGTCAAAACTTCCTGGGGAAATCATCTCCAGGTTGTAATCGCTATCCTATGCGCTAGGTCACTGCCCTGACTCAATAGGTGTTAAAATATTTAGCAAAAGAAAAAAAATTTGTTCAAGTCCATTGTACGTGTGGCTATACAGCAGGGAGAGGTTAGGATTTTCAAACAGCAAGCATAATTCATCGATTAAAATTGTATTTCTATAAAATTATTTGATTATTTTTTATCAATTTTGTAACACCGGAGCTGCATGCTGCTGCTCCGATTTGTAAACTAACCTCTCATCAACGCATCTAGGTACATATACATATATGTATATATATAGACATATACATAAAATAATAAGCTTGACAGAATTTTCTGCCCACTATCTGGCGGGCACCCCAGACGTTCTGTTGAAACTTCTAGCAGGGTGTATCTCGGGCCAACGCTCGGGTCTAACCGTGCGTGAAAGAGCTGTGAAAAATAAAGGTAGCGCGCGGGAAAGGGGAAAAAACGTCGGATTAAGAAACTCTCCTCTTCTTTCTCTTCCTTGAGTACGAAATACCTCCTCGGTTTGTTTTTACGAGGGGTGCACCGGGAAGGAAGAAAAAAAAAATTGTTATCTTTCGAGAGCTAGCCTCCAATGATAACTCTCCCCTACTCCTGCTCGAAGCTCGGCTCGAAGCCGAGTTTCTGGAGCCAAGAAAGTTATATCGGAAATTAATTTTACGAGATTTTCGCCAACCGACTTAGTGGTGTGCTCCAGCAGCTCTCTTTCGTACCTTTTTTACGCTTCGTTAATTAATTACATTGAGCGGAAACTCATGGCTGCCAATTTAGCTTATCAGCACCAAGATAATGAGATTAGCCGTTTTTTGGCTGTAACCGAGATAATTATTACATTAATCAAATTATTGAAGCGCGCTATAGGGATGAAAGAAGATAAAAGATTGAGCTCAATAATTAAGTAACACTTTGCGGATTGAATTGTCTTTTGAACTTGGATGGTTTCAGGTAAAAACGAGTCTGCGAGCTCTTGAGGGGTAGCATTCCAGGATAGCATGAAGCATCAGTAATGCGAAACGCGCGTGACGTTTGAGTGAATTTGTCCCCGGCAAAGCAGCCTATTCGCCTCTAGATCAAGTTCAAGGTAAGAGACGTCATCGTCATAAGTAACACTATCGTCGTGCAAGTGGCGCGAGAGGGTGCTGTCGTTCAAAAACGAGAGATCAAATTATTCGATCTGCACACCCTCCATTTGGCCAAAACACGGAAGTAACTTTAATTCAAGGAAAAAAAGAATGTTTACAAGCTGGCAATTGTAGGTGGTGTAAGCGGGCTTTTTTTCTTCGCGCTCCCGGCAACCGATTGAAAATTACAGCGCGACATTATTTCTGGTAAAAGCTTTTAAGGGAGAGGGAGAGGAGTAACAGCGGCAACACAAGCCGAGCGCACGTGCGCCCGCACCCATGAGAGAAGCGGTAGGTTTGCGCTCGTGGAGCCATTACTGCCGTGAATCGGGCCATTACTTACAAATAGAAGCCGAGAGGGAGGGGGAGGAGGGGGAGGATCGCAGCAGCAGGCGCTGGAGCCCGAAACTTTACTGATTACCTAACTTTTTCCGATCCGAGGAATGACCGTCAATTTGATCTCCTCCCCCAACTTTATACCCTCGCGTGTATGCTACGAATCCAAAGCTTTCCCCTAACTTTGGGAGCCTCTGCCGACTTTTATTTTACAACCGAGCATGCGTGTGAAAAACAATCCAACCCCGAACGGTTTTTATAATTTTCATATTCCCGAAATTATCAGATCAATTGAAAAATCTAGTTGGCTGTTCTCGTGTGAGCCAAAGAGCTTTAATTTACCGAGAATAAACTTTTTATCAATGTCAGTGTCGAGAGTTTAACGTACTTTGAGCGGACTCGGGAAGTTTTGGGAAGCACCGCCCTGCATCGAGTTTTTATTTTCCGCTCTTTGAGTCGAGAGTTTCATTTTGGTCGCATACCACACAGGCCAGGGGACGCTCGCTTGCAAGTTTTTTTTTCATAAAAACAAAGACCAAAGAGCTTTTAATTTTCAAACCTGTAATGAAGTCCGCTTTGCATGGGGGCTACGCGACAACGCCCAGCAAAAAATAGGGAGTAGTTTTTTTAACGTTCGAGTTTCAGAGTTTCGTCTTGCGAAACAGGCGTCAGCAGTTGAGAAGATGGATGTACGGAGCAAGAATGAGGGGAAATTAATGCGACTAAAGAACTCCTGTGAGGAATGTAACAAGAGGCGCACACATGGACACCAGAAGATGATAAATTCCAGTCACCCTCAATAACAATAGTGGAAGAGCTTTATTGGTTTTTTGTGCTATGGTTACAGCTTTTTTACAAGCAACAAGAAGCGCTTTATTTAAAATTCGTCGAGGTAAGATCTAAATATTAATTTCAAAATATGCAAAAAAGTGTAAAGCACCGGATGAATTTCAAAGATAAATCATTCCTTTCATGTACTGATCGGTTTGATTTATATTATTTTTCTCCTTTAACTTAAAGTATTTAGTTATTTCCATTGGAATGAAAAAAAAAAGGTGAGGGGGAGGGAAATAGGAGAGTTTTCACATAACTCAGCATTGCTGAAAGCGTGAATTTCGGGTAGCGATTTAAAAGGAGCCCTGCACCGGCCTCGGAAAGAATGTTATATATCACCCAGTATATCGTCGATGTATATAAAAGCTCGGGTCTTTCCAGCTTCTGGAAAAGCGATGGAGAAATGTTACGGAATAGAGAAAGGAGGAAAAAAAAAAGAAGAAGGAAGGTAGTAAGTACTCGTGCTAGGGCCACGAAGCCGTGGCACGAAGAGAGTTTCGAGCGTAATCGCGATCGCAGATGGCACACGCGAGATTTACGCCGTTCTAAAAGCCAATTGTAGGAAAATCCTGGCAAAATTTACGGCAGCCGCTACGTGAGCTTTTCAAAGCTCGCTCCGTTTAAATAAGCCCGGAGAAATTAGCGAGTACGTGTTATAGTTTAAGAGTGTAAAAAAAAGTCCCGCCGATGAATCATAGAACCGGGACGAGGCATAAGTAAGGACATAATTAATTAGCTTGGGACACGCAAGACTCTCCGCGGCCTCGTAAAAACGTCACGTTTATTCAAGCCGCGACGCCCGCGCCCGGCGTATACGAGTAATATGTATAATTATGTACGCAGCCGGACATGCTTCCTTCCTAGTTCTCTTCTTTGTCAGCCTTATAATAATACCTATGTGCTCGAGCTTGCAAGTTTTGCAAGCTTTGCAAGCTCAAGCCCCCCTCTCCCGCTGGCAACTGAAACTATTTACCAGCTACCCTGCATGCGCCGGGCGAGGCTGCTGCTCCCTCGACAAACTGTCCTAAGTACATTAATTTGCATAATCAGTTAATCATTTTACCCTTTGAAGACCACTCCAAGCAAAACAAATAATAATAATAATAATAATAATAATAATAATAATAATAATAATATTAAAATCAAATACGTTCTCAATATTATCTACATTATTATCGTACCCTGGCAGATTCGAGGACAGATTTGGTCATTTTGGCCAGAAACTTTGCGGAATTTCTTGCCAAAATGACGCAAGGCAGCTCATACCGAGCAAACCAGTAGATTTCTCAAAACTTTCAGCAGGGTTAGTGAACTCTCAGTTACGCCTACAGAATCAAATTCTGTAATTCTAAAATGATACTTAGTTTTTTTTTTCATCAGTTAAATTCATAAAGAAATGCAGCAACCAGCTTTTGCATAAGAATAAAAACTCACTCTGAACCATGCACCTACATCGAAACGAGTGAAAAATTTAATTGTCAAAAATTAAATAGTTTATATAAAGTTCGTCCACGTCGGTCAGACAAAATCTTTCACTTTATTTAATTAACTTTCATATGACTTAAGTCAATTTTTTATTTTCAAATGAAATAAACGTTGGCTTCATTAGAAAAATAATGATCACAGTAACATACAGAAAAACGAATCATGTAAATAATAAAATATAAATGTGTTATCAAAAATTCGAGCAAAAACAAGCACTCTGACTATGAATGCTGATGTTTAATAATTTAATGAAAAGATAAGAAAAAATTTTAAATAGTAACAAATGAATAAGTTTGTATAAAAAGTGTGTTGGTTTATCACATTTATACTTTTAAACTTGATAGGCTGATTTTCGTAGCAAGCAACGATGAAGGAGTAAAAATTTGTCGAAAAATAGTGTTAACATCGTGCCACTGCTCAAGTACAATAACCAAAGATCCCGTGCATCGCGGCATGTCTGTACGGGAAGTAAATATAACCGTTTTGTAGCGAAGCATGCACCCTTTTATTGTCCCTGAGAAGCATGAGCCGCTCGTAAAACGGTCCTGCAGCATAGCCGAGCGGGCCACACGCGCGCCGCGGACCTCTCGTCTTCTTCTTCTTCTTCTTATTCATCCTCCCCCGGCTCATACTTTGTCCGCGATTTTCACGCCGATCACGATCTTCATGGCGGCCGGTGTGTACTTATCCGCTGTATTTGCGCTCTCGCGCTTCACGGATACGCCGCGGAAATCGTAACGAGACAGGCTCTGCCTCTTTTCTTTCGCGTGCTAACGTCTGGAGATTTACAAAATTTTTTTTCAATAGGAGCATGTATTAGGGTACTTTTCGATTGAGAAAACGATGGGACAAGTTGTACAATGCCGTTGAGTTTTTCAGCTCGACGGCCTTGTATATTTTTCTCCACGCAAGATGGGAAAGTAAAAAAGGCCGTCGAGTAATTTGGGTGCGATAGTGTCAAGTGCGAGTCGTTAAAAAAACCCATATATTGAAAAAAGTATGGTACCTAACGTGAGTCAGAAGTTCTACTGGCCATGTAGAACTTCTCACTCATGTTGGGTAATATACCATTTCAAGGATATGCCATTCATTTGAGATCGTTAATAATAATCCAGAGCACCAAAGAACCATGATGCTACCTTATACTTTATAGATTCAACTGATTAGTTAAATTTTTTACCAATTCAAGGAGTAAGCTCGAGTTTAGATTTAACGTCTCAAGAGTTGATTGTACCTCCAGACTTCTCCTTTTTCAGACTCCTGCACGTATACCTCCGAGGATCTTTAAATTCAACTCTGCCGCGCGATATGTTTGCTCGGCCTTTTAGCTTCTCGCGCCAGGCTCTTTCACTGCAGGAATTTATGTGTTTTCGTCGTACTCGACACGAATTTGAATCTTTATTGGATTTTTCATTGCTAAATATTCTTGTTTTTATACATCCTACTTCGAATAAGATGAATAATTTTACCAATTTTAAAAATCCGCTACCATATAGAAGAAAATGCGAAAAAAAGAACAAAGACTGAATGAAAAAAAAAGCAGAGTCAAGTTTTAAAATTGGTTAAACCAGTGTGCTTCCGACGCGACGCGCGTGTTTTCATGTCGGATGAAGATACGCTGGCGATGGTTAGTTTAAAAGACAAATCAAATTCACAATGGGTGAGCAAACACGGAGCGAGAATAAGCAAAGTTAAGTAAACCGAGCGAGTGCGCGAGTGGCATGGAGAGTCGTTGAGTTTGGGATTCATCTAGGGTGTGCGGGTTATAATGCACTCGTACGTTATCCACGATTTTTGCCCAAAGTGTTTTCGCGGTTTAACGGCCAGTCATCCGAAGCCCTCGGCATCGTAAATACGTTTATTAGCCAAATGTACGCTCCCTATTCTCTCACCAACTCTTAATCTCCGAGCTTGCGAGAATCGCGCATTAATTCTGGTATGTCCATGTTCGCGCAGTCTCCAAATTTATGTGTCACTCTACGCGAGACAGAAAGGCATTTGGCACACGTTCTTCCACTCTCTGTTAGCTGCGCAGCTATGACTAACGCCGCTTTTCTCTCCGCCGTCAGCCGTGTAGTACGTGCAGCTTTCGCACTTTATCACCGCCTCTTTTTTTTTCCTTCTTCCTATTCATTCTTCTCTTTTTCTTACCTTAAGCCTATGTAACTGCTTCTACAAACAAGTGCTTTGGAAGCTAAACGATAGTTTTTCAGGAATTAAATTGTGGGAGCTTAGCTTGACTTTTGACGAAAGCTCGTTTTCAGAACCGCGCTCGTTAATCTTTTCAAGCTTTACTTTTTGAATCTTCTTGCAGACGTATAATTTAATCCTCTTCTAATTTTTTGTGGATCTATATATAACAGCTACTCATTAATATGTGCATTGTGATCATAATTAATCAAGCGTTAACTTTTTGCCCCAGGCCTTGTTAGACAAACTACGCCGCGAGGAGAAAGAGAGAGTGGGAGAGAAGCGAAAAGCTCTACTAGCAAAGCTAGCGCAGACTGCGCGGTACAAAAAACAATTAGGATGGAACCGTAACCACAGACGAAGCTGTGTGAGATACGTCTCATACAACCTTGCTTAGGTACCGAACAAGTGGTACTGCAGGGCCCTAGTTGCACCACGCGAGAAATTATTGGCCTATAAAAATAAACGACGAGCTACTGCTACGATCATATATCTCCGCGAACGATCGAAATTAGAGACATTTACAACCTACAAAGGCCATTGCTATGAAACCGAGAGAGTACGTTACTCGATTTCAGTTTTCGCTCCCTCCACTTAATTGGTGTTGTTTTCGCACCTATACAACTTCTACGATCCGATAATTACATCATTTTGCGAGCTTGTAATGTACAGTTTTCCCATTATTATTTCTTGCCTTTTTTTTACCACACTAAACGTTTTATATTTTTCAGATTTTATATAATAAATGTAAATAATAAATACCAAAAATACTCATCCTTTTAAAAATATTTGAAGCTTGTAATGTCTGCACTTTTTAAAAGTATTTTTAAAACTCAAGAGACAACAATCAAAATATTATAGTCAAAACTCGTGACCTGTTAATGGCACGTAGATTTTACAGCAAAAAAATTTCTTCCAACTTTCATGAAAACAGGGTGCTTACCTGCAACAAAAAGATAAATATTTATGACAACACAATTTTACTTTTTTGTTAGAGTGTTAAAATATATATAAAAAAAAAATGTCATCATTCATTCTGCAAGCATGCACTTTGGGTTGACAAGCACAGCAATTGAGTGAACATCAAATATCACATTAATTTTTTCCTCTCTCTTTTACGCCCACCCTTAGTTTGCCTGCTAAGTATCAGATTGAATTAAAATTCTCATTTGGTCACGGGACAAAGCTGAGGGAATTATGCGGCGATGGAGCTTTTTCAAGCAATATTCAATCAATATTCAATAAACTTTTCATACACATTTTTTTTTTTTTTTCCTTTATTCAATTGATTTTAAATTCACATCGAAATTTTAGACAAAAATTAACAAAAACTCGTATGGTACAAAAGTATGAAACTTTTGAAAAAAAATTGCTTTTTTTAAATTAAATTTTTTTTTTATTTTACTATTATTTCATACTTTTAGTTCTCAATTAAATACTTGAAAATCCTATGTCACTCAAATTGATGTTGCATGAGTATCCATTACATGCGTATCAAGTTTATTTTAGCTTTCGCTAAGGGCTTGAGTATTAAGTGACACAGATGATTGGTCTCGATAAGTTTGTATTATCTCTAGGATCAACGACCACCAGCGAGGATAATTTTAATGGAAACGAAAAAGGCTAGTTGAACGTTTTTTTCTCTCATAACACAAAGAGTGCTACTACGAAAAAAAATAAGGATCAGCATGAAAAGCACCCACTGGTATTTTAAGAGAAAAAAATGTTATTTTTAAGGTTTGATGAATAAAAATTAAGCACAACGTGTGCGTCGTTGGAGTCTCGTGTGCAGGAGAATAGAAATTTACAGGAATAGGGAACGAGCCAAGTGAAATTTTATTCCTTTTTTTTTCGCTTTTCGATGAAAGAACAGAGAGCTTTAGCCAAAAGCCGTAGTTCGGGCGGGTAATCTCTGTCTCTTAGTTTTCGGGATCGTTATACATATACATTCGACGCCGTCGTCGTGGTCGTCGTCGTCGTATCCATAATCGAGTGGGCTGCTTTGAGCCATCGTTTTCATCCTCCTACTTTTTTTGTCTCTCCCACGCCCGTCCTGGCACAATCTCGCGCAATATTGGCGACGGGAGAGACGCGCACCGATTGGATTTAACCTCACCACGGTTCGCTAGCGCTATTCCACTCACCTTTTTTTTATTTTATTTCAAACAACATACGTAGTTGGAGGGTTGGCTGGCATCAGGTATATGAAAAGGAAGAAGAAGAAGTGGAAGGAGACTAAACCGCACATGGAAAAGCTTTTTTCCAAGACCGAGTCCACTAAAAGAGTGGGTATAGCTTTTTCCTCTTGCTTTTTCATTCGGCTCTCCATGCACCAGCGCTCTCCCTCTGTCTCTAGCTTTTTATCAATGTATTACGGCATTTGTCTGGCCTTTTTTCAACTGTGTAGGTGTTGGAGTCCTGTGCCCATCGCCTCTCAAAGCCGATTTAGCCTTTCGCAGCTTTTATGTGATCCTCTGTTTTGTAGACAACCCCTACTGGTTTATCTACATTTACTTTGTCATCGATAAATTCATTTTCCTCGGCTTTTTCTGCAACTCGGTAGAGAACTGTATTAATAATTACACGTGTTGTACGTAGTCTTGATGTAAACACCATCTATTCATAAGTTCTGTTATATACAGCATACAAGCCAATAATAGTCCATTACGATCATGCGAAGCACTAAAAACTCGAATTCACGACCTACTCAAATTATGGAGTATAATTGTTTTACGGTGAATAGGTAAAGCCAACCAGTGAAACAATGCTAGTTGCGTGAGCGCTATACGCGTCGTTAATGTATTTAGAGCCTGCTAAAACGGTGAAGCTCCGAGAAAAGTTAATGCGCATGTGAACATAAAACATGCATTCCAAACAAAATAGACAGTAGTACATCCCTCTTTAAAGTATTACAGAAAGGGTGCACGTGTGCTGTACATATTTACAAGGTTGGTTCGACGCGTGGGCGTGTTGTGCCAAACACATGGGCCGCAGATAAAATGAGATGAAAAGAGATTGCAAAGCTGCACGTGGATATACTTGATCTGCCGGTGCACGCCCGAGAGCTTTACTTTGATCTTGGATCGGGAAAAGAATAGTTTCGGTGCCGTTGGAGGCTAATGCTCCCCCATCCGCTATATGGACATGTAGTACAAATCTATTTCCCGGCAAGGTCGAGGTTCGCGCTTACATTTGCATCATGCAGCAGCTGCAGCGGCAGCTCACACAAATGCTGTTGGTACCTTACGGTGGTGCCGTCCTAGTACTCTCGACGGCCGGAGGAGATTGACGACAAGGGCCGACCCCCGTGTACCGCTCCAATTAAAGATGAACGCTAATTAAATTAGTATGGGCTGAGATACTTCAGGCTCCCTTGCAGAGAACGCGCTACTGGGACGCAGCATAATCCTGCGGGGAATCAGCTTTAATCAGGATTACGCTCGCCCCCTCCCAACCTCCCCTCTATGTGTCTGGAATATGATGAACACGTGAATGTTTTTTCAAATTTTTCTCGTTATTGAACACAGCAATTAGAGCTGCGGCCGATAAAATACCCTGCGTGCGTATACGTTCGTGCGCGTCGCACTGGCGTGGGTGAGGATGATGGATGTCCCTATGCGTAAAAAGAGATAGAGGATTTTTACATCTCTCTTACAAATCTGATCATCATCATCATCGTCGTCATCGTTATCGTTACACTGTTGAGCTCCTATAACGAACTTATTGTATCCTGATTTCTCAAGGGCTTTTTGTCCAAAAACTGTGGAATTTATATTAAAAGTGGAAGGTTTTGTGTGATCAAACGGTACGGACTTCTCTTTTGGTTACGTTTTTACTATTCAAAATATTTCGTATGAAAAAAGTCTTTGAAACGAATGTTTTTACTTTTCATTAGCGAGAGAAAAGTTTGCCCTAACATAATCAAGCAGCCTGAAACTGTTTTGATAAACGATTTAAAAAAGATCTTAATCAGAGTTCCTCCGAACGAGCTCGAGCGAGAAACAAAAGCTGTTGCAACGAGTAAAGAACCAATAACGCTAAGCAGCCAGGAGAATTGGCGATTTGGTGGAGCATTTAAAATTAAGCATGTAAAAGAGAAAGAGTGAGAGAGAGAGTACACAGAAGTTCGCAGTCTATCGGTCTTGTATCGCTGCAATTACGCACATCTGCGACCAAAAACACTTTGGTTTCCCCTCACTGGTGCCGCTCGTGGGAGAGAAAGAGAAAGAGAAAGAGAGAGAGAGAGAGAGAAAGGAAGAAAAAAGTGTGTGCGCACTGGGGGTCGGGTCATTTAAGTTGTCGGGGTATTATACTGCAAAGTCTCTTGTATGCGTTCTTGATTGAATACGCCAGAGCACCCCTTTACTATGAGCGGGGCGCTACTTCCTAGAGGCCTACTGCACGAGGAACAAGCTGCACCCTCTTGACGCTTAAATTCTTTGAGGATTAAAGATTTCCGGGAGGAGGGTATTATATTATGCATGATCAATAATTCATTCTGGTTATACGCTCGACTCAATGTGTTGTTTCTGGAGAAGTGTTTCATTTCAATTCAACATAATCGTGGTCGCCGTCATCAGCAATCTCTCTTCCTCTCTTTTATTTTTAAACGCTTGTTATTCCAGTAGCAGGCTCCTCTACAAGCTCCCTTTCATTGAGCCAATGAGCTCGATTATTTTAATTGACGCTACTCAACGACGCTAAGTCCCGGAGGGGTCCAAGAAACAACAATGATAGCTCTCAATTTCAGTTCATAAGTATGCGCATATTTAATTTGGCTCTTTTAAATTTTTCTCTAATTCACGCCCCGCAGGTTTCATAGTATCGGAAGTTGTTCTATGATTTGAGCATTTTTTTTTTTTTTTTTTTTGTATTTTATTGGCTGGTTCGAATAACGAAGTAATTGATGGTATCTCGGTCGCGGTAACGCGCGCGCGTTTAAGTTCATTAAATACGCTGACCGCGCGTCGAATTAATTGAGTTATTAAATTGTTTCAAGAAAGCCGCTCGCTGACTGCAAAGTGAGACCCGTATGGTATAATAATTGCTCGGCACGGCCGCGGCAGTGAAAAAAAAGTCGCGGAACTCGTTTAAAAGAAGAAGGCCCATACATCACTCTATCGACGTGGCACTTTTGCACCTAACAGAAAAGAAATGCCTTTCCGGATTCCATTAACGCCATACTCCTCCTACTCCTGCTCTAGCTTGGCTTTCCGTATGTTTCAGCGGCGCAGGAGGCGAGACGCGCGGTGAGTTTTAAAGTGCGAAAGCCACAGGCACGCGCCCTGCACAGTTAAGAAGACGAGCTCGCTCTAGCTGCCTGCCTGGAATCTCTCGCTGTCAGCTGACCGGATAAGTTTTTGCAGCTAAATACTGTGCCAGGGGAGCTTTAAACGTATAGCTATAGAACCGCACGCTCAGAGAAAGGTTTGATTGGGTCAACAATATATTGTAACATCTAAGATGCCATAGTTGATATAGAGACAATGATGCACATTGTAGCAGTAACAATATCATGGCAGCGCTGACTAAATGCGTATTAAGGGTTAACATGTTTCTAGTAACACTGGTATAGCACAACTTAATTTTAAAAAATTTCTTTTTTGTGATTTTGGTATAATTAATGTATTTAATGAATAGTTTTAATCTTAAAAAATATACAAATGATTATAAAAATCACAATATTTAAGAAATAATGACTTCAATTGAGATTTTTTAAAATAGCTAGGTTAGGTTAGATTTTTGAATATTTGCTTTGCTAGTCGCAACGATATGTATTATTATCCTTACCATACGTATTGTAACTGCTACAATATTTAGACTATTGAGGGAACAAAGAATATTTAATTGGTCCAATCAAATCTTTCTCTGAGTGCAAGCTAACTTATTTTACGGTGAATTCAAGCTGATCTCACTGTTACGATGAGAATGAAAAACTCCAAAAAGGCAGCTCTGGAGTAGACCTACCTTAGCCTGGACTATTTAATCCGTACAGCTCCAATGTATATACGTGCGTGCGAAATCATGCCAAAGTTGAATCCCAGCGGTGGCAGCGGCAACTCGTAACTTCGTTTCGTTTGCGCCGAGTTGCTGACTTCAGCCTTACAGTTTGTATCCGCAGCAAAGCCTACTTTTGTTGAGCTTTCTAATGCCAATGGCTACTGCAGCTAGCTACGGGAATACCATCGGGCGCAACACACATGCACGGCTGAGATGAAAAGAAAATCATGACTTGCGTCCAACCATTGTTGATGTTCCCGTAAGCAGAACGAGCGAACCCGTGCCAAATGCTACTTTACGTTTCGCTACGCATTTTCATTATTCTCTTCCCACACAGCCTCCCGAACTGGCATAATTGTTATTTTGGAGTCGGCTAGTGAGATTTTGAAAAAACGAGAAGACGTCAAATGTAATTGAAGGCACGGCGCATAATGCAGACAGCGCAAGTTTAACGGAGATAACCGAGAGGAGAAAGAGGGAGCGGAGATAGCCTCGAAGTACCGCGGCGCGGCGGCCCGGCGGCCCGGGATTTCTCGCGAGATATGAAGGAGCTAAAACTGAAAGTTCCTCACTCGGGGGCTCGATTACGGCCGCTGGGAGGGCCGTAAATCATTCCAGTCCCCAAGAGAACCGCCGCGCCGCGCCGCCGCTGCCACCAGGGCCCCTGGCTGGAGGAAATTCCAAGATCGCAGATCAAAATGCGAGAGCGACGCCCGGGCGTGGTGTCGTAAGCCGTTTGCCTGGGCAAAGAGAGCCCGCACGCGTCGATACCATCTTCCCGAAGCGCAGGCTATATACTGTTTTGATTTTTCAATCAAAAATAATAAAAAATGTTATTTAATGTTATGCAAACGGTGATTTTCGTTCAAATAGTTACGGTATTAAGTGAAAATGGGAAAATTAGCTCTATAACAGCCTTAATTCACCGGCACCCCTTACAGTGCTCGAGCCTGCAGTCATTGATTCCGAGTCGTTGGCTTGCTTTTATTTTACGGATTATCGCGCACTTGCACCAGTGAGGTTCAAATGTTGAACCGGCCGTTTCTTTGACAAGTGTCCGCATGCTTGTTTTTCTTTTGTCGCTCCAACTATCAACGCTGTAATTTACGTATCTACTTTGTTGGATTATCTCAATCAACTTTACGATTTAATCGGCTTGCTGCTACGACGTAATTAACATCTCAAGCTTAGCACCTTGCGGACAGACGATTCGTAATCGCGCATGATTAAATTTTTTATTATTTTTTTTTACATGTACTTTCATTGTGTGTATTTATTAGATTTATTACGATATAACTTAAATATGCTTTAGACATTATATTTCACATAGCAGTGTTAACCCTCGCTCATCAATGTTGAATTCTTTGTAATTAATTTAAGTTAAAGTTTTTTCGAAATTTATACATACTTGAAATGGAGAGCTTCAAGTTATTATCGAAGACCTGGTGGGCAACATCGAATCAAAATCGTCCGTCGATTGTTGTTATAGAATCCAATAAATGTTTGAAAACAATAAAGAGAGTATATTAAAGATATTCATAACATAGGAAGCGGAAAAAAAAGGCATGAATCGAATGTGTGTATAAATTGAAAACTAAATCGATAGCTTGGCGAAAGCCAAATCCAACTTTCCGTAGAATTGAAATAATTTCGGGCATACGAACGAGGATTTTTCATCCAGCCTACAGAGGATAAAAGGGAGAGATGAAAAAAAAGCAAACATTTCGGGGCTTTTTCTATCACACGTTGGCGCGACGACGCGACGACTCCATCCCCCTGCGGAGTCAAATATAGAACCGCTGTTAAAATCGACGATCGAAAGAGATTTCGGATAAAAAAATAGGTGGTGTAGTGTAGGGGCTTTGGGCAGAAAAATGGCAAACTCTAATCGGAGACCCGTGTGAAAGTCAATGCGCGCGCGCCCGCGGAGAGCAACACGTTTTTTCCATCTATTTGGCTGCAGAAGCCGAATCGGCAAACACCGGCCTATAATCGCTTTAGTTCCGCGTGCATTAAATTTATCTTTGTCTCGTACAATGGCATTGTATCGTCAACATCTATCTCCAGCGATACCCGTGCCTGCGTACGGGAGCAAATAAATCATAAACGAGGTAAAGAATCGACAAACCGTGAGAATCTTAATCGCTTTCGGCACGGAGATTAATCTCGCGCGATTTTCAGCTCCGGCTGGCTGCACCCACACCGTCCGCGTGCAGCACGCGCCGTAGCCACAATCCCCTCCCCCCCCATAAAAGCTCTATAAATGTACACACGAGCCGAGATAAGTGGCGGCGGGGCGCAGATAGTGCAAAATAACTCTCGGGGACAAATGGCTCTGGAAGAAGGAGCCCGGACGAGGGACTGCTTGACTGACTTTTCGGGGAGCTAAATCCTCGGCGCCAACAACGCATTGGATCATTAGCATTCGTATCTCCACGGGGGCTATCGGAAAACCAAAATTCCCCACTCCTCTCCCCAACTAGGTTTAAAGAGATTCCCCAAGGATACGTGAGGATACAGGTTTTTTAGATCGTTTTTTAGCGAGGGCGGGCTTCCACCGAAGCTCTACATCAATGGCATACCACAGGAGCGACGGTCCCCCTAAAAGCCTTTCGGCGTTGCGGTTTACACGAGATAAAAGAACACTACAGCCAAAGTATCGGGAGTTCTGTACCTTCTGGGACTTACGCGCAGCGTAAATATTTTCTTCTCCCCCGCAGCCATTTAAACTTCTCCGCTCTTGATCCCCGCGCACTACCTTTTTCACAAAAGGATCTCTGCTCTAATACACGTCGGCGTCGCGTCACGACCATTTCGTTTTTTTTCACTCGTGCGCCCCACCAACTTTCGAGAAGTTTTGATTAAAGCACTTCACCGACACTTGGAAAATCTCGCCTTTCCCTCCGCGCACCACACACGCCGACGAATGTAATTTAACTTGGCTCACGACACATGCCCTTGTTCGCGAGATAAAGAAAAAGCAATCTTAGTAGACAAGACTCGCTTTATTTTTCCCAGCTTCGGCTTGTCCGCTCAAAATATGGATTGAAAATATAAAAAAAGCATTACGAAGTGGCTCCATTACGAAATCGGTGCGCCCGCATCTTTGGAGAGTGCGGGAGTCTCTCACCCTTTCTTTCTCATTTACCTAATAGATCAACGGAGGGAGAGGGGCCGGCCATTTCTCAAATCTCTCCCTCCAGCGCTCCGAGAGGAGCAAATCGAAAAAAAGGGCCGCTGCTCGATTCCCTCCGGGGGCCGGTCGTGCCAGACGGCTTTCCACCGCCTCTAACGCTTCTTGCTCGGAAAAGTTATTATGCGCCCCGGACTTGCTCGCGGGCTCCCGTAGCAGTCGCTAAATTAAAAATTATTCATCATAAATAACGGAGCTTGGGCTTTTTTCATAGCTTTGGGGCCTCTTATTTATTCCTTTTGTGCAGCGCTTCGGATGCAAACTGCAAATGAAGATAGCCGCTTCGGTATAAGAAAAACAACGACTGCAGCGCGGGGAGTAGGAAGTTGTTGCTCATTGCCCGGGGGCCGCGGTCTATACGTAACCATAACAAAGACCCGCAGGATTCGAGACAAAGATACATGGACTGCTTCCCCGCGTTTGTACTGCAGCTCGCTTTATTTCCTTTAGCCTCCCCCCGGCTCGCTGCAGCCGGAACGAATCAGCGTGAGTTAACGATCCCATCGGGAAACGTTTGCGTGTATAGCGGCTACAATATGGAGCTCGCGATGTTATGTCTCTTCGCCGAGATCACCTGCTCCTCGGGGGTTCAAGTTCGCGAGTTTAAATTTTCCTGCTCGCTCCTCTCCGGCCGCCCGACGCCGCTACTGCCGTCAACTTTTAAAGCTTTTTGAATTTTTCCTTTTTTTTTTTACTTCTCTCGCCTTTTTCCGGCCCTGCGTAACTACTACTGCGAGCTCTTCCACTATAAAGCCTGCATAATCCATCACGTCGATTCATCATTCTGTCTTTCTCTTTAAAAGCTTCCCCTTTTACACCTTTGTGCGCTGTTCTGCGGGAAATATCGATTTGCCTTTTTCCTTTTTTTTTTTTTCCTGTAAGCGAAACTTTTTTTTCCTTCTTTCTTTATTGACTATGTAAAATTCGTCTGAAAGTTTTACAATGCAATATTCAGAAGCACGTGTACGAACACAAACCAGGGTTCCGGCAGCTCGCGACCCCGAGCGTACACAATTGATACGTTACTCGTGCAAGACATAAGATAATCGATGATTGAACATTAAGATTACATATTTACACAAAGTATGTTTTACTTTTGGCGTGCGGCAATAAGTTTGTACCAAACAGACCGGGTGTACTTATCTATGCAAATAAATCATAATAAATCACTCGAAAAGTTTTGCGCTAGCGCTTTTGTTATTGTTGTTGCAGCGCGGGAGAGTGATAGTACGAATTCGAACGGCAAAGCCACAACCGCAACTACTAGCAGCGGCAGCAAAGAGGAGAAATTCGATACGGATAACTGATTCAGTATTCGGTCTGTATGCAGAAGCGTGCCAATATTGTCGGGTGGCTGGCTGCAGCTTGCACGTAATTATTCGCATGATTTCGATAATTAATCGCGGCAAGTAATTTCGTGGCTAACGAAAGCCCGCCAGTCAGCCGAGCGAGTAATCATCGCTCGCGAGAGAGGGAGGCCAAATGCGTCGTTGCTCCTCTTCCGCGCCGGGAGATGCTAAATTCAATCAACCTCGTAGCAGCCGGAGTCGACGAGGCAGAAGACGTCGCTCGCTCGTTGTGCCTCGTTCGGGCATTGCTTACCCTGATTCGTCGTGTTTGTTCTTCGACTGGCCTCCCTCGGTCGGGGAGGCGATGTTCGAAGCTTGAGTATTTAATCAAGCCCTGATAAATCACCGGCGCTTTTTGCGCTTTTTTAATTTTCCAACTTCAGCAGCTATCTCCACCTGAAGTATACTTGGTATTTCAGGAGCGCCCACGCGTTCCACCGGCCAGGCTGGCTGTAGATTATACGGAAGCTCGAATATTTGGAGCGAGCGTTGCGAGGGAGAAACCCTCTGCATAGTCATTCGAAGCCGAACTTCCTGAACTGCCCCTTTTCGATCTGCTGGCTGCACGGCGCGCGGTAGCTTCCCTCCCTCTCGACGCTCCCTTCGTTCGCTCAATTTATCGGTTTGTCGAGTTTCCGACGAAAAACCGCTGATTAGGGCGAATATTGGGGATTCACCGGAGCTCTGTATACGGCTTTACCGTATACCGAACAGAAGGGCTGCACGGCGAATCCAAAGTCCCTGTGACCGTGGCCTTTAACCACATAATCGAGTCGCATGATTTATCGATCAGTTTCCTCAATTTCGGACATCAAAAGTTTTACGAAAAATCTAAAACGACTATCCAACTATATGTTTGTAAGAGAGTTGATTGAGCGACCAAATGAAACGTCAATCTAATACGTAGTGAAAGAGAAGGAGATAAATAAAATTGGCTAACGATCCGTGGACAGCGGGCTCAGCGAGGCGTTGTGTATACGAGTATCGACTTGACTTTGAAGAAAATTCATCGACGCCGTGGTTTATTCTTTGGTTATGGCGCTATCAGCTCCCCGAAGAGAAAATCTCGCGGCAGCGACGCTGATTAATTGCGCGAAACGCGACTCTTGGCTAATTGGATTGAAACTACGCAGCAGCAGTGCACCTATGGTAATTCTGTAAATTATGCGCAATATACATCATTGCCGGCTGCACTCGCGCGAGATCCCGTTAAAGTTTATTCAGTTATGATTAACGAAACTACGGAGTGACAGCTCTCTCCTTTCTCTCCTCTCTCCTCTCGCTGCAACACCGCACTTATTATAGGTGAGTTCACCTCTTCACAATTTTTACCTTTTTTTTTCCTTTGCAATTGCATTTTTCCATTAATCAAGACAAAAAAAAAAATATTTTTTTTACATTTTATTTTGCATGACCAGTCCCAAACGGATAAAATTCAGCGGTAGCTGGCTTGGGAGAGTTTTCCCACAAAAAATAGTAGCCAGTACTACCGTGCTTTATTAACACAAAGTCAACACTCTTTGGAATTCATAAAATGTACTAATTACCAGACAAAATAGAGTTTATTTACATTTTAATAGATTATATAATTTTATTTAGCAGTTTTCTCAAACATTTTTAAGTACTCACAATTTGAAACGCAACAAAATCTTGATAAAATTAAACTTTCAAACTGGTTTGTCAAATTTATGCAGGGTTCTATAAATATGATATTCTCAAAAATCGCAAATCTTTTTTTGCACGATAAGATTTTGAAGCAATAGATTAAAAATCTTTCTCATACTATCTACGATAAAGATATCACTGCTTTCTGTTGCATGTACAATGGTAAAAACTCTCCCATGCTTGTTTACCTTGGCAAGGTTTTTTTGAGGGATATTAATTATGTAATCATGAGACCACTAGAAAAATATATTATCCTCAATTATATTTGAGCAATCAATTTTAATCGATTAAGTTCAATCAGTCAAGTTTCTTCAATTAAGATTCGAGTAAAAGTATTAGTTGTTGATATATCGTGCTATTTATCAATCTTTCAGGCTACAAGGGGTTACAGACGAAAATCAGCGCAGACTTTTTTGAACTTCAGATTAATTTCAGCATACGAGAAGATTCAAACAAAAATTAAAAAAAATTTTCTCACCATTACTTTCAATTCACTTTCAATTTATATATTTCTTAATTTACATTTATGAATTCAAAGGGAAAAAAAAAGTTTTGCTCTTATTGTGGTAATAATTTCGCAACTGCTCTAGTAGTTGCATTTTAATTACATTGAAAATGAACTGCTACCTTCATAATTAAGTACTCAAAATTGTAATCTAGTCTGATTGAATAAGAAGATTCGAATAAAACTTTTTATAGTTATTATGAACTAGTTTTTCATTTTTCCGATAGCTATACGTTTCTATAAAGAACTTAAAAACTATCGAGTTCCATAAAAGTTGTTCGGCGTCAACTCGAAAAAAAAAGTTAACTTGGGTAAAAACGTGTTGATATTATCATTGACTAACAATTTATCAAGTTTTTTGTTAACGATAAAATCAGGAAACCGCGATGTACCTTTGGCGAAATGATTTATCACACGAACAGGTAGTCAAATATGAAAGTATCCAAGTACTATCGTCGTGTAGCATTTACCGTGCACGACGGCAGATAAGAGTCATTCAAGAGTTTACGTGAACTTTGGTGGGTTATTTGTCATGAGTTATTGGATTTAAGGTAAAAAGCTACCCGTGTACGATGCACGACGATGATACCTAGACACAACCGTCAAATGTGCTAAATGTTTAAATTAAAACTAACATTAATCTCATTTTAAATGTAAAAGAAAAAAGTAAAACTGAACGGACGAAAAAAAAAAAAAACGTTGGGGGAACGAATTTATCTCCGAGGAAGATTCTCCCCTCAATTACAGAAACAATACGGATAAGAATAAAGCTGAAAGAGTCGAGTCGAGGCAAAAAAGAATAACGAGGACGGGCGCGGAGGGTAGAGAGGAGAGTTTAGCTTTGGGCATTAGCATAATATGTAAATGTATGTAATGTGACGGAGGTGGTGGTTCATCGCGACGGATTGTATAGCTCAGCCGGGATGTCGCGTAGTCGTCGAACGATGGATGCCATTTCCTCCCAGACATACTCGAGTGACATTCTCTCCTGTCCTCTCTGACTAAAAGCCTTTCCGAGTCCTAATTTTTCAATAATAACAATCGCTCACTGTTTCATTCAAACTATTTATACTCAATTTAATGGTACCAATTTTTTTGCGAGAGGGCATTTCAGGTAATTTCAGAAAAGCAGTGCAATTTCCTCCGCAATTTTCCGGCTTTTGAAAGGGACTTTGTTAAAACTAATCATGCTAATGAGGAAAACTGTAACGAGCTTGAGATAAATAAAACGAAAAGAGAGGAAAGTTGGTAACAAGCAGCTAGAAAAATAAAGCCTAATTAGACGAGTAAAAGAAGAGCCGTCTGACGTTGGGCGGTCAGCGCTGTGGCAGCGGCTAATTAGAATAAGTCATATTAAGTTTCAAAGGCAGCATAAAACAGCTGTTGTCACTCGAGCAAATAGGCAAGTACGATAGCGAGAGAAAAAAAAAAAAAAGAAAAGAAAAGAAACGTTAGCGCTGCAGCTGATGGAGGATCCCCATAATATTGTGGTGGATGCCTAATTAAGCCACCTAATTTATCGATCGCCATCAGTCGAGTGGAGGGCGCGCGCACGCAGGCAATCGTTTTCCACGTTCTGTTAGTGGGGCTTTATCATCAAATACATCACCAGTGGCCTGGGTTATACCAAGGGGCTTCGTGAGCCTGGTAATTTCTCACCAAGAGGAATTAAGCGCTCCTCTGCTGCTGCTGCTGCTGCTGATGCTAACTTTTTCTCTTTTACGCAATAACGGTGTCATTGTCGCCATCAGCCGTATTTTTTTGTTTTTTATTTTTTTTTATTTTTACGCGCTTCCATGTACGGACGAATAAAATCAATAGCCAAAAAAGTGATGGGAGGACTGGAGCATATTCAAGTTCATTGTTTTTCTCGATGCCATGTTTCATACACCGATACAGCAGCCAACGCTTTAGTTTTTTTTTTTTTTATCCCTGTTTTCCTGAAACACGCTTGGCCACTCGCTTCCCGGCAGTTGGTTCAATGATACGTGACCGTTTTTTTCCATAGCTTTTGGTGCAATTAGAAAAAAAAAAAATCCGCACTCGCTCGGGATCCACGTTACACGCTTTGTCATTTTCAGTCTGCCAGAGAAGAACGAATGCAGCAAAAATTAATTCCAGTTAAACGCTGCCAAGGGGAAGTTGAAGGTCAAAGTCAGTCAGTGGCAGTTGGTGCATCTGATCGATCTCCCCTGTAACTGTAAACGCACTGCACCTAATAATTCATCCCCGTCTGGTGTTGCGCGTATGATGTAATAATAATAGGAGGAAGAGGCGGGCTGACTGTTACCCTAGTAAGTCCAACACCTCGGGTTGGCGCGTGCAGGGGGGTTGTTTTTTTGTTCAAAGGTATACAGCAGCTGTGTACCTAACGGCGAGCGATGTCAAAAAGTCAAAGGGGTGGTACCGGTATCAAAGCGAGCGAGCCATTTTGCTAGTCTCGGTTGCAGGTCGCGCTTTATCGTCCGTGCTCTCCGTGCACCGCGCCCAAGCCTCGGAGGTTGGGAGAGTTTGGAAACAAAGAAAATAATGCGCGCGGAAGAGTGAAATATGGCGGGCCCGCGGTGAAATATGAGCCAACCCCACTCGAGATTGTTTCCGTTGATAAGGAATAATAAGTTTCGACGTTTCCAGCCAGCTCTACTTTCTTCCTTCCTCTCTCTGGTATTGGCTTTTATATTGATACCACCGCCGGCTGCCACCGCTACTTTATTTTCCCTCTAATTGATTCGTTCGGCAATATCTCCTTCTCCTTCCTTGTTTTCTCCCTACCTGATTCTTCATTTGGCTCGCGTGATTTCTTTCTGCCCTAAATTTATTATTTCACCAATCGATCTACCGTCCACCATTTTATTTTTAATTTAGGGGTTTGGCCGAAACACACCTTCTTTCCCTTTGTAATGTTTACTCGCACGCATTTCCACTATTAAAGCTTATACGAAAAACCAATCGATTACCTTTTCATAAATATTTTTTTTTTAAAAACGTTGAATTTATTGTTAAGTTTACTTCAGAGTACGTGACTCATCAAGGAAAAAGCCTGAATGCGATGCCATTCAATTAAAGGCTCTACCTTTTAGGCAAACACATTTTGTGTAAACGATACTGCCTCAATTTACAATCGTTTACACTGAATATTACTTTATTCAATTAAACTCGTATGAATTTTATCTTTTACAATTATTTATCAAATAATAAATAAAAGTTTTCTCGAACCTCGTCGTCGTAAACTCGCGATATTGGAATAATTTTGAAAAATATCGCAGAAACACCTTGCACCCTTTTTGGATCTGTAGAGTGTATAGCATCTGCGGCACTTCCCTTTAATAGCTGCCGGATAAGATAATACTCTCGGTGTGCAAAGACGAACGCGCATGCTCGCCTGCTTAATTAATAAATAAACAGGGTGAAATAAATACGCGCGTTAATACAAATTTTATGAAATGATAAATCATAGTTCGATACTATAAAAAAACTCAGATTAAAGTTAAAAAAAAAAAATAAAACTGAAAGAATTTGGTAAGTGATATAATCCTTGACGTTAAAAGACGTCAAAATAAAGGGGCATCGATCACTAGTTACGAAGGTACGGTCTAACGCTGACACCGCACCCTTATAGAGGGGTGTGTTACCGGTTTGTTGAGGGTTTGAAAAAAGCCGAAAAAAAAGGAAGCTTCAAGTTTTGAGTAACTTAGGTACATACAGGAATAGAGCATCGGCAGCAGCAGCACACGCGAGAGTGTATCAAATTTCAAGGAGACTTCCTGCGCCCGCATCCGCCATGTAAACTGTATATACCATGTGACTTTGTTATATTCCACCGCATTAGTCAAAAAATAGATACTTTCTAAAATACCTTGGTTGCTTGGTATTTTATTTAACCCTCCTTGTCTATTTTATAAACGCTTTCTGGAATCGCTTCCATGTCCCCGTAGTCGCTTTCCGTTAAGTACGTACGTGTAAAAGGTATACAAGTTAAATGACAGGCTATTTGTAAAGACCACTGGCTTTTAAAAAGCCACGCTGAGCGAGGGCTCACCTTTTATGGTTATATTATAATTGATTGCTATTTTTAAATTTTCAAACTTTTTTATTTATTCAACATCCTGACTCACACACGGAATACCAAGTTTTTTCGACAAATCTATATTTTACGCTGTACGGATAGACAAATTATTCGAATTAATCTTGAGATTTACAGTTACAGTAATTTTACTTAATTTATAATTATTTGACCAGGGAAACTTACCGCAATGTCTTACCGGTTTTCTTATTTTGAATTTAAATTTTGAAAACAATTTTTTTTATTTTTCAAGAAAACAGTATCAGGAATCAATTTCTCTTTTTCAATAAAAATTTTTTAATCCAGCATAAAAGAGTCAAGACAAAAATTCAAATAAAGCGGTTTTGATGCATGAATTTTGTGGAACAATTATTTTCACATCAAAACTCAATTATCGTGGTCCCGGCACTGCCGATTGAAATAAAATAAGGGGTCAAACGAACGAATGGCCTTTACAAAAACAACCTGAATAGAGCAGTCGAGCGGTAACGGCTTATTGGCTGGTATTCTCGCTGGTATTTGGCCCTGAAGAAAACGAAATTGGGAAAAAAGGTATTGGTAGGTAGTAAAAAAAAAATAATAATAATAATAAAAGGCAAAGGTCCAAATGCGCGGGCGCGTGCACGAATAAACGCGACACAGCGGTGTTTACTCAAGCAGCGAGCTATATAAGTACCTAGATTGGTGCGAGCTTCCATCTGGAGTTTGGTGCTGCATGTGTGCGGTACGCCACCGCGGGGAACATACAACTCATCACAGAGAACGATTTAATCTCTTTTCTTACTCGCTCGCTCGTCTTGCGTGCCAAAAACCGCGCTCTTTTTCGACTTTTTGCTCTGCAGGGGAGAGAGAGAGAGAGAGAGAGAGAGAGAGAGAAAGGAAAAACATTTGCCGAGAGAGTTTTAGCCGGCGACGACGCTTTTAACTGAGATTCCTATTTACTGCCTGTATTTTCGAAGGGGAAGGTTATTCCAGCAGCCGCAAAGCGCCGAGCCGCTATATAATACCATTTCAAACAATATTGAACCTGCTGCACGCGCGCTGCTCCTTTTTCTTTCCCCCATTCAAAGCAAGAACCACCAAAATACGCCCAAGATTAGTCTATTATACCAGAGTTTTTTTTTTTTTTTTTTTTTTTCTTTTTCGTATACTACCCGAAAAAGGGGGATCGCCGCTGTAGCTCATAATCCATATGAATAATAAATTAGCTCGGTGCACGGTGCGACTGTTCCTGTTAAGGTCGCTGTCAAAACATAATAATTTTATACCAAGTTGCGGTAGCAGCAGCTGCAATTGATAAGATACACGAGGGTTAAAAAAAAAATAAAAAAAATGAGAAAGATTATGAGTAAGAAAACAGACTTTTAACACTTAAAAGAACTCGCGTCGCGTCTTATCAAGAACAGCTGGAACTTGGAATGCAAAGCGTACCTTAGGTATAGTGAAAGACAGTCAGAGACAGGCATGTGAGCAATAGGACTTATGTATACGCGCACAGCGCACTGAAATAGAAACTATAGCTGCTTTGAAGGCTCGTAATGTCAAGCTGAAGTTTGTTTTGAGCCTGCACATCATGGCACTTGTGTTTGCAGAAAAGCCGTAAATGCGAAAAAAATAACTCTTTGAAGTGTCACCGCCCGCACCTAAAAGTCTTTCTCTCGCACGGAAGAGTTTCAAAATACCTATTTGGTCATAAACTACGATTTCTCAGGACTATAAAAGCAGCGGTAAAAAATAAAAAGTTTGATAGCACGCTGTCGATGAGAAAAATCATTAGTTACCCTAGCAGCAGCAGCAGCTGTGGATTTCCCCGGAATCCGTTTCGATGCAGCTGGCGAGCTGCTCCTCCTCCTTTTCCTCTTAGCCGAGCTCAGCTGTTACGGACATCTATTTCGAAATAATCGTCATCGTAAGTCTTTGCTGGTGCTGTTTTAGCGAAAGTTTGGCTCGCTTGCCCGTGAAATCCCTGTGCGCTTTCATGCATCAGGGCTGTTTTGGATCCACGGGAGTAGCGGCGTCACTTGCGACTAAGTAAACATCCTGCATTTTAAAATCATGCGCTCCGAGACCGAAGAATGAGAGAAGAAGGGAAGATAAAAAAAAAAAACGTTGAGAAAATAAAAAAGGAAGACGTGCGGATGAAGAAAAAAAATGTATGTGGATATACTATAGCGATTTATAAATAAGCGCTCATGGGAACGAATCATCAGCTTTGGTTTTTAAATAGATAGACATCTCGCGACTGACTTTCACTCTATAAATCTCAATTATTTAGATGACTTTTTTTTTATCTCTCTGTTGCTTGTTCGAATGATTTTGGCTTCTCTTATTTTTTTTTCGTCCCGGATACATGCGTTGTTGGCAGGAGTCGAAATATTCGAGAGTTAAGCTCTTTGATATCGCGTCATAAAAATATAAATTTTACCCCTATAAAATGTCATTTTACACAACTTTTTCGTATGCAAAAATTCATTTGGATATTTTAATGGGGTATGACTTTAACCGACCTACATTTATGTTCTCTTTTTTTCTTCTTTTTGTTTCTTTTTAAATAACTTTATTAATTATTAGTATGTTTTATCGCGAAAATGAGTTCATGAACCGTGCAAAGTTGTAAATTTTAATGAATTATGTATAATAATCAGAGCCTTACCCTTTTTAAATTTGTGATTATGAATACGTTATGAATAATCGAATGAGAGTATGGAGGTAATTTCGGTTAAAGTTAAATATTATTAGAGGAAAATTGAAGTCAGCATAATGAATTGGCGAGCTAATATAGAATAGCAAATAATGTGTTATAGCAAACGGAGTTGTTCAAATAAGCGGCGTGTAACCCGATTGCAGGGTAACTACTAAAACCGCAAGGCACCACCCAGGAGCATCTGGTGCAGGTACAGTTTTGTAAAGAGTAAAGTAAAGTTCAAACCGAAAGCTAGATCTGGTGCAGCTTAGCGAGCTCATCCCCGAGCGTCGAAAGAGCCGGAAAGTTCCGGAAGGGCCGCCAAAGTCTCCTTTTCGAGATAGTTTACACGAGTGTGCTGCAGTCTATAACCCTCGCTATAACCTGCAGTTTACGCTACACCCACTACCAAGCAACAGCAATAATCCCAGCCCTTAAGTACTTACAACTTCCCGGGCTGAACCGAGCTATCTTACGTCAAATCCGTTAATTCGCGCCAAAGTGTCGGCTTGTTACTCGCTCGCGAGCTAATTGCCAACTACACTTAGCCGCCGATCGCACCGCTTGCACCGGCGATGCTTTTTTTCTAACTTGTCGTTAGCTCGCTCGTTACCCTGCGTCGAGCTCAATAATTGAGTAGTTAACCGGTAGCCAACATTGGCTTTTTAAATTTTAAACCGTGTTTGCAGCCCTGATGCATCGGTAATCAGCCTCGGGTGCTCCCCGGAATTTTTGATGACTACGTCATTACAAAAACATGCCTCTTTTAAATGCACACTTTCAATTTCTTTTTTTTTTACATTCAATTGTACTCACTTCTTGTCAAGTAAATCCTTCTAGTTGTTAAATCAAAAATCTTGCGCTTACCTGAAACAGACAAAAAATATACACGTATTATTAAAGATGTATTTTTCAAAACCAATCTCGTGAATTTCATTACGTTTAGAACTTTGGAGTTGAATCGAAAACAATTATTTTTGAATAAATGGATCGTGAAAAAGGTTTTAAAACAACGAACGAGAAATGGAGGAGAGATAAATTGTCGGAATGAAAATAAAGTTTGAAAAGATGCGGCGAAAAAGTGATGAAAATTTTTTTTTTCATAAAATGAATTAAACTCGAAACACGGAGAAAAATATTTGCCTCGAAGCTGCCGCCGGGGGGGTTAAATTATTTCATTTCCTTGATGCGCTTGATGAAAGAAGCGTGGCGCAAACTATTTACAAAAGAGAGCTGCGAGCAAGCGAGCGTGCAAAAGGGACATAACGAGGTTAAAGCGGGGGGAGTAGGGAAGTAATAAAAACTTTGTTATTTAATATGAAGGGATTGGCGCTGACGTGATGTAAAGTAAGTCGGGCCAGCCGCTGCTCGAACAGCTTCCGGCTGAAATTAAATAATAAATAAACACTGTCGAAGTCTGCAGCAGCGAATTATGAAACTTTTGAAGGAATATGGTAACGAGGAGGAACGTTTGAATTCTCGGGGCGTCGTCAATCCACCGGGGCCAGAGCAGCGTATTATACACCCGATGCACGATATACTGATTTCCGGATGGAAAAATCGATACAGGAGAGCTGCTACTGTGTTTTACGAGACTCGGTGCTTCGTGCAGGTAAGAACAGAACAAAAAAGAGAAGAATGGACAGCCGGAAAGCCGGAAGTGAGTTGACACAGACAGACTGCCAGACCCGCCGGTGTAATTTATTGTACTTCACCTCGGTTAGTTTGATCGTGTCTTACTCTCTTTAACGACTCTATGTCCTTCTATTCCTCGAGACGCCTGTGTGTTGTGGTTTTTTTTTTTCGTCTCTTACAACAATGAATTTTTCGCGAACACTTGCAACGCGCTCGGGGTTTCGCGGGAAGGAAAACTTGATGCCGGTGAAAGTGACGAGAGACTACTTGAATTGAGGGCAAAGTCGAGTGGTTATACAGCAGCTACGAAAAAAAAGCCCTCGACACCACGGCAGCCCAGTGTGGAGGAATTTTCTTTCATATGGTAATTTTCAAGCGAAACATTTGGAATGAAACTTTTTTTTTTTCATTCAATGAGGGGCTTTTTCCCAATATCGATTATCAAAAATTCTTTGAAAAAAAATAGCTCGGCTCATCTGCATGAGAATAATGCATGAAACCGTAATCCTCGTTTTATTAGAAAATTGTGCGAGAGACCACTTCTTTTTTTTAATCAACATTATTAATGAAACTTTAGCCGCTATTCGGTACGCATTAAGTTAAAAAAAAAAGCTCGTGCGCTGAATTAAATATACGAGCAAAAGGAAAGTAGAGATGGGAAAATCGTTAAAAGGGTCCCTCTAAAAAAAAAGGTGGGTAATGTATTTTTTATACTTTTTCATCAACTCTTGAGAAAAGTTATTTGGGGGAAAGAAGCCTCTCACTTTCCGTTGGCTAATCTTCCATAAGCTACGAATCCCCATCCTCTCCCGGATGTTTTTTCTTCCCATTTTTCGCCCACCCCCGTCCAATTCCCCCTCCCCGGGGCTCTTAGGGAGGTAGATATATGGTTTAATTATAAAATTAAAAGGTAAGTATCTACGGGCAGGGTAAAGAGCATCAGCGCGCGATAATAAACGCGGGATAGAAGCTCGAGTGTATACTTAGTTTGCGAGGTAAGGAGTAAAGGACTCCGAAAGCAAGTACATACGCACCTTCTTCGAGAGGCGGGCTTATATAGTAGATTGAGAAAATTACGTTGATTAAATTCATGGAGAAGGTAAAACCGTCTAAGTTGGGGCGCGCGTACGTGGGTAGGCATTAAGACAATGCGTGCGCGCACGCTCGATAAAGTGCGTTGCACCCTCGTAAAAGCCGCGCGAGCACACCTAATTAGCCCGGCGCTCCGTCTGGATGAGGGAGGAAACCCAGCATCTTTGGATATGCATCCGGCCGCGGACCGCGCAAACTTCCCGCCGCTGGTTGCGCGTGAATTATTTCATGCAAGCTGGAAAACTTTGGTCTCTGTCTTGACGGTAAATCTGACTGGCTGTAATTTTATTACCGAGATGCTGAAAGACCAGCGGCTTTATTGTCTGCTGACTCGCCCCGAGTTTTATTATTCTTTCTTCAACCCCCTTGATACACTCCGAAGCTGTTGTCTTTTAAAGGTCTTTTATTACGAATAAAAGACGCGTAATTCGACGAACGAAAAATAAAAAACTCGAAGCCGGGATAGAACGAAAAAAAAAGGTCCAAAGTCAGGAGCAGATGGGGCGAAACGAAAGTAGGCACTTGTTACTTTGGAGCTTGCGCTAGACAGTTGAAAAATTTTAAATGCTCGGCTTCGAAAGCTCGCACGACCGTGAAAACAGCGGCGGCGGCGGCAGCGGTAGTAACGGAGCGTTGTTATTACACCCCTACGCATGTACATACCAAACGGAGCGTAAAGGGAACACCGTCGGGCGCGACCGCCGTGAAATATTTAGACACCACCCAGCCTCCCTCCTCCTAATGCGCGTTTTAGCCGTCACGAGCAGTGCCCAATGCGGAGATGGAAAAAGTAAAAAAAAGATTAAGGGGGAAGGGATGCTCGGTGCGACAAGAAGCGCGTAATTAAAATGAATGGTAACGAGCTGAACACGCGCGCTGCAACGGCGCTGCGGCTGATGAACTGCCAAACAGCCAGACAAATGAAGATGAAAGCTGCAGCGCTGTGTACGGAAGGGGAGCGCGCGATACTAATATTTTTTCATATTAACGGGCTTGATTAACCCGTTAAGCGAACGCGTGGGGTGAAAAAGAGTGCCGCAGCCGGTGCAAGCACATGCGAGCATGGGCATGCGGTCCGCGAATAATGGCGCTGCACCGGCCGTTGGGAGGAGGGCATGGATTTCCACTTTGGCGACAACTACGACGACGATTTACGATTATACGGGCCCTAGTGCGCTAAGTGCGGGGAATTACCGAACTGCGCCACCACCGATGTTAAGTGGATAAACGACGCGTCTAAGTGTTCCAGACGAGCCTCTCGTCGTCGTCGTCGTCGTCGCGGTCGTTGTCACCCATTCTGCTCCACCGTATCTCGTATCTTACGATGCCACTGTTGCCACCGGACTATCGGGGTCGAGGGCGCAGCCCCGGTAGATCTGTCGAGATTAGCTTTTATCTCCGTTGGCGCTGCCGCTTATCTGCGTCCAGATTAGCACTCCTCCCCTAACCATTTCTCCCGCTTTTTATTATCCCGCCCGGTATCCCATTACGCTGATCAACGAATATTTGTTACAGCTAATTATCTCTTATCAGCTGAGTTGTGCCGGTGGCGACCCCCCGAATAACGTTTTTTGACACGCTTTGATAAGCCGCATGGCATCGTCACTTTGAAGATGAGTCGGATCATGAGCCGGTCACGGATCCGGTCCAAGCGAAGATAAAGATCCGTCGTGAAACCTCCGCGGATAATAAGTTATGATTGCGTTCATTCTTGGGAGCGTGTTGCACCAGGAAGTCTCGTGACGCGGTCCTTTTCGCATTATATACGATCGAACGAGTTTAACCCGCGAGCGGTTTGATATCTCGCTAGAGCGGTCTTTTGTCCTCATCACGCTTTTGTAGGTAAAACCAGATCTTTGTCCGCGAGCTGCCTCGGAGCGAGGTACTCGCAAGGCGGCTTTATCCATAAAGATCGAAAACATGATTTTCACCTATACATAGGTACCAGTTGTTGAGCGTGACATGCTCCCTGCTGTTGGTTGTAGATTATTAAAAGCGGTGGTTTTAAAACGCATCGTTAATGCGAGTAGGCTGCGGTCATAATCGCGCTCGATACTTTGCGTGCGGCAGTCTTATAATAAAAGCAAATTATATCTAAAGCTCCCGACTGTGAAAAGACCCACGGCACCCTGCGCCGACCGCTTCTGTAGGAAAAAAAAGCAAGTTAAAAGTTAGTGGAAGGAATAAACGAGGTAAAAAAGGGTGTAGGAAACTCAAAGCAAAACGAAATTTCATACTCATACAGAGAAAAGCCGAGATAATAAATGTAATGCGCTCTGTGGTGGCTAATTTAGTCTCCTCGCTAATGAGCCATCGAGTAAAACTTTACTTGTAAACACTTAATTACGTATGAACACTTAAATATTATTATGGGTAAAAAAAAAAATTAAAAAACAATCTCTAATTAACAAGTGTGTATACCTTTGAAAAGTAAGTTATAGAAAATATCAATTTGGTATTTTAGACGGTCGGAAGCTGGTCTCTTCAGAAGCGGAAAGCACCGACCGGCAGATCGAGAAAACTCATCATTTTAAGAGGAAAATTTCCATGGAACTCGAGTTGCTTCCCAACTATTTGCCAAACAAAAGTTAAACAAGCTTCGATAAAGCACGAGGTAACTGCAGCCGTCGGTGGTTGGTTATTTGTAAAGAAAGCCAAATTGAAAAGGAATATTTGCTGGGGAGCGAGTACAGCAGTTGTAGAGAAAAAAAGTCAAGACGACGAAGAAGAAGAGAATTTCGCGTCGGTTGGAAGCCTCAACGTCACCTTCGTCGTTATCGAAGCTCTCGCGCGATATTTGCATACCGGAATAGCACGCCTGATTTATCGAGCAACATCTCCGCGCGCTTAAACTTGCCCCCGTGCTTACATCCAACGCCCCGCATCTCCGTTATGCGGGGAATAATAAGCACGCGTACGCCACGTAAAAATTATGCACCAAAATCACGCGAACCTTCTTTTTTTATAATATTCAACCACGCTCCCATTGATTTATGGCTTTCGGCTTTTAATTAAAATCGATCGCTTTCCTAAAATTCATACTGCATCTTGTAACTTTTGTTTTCCTGGTTTGAGAAAGCGTACCCCCAAAGTAAAAATTAGCTTTGTAAATAATGTTTAGGCGTCTACTTTATGATTCAATTATGATAATTTCGCGTTTCCCTAATTAAATCTTGAGCTATTTTATCTTGAGAAAATGATTAATTACCTTAGTATCGCGACAACAACATGAATTTTCTTATAAATTCGCTTTTTACAAAAGACAAAGTGTATTTACATGCATAATGCTTTGTAATTTGCATCAGCTTTATGGTACAAGACCTTCTATTTTCTTTTCTTTTTTTTTTTTTTTTCAAAGATTTATAGTCTTGTACATAAAAAAAAAAAAAAATTTACAATTTTGGCAAGAAAAGAAGCGTCTTCTACAATCATCCTTCAAATTCTTATCAATATAAAATGATGATTTATAAGTTGTTTAAAATTATATTCACTTTCTTGGGAGTGCATTAC
This sequence comes from Encarsia formosa, assembly GCA_038277355.1. Lineage (NCBI taxonomy): Eukaryota > Metazoa > Arthropoda > Insecta > Hymenoptera > Aphelinidae > Encarsia > Encarsia formosa. The sequence continues at coordinate 77,119,030 of CM076186.1, forward strand.
ATCGATTTCAACGATTCAAGAATTGAATGAGAATAAATCGAAAGGGGCCTGATTAGCTTAGACTCTCGAGTGTTAGGTATCATCTTGAGTTCAACAATAATTCCTTCAGAACTGACCGTGAAAATACTACATCGATTTTTAAATTTCGTCAAAAAGGTATGTCAATTTGTGTTTTCAAAACTCGTTTTTCCCCCCCTTTTTTTGCGCTATAAAACTGACCTAAAAGAATAAAAGTAAAAAAGGGCTCTGGTAAGCGGTGAATAAATTTTTATATTTAAAAGAAGGAAAAATTTTATTTGCAGAATTGGTGAATCAGAAATTCAAGGATGGTGCGGGAGCCCTCGTTGACGGCGCCTCTGGATTATTCAAGGAAAGCAGATAGAAAGTTTAAATTATAGCGACTCGGGGCAAATATAAAAGACTGCTGGCTCGTTCAGCGGAGGAAGGAAAAATTTTCAATGGCTTTTATGACACTGCTCCGCGCTGCAGAAAGATAGCAGAATGTCAACGAGTTTCGAAGAGACATTAAAAAAGTAACAGTTTCTCGAGTCGCAGGTAGGTACGAGTGGCGCGTAACGCCAGTTGTGTCTCTGAATCGAGCGGCCATTATTGGCGCCACTACCGAGCTCTTATTTATCGGCATCGTAAAGACTTTTTAGTCCCACTCGACCACGTGAAATCCATCCTTGTAAATCAAACATTCGAAATCGTCCATTAAACTCGCAGGAGGAGAAGAAGTGTCGACAAGTAAAACACCCAGAAGGCGTCTGCGCGTAACGCCGGTTGAACGCCGGTGAAAAGGGAAGATAAAAAAAGCACCGAGCGAGAGGAATTCGCAGAGTGCAGTTTTTTTTTATTCTCGTGGCGTCTATTTTCAAATGCTCCCTCGGCTTTGAGCGAGAAGTCGACAAAGCTGGCAGGGAGCGTTGATCCTACCTCTCCGGAGCATCGCGACAAGTCAAAAATGTCCCCGGAATACGCGTGTATTCGAAGTAGCGGGTAATTAATATTGCTTAGCACCCTCTGACGCGACGCATCAATCGCACTGCACTCATTAAGTGATAACGAGCCGACGGCTTTTATTTTTAAAATCAAACGCGTAATCATTAATAACATCGTCTCTCCCCCTTTTTCTCCTTTGCGAATCAATTTCGTCGCGAGAGACGGGATAAACAAATCATAAAATGATTTAGAGAAGGAAAGGTGGTGCTTTATTAGAGTAATACGTCAACATTATTTGATTATGATCAATCGACTGACTAATGGTGGCGCTGCATACTTTTATTCATGGCGCGCGATAAGCCCACTGGAAATGAACATGCATATAAATTAATTATGCTTTTTTACCGTATATACGAGTACACCGAGCTCCCGTGACTTTATTAGATTCGTCAGAATCTTTTTTTAATCTTGCATCAATGTGTATTAATCTGACTGACGTGATGACGGATTTAGTTTTTTCAAGTTATATTAAATTGATGCAGTTTTTTTTTTTTAATTTTTTAAAAAACTATAATATTAGTTAATATACCGGTTGAGAACACCCCACTGTACCGGTTGATTTTTTTCATGTGTTAATTTGTTTTTAATCATATTAATTAGTCTCGTAGATTAGGTTTTGATAATAAATTCAGAAGTCACGGATTTATTATTTAACCGAGTTTATTGCTCACGCAGTTTTAAAAACGGAAATTTTGATAAATTTTTAAAGCGATTTTCTTAATATGCGTGGGATACGATAAGACGCTTATCGAGTCAATACGGCTCTCCGAACCGCCGCTGCTCCCCATCGTGACTCTTTTCTCTCTCCCTCTATCTATCTATCTCTTTCGCTCTCTGCCTCGGGCGATAACTTTTTTTTTTTTACTTTTTCCCTTATTAAGCGGTGGCGGTGCGCCGTCGGAAGGAATAATATCTTCTAAGTGGATTAATTTGAAAAATAAACGAGTTTTTTGAAGATAATTTAGCAATTAATTAGTTTAATGTCTAGTTTTATAAGGGTGTTTAAGTTTTTGCTCGACCCTCTCTCCTTTTAAAAAGTCTTTGCCAAGTTCAACGCTGTGGCGATTGAAACTATTTAAAAAGAAGGTATCAGAAAATGAAAAAAAAAGAAAAGTAATGAAAATGAAAACAATTTGTTGTGCGCAGGGGTGAAAAGGTAAAAAGGATGCGCGTTAGAGAATCGAGCGGGCGCGAAAAGAAAAGAGTTGAGGGAGAAAAAGTAGTAATCTCCGCTCCGAATTTGAAGTAGCAGCCAAGCACAATTGTTTCCCCCATGGGGTTGGCGTAAAAAACGCTCGTCTGCAGCTACAGCTACGGTGGCATTGTACGGGTCGAGGACGCTAATGGGACGCAAACCACGACAGGCCGCCCGCCGGATTCCCGGGTTTTTTCCACCACCACAGTGGAGTCTCTTCCCGGAGGGGATTAAAGGGGATCCATTATTTTCCATCGTGGCCTGCACCACCCGCTCGGGTGGCTAGGAAAATCAAGAGCGTAAAAAAAAATTCCACCTAAAAGCTTACACTCCGGGCCGCTCCGAACGACCAGCCTGCCCCAGGAGAGCATCCGCCGGTGCACTGGTATATAGCTATAATAATGAAGTTGTCGCGTGTTAGCTATATCTTTCGCGCTGCACCCTCGTCCTCTTTTTCTTTAGCTCCGAAACCAAGCAGCGATAAATAAGTGCGTTTCTTTCTCTCCTTTTTTTCCAGCTCGGCTCCTCCTCGTTTTCGAGATCTCCTTTTTTTTCTCTCTCTCTGGCGCAGCATCCCGAGACGGCTGAAACATGCTCGATGGGCTATACGGATAAAAAGAAGAAGAAACTGTGAAACGACATCCCCCTACTATCCTATATACCGGTGCGATGCATGACTCCTGCTTTTGTTGTTGGTCCGTCGCTCTCTCGACTCTCTTTGTTCCGGTGGCCCCGAATCCCGATGCCGTAGTCGTTGTCGAATTTTCTGGGACCGAAACAAGCCGCGGAGGATTCCCCCATTCTTCGAGCGCCCGAGTTTCTATGTTTTTTCCATTCTTTTTATCTCCCTTTTATTTCCGCTCGAAACTCTGATGGGCTGCTGCATATAGCTGCTTGGGCTACGTTGTTTTCAGGAGGATTTACATCCAAAGAGCTCGCTATATTTGGAAGATTCCTCCATCAGCATCAAAGCCCCAAGCTGACAAGGATGCTTTATCTACGCGCACGATGCGTTTTAAAGACGCTCCGAGAAGAGCCTGCACGGTTTAAATTTAGAGTATCGGCTAAGCACAGCGCGGATTTTGAAGTCATCGTTTCTCTTGATTCGAGATCCAGCTGTGCCTGTCTCTCATTACACGCTGCTACGGACGTATGAATGAAGCGATCCTCGTCTCCGTATAACGCACTCCCTTCCCGCGTACTTATTAACGTTTCAAGCTCGTATTTTTAATTTACCTCCCTTCACCCTTCTGTGGATACGTTTCTCCGACTATTTCGTTTTTTCCCCCCCTCTTTTTTTTCACTCTCCACCGGGCAGTGCAATTTATTAAAGGTGATTCCAGAATAGATACGCTTCGATCGTTAAAAGTAAAAAAACGTGTTGCCAAGATCTGATCAGTTCGAAAAAAAGAAAGGGATGCTGAGAAGACAATTAATAAAACAAACGGTAGAACGAATTGGCTTTAATAAAATGTGTCATTCATCTGCAAGCGGGCCGGTAAAGGGAGAGCGGGCAGCAATATAGTATCGATTGTAATGGACTCTTGGCAGTTTACGAAACCCGCTATTCAATTAACGCAATGTTATACTACTACGTGCCGTCAATGGCACCAGGCACACCACCATTATACAATACGAATCGTCGTTCGCGCGCGCGTGGCCGGCATATGGCACGTCGACGTCGTCGTCGTCGTCGGCGTCGGCGCGGCGTCGACATATGGATCTCTGTTCGCTAGCGTGCACTCGGGCTATAAAATATACTCGCTACCACCTATATGCCTATATATAGATTTTATGCGTCGTTGAATGACGCACCCGCGACCGTCGAACGCCACTAGCAGCACCAGCAACCGGTACACCTTATTATATGTCGCGTAACTACCCCGCGGCGGTGCTTTAAGTATTTGTTACAAGCTGTTAAAGTCCACCAAGTCCAACAAATATGATAAACAAACTTTACCAAACTACTTACTCTACTATTTAGAGCTCGAAGCTATTAAAGGATTATGCTCCCAGCCTTTGTTGCTCTTTCGGTTGTTGTTGTTGTTGTTCAACGGTTAATTGAACCCTGTATCCCCGAAGCGAAAATTACGCGCGTAATATTATCAATTCATTAAAAGCTAAGTGAAAATAACCACCAATCGTTACGAGGTCATTTCAGAGAGCACCGATTATTATCGTAACGCATGGGATGTTTCAAAGTTACGCGATAAAGATACTTCCATCGCCGTCGTTGTACAATGATTAAAAAAATATATATATATTTTAAAAAATAAAATAAATCCGATGAGAAGGGGGGGGGGGGGCATGATAAACACAGTGTAAGGAACGCTTCATTAGAAAATGCGAAAGCTCGTAGGGGGCAACAAAGCTCAAACAAAAAAAAAAAAAAAGAAAGAAAAAAAAATCGTATATAAAAGCCATTAGCGACGAAATAGGCCTCGTGCGCGACCAATTTGACTGACTGCAGCGCTCGGGACAAAGAGTCAGTCATCCATGGGAGAAGAAAAAGCAAAGATTGAAAGGGGAGTGCGGGGGTGGTGTTGGTGATGACGATCATAGCGAAAGAGTGAAAATTGAATTAGGGGCTGAAAAGGCGAAGGCTCTTTCAAGCGCCTGGGACTACTTTGCGGACAGTCTTCTCCCCAGCTGCAGGGGAGTGTGAGCCCGCTAATATATATCTTTATTCCCCAGCGTAACGCGAAAACGGCGAAAATTGTGACCTTTGCTTGCATTCTCCCCCTCTGAATCTCTGCTTTCCTCTGACGAAAGCTGCAGCCACCGCTGCCATTATTCATACCTTTTTTCTGTTAGCGTCACAGCACTGTTGTATACTTCTCCCTACTTTTCTCCCGCTCTACCCAGCTGGGTAAGTGATTTCTAATTTATATAATACTCTGATCCCGTATGCCATTGTACCCCACCAGATCATCATCGTTGTTATTACTCCGCTTTCGCCCGGAGCAATAAAAATCTCGTCGTCCCAACTCCCACACCGTTGTTTTGATTGCGTTAGCCTGCTTCTATGCAAACACCGTAAACGATCGATACGCCTAACTAGTGCCTAAATTAGCTCATCGCGCATCTTTCCTGTTATCGACTGGCTGCGAATAATAACACTCTTTTTCCACACGAAAACGATCGATAGCTTGAAAATGCGAAAACAGTGCGCACACAGGTAAAGTTGTTGATTGCTTGACAAAAGAAATCGTCTCTGGGGAAATAAACAAGTTAACTCGGTGCGATTCTTGTCTGCCAGAAGATATACATGTAAAGGAATGATCGATGCAGTGCGACGCAAAACGCAAAGACAAGTTATCATACCTGCGAAACGAGTAAATTTCACACCAACCGCAGTGTTTTCAGTTTAGAAGGATTGCGCCGAGCCTCGAAAACATCAGCTACAACTATGCGAAATGTCGCTTAGCACCTACACTGGAATGCAAAACTACGACTTCCATAAACCTAGTCGAATATCAATCGCTTAAAGAATACAATTTTTGCCCGTTTTCTAGAACAGCTAAAAATTAAAATATTGTCGCCGGCTCGATGGACTTATCAAGAAGCGTTATGCTCAAGCGGAGTTAAGCATCGAGAGGGAAAAAAAAGGGAGAGGGTGTAGTTCGTAATTTGGTTACAAGCTCGGGTCCCCGGTTAAGGCGCAAACGTTCACGGGGACGATAAAAGTTGATAAATGCTGCATGCGTGCCGCAGGCTCCCTATCTCTTTCGCGACACGACTCGACCGTAGGCCGCTGGTGCACGCGTTGCGTGCCGCTGGTCGCGAGCCGATAACGGAGGACCAAGGAGCATAACTGCAGTTGGCGTGTGCTTTAAGCCCCTTCCCGTATCGTCGCGACGCATTCGGATGCGATTTTTCTCTCGACGGCCTGGCACCCGTCTATAAATTATTTAGGCAATGGCGCTGAATGGAGCTTGCATCGCCGGCAATCGATCACCTCGTCATTATACCAAATAACAAAGATCCACGCGCGCGATACTCGTAATGTTGTGTTTGCGGACGTTCGCGGACAAGTCATTAATCACGCCACCGCAATGCCCATTCTTTTTACAATCTCTTTATCGGCTGCTACCCTATATTCTGTTCTCGAATCTTTTAAAAAGCTATCGTTTGGCAATCGTCTAAAGTCCCAAAACTATTGCGATTATGACGAGGAGAATAAAAATTCAAAAAATTTCAAGCGTTTGTCCCGGTTCTCTTGGGCGGGGGTCGTAAACGTGTACACACCCACGTAATATGCACGCGCGAAAACGACGCGATATATTTGAAAAAAAAAAAAAAAAAAAAAAGTGCAGGCACGGGAGGGAGGAAGCTATTCTTGGGATCGGCGTGTACCCAATTATTAAGCTCTCTCCTCGTACGTACACGCGGTATACGTGGGGCGGGCGGTTGTTGTAATTAACTGTGCCGACAGAATCTTTGTCGCATCATTTGCGAGATGAGATCGGGACAGAAATACGCGCGTAACCTTTTAAACGCCCCGCGTGTGTTCTCCGTACAGCGTCCCTCTTTTTATTCATTTCTCAAGTTTTTTTTTATCCCAAGACAATCGAAGGGTTTGTTTTTATTTAGCAGTCTCCTCTCCCCCATTACCGCCGGATTGCATAGCAGCGGTAGCAGATCGTTATTATTAATGAACCCACTGCAGCGATTGTGTGACAATGACGCTGCAGCTACAATAAGAAGTACTATGGTACGCGAAAGAACTCGTTTTGGGCTCTAGTTGCATAAAATAAAAAGAAGAGGAAAGTTGAAAAATAAAAAATAGTCCCAAGCGCACGATGGTATTTACCAAAGGCGAAAGATAAGCGGCGCTACCGCAAATTTATACGACGGTAGCGAAGAAGGCTATAAGTATACGGTTTAGCGGTCGGCTGGTATTTGGCTCTTTTGTTGTCCCCAATGGTGCATGCAGCCTGCAGGACAACGCTTACTCGAGCGTACCATTATGCCCAGCACCAGCAGCATCATCACTCTTTTTTATTTAATCTACATCTACCTCACGCTCCGCACCGGCGAGCGTTTATCTCCAGCTGGTACTACGCTATTATTCTTAACTTATAGCTTATTATACATTACTGGCTTCGTAACCGTTAAAATCTAACTATTCTTATCTTGCTTTACTTTTCTCCTTATTCACTTTGCTCCCAAGGCTCTCGAGTAAATTATACGATTATTGTTGAAAATGGAGGCAAGGGGGTGGTGAGAAAAGTACACAAAATAATATCCCGTAACTTGCTCGTGCAATGGAATACGCTACCGTGGGTGGTGGGCATTACATAGAAATAAATTAACCGTCCGGACAGCCAATTACTTTTATAGGTTTCTACAATAGTTTAGCGAGATGGAGGGTGGGGGCGGGGGGCTTTGAAAATTTATTCGGCGTATCAGTTTCCCGCATGCAGCCGGTTGTTATTTTCTCCTGCAGCCACGATAGACTTCCAGCTCAACCCCCAACGGCCCGGTCAATATCTCGCGTTAAACTGCACCGCAACAAAACTCAAAATCGTCGGCGTTTACCGGTCCTGTAATATATAGTTAAGTACCCCCACATGTGGCAAAAGAGCCGTAAATAAGGGGAGGGAGGGGAAGTAAGAGGAGGAGACCGGGCCAAGGGGGGTAATGAATCACAGACTTTTTCGATAACTAACGAGTCAATCTTCTCAACTACCACGCCGAAATTATGACTGCTCCCTCGCTTCCTGCATGCATGCATAAATTACTCGCCTTTCGTGCCAATTTTACAACCCCCTCGCGCCCACCGAGCCAGCCGGCTACGCGAGATTTTACGAGCTACTCTTTTTTATTCCTTTTAATTCTTTTACCCGACCAGCGCGCTCGCTTGATAGCCCAAGCGTGATTGAGATATTTTTTAAATTGGCGCCACTGTCTAATTTAAAGCCGAATGGGAGAAAAGATACGTAATTGGGTTTAGCAATTCGAGCAACACTTTGAGATCTTACACTCGAGGATGCCTCAACTTCGGTAGTCGGCAGAGGACCAGGCAGAGGAGGGGTTTTTGTGATATTATACGGCTTAATACGGAGCCGCTCGGTTAACAGGGTCGTGTGTATACCGAGTCACGTAGGAATACACAGAGAACGCGAGCTGATGTTTTAATTACGGGCGGCATTATGTAAATAGATAATTTAGCCCGTCCGAGCCGAGAGAGATTGAGGGCCACTGACCATCTCCCTGCATATTAGGTAGCTGAGCCTCCTCCCGCAGGGTTATCACGCGCCTCTGCGAATAAAGCGCGTTACTAGTGTGTGTGTGTATGTGTCTATATCCGGCTGCCGGGTCTGCTTAATTCTGCACGTACACCACGCGCTTCTGGCAACCCCAGCCGACCCACACCACCGATTTCACGTGCGTAAAAGAAAAATAAAAAATACAAACCGTCCCTAATTAAATTACAATCCCAATACACACCGCGCGTTTGAGAAATTTAAACCTCCCGAGTTAATTTAATTAAAAGACCAGAGACATTTTCTTTAAAACATAATAGAGTCAATCGTACTTTGAATGAAAAAAATTCATATTCATGGGAAAGCATGCGATAATAAACATCGAACGATTCTTGCGAGAAATTAAATACACGCAATCTCGGGTTTATGAGCTTGGTGTCTGGTTATAGTGCATCGCATTCGCTGCCTCAGCTTCAACACTTAAATTGCATTGTACAAATGTCCAACTTCAATAATAAGTACTTATTTATATCTAATTCAACACGGCAATGAAATAAAAATAATAAGTTAAAATGAGTGAGAATCAGGTGAGCCAACCAGAAAGGTGAGTAAATAAATAAATCAGCTCTTATCGCGCTCAGCTCTTTTTAACAGTTGCATTACCAAAGGCGCAAAGTGCAATTATTTAATCCTTTGCACCGGTAGTGGCTAATCACAAACCAACGCTCGTACAATATATTTTCAAAAGGGCTTAAGCTCCGTCGCGTTTCGCTCCTGTAAAAGCCAGCCGTTTATTAGCAGGTGTGTGTAACTGCCCCGTCCAATTCGGGATTAAAAATATGACTCCTCGTTTATTAAATACTTTATTTTCTCTTTCTCCCCGCGCGCTCGCGCGAGTTGTTAATTTAGCGTTTATTGTGATTTTTTTATTTTTCTTTTTTATGCTCTCTCTCAGAATACTCTCAGCAGTAAACTATCGGAAAAAAAAACAGAGTAATTCACAGAACGCACGCAGAAAGAAATAGGTGCAGAAGTAAAAAACATCAAAGTAAGTTTGGGGCAAACACCGCTGCAAGATGTAACTTTGCTCGTGGCATGGAAATTCGCTTCAAGCTCGACTTTTCAAACGATCCCCGAGAAAAGTTGGAGGATGCAGCAACATCAAAACCATAAAGTTACAAGAGCGACGCAACGCACGCCGTGGAAGCAAGGAGCGAGGAAAGTGTGTAGCAAGCGCGAAAAGAAAATTAGAATTTCGAGAAGCCACGGCAATTTTTCTCCCCGGAGTCGAGTGCTGCGCTAGCTGATGCAGCAGGAGACTCCGAAACCATCTCGCGAAAGTAAGTGGCTGCTGCACCTTTATTTTCTAAACAAGACTTGCTTTTTTCTCTTGCCACGCCACGATAAGAGCGAGTCGGGACCCATTTTACTCGACTCTACGAAAAACACTTTTATTCGCTCTCTCTCTCTCTTTCTTATTTTCAGCGATGGCAGCATTGTACTTGCCCTCGTTTATTTTTCGAATGAGAAGAAGAAAAAAGCAAAAGATCCACTTTTAGATTTACTTTGATGGTAAGTACTATAGTTTTATTTTTTCCACTTTTATCAGTTAGTCACTGGCTGTTGGAAAAAATCTTTCGGGTGAATGTACTTTTAAAATAATTGGACTCGGATTGAATGACGGGAAAAAATATTTTTCGCACGTACCCTCGGTGAAAAAGTTCAAAGGATTATCGAGCGGACGTCTAGAAAATTCTCAAACAAAAAAGTGAAAAAGCAAGGTCGGTATTAGCACGCGTGCCGTAGGTAGTAGTCGGAAGAAGTTTTAGCTGGCAAAACGAATGGCTAAGCTACGAGCTTTTTGGCTTCGGACGAGGGAGCCGGGAATAATCGGGCAAACGTTAGTTCAAAAGTTTCGGCCCTGCAGCGACGACACGCGCAGGTGGTGCGCAGACTAGAGAGAGAGAGTTTTCAAAGCCGCGTCCCTGCAGTAGCCCGCGACTATTCAACTTCAACCTGGCCGATGCAACGTCACGACCGGCGTCCCATTACCCACAATACCCAACCAAACTTGCGAGCTTTTGAATGGAGTTTAATTCCCATATTCATTAGTCCGTATCGTCATATGAGCATTATGAGCATTAAATAAGCATTAATTACGGGGTTAAGGGTATAGTGATAGCGTCAAAAGTAAAAAGTATTCGCGAGCCGGGAAATGGAAGAGGAGGAGAGATAAAACCTACGCCAGAGCCTCGGCCAGAGCAGGTAAGGCGGGGGTCTTATCGGTTCGGTTCGACGTCGAACCAAAAAACGCACTTAAACTTATCTCTGAAAAAAAAAATCCAATTCAAGAGTGTGCTTCGGTTATCAAGTCAGCGAGATTCGCGATACGCGCAGATGGCTCGCCCAATCAATGAAATATACTACATCCAGCCATGTCCGAATAATCCTTTCTCTCTGTCTTCCTACTACAAGGAGCGCCCGCGTCGGCCCGAAAGAGACAGCTGCGCATGGAGACGGGAGACGAATGAAGAGACTGCGCGCGGCTCAAAAAGTTGTATAAAGTCTCACTCGAGAGAGGCTTACGAGGGTGCTCCTCGAGGGCCAAGCGCATTAATAATTCCACGCGGGTGGTGCGCCCGGTCCTCGTATTATCAAAGCAAACAGCGGCGGCGGAAGGATTCCGAGACTACTCCGAGCGCGTGGGTGCTGCGCGTACGCTAACCGAAAGTGTGGGACGTTAACCACTGCGACCGGCAGCAGTCTTGGTCTCGTCGTGGTCTACTCTTGCAAATATTTGTCGTCGTCGTCGTCGTCGTCAAACCAGTGTCTCCACCGCAGTGCACACACTCGCTTCTTTTATTCTTCTCTTCGTTTTTTTCTGCAAACTGCAGCGTATACACTGCCACGCTTGTTTGCGCCCGTGGAACTGATACTTTCATTTGAATACATCAGGCACGCCGCCTGACAGCCTGCCACCACGCCATCCGCCCACTCTTTAAACGAATAAAAAAATCTTTTCTGTTTTTGTTTCTTTTTTTTTCACCGTTTTATTGTTGATTCCAAAAGCCAAAACAAAAAAAAAACGATCTTTGATATACGAGCTACAAAAAACAGGTTTCTCTCAAAATAGATTTTTTTTTTTTCAATTTCGCTCAAATGCTTATCTCATTGATGTTCGACCAGCCCCTCCAGCCAAAATTCAATCACAACAACGTTTCAAATGATTACACATTGTTTCTTTCGTTTATTTACTTTGATTGTTTACACGAGTCTGAGTTGGGAAAAAAAAAAAAATTCCGCGGTGCGTTATTCAATTACGCACAGCGATAATGACTACTCAACTATAAAACTGAGCGAGACTGCACAATCAATCAATTACGAGGTAATATATTCGAGCGATTGATCGCGAGAGGGTTGGTTTATGAATTTATGAAATTAAAATCATAGTAATAAGAGTTAATTTGTAACGAAGCAATTAAGTTGTCCGTGAGCAGTATACTCGAGTAAAAACGCAATGAAGATGATTTAGCGTAGCTCGGCAAGAAGTATATAGATCGCGGAGCATTTGTCAAAATGTAAAGGACGCGATCATAAGGTGCGAGTCATGAGACTCGGGATGGTAAAAAAGTGTACAGGATCCGAGAGCAAGTTTCATCATAAATCTATATAGAAGATGAGGAAGAAGGAGGAAAGGGGATATAACAGGCGCTTCCTCGGATCGGCGAGCACGCAACAAGCAGCAAGTTTGGCGGGTGGTTAAGCGTCGATCTCGCTCCGGTCGTTTCTTCGTCTAAACTTTGTCCGGCTTGACCCTCTAGGGTCCGCGGTCGTTGTTGTCCCCCGCTCCGAAACTTTCTACATCGAGCGAGACAAACGTGCGTATGTATACATATATAGTATCCGTCTGCAGCGCAGCAGCAGCACCAGCTTGATAATTCAAGAGCTGTCGACGACGAATTGGCTGCTGCGGTGGTGGTGGTGGTGGTAATGCGTCTACCTCCTCTATCTTGGCTGCAGACACGCGAGATTATCCAATCAAGCTATATAAGTTACAGACGCGCCACTCTGTAAATATACCGAGTTTTATCCGTCGAAGCGCTACGACAAGTGCAGGACTCGCTAATAGAATTTTTTTCTTTTACAATAAAAGCCGTAACAAGCGGCTTCTAATTTGATAATTTATAGTTTTTTTTGTCGGGGAGTAATTGAAGGCTAGGGTGATAATGAGGAGACGCAGGTGGCAAGCCGTTAGCGAAGACGGAGAAGAGGAGGAAAGTCAAGGAGGCGAGCATCAGAGAAACTTGGCTGGCGTGCGTCGCGCACGTCTTCTGCAGGAGGTCGGAAGAAGGAAGGAGGAGGAGGAGGTAAAGAGGCGCCTGATGGTGCTGCTGGCCGGCCTAATGACGTTTGTTTAATGGGCGACAAAGGCCCTTGCCACAACGTTTAATCTTTCTTCATATTATCTCCTCGGCTTTATCGGTTTCTCTCTTTCTCTCACGCTCCTCTCTTGACTTTGACTTATGGGGGCGTTTGCCCATGCTATATAATACACAGGATACGACGTGTCTGATGCAGCACGCGTGCTGGACCACCAACATTTTTTTTTTTCTTTTTCTTATTTTTCTCTTACAATCATCAATCTAGTCGCACCGCAATAAATGAATCTTCTTTATAACAAAAAAAAAAAGAATCTTTTCTTCCTTCCATTATCGTACACTCTTTGAATCGCAAATTCAAAAGCTGTATTTTAAAACGTCGATATCGTTAAGGATTCCACGCGAAAAAAGATAAAGCGATGATGATATCATGCATGCATGCGTGCAGCAGCGTCAGGGCGTTATAAGTGAATCGGTCCGAGCTAAATTTAAAATTCACTTCTACACAACGGCCGAGCGTCATAAATTGAACACAAAGAACGAAGAAGCTGCGCAAAAGAAAGAAAGAGAAAAAATGAAAAAAAAATTCGGGCCGGCCTCCCGCTGCAGCAGGCTGGACGATGGGTCCCAGAAGGGCTCGGCTCGGGCGCTCGCGGCGGGCTATTTACCGAAATTCCGTACAGCTCGCAATAGAGAATAAAAATGATGGCGAGCGGACGAGCGCTCGGACCACCTCGATTACGGGCTAAATGGCCGGAGCTAAACCCTTCCGCAGACTATGGATCGATCTATCCCTGCTCCGATAAATCTCCTCCCCTCTTTTTCGCTTGTTCCTGGACGGGAGTTACCTTTCCCTCGACGCTAGATTCATTCTTTTTTTTTAAACCGTTAAAACGTTAAAAAACGCTGTACTGTACGCTTACAATATTGTTTGGCTCGCTCTGTAAATGAATAAAAACCACATCTTTCTCACGAATTCGCTAGTGTGTAATATCATATCGTGTGATATTTCAAACACGCTACACCGGAGCATGTTTCGATTAGTGTAATTATCGTACCTTTTTTTCCCCTTTTCCCGACCAAATGAGATTCTACCGTGCATCGTACATAAACGATTATTAAAAAAAGGTGCCCACCGTAACTTTGATTATGAAAATACGGCATCGATTTCGCTTTGAAATTCATCCGAGCGTTTAGCTCTCTCTCTAGCAAGCTTTTTCATCCGATGATGATAAATAAGCTTAGAGGCCAGTGCCATGCCGCGTGTACTATTGACATTTTTCCAGCGCTTAATTTATGCCCTATCACCATCGACGATGCTCCGACTATTTTTAATCGAACCACAAATCAAGTAAAGGTGCGAAAGCGGTCGTCGTTCAAGCCCATTTGCTGTTTGGTCGAAATAGGTACACGTGCTATATAAGTAATCGTCCTACGCGCCTCCGGCCCAGATACACCCCGAGCCACCGCAGAAAAATCCTGTCAAACTTCTTTTTTTATTCCTTTGCACCTCTGACTCACCGAGCTGGCTGCAGCGCCGACACTTTATATTCTTCATAATAGTTGATCGTAGCCGCCGCGAGCCAGCGTCGCGACAGTGTAGGCGATTAAACGACTACCTTACGCATAAATAAACCCAGGCAAAGCGTACCTTATAACACACCTTGCTGTCCGCTAAAACATCGAAAAGTCATAAAAAGACGAATTTGATTTAGAAACAGCGAGTTGCGCAACAATTAAAAAAGTTTGAAAAATTAAATTAACAGCGGCAGTTTGCGCCGCTGAACACGCTCAACAGTCGATAGGACGATAAATTAACATTCAAACAAATTATAGCAGCGCGCATGTCAATCGGTGCCAAGTCGAGCGTGACGAATGCTCGATGAATAAAACGCTAAAACGGCATACCTAATAAACCTTGTGTCGAAATTCAATAAGTCAATCAAATCGATTCCCAACGGAGCCGCTGTCAGCTAGGAGCTAGGAGAAGAGTAAGAAGAAAAAGAATAAAAATATCCCGAGAGATAAAATAGTATTCACGGAATCTTGTAACGAGCTGCTGCAGACTGTCAACGCCATCCACACGTCCGAGCACTGGAGCAGCGGCAGCAGCGCGGAGCTTTAATAATATGCCCTCGCGAGACGACGACCGGTCGGCATTTTAAACGAGCATTTTTTGTCGGAGAGCAAGTATAGCTGATTCTGCAGGACCGGGGCGCGATTTTGATAACTGCTGATGTTGCAGCACCACTTTGCACGAAATCAGCAGAGCCTTCCTCCTCCTCATTTATTTCAGTCCGACTTTTAAATCTGTCTTTCCGAAGAAACGGTATTAAAAAGTTTTCATTTTTCTTTTTTTTTTTTCTTAAAACTCTGCTGCAATGCATAAGCAGTGGATCACCTTATTTGATTGAATGACTATACTGAACTATCTCATGAATGATAGATGATTATACGTGGTTGAATTAAGTAATAGGTGTAGTAATAGCATTAGATAGGTATAATCAAAAGCTATAAATGTGCACATCGAGTGCATTGGCAATTCAATGTCGGGTCATTATCCGCTGAGTAAAAGACACCGCTCTCTCTTCATTATCTCGTTCTTGGAGAAAAATTTTTTAAACTCCGGTCCGTGCGGGAGAGGTCAAAATAAAGAACTGGATTTTTAGCATAGCGCTCACAGCGATAGGACTTAATTGGTTTAACCGCTAATTACATGCCAATTCGTGCGGGCTTAAACAGAGACCCCCCTTGCCCACCTCCCCTCTACACATATAGCTTTCTAAACCTTACGTGCGGTGAGAAAATAAGTCGTAATTCAACCAATAGTGGTATAAATAAAGCCCCTGCTTATAATTACATCTTCTTCTTCTCCTTCTGCTCCCTTATCCCATTTAATGTATCGGGGCTACCGCCTTCGCCGCAGATCATCTCGTTAGTCGCTACGAGTCTATTTGAGTTTTGCGCATAATGGAAGGAGAGGGGGCGTTATCGAATTAGTTTGCTTACATCCAATGTTGTTGTTGTTGTGGGCTGCTTTTAGCCAGAACGGATCGGATCCGAATTTCGGAGCACCACTACTTTTTCTTTTTTTTCTTACTCCCCTCCCTGTCTTCACTATACTACTGTGTGTGTGTGTACCAATACAAACATACAGGTTTGTGTGTTGGCTCCCCGCGCGCTGTTTGATCATCTGATCAGCACTCCTTTCTTCCCATAGTACAATTCGGGATAAATATTTTTGTTTCACGTAAGCCATCCATTACCTTCCCTGAATCAATATTTTTTCATCAAAGGTTCCTCCTCTAGCCAACTGTTATTTTTATTATCTCGTAAATTTTTCAATGTTTTTTTTATTAGCTTCTTCGGTAAACATATATATAAATGTCAAAAATTAAAAAAAAAAAAGTAGCTTGTACGTTGAGATAATAGTCATTAAAATTTAATCCTAATTAAACTGATTTACGGGATTTTTTAAATAATTTCAGTCTGAGTATGTTAAATTGCTGTGAAAATAAACGACACCATGATATAAAGTAGCATTGAGCGTTTCATTTTTTATCGCTGCGGGTATTTTGATAGCGGTTGTAGAAAAAAAAATAGGTAGGCTAAAAAAAAAAAGTCCATCGACTGGTGTCGAGTGGGGGTCAGATATAAAGCCGCGTATAAGTACCATCGGCCGAGAAATAGAGTTAACGCGCAAAAAACGGGATGCGGGACGTTTCAAACAGAGTGGCATTATATGCGTCGCGTCGAGGCAGCCAGAGAATTATTCAAACTAGTTCGATAAATTCTTCTTTCCAACACCTCGGCCGCGGCGGGGCTGATGCATTTTACATATTTAAATTGGAAGTGTCGATTCCTTTCCGGATTGCCTGTCTGCCAGTCGAGCGCGGCGTGTACAAACATTTCAAAAGAAGAAATCTTTCGAAAGTAGTTTATACTAACTGCTCGAAATTCGTCTCGCGCCCTGTGAGAATCACGAAATCGTGCCCCGGCCCTGGCTCGCGCAGACTTTTAAAAACTTTCGTCGATGCTCTCGTCGGATGTATTTTACTACATAGCCATCTCCGGCCAGGATCATCCATCGCTGTCTTTTTAGCAACGTGGGAGGCCAAATTTTTAAAACACAGTACAATCCAACATTATTCAAATAAACTTTGTTTAAACATAAAAATAGCGACACTTATTCAAAAATATCGAGCAGATTGAATGCTTAAACGCTTGAATTCCGAGAAAGCGATCAAGCTTTTTTTTATTGGGATAAAGCAATTTATATGAATCGGAAGGGAAGGGGTGATTTATTAATTTATTCTCGCGAGAGAGCGAGATGATATTTTCCCATAAATTTATCGCAGCGAGAAAAATCATTAAATTACTATAGCGTCGATAGCGCATGTAGTAATGGAGTGTAATAAATCAGAGGTTTTGAAAAAAAAAAACCTCGACGGCTGTAGGTTAGACGGCAGTTATATCTCTTTTAAAATTCCAATAATTAAAACTTAAATCACGCGATCTGTGTGTCTCAATATGAGGGCAATTAACAATTCAATAAGAAAATAAACAAGCGGGAATTATGATTTCCCCAGCGTACGGGCTGAAAAACAAAACTCGGAATTAGCAACGATGTATGATTCATCGATAAAATCGAGTCTTTTAATTTAATTATTTTTATCGAGTTAATGTGAAAGGCAGCAACATCATCAGCGCAGAGGAAAATTGATTTATTATCGTCAGCGAGGATATAGAGAAGAGAACGCATAATAATGCAATCTTAATATTCTGTCGGAACAATGGAGCAATAATATAAACGCGCCGGCCGGGGCGGTCAATAAAGACAAAAATAGTTTAGAGAGCCTTTCGCTGCCCGGGTAGTCCGGACGCAAGAATAACATACAAAGGCGAAAATAGGGTCAATACGATGATGATAATAATAATAATAAAGTATGTACATAGACATCGCGGAAGCTCCCGGTCAAGTTGCGACTATTCACGCATATTAGGTATCAGCCTTCTCACGAACAGATGATAAGTACACGACGAGATGAGAAGCAGAGCGGAGCAGCGAACTGAAGAGGCAGTGTTCAACACCAATCAATTACACGGTGCGGTTATCTCTCCGATGCACGCTCGCGAATACACAATGCTGCCTTCGACTTTGACTCGAGCCAGATCGAGCCAGACCGCGGCAATCCGGAATTCGATTTTTCAGAGCCACACAATTCTATTAGCGAGCTTCGCGATATTCAAGTGCAATGGCTTTTGGCGCCACACCAACTGTCTTATGCACGAATACGGCCCGTCAAGCTCGATTAATTTCACCCTCGTCGGACCTCTTCAAGAGCTCCAAATTTACCATTTCAATATGTATTTGAGCATCGACGCATTCATCACTTTTCCTTTCAAGCATATGGACCCACAGTCAAGACAATTATAAAGCCAAATTTTTGAAAGCGTTTGGGTGTCGTGAATTTTTCATCTTTTTTTCATCCGTCAGTCAGCTGCAGATGATTATATCCGATGTACCCCGGCGCCGCGGCCGCACTCGTAATCGACAACGTAGAATATTCATGAGCTTCGCGTTCTTCGAATGGGTTTTTCTATTCCGGCTTCTCGGTACCTTATCCATCTATTAATCATCATTATTTGGTACAAAATTAAACTCCGTGCGCCGCTGTTATTTATTTATTTATTTACTTAACTTTGCTCTGTGATTAATCATTTCCAGGTACTTTCGAATGGCTTGTTTGGCATGGTGTTTTTTTTTTTTTTCGTTTCTTTTTCGCTCTTGGAATATGAATAAAGAGAGGGGAAGGTAGAAAGTGAAACTTGTGATGGGAAATGAAGTAAAAGAAGAAGAAGAAGGAGAAAAAATGTGCGTGACGAATAATAATAAGACGGAGGAGGGAGCGAGGACGGCATCGATTATGCAGTACTTATACGCAGCAGGTCACACTAGTGGTTTATTCATCAGGCTACGTACGAAACGACGACGACGACGACGATGAAGACGACGATGATGATGGTGTGTATACACAAACTTGTACACATGTGTTTATGTGTCTATCTTTAGAACCGAAAGAGACTATCGATTCCAATTAATAATTCCCAGGGTGTACCCGGACGAGAGGTGTTCCTCTCTTCAATAATAGCTACACGCGAGACATTTTTGCCGCTCTTTCTTCATCCTGCATATAGATTGACTCTTTAGCTGCGCCGTGCAATCTATTATCAGACTAATGGACACGCGTATCATTCGCAGACTCTCTAATACTATTTTATCAACCGTGATCAGGTCTATTTGTGTTAATTAATTAATCACATTATGCTGCGGCTACTGATTATACTTCATTTTTACTCTCGCACCGCGCACGTGTATTCAACTGTACGGGAGTTATTTTAGTCCGTGCAAAGATCAATAATTCAACAATGATTTATCTTTAATTTTTTTTTCAATTTTAGGAACACAAATCTGAAACTATTAAGTTTATAAATAACGCCAAAAGTGAAAGCGCTAATACAGTTTAATGCACTTTGCTCAAGATGTCTTTTTATAGGTGGAGAAAAATCCGGCCATTCCATAAGCTCTGAATAGCCGTAAGAATGTTATGAGGAACCTCGGAACTGAAGTCATCTCCGGTACGCTATATAGAAAAATGTGTATTTCAGTTGTCTATGAAGCTAACAACTTTTTCACAACAATCTGAGACTTTAAGAGAGTAGGGTTTTTACCTTTGTTTTAATGACTTCGAGCCGAATTGTCAAAGTTTTTTTTCCTCTCAAAAGTTACGGTGTGTAAACGAACTTCTATTCTAATTTTTGAAAGGATTTTTTAAACTAAAATCCTTAAAAATAGTATTTTATATTTTGGATATAATATTCATGAAAAATTTACAGGAAGCTGATTGATAAAATTTTACAAGTTTAAAAACCATTGGAATTAAGAAAAATAAAATAGAAAAAGTTGAAAAAACTATCAAAGCTCCAGATCTCCCGAAGGAGCGGGTGTCGATCGAGCCTAGGAGAAAATTCTGCAAGTTTACGGCTACTTTATATATATGTATATACACCCAGCGCTTGGCCGAATAAATTTTGAATGAACTCGAAGCGTGAACGACGCTAATCCAGCGCGACGTCTCGATCGTTGCAGCTCTACCTAGACCATACACATATATATATATGGTGTAGGTTCCTTCTCTTTCTTTTATCTGGTACTACTTACTATCTTTTCTTGGGGTGGGGTTTTTTCCCTTAAAGAACCTCGAAACTCCTCGAAAAGCAATCTCTTAATCTCTTCGTCTATAAGTATCCTTCTTTCCAATCCGATCCTACAATTCTGTCCTTTGCTACAATTTTTCCTTACTCTTTTTATCCACCAGCTTGTTCGTCTTCCTCTTTTATCTCTCTACCAACTTTCCGGCACAATCAATGAAATTAACTCGGTATAAGTAGGTATGGAATGGAGAGACAACGAAAACTTTAAAAATCCTTTCTAAGTAATTAAGTAAGCAATCGGCGCGGAGACTTTACTCTATCTGTCGATTTCCGCTCTTCGCTCGCACTTCATTCACTTCTTCTTTTTTTCGGGGTTTAAATTTCTTAATTGGCTCTGATCTGTATTTTAGGTAAATTACTTCGCCAATTTTATAAATTTGATTAAAGAAGGGGAAAAAAAAATTCTTGGCACGTATAATCCTGTAATTATACCCCCACGTAATTCATGTTTATCGCGGGCTTACAAGATGAGATTCAACGATCAGCTTACATTACCATACGAATTAAAGTTTGTACCAAACTGCAAAATTAACTAACTTTGCATTCTCTTTTCTACGCGCGATACATACGAGATTAAAATTTGTTAATAAATATAATTTCATTAAAACATCTACTAAATTCTCGAAAACTTTAAAAACTATAAAAAAATAAAACCATAACTTACTTGTCGGGAGTGACTGGATGACTTTTTTTTAAATGACTTTAATACGATATATTACATTATCTTTTACAGAAAAAGTTATCTTATAACCACGGATTTTTTTTCTCTCATACCTCCATAAAAAAGAAAAAAAAAATGATTCTAGCTATGAAAATATATGTTTGAAGAGAGATTTATGGAAACCCTTATTGGAAAAGATAAACATTTTCCCTTACTTTGAAATTTAAAATTTCATCGGGATTTTACCTACTTTGAATAATATTTTACCATTTCTAGAGTATTAAGTTCTTTCAAAGACGGTAAAAAAAAAAGAAAAAAAAAGTTTTTTCTTGAAAATTTGATAAACTTATCGTCTTTGACGCGAAACCGCTTTTTGAAATGAAGCTATAAAGCAGGGTGAATATTCATATTACACTTTTAGAATATAGTGATTATAAGCGGGTTATTCAAATACCACGTTTGTTTGATTATTGTTGTTGTTTCTTAACAAAATAAGCACTTTAAAAGGTCATTGAAATGCAAATGCTTACAAAGTAAGCAATCGTGACATCCTTTGTCGGTACCCAAAAGCTGAGGGCGCACTGCAGAAGAAATGAGTTAAAAACAGAATAAGGTTTAGGTATTTATCTGTGGAGGAGGAGGAGGGGAGTTTGCCCGCGGTTAAAAGACGCTTCGGCGGCTTTCCTTCTTTAAGTTACGTGGCGTACTGTATTTAATCAAAGGCGTGAAACTTGGTCGGCGGGAGCGAGCTACTATAACCATCAGAGTCAAACTGTACAGCAGCAGGACTTTGTTAATTGAATAAGCCGCCTTCTCGAGCGCGCTCGGGAGAGGGACAAAATTAACATCTTTCACGACGGGCTTTGCTGTCAAATCTTTCTAACGCGCGGAAGCCAGCGAGAAGAAGAAAGCGCGGATCTGCACGAGAGACGGATGACGGGGAAAAAACAACGTCTTTTATCGCTCCTTGGAATAAAGACTTTTCTCTGGATGAATTTAATGTTGGTTTAATCTTGTCAAATTTTAATCTTGGTTACTTTTTTGGTCAGCTTCAAGAAATTTCTCACGGATAGGAGCCAAGTGCAGCAGCCAGGGCCCGGCGTCGTCGTGACCATCGCGATATAATGGCCGGCTGAGCTATGAAAATTCGCAGAATATATGTACGTGTGTATATGTGCTTATTCATCCCTACACTAGGTGTATGCCCCTATATAATCCCGTGCGCGACACTGATCTCCGGCTCGCCCCACGGGTACCTAGAATAATTTTGCACGCGAGCCGCCGGCCGCCGCTCGGGCGCAACGTTTTGCCGCGAAATTTTCACTATCGCGAATCTCCCGATGCTTGTTAAGCGAAAGTTTATGCAAGGTTCTTTTTTATGCATCGCTTTTGTTTCAACTTTTATGCCTGGGGATTATTTTCAATTTTACAACGCTTTCTTATCGCGTTAACTAACGCGGCCCTGCTAAAGTCAACTGAATTTTCAATCGTTCAACTTTTTTTTTTTTCTTATCTTCTACGAGTAAATCATCGAGTTCGAGTTGACAACCTACCTTTAACAGTTGTTGCGAAAATCGTCATCAGCAACAGGATGCCAAGCTCGGATCGCTGCAGTCGGCACGTCATTTTCCGATTCATCTTGTGCACTGACTGTAGAGAATAAACTTTGAAAGCAGAACCGCTGTTTTTCTTGACACTAACTGCGGAAGCACGAAATTAATAATTAACTAATCACTCTTAGTTTCACTTACGCCCGCACATTATCATTATTATCACTATTGGGACACTAAATAGCAGACGATGGCTGTGACAGTGGCAGTGTTTAAGATTCGAGGTTTTTTCTTAAATATGTATGAAAAAAAGGTAATGATTAAAATAACAGCCGGCGACCGGGCCCAGAGCGGTTGTAGGTGGCGGCGTCGCGGCCGAGCTGCGATCGGCCGGCGGCGGAGGTACCGCGTGATACCTGCACGCCACAGCCTGGTGCAGTCGCCATACCGACGTCGATTAAACAAACTGCTTCACTAGTAACAATGCACTGTACTGTCAAAAGGAAAATTCGTCTTTTGACAAAAAACTAAAACACTGTTACACAACACTGCTCATTTGCCGCGCCACTTCAAAACCCAACTGATCACTCCGGTAAACTTTGTTACGAGATGACAAATATAAAAACACTTTACTGTTACACCTTTTAAAAATGCCACCTCGTGGTGCAAAAAACAATCACTTTCACCTGGTTATGATAAAAACCGCGCCAAACTCTCGGTTTTTTTCTGGGTAAACAAAGAGAATAAACTGGCGATAGCTCTACGATTGAAGTATTCGCGAGTTTCGACGGTATAAAAATTACAAGATCATCAGAAAACGGTTAAAAATTACACTGCAAAAAATATATGTTAGAAAAATCCGGTAAAAAATTACAAAACTCGTAGTTACGAGGACGATTCCGTGAAAAAGAGGGGCTCCGCTTAGCAGCGACCACGAGAAGAGCAACGCACCCCCATAGAAACGTACGACGCGGCGAGCGACTCGCGACTGGCTACAGGCCGTCAGGCAGAGATTCGTTTCTCGGGTGCCACGCGCCGCTTCGGCCAACTTCGTGAGCGCTCGCGCGGATTCGACCGGCCACCGGCGGCTCCTGCGAACTCCCAAACTCCCCCGTCCCGTCTGTGCCCGAGCCCGTGGCCCGTGCAGAGCAGTGGAGCCTAGCTAGTCCTCCTGGTCCTGGGTAGGTGCGCTCATATAGGTATAGCGGGTATGCAAAATATAATACTACACCTAGGGCTCGAGCCCTTTTTTCGTCGCATGGGTCGTGCTACCTGCACCATACCTATATATCCATTTTCGGCTCGTGCTGCTACTGCGCAATTTCCAGGCAGGTATTATGTATATATAGGTATACGCAGATGAACAGCTAGCTGGCCCATTACACTCGACGAAGAGCTGCTCGCGCTTTTTTCTCGTTCTCTTATTCTCTCTTTTTATCCAGGCTAGCTCCGCCCTAATACGAGAGTAGCTCTAAGCGAGAATTTTTCATTTTCGGGATGGATTTTTTTTTCCGCTGCACACCCAATAGCTACGTGTCAGGAATGCCCAATCTTTTTTTCCTCCCCTACCTTTAAAGGCCGATGTTTTTTCAAACAATACTTTTTTATCATCTTTATGAAGTCGTATTCAATCAAACGATAAACTTTTTTATTTTTCTTTTTAATAATCTTACAGTTTGAGGAATAAAACTTTCATTGAACTAATGAAATTACTCATAGAAGACGAGAGAAGTTTGTTCCGAGAGAACCGCCGAAAGCAATCGACTGCTCAATTAGAAGCGCATAACTATCAATATTGCTTGAGTGATGGATACTTAAATCGGCGGCTCGCTTTCTACTGATGATAATTGACGTAAGGCTTGATTACATCAATACCATACCTACGTATGTCAACGTCAACTTCAAAACTTATATTTTTACAATTACTAACCCGGTATATAATTTTTATTAGTTAAAACTAAAACTGCGCGATGAATCTTAACATTGATTTCGACATTAATCTTAATAATAAACACCTAAGAAAAGAATAACACCTTAGCAAAGAAAATATTTTTTAATTTGTATTCTTGTATTTTTTCAAGTTAAATAAAACCGTAATAATTTTAAAAAACTGTTAACTGTTTAACTGTCGCTAAAGATGTTAGCGATTCCGTTTTTTTAATTCAAAAAGTTTTTTTAAATCTGAAATTTTGATATGTGATTTGGATCCAATTGAATCTCACTTAACTTTTTATTCCAAAAAAAAACTTATAATTTTTTAATAACCGTAGAAATGACTTGAAGAGCGAGGATAAAAAAAGAAAATGTAATGGGTAATAATAACTAGGAATGCTTCGAAATGCATCCCTTGGCAAGCATATTATCGAGTTTTTTTCTAAAACTAAAAAAATAAGGGGGCAAAAAGTAGGAGATTTTTCTTAACTTAATTACTTTTTACTTCCATAAATATGCAATTAATTATAATATGATTAATGAAAAAAATATCTGATCTGAATTGATCTTTAATTTAATTTTAGTTTGTTTTCTTTTACTTTTTGTAACTAAACCTATCATATGTTTATTCTAAGCATAACCTGTTTTTAAAGAGCTTTTTTCTTAAATAGCCGAATTTTAAACTTTTGATGGTCAATGTGGTCTAAAATAATTTCGATATCGAATAATTTGAAATAATTTTTAAATCATAAGATGTTTTAAAAACAAACTAGGGAGAAAATAAAAATGGATTTTACATAGTATATTCATAAAAAATATAACCCTTAAAATTTTTTTTTTTTTTTTTATTTTTTTTACTAAAGATTCAAATTGTTTACAGAGTGCAACTCATGACGATATAAGAATAGCTAATTTGCACCATAGAGGTACTCTAATATCTCTGGGGTGCGTCTTGAAGCGCAAAGTTGCCTTTTAACAATGTAGATTCGAAAAAAAGTTTTTGTGCGCATAAAGCTTTTTTTTCTTAATACTAACCTCAAAACTAGATCTTTGCACCTTATTTTCGGTTCTCATGCGGAAAAATATGCTTCGAAACCAGTGCTCAACATCATCAGGGCTCTTTGAAAAACGTGTCGGTACCTACGAAGCACCCACGACTTTTGCGCACCGGTTTTAAAAATTACTATTTTAATTCGCTCAAAGCACCCGAAGTTTTAGTTAAATCAGTCAAAACTCATAAAAAAATTATAAAACTCTTTGTTTTTTTCTAACAACTGTAATTAAAAAAGAAAAAAAAATAATTGAGACAAGAATAAAAAAAAAATCAAAGCTCTTAAGTTATAGTTTACACTCCTATGAATTATTATAATAGCTTAAAAAATTGTAAAATCTATGGCTTTATTAAAATCACACTGATTTTTTTCTTTTTTTTCTACAGGATTCGCTAAAAAATCACTAAACTACGTTTCTTTTTTTTTTCAAGATTTGTAACTTTGCGGAAAAAAATAATTGAGACACGAATAAGAAAGAATACCAAAGCTCCTTAATGGTAGTTTAAGTTCTTATAAAACCAAACAGCCCAAAAAAAGGTGAAAGCTTTTTAATGTGTCGAAACGCTCTGATTTTTTCTTCACTCATCGACGAAATTGACTTAAAAACTACTAAATAATTATTAAACTATTAAATTACGTTTCCATATTATTACAACTGAGTAAGCGATTTCAACTTTCGAGTTTGAGATTCTCAATTTTGGTTCTTAATATGTCGTTATCTATCTAATTCTTCATCGTGAGCTGGGTTATCAATCAACAATAAATTTTAGAAGTTGTACTTTTAAATAATTGAATTATAAATTTTCTTATTCTCATCTCAATGACGTTTTTCGCAAGGTATTTTTGTTAAAAAAAAAAAAAAAAAAAAAAATCCAGTTTTAAAGTTTAAAGCGAAAAGTAATGAAAACCAAGTAAAAATTGAAAGCGTTTAATTGCAAAAGAGACTTTACAATTTTAATAGGCTATTTTAAAAAACTCAAACTTCTACTAAAAAACTTCAATTTTTTTACTATGCGTATCTAAATAAATTTTTTTCACAACGTTACTGGTCAAAAAAAAAAAAAAAAAACGTTATTTAATAGTTTTTTATCGAATCCCGTCGGAAGATGAAAAAAAGAAAGCGTTTGACTCATGGCAAAGCATCCACATTTTTTAATGTTATTTGAATTCATAAGATCGCAAACTACAATTAAAGAGCTTTGTTTTCTTTTTAGGCGTGTCTCAATGATTTTATTTCTCAAAGTTACAGGTGTTCGAAAAAAAATAAGTTTTATATATTTTTATGAGTTTTGACTGATTCTAAACTTCAAAGACTTGGAACGAACTAAAAAAAAATTTTTTTATTCATGTAAAAAAATTTTTTTCTGAATTTACACGTGAAAAAGCAACCTTTACATCTTAAGGCCGATGTATTTTCCAATATTTTGCGGCTGCGGTCCTTTTTAGTTTAAAAACTGTTTAAAAGTTAATTATTTTTATCAATATTTTATTAAAATTAAAATTTAATTTTTAATTACAAAAGAGAAAAATACTAAAATTAAAATTGTGTAAGTCTTGAAGTTAATAATATTTCGTTTTTTTAAAGAACACAAATATTATAAGCAAGCGTCTATAAATAAAAGGAGTATTCCAAAAGTGCTAAAACTTATTTATAAAAATAACATGCTGTGATTTTCTTTCTTCAAGAGACAAGTCTTGTTATTTTTTCGAATAAATTATAGCGCCTGTCTGATCTGTGATTTTGTATAGCCCGCTGGCTTTTTTCTCTGAAAAGCAAGTGTAGTATATAAGAGCGCCAATTCACTTAAGGGCATGCAGAAAGAATTTTACTTTTTCAATTCACTTATGTATTATCGCATCTTTTCACTGTTGAGTATTTTTACTTTACCTTATCTTTTTCATGTCTATGTTTTCGAGTCAGTGCATTATTTTTCTTAGGAAGTTTTATGCTTGCGCATACATATATATATATATATATATACATAAGTATACTTACGCACTCAGGATATTAACCCAGCTATATTTTAGTTTTTAGTAAAAACTTTTTACCAAGTACAAACTGTTATCCTTTGTTGTCAAGAATTTTTCTAGCATATCACCAGCCTTTTTTTAATAGCTTTTTTTTTTTTTTTCTTTTCAATCAGACCAATGCTAAAAATTACTTTCAACCTTTTGAGTTTCATACAAACACCTAGTGAGAATTCATCGCCATTGCTGTATTGAATTGCAATTTCGTCACGGGCCCTTGATTTCGTCAAGTGCCCGTTGCCATGATGAAGTGATGAGTGCGCGCGTCAGTCAGCATGTAGATATGAGGGATGAAAAAATCGAAGAAAAAATAAATTAAAAACTTTTCTCCCACAGCAACAGAATAATTGAGCTTTTTAAATGTTTTCTAATCTTTTGAGTAATATTTTCGTATCGTTTTTTTTTTTTTTTTTTTTTATGAGAAAAACTTTTTAATTTATTGATTTTTTAGACAATACAATACAATACAATAATTTGACTCAATATTGTATTGGTATTGAAAATTAGAAAAATTACAGTATTGTATTGATATTGTATTGGTTGATATGGTATTGATTGATATTGATTGAAAAATATTGGTATATTGGTACATTTTAATACTTTTTTTTCGGTACTAAATTTAATGGTAATTTTGTACTGAAGGTGTTTAGTTGTACCATTAATTTATTCATTAATAGTTATCTACAGCTAAAACATAAATGAATCGAGAATGGAGAAAAATGCCTCCGACAATGGGACTCTTCATTCTCTGTTAGACGGTTCTTCCCTTAGATCTTTCATCTTTCGTTGCGCTTTGGCGCCGCTTATTTTTTTTTTGAAACCAAATACGAAACTTTATCGAGTTGTTTTAAAAAAGTTATGAGTATGCCTGGTACTCATTGTGAGACTCGCAGAGAAGTCAGTCCGATGAAAAAAATTATGCTTAGAGATTTAATTTGTCATTTTATTTTATTTTATTTCATTTTATTCAAGTTTACGGGTCTTTGCCCATTATTATGATTATTATTATTTTTATTATTATTTGTCACTCAATAAATAATAATTTTTTCCAAATAATAAGCTTTTTTAATTGCTCATATCTCCTTCCCAAAAAATTATAAAAAAAATAAAATAAAAAAACCAATGGTATATTGGTAATTAGAGTATTAAAAGCAAAGTAACAAATTTTTATTTTTAATTTTAATTTTAATTTTAAAGTTTTAAATTTTCAATCAAGTCCAAATACTATAAATAAAGTTTTAAAAAATCTGTTAAAAAATTACTTATTAACAAATAAAAAAAAAAAAAAAAAAACCAAAAAAAAAAATAATAAACAATCCAAGTAAGGTATATAAAAGTTTTAACACTAACATACACCTTGAACGTGACTATTATAATAAAATAGTCATGTTAATTATATCATTTTAATCAAACGAATTAAAATTCTAGAAATATTCATTTATAGATATAATATAAAAAGATAGTTCAAAAAACTTCAATTTTTTTTATCAATATAAGAATTAAAACAGAGACAATATTTTTTTAATCGCAACTTGTCATATCTCAAGGCCAAAAAAAATAAAACCCTAACGTCCCTAACTAATAATTTTTGTAAACTTTTATCACAATGAAATATATATATTTTTTTTTTAGCTAAAAATATATATAATATATATAATATATAATATATATAATATAATCAATATATTGAGCCTTTGATATTGATATTGACTTCAATATCTGAGCTCAATATTGTAATGGTATTGCTCACCAATACAATCAATATCAATACAATACCAATCATATTATTGGTATATTGTGAAACCCTAGTCACCACCGACGCGACAAGGCATAGAAGAGCTTTTTCTATTCAACATTGTGAAAGTGAATGCGCACAAAGGACAAAAGTGTCCGAAAAAAAATATTATATTCACAAAACTGGATATTTAATCCTAATTTATATAGTTTATCGTACTATAAAATAGTATTAAGTACAGGTGTAGCTCGTCACCAGGGCTCTTGCATCGTTTCAGATTGCACTCTGTCTTCTAAACAAGCCCTGATGACCCTTGCACCCATACTATAATATACGAGATTAATTAGTGTTTATTATTTAATTAGTGTCTATTATTTCATTGACACATTTTTTAACCTTGTTTATAATTAAAATAATTATCAAGCGCATTTATGCAAATTTCAAAAATAAATTGAAATTTGAAAAAGCTTAACTTTGTTACACGCGTTATAAAATTTCTTTTGTAAAAAAATTTAAATTGTCGATCACCAATGTCATATACGTATGTAGTAAATGTACTGTTTTCAACGCTCTTTAGAATAATATATAGGTATGTCTCCCAAGGATTTGCCGTGGGGGCTAATTTGAAAATTTGACTACCTCACCCGTGCATCAAAAAATCTTACAAAATTTTCCTCAAAATGCATAATGCAGATAACTACTATAACTAAACAGTGCAAAATTCTTCTTTCTTGAAGATGGTGCCAATCAGAGAACTAATTATACTTTTCGGTCATTGACAATATTGCAAAATGGGGTTTAATAACCTTATTTAAATATTCAACTGTTTTTTCGGATCGCGCCATCGCGGGAAAAAATTATGATTATAACCATTTAGTTCTTCGTTAAACAGTTATATTTAGAAAAAATGTCGATGGAATTAGAAAAGAGTAAAAGTATTGAAAAAGAAAAAAAGAAAAAAATACCATTTCATCCGACGGACCAGCCACATGGATCAAAAGTTTATGATCTTGATGCTTTAGAAGTTGAACAACTTGAAAAATTAAAAGATCAAAAGTTACTTATCAGGCAAGAAAATGAACTATACTTGAAGAATCATCCAGAAATTCGGGGATTGATATCAATTTTACTGAGGTATGATTTTAAAAATTAATTTTTTACATATTTCAAATTTTTTAGCTATTTAATATTAATGTTCTTTTAAAAGTTGAGTTGTATGTAATAAAGAATGGTTGCAACGTCTTTATCAGAGCAGTTTAAAGGAATACGTGCTTCACACCTTGCATGCGATGTATTATCGCGCAATAACTACAATGTGGATCAAAGATCCGATATTGTGGCGTATGGATTTTCCATATCCATTTCATAAATCACCGTTTAAAATTTTAAGGTGTACGCATGAAAGGAAAATTAAACCCTTACCAAGTTCTGTCCCGAAGGATATATCTCCAAGAAACGAAATTATTTTAAATTCTGAATCCAAGGTCGAATAAGCCTGGAAAATTTTAATAATGTCCTGAAGAGGCTTGAAGGACATGTAATTATTTAACCCTAATTTATAAAGTTTGAGATACCAAAATTTTGTTCTTTTCCTTATAATTTTTTTCGTGTCATACAATTAATGAAGCTTTAAAAAAATTTTTTATGAAATTATTTTTTACATTGCCATGGTGGAGATGATGCGTCAGGTTGATTGACTTATTACTAATTTATATCTGAAATAGCGAAAAAGTAATTATTGACTAAACTTAATTATGTCAATGAAACTAGAGTATTTAAATATTATTTTTTCTAATTATTAGATTTAAAAATTAAAACAATTACTTAAATATATTGATTTTTCTCAACCCCCAGATCCGGTGCAGGTTCTACTAACAAAATACATTACCGACAAACAATGCACTTTATAATTATATATTCAAATTTGACAAACTTATTTAAAGAGTTTATTTTTGAAAATTTATGAGTAAAAAGTTTAAAAACCGTCATAATATGACTAATTAAAAATAAAGTTGATTCTTGAACTTTTTAACAAATTGTTTATAATAAAGTTGTTTAAATTCCATAGGGCCGGTATTTAAAATGAAGAAGTTTTTTTTTTAACAAATTGGTTCAATATCTGTATATAGAACATAAGAATTTGGTTTGGTTCGTCGAACTTATTGTAAAAAATGAAAAAAGTGACCCCAAACAAAATAAAAATTTTTTTTTTTTTAATTGTTATAATTAACATAAAAAACAATAAAATCGCAGAATACCAAAACAATATTTTTTAACGCTTAAAATCTCATTTTAAAGCTTAATCCAAGACCTTTGAGCTGGGACCTTACATCTCGAATCTTGATGCATTCAGTATTACAAAAGATTTATTAAAATGTAATTTTTTGAAAAACGAAAAATTTATGATTTATCTAATTTGGAACCCATTTTTATTGGTGAAACTTTTAAATTTTTAATACTTTTCAACTCGAAAAAAGAACAGACCTGCAGTAAAAAATCACTTTTGCTGTATAAGACGAGAAATTAGGATTGCTCTGAATTCCAAATTTTTGCTTTTTACCTTTTTTACAGTTACCTTAAACCAAAAGTTTTTCAAAAAATGTCACACTACCCTGCATGACAACCTCCCTCGGACTCCCTTACGCAACCCTATTTTTATAAACAATTAAATAAAACCATTGTTTCATTATGATGTAGATCTTTAGCTTTAAACTGTAAAATTTTTAGTTATTCATTTATTTTATATAGTAGTCTTATTTAAATGACATAATTCGAATAACGAAAATTTTTTTGGCTTTTAGGAATTTGTTAACAACAAAACCACGGAATAATCACTTACTGCAAGAATACATTGGTGCGTTTTTCAAAAATTCGCGCGAATCAATAGTGAAAGAATTGCATCAGTATCTCGTAGAAATCAAATGTAAAGATCAAATTGTAAAAGAACTCGAGTTTGAAGTAAGGGAAGCTGAGTTTGATAAATCGTACAGCATTATTTAATATCAAATTCGACTAGAACATAATATTTGAAAAATCTTTTTCAATTCGGAAAATTTTATTATTGAGATAAATAAAATGTACTATTCATTATTTTTTATTCATTTTAATACTTATTAAGTGAATTCCCACAAAATGAAATTATTTATTGAAATAATTTATTTAATTAAAATATGCATGACTTTATAATATTTTTCTTTTTTCTTCTACTTCTCGAAATCTTATATTGTTTTAAAATAAATACCTTATTTTCTTAATTAAATTAATTGAAATATTGGTGGTTAGTCTTGCACATTAGCAAAAAAAAATAAGCCGTCGAACTGCAATAACAACTACACGAATAACTACATGAATAATAACAATGGAAGAAAATCTTATGATCTTTAATTATGCTACTATGTATTACAATTTTTATTTATTTTTATTTTATAATTCCGATTTTAAATTTCTGTAACAGAGGTAAACTTACTTTTAATCTTATATATTGATAACATTATTTATTGTTCTAATTTTTTTCAAACTTTGTTTGAGAGCTGAATAGTATTTAACACACCTGAGGGAGTCAAAAATTAGTTAGCCCTTAGCAAACCGAAATTGATGCTCGAGCCGAAGGCGAGGGTGTCAAAGGTTTGCTAAGGGTTAGCTCATTTTTGCACTCCCTCGTGTGTAATATATTTTTCAACAGGAGGCAAGAAAAGTTCAAACTCCCTGTTTGGGACAAATAAGAAAGTTTGAACTTTCTGCGCCGCGTGTTGAAAAATTTTTTGTAGCACATACATTTGTTAAAATTGAAATTTTTGTGTAAATCATTAAATATATAAATAATTTTCACAAAAAAAAAATAATAATAATTAAATTTTCTAGTCTCTCATTTTTACACAATTTCTAAACGTTATTTACTGAGGGTATTAGAATTAAAAATTTTTAAATTTTTAAATCAAAATGTGACTACATCAAGAAAACAAATAAATTTTTAAATTTTACCCCGGTCTGATGGGAGCCAATCAAATTGCACGATACATTTGGAAAAAGCAGATGGCCGCTAAAAGGAATTTAAGATGTAAGATAGGTTAGTTAGAATCTGACGTAATGCGTACAGTAGTTCGAGAACTGAGAAGAATCATATAAATTTTATTTAGCTTTATCTATTTTAAAAAATGGCATTGATTTTGTTGTTTAATTTTATTTTTTATGAAAAATGGTTTCACTTCCGTAGTGTTTTTCCAACGATTATGCTGAAATAATAAAGGATTGAACGGTTCGCAGTAACTGTTTTTATAGGTTCAATGTTTTGCTTATTTATAATCAAGTTATTTTAGTATTATAAATATAAATGTATATATATTTTTTTTAGCAGCCAGTTATTGGGTTAATAGGCCGAACCCTTGAAACAAAACCAAAATGGTGCACATACAAAATACTTTTACATACAATTTTTGGACCAAAACACCAACTGAGGTCGTTGACCTAACTTGTTTGATGCCTAATGGTGTTGTTATTCCTCTGGAAGCTAATAGAAATGCTACATTAGCTGAAGTCAAAGAAGATTTATGGGATGAATCATGTAAATATCCTTTACATGGATTATTAAAAGACTCCCAATCTTATGTTTTTTCATGTGTTAATTCTAATGCTGAGTCAGAAGAGCTACGGGATGAAAGCAGACGTTTATGTGATGTAAAACCATTTTGTTCAATACTCAAACTTATAGAAAAAGATGATGTCAAAGTTGATAGGAATTTGGATTCTCAAATTGGTCTTTTAATTGGGAAAGGTTTACATGAATTTGCTGCCTTAAAAAATTCTGAAGTCAATGATTTTCGATGGAAAATGAGACTACTAGGTGATGAAACTGCTGCTGAAAGACAGAAGAAAACATGGGCTGAGAAAGTTCAGTATCAGTTTCCGTCAAAATTAGCTTCTTCTCCAAATATTCCAAAAAATATAGAGTCTCGAATGAAAGATGGAAACATTGTTCTTGTGATTAAATTTGAAAATGGAGATAATTCCTATAAATTTATAGTTTCACATACAACAACTCCGCAACAACTTGTTGCAATGGCTATAAAAAAAAGAATAACTACTTTAGCTGTTCGAGATGAATATCCTAGAGATTTTTATCTGAAAATATGTGGTCAAGAAGAATATTTTATCGAAGATTTACCTCTTATTCAATATAGTTACATACAAGACTGCATAGCTAAAGATGTAGAACCAGCATTTGTTGCTGTTAGTAAAAATAGTATTAGAGTTTATAAAGACCATGATTACGAAGACCCAGAGTCAGAAATTTTAAATCGTGGTACAAGACCATCATTTTCAACTCTTACTTTACGTAAAAAAGGAAAGTATACATACTCTTGGAATATTGAAGATCAGTTTAAATTTAACGTCAATGGAATTTCGCGACTTAATTGTGATGCTGCACATCGAACTGTTGAAGTTGGATTACAAGCTGGTTTGTTTCATGGAGGAAAATCTCTTTGTGAGAGTAAAAAAACTAAGGAGATAATTGTTCAACCTGATGGTAGTTGTGAATGGGAGGAAACACTAAGTTTTGATATAAAAATTCGTGATATACCAAGAAACACAAGACTGTGTTTTGTACTTTATGAAATTGGGAAATCATCAAAAAGTGCAAAAAATAAAAGTAAATCAACTAAAGAGTTTAGACAAGAATCTACTATTAATCCACTTTGTTGGGCCAACACTACAATTTATGACTTTAAAAGCCAATTGAAGACTGGTGCTATGACTTTATATACATGGGCTTATGCCGAAGACTTACAAAATGATGATATACTTCATCCATTGGGAACAGTAGTTTCTAATCCACACATTGATAGAGCAGCAGCGCTTATGTTAACATTTCCAAGCTATGGAAGAGATCAAATAATTCTTTATCCATCTTCAGAAAAGATGGTTGAATTTGCAACAAAGCTTAGTGAGTCCAGAGAAAACTCAGCTGAATTTGATCCCTCTTCGGTATCAGATATTGATTTAAAACAACAAATAGACCAATTGCAGCTATTAGCAGATAGAGATCCACTCCATGAGCTTCATGAACAGGAAAGAAAAACTATTTGGTCCATGAGAGAGCAGTGCATTACAAAGGTGCCAACAATTTTAACAAAACTATTGCAGTGCGTAGAATGGAATGATTACAAAGAAGTTGCTGAAGCTACATCATTAGTACTTCGCTGGCCTAAATTAGGAGTTGAAAGAGCTCTAGAATTATTAGATTATGCATATGCTGATCAAACTGTTCGTACTTTTGCAGTTAAGTGTTTAAAAGATGTAAGTGACGAGGACCTCAGTCTCTTCTTATTGCAACTTGTTCAAGCTTTAAAACATGAAAATTATTTATCATGTGAATTAACTGAGTTTTTATTACGTCGTGCTTTAAACAATCAACGAATTGGTCACTTTTTGTTTTGGCATCTTAGATCCGAAATGCATGTTGGTTCTGTATCGGTACGCTTCGGTTTAATTTTAGAAGCATACTGCCGTGGTAGTCAAGAACACATGAAAACTCTCTTCAAGCAAATGGAATGTTTAGACAAACTTGGTACTGCTTGTGAACAAGTAAAACAGCGAAAAGATCATAAAGCTGCACAACAATGTTTACATGATTATCTTAGAGAGGCTCATTGTCGAGATGCGTTTCCCAATGTATTAAATCCTTTAAATCCGAGTTTTCGATGGAGCAGTATTATAGTTGAAAATTGCAAAGTAATGAACAGTAAAATGAAACCACTTTGTCTGGTTTTTCAAAATGCTGATCCATTTGGTAATGATGTACATTTGATTTTAAAACATGGGGATGATCTTCGACAAGATATGCTCACATTGCAAATGCTTCGAATTATGGACAAGTTATGGAAAAATGAAGGCTTAGATTTACGTATGAATCCTTATGGTTGCATATCAACTGATAATAAAATTGGTTTAATTGAAGTTGTTTTGAATGCAGTAACTATAGCTAATATTCAAAAAGCTAATGGCATGATTCAAGGAGCTTTCAGAAGAGGTACTTTACTAGCTTGGTTTAAACATCACAATCGTTCTGAAGCAGCTTTAAACAAAGCTATTGAAGAATTCACTCTAAGTTGTGCTGGTTATTGTGTAGCTACTTATGTCCTGGGTATTGCGGATCGTCATTCAGATAATATAATGGTAAAAAGAACTGGTCAACTGTTTCATGTAGATTTTGGTCATATACTTGGACATTTCAAAGAGAAATTTGGGATTCGTAGGGAAAGAGTACCATTTGTTCTGACCAACGATTTTGTTCATACAATAAACAAAGGACAAACAAAAAAAGGACATGAATTTCAAAGATTTCAAAATTACTGTGAACAAGCT
The DNA here is from genome assembly GCA_038277355.1 of Encarsia formosa. NCBI lineage: Eukaryota > Metazoa > Arthropoda > Insecta > Hymenoptera > Aphelinidae > Encarsia > Encarsia formosa. The sequence goes on from CM076186.1 coordinate 77,155,410, forward strand.
TTTTTGGTACTAAGGAGGCATGGAAGTCTTATTTTATCATTATTTGCCATGATGATATCTACAGGATTACCTGAGTTATCTTCAGAAAAAGATCTTAATTATTTAAGAGATACTTTAGTACTTGAAATGTCAGAGGCTGAAGCTCAAAAACATTTCAAAAGCAAGTTTGATGAAGCCTTGTGTAATTCTTGGAAAACTTCCTTAAATTGGGCTTCTCATAATATGGCCAAAAGTAACAAGACAACATAAATTTTTTTTAAATTTATTGTATTCTATGTTATTTTATATCTTAAAAAGATTTACGTTCAAAATGAATTTGTATCAAATTATTGTTAAGTTTAATCTTACTAGAAGTATTAAGTACTTATAATTGTAATTGTTAGTTTCATAGAAAATTTTTTTTGTAATATTCTTGTATAAACTAGCAAATTTATAAATATATATATGTAAAAAAAAAAAAAAAAATTCATATCAAAAAGGGAGATAAGTTAAGTTTTTTAGAAATTAATATTTGATTGATAACAATTCAAATTATCTAAAGAAAGTAAGAATGAATTTACTTCATAATTACCTAAAACGAATTTTTTTAAATGTATAAAATTATTGAAAATTAATAGAACTGGTTAAAATGTAAAGTTTAAATAAAACTAATTTTTGTAAATATTTTTAAAAATATCTTTTTTACTTATAACCTTTTTCTCATGATCGTTTCGATCAAAAAATTTTAAAAAAGAAAAAAAGAATTTTTTTGTTATTTAGAGGGCTTGTCTCTAAGGTTTTTTAAATAACTTTTATCAGAGTAAGCTATTATACTAATATAAAAATTATAAGAAATAAAATTTTGCAAACCAATAATTGTATATGTGATAAAACGACAACTTGAAACCACTTATTAAAAACTGATTTTTGAGAAGCAAAACTAGTTTATATTTTTAGAAAAAAATTTTTTGTTTTTTATTTTAATTTTTAAAGATGTGAAACTCTAAGAAAACTCTCAAAAAATTACAAAAAAAAATGTTTAAAGAATCAATTTTTTTTTTTTTGCAATCCATAAAAATTTATTAATATTGGAAAAAAATTAATCTGTTGAATATGTAATTACATAGTCTCATCTTAAAAAGCATGTTATTTGGAATGATTTTCCCATATTTTACTAATAAGTATTAAAAGGCAAGGCTCTGACTGCAGAGACTCTAATCATAGGACTTACAACCAGATTTCACAAACAAGATCACTCTGCACTTGGAAAGACTAAAATTAGCCCCGTTCTCTCTACATTAATCAAGCTGCATAAAATAAGGATCGCAAGCTTTCTTAATGCGCTTAATCAACTTAAAATTATCCATTATTAAACTTAAAAAAAAATGATAAATCTTTTTTAGCTGAAAGGAAAAGTGAGACCCTTCCGGGACTCCCGATGTGGCAAAAAATCGGATGAGATATAATTTCTAATTCACTAGATTAAAGTGCCAAATTCCTTAACGATTTCATTTAGCCAACAACAATACACCGAATCAAATAGACTCCACAGTCCACCTGGGCACCTTTGTTGGGAAAGCTGCCAAAATATACTTAATTAGGCAGAAAGGTTTAAAACAGTAGATCTGCGCATAAATTCATCTTACCCTCCAAGTTGAATTTTCATGAATCTCTCAGGAGTCAAAAAATCTCGCAAAAATGCATAGCTTCGCAATTGGACGATAATTCAAAACATCGGATTACCACGTTCAAAAACATAAGTAATGAATATATTTTTAAAAACTTCCACAAAAGTGACATTGGAAAGGGATTTTTTATACAAAATCACAAAAGACAAGGCCATAAAGATTTAATGAACAAAACAGGAATACCGTCAGATGCCCAAGGTCATAAGCTCAAAAAAGATAAGTTTTTTTTTCAACTAGATTCAGCAGATGAATTAATATTCTCAGACTTAAACATAGATATCAACTATCTCTTGTACACCTTGAGCAATGCAATCAATTAGAGACGCCGATTCAGGGATTAACTTTCCACATAATTATCAATCTTAATATATATATGAAGAAGTTTGTTTGTTTTATTTTTTTTATTTTCCATCGTCGTCTTTAAAAAAATAAAATAAAATATAAGTAATTTGAAGAACTCGTATTCGTTAGAAATTTGGTATTAGCCTAGGGCAGGAGAATTAAATACAATATTCTCGATCAAGCGCGACAAAAAGTTAATTTTTTTTAAAGGTAAAATTCATTTTTTTATTAATTATTTCGTTTATCATGGTGTTCAGAGGTTTTCGAGGATGTCGATTACAAATTAGACCTTAATTTTTTAATTTGACCCGATAAATCCTGTTTATTTAAGGTAAAAAAATTTGTCCTGGAGATTTTTGTTAAACTCGATTACTACACTGTAGGGCTAAAGATGCCAATTTTTAAATTTGACTAACGTACACGTACGCCTTTATTTTTTAAGGTAAAAAAATTTTTTTTAAAGATTTTTGTTAAACTTAGTACAAAGGTTTACGAGGATGCCGATTTTTGAATTTGCAAGGCCTACTTATTTAAGGTAAAAAAATATTTTTGAAAAGATTTTTATCAGGTATAATTAAAAAATAATACATGCGGATTTTGGATGGTGCTGATAACGAATTGGGTTTATGATTAGATTTTTTTCATCACTATAGTGCGGCATTTGAAGGTTTCTTGAATAAGACATTCATTTTTGAATGCATTCTGAGCAATTTTACTTGTTTAAGGTAAAAATATTTCATTAAATTTTAAAAAAGTTTTCAAATGCAAATTAAAAATTTAAACTTGGTTTTTGCAATTAATTTCTTATAAGAACTTATTAAGTTAATTAATAGTGATTTTGAAGGCACCAAGGGCAAAGCAAAACGTAGCCTGAGGGTGACGTTGCGCACTGGTTTCAAATAATCAAATCTGCCAAGCCAAGGGGGTACTCAGGGTACCATCTCTAGTCAGTTCCCAGCCGAAAAAAAATGCTCATTCAAAAAAAAAAAAAAAAAATCAAATATGAAGAGCTTCTGTGAAAAACATTGTGCAACTCCGAAAATTCCTGTTTCGACTGGCACACTACAGGCGGTTGGTCCATGAGGCGGCAGAGCGAGCAGGATGCAGGATTTAAATCTTGAAATATTTTAAGTATTGAAATGCAACGCAGTTTATTCACATGTTTGTTTGTAATTTAATATATCATAGTTATTCTAATTTAATTCATATACATAAGAAAAAAAAATAATTTTTTTGTTTGCAAATAAAGTTTATTAAGAAATTGATAAACTGTAACCAAAGAAATTTCGAATAATTCGATTGCAATTACATGTACTAATCCACTCGTTACAGCCTTTTTTTATAACCCTCTGAACTACAGCCGTTGCATACAATGTCATTATGAGTCGAGAACTTCAGTATTTTGTAACTACTTGAAACAATCTACGTGTTTATTTATTAATAATGTAAAATTTATTGAATTTTTCGACCATTTATAAACGTTAATACAAGGTATTTGATTCGAACTAAAGCGTTGGATTTCTTTGTTCTGAATTTAAAATTTCAAATTTTTGAAATTTCCAAATAATTATTCATTACAGTTTGCTTTCACGTTTATAGTGCTTGTTAGTAATAAAATAATCTAAGATATAAAATTTTTAATGAATTATAGATAAAGCAGCCAGGTATAATTTATATCAAACAGAACGATTAATCAACGTAAACCTTTTTAAGGTTTCGATAATATATCATGAGTTCTTCTGGCTTCAGCTGAAAGTTTTTCAACTTTACAGAGTTCTTGACTTGTTTTTTAATTCAATTTTTTATGTTGTTTACATTCATAAGTAATGGATCTTTTCTTTTTTCATGATTTTTTTGTTAAATTGAAAAAAGTTTTTAAACAATTTTTGCAGGTGACCTTACATTATTTAAAGTTATTTTCTGTAGTTAGTGTAATGTGAAGTAAAATTACTATAAAAGTATTAAAAAGTCTGTAATTGTGTTTTTCAATCTGTACCAAAAGAAAATTTTTTCTTCTTAAAATGAAAATTTAGATTGATTGAATAATAGATTTTTGTTTATTTTTTTATTTTTTTTTGTATTTTTAGAAACACACATAATAATTATTCAACCACGTCGTTGAACCTCGAGTTTTTTCTTTTCGACTGGAGTTAAACAAAAAGTTAATGATATGAATGAAGAACCTAATTTTAAAGTTCTGGAAATAAAATGTCACTTCTTTATTTACAAAAACATGATTGGAGACAAATGAACAAATTTTATGACGGTGATGGTGTTTTTAAAACATTCATATTCAAGATAATTATTACGTTAATAATAGCTACTATTACAAAGACCTTCTCATAACGAACGTTGACATGATTATTTATATTTTCTCGTAATAAGACTTCGAAATGTTTTTAGCGGTGTCAAGTCAAATCGGAAAAAAGGAAAAAAAAAAAAAAGTGGTGCGGCCGACAGAACTGTTTTACCTCGCAGCTCGATCTCCGCGAATAAACTCCGAAACGATTTGTATAAATGCATATTCATGAGGACCGATCAATACCGATAATTATAAAGGAATTGAGAATACAACCAGTGCAGGCAAGCGGCGATGCTACATAATGAAAGTTTAATATTCGACTGCGGAGTATGGATTATAGGCGCGTGTGAAATAAAAAATGATAAAGTAGCATCGACCGTGGTCAGGGCAATCGATTAAGGTAAAACACCTCGCGGGAAAAGACAGATTTATGTTGAGGGAGAGGTGGAATCCCCCGATGCGCCGTCCCGGTACGAGTGCGCGTCAAAGTCAACACTTTTCTTGAATTTTTTTTTCTTTTTCTTTTTTCCTCTTCTTCTTTGGTCATACTTTATTCCTAACCGCTCAGACGATCAGCGCGCATCCGCTGTTTCGCGCGTGGATACGAAATGTCGATTGTCAGGACCGTTGTTGTTATCGTCTCTATCGCAACATTTGATTGTTGTCGATACGTCTCGGCCCAAGAGTGGCTCAAGTGTTGCAACGAAGGCTACATCCTCAGCGATGACCTCAGTCAGTGTGTTAGGGGTGCCGATGAAAGCTACCCTTATACTTCGACAAACGTTCATTTCGCCCAAAACCATTTCCCCAATTCATCTGATACTTGTTTTAAAGGTTTGTTACGTTTTATTGTTATTTACTTTTTTTTTCAATTACATTCTTCTTACGATAATAATTGCAAATCATTTTCTTACCTTTTTTTAATTTTTACATTTATTTTTTTGTAAATAAAATGCAAACGTTTTAAAAACAATCTTGAAATCATTAAAATGAATGATTTCAAGATTTTACAAGATGATCTGCACGAGCTTTTTTTAGTTATAAAAAATATTGGTCAGCTTAGATTTGTCAGTTTGTAATTATTTTTTTAAATGTCATGTGCCTCAGATAAAAAAAAAAAAAAAATCAAACTCGTTCATTCTTGTTTCTTACAAATCCTAAAGAAATTACGAGAAAAAAAAACAACCAAATTCTTGAAGACTTTTGTTATAAACCAAGAATCACCTGATTTTAAGTTCAAATATTTTTATTGATACAAAATATGAAATGAAAAATAAGTAATAAAACGAAAATTTTAATTATTCTACAATAAAATGATTACCAAACAGCACATACTACAGAATTAACATTATGGTGCTAATTAACAGCGAGAAAGTACAATTAATTCATAAAGTTATATAAACAGCAGATGTAACTAAAAATTAATGAATTTTTTTATTTATATCCTATTAATTGATAGAATTTAGATAATTTTCATGCAAAAACAGATAAATTTTTCAATAGTAAATATTTTTATTTAGTTTTTTTACAGTTAGAAGTTGAATAAAAATTTTTGGCTAAAAAGTTTCTATTGCTTGTAAATACTTTGCGGATCCTGTAATCTGTTTCCGACCGCTCGAATGCTGGCATATGAGTATAATAATTTTAGTGCAAGTCCTCATTTGTTGACATAGTTTAAGCTTTTACAATCAGTTAACGATTTTTTATTAACAGTTTTAATTACACTCTATCAGAAGTTATTGAAAGCTTACTCAAAGGTAGAAATCTTTAGAATCTTTAAGAAAAATCTCATTATAATTGCCGCGCCAAACATTAAATGTTTGCACTAATTTGTTGAAAATTCATAACATAACTGCTGTTTATATAGTCTAATTAAAATGAAAATATTAACATGCTATTAAATTTGTAAGGTATAACGTTCGTGTGTTTGAAAAAGATAAAACAGATAATCAAAATTGTTTTACATATTATTATTTGACACTCCACGCCGAAGAACACTTGTCCAAAAATTTGATTATAATTCGTTTAATAACTTCGATCACAGTAACTGAGATAGGTTCTTTGATTGTGCGAATTGAAGCTCAAACAGTTGTGTACTCAGCGGATACAAACACGAATTTTAACCACTAAATTTCAACAAATAATTTCCGCAAATCATAATATATATTAAACCTGTAGTGGACTGATTTTTATACCGTGGCAAGAAGATTACACTTAACAAAACATCGTTTTTTTGAATCTGTTTGTTTTTAATTGGCTATTTATAAAAATGATATTAAAAAAAAAAAAAAAAAAAAAAAAATAGAATAAGTAAAATTATCTTAGTCACCAGCATGCTACCTAGTCTACTCAACTGCCTTTGACATCATACATAGTTGCACATACTTATTGTAATTTAAAGTAAACATTCAACGGTCGATGAAAAATGCACGATTACAGAGTTGCAACACGAAAAATATTCTTTCTAACTATTTGCAAAGTTCAAAGAAAAAAAAAAAATAATGTTATATCAATTTTTAAACGAAATTTATTTTTCTTCTAAAGTTGTTCTTTATAAAAGAGTTGAAACTGTATAAGCATATTGTATAATAGTCAGAGAAAAAATTTTAAAAGATGATAAAATGGCTTTCTTGATGAACCCACTCATATTAACCGAACAGTCTGACCCAGAGGTGCTTAAATTTTTTACGTTAATTCTTATTTATCACCTCAAACAATAACATTCTTTGTAAATTCAAAAATTTTGAAAATTTAATAACGGACTAGAAAAAGCAACACTTTTAATTTTATTTAACATAATTAAAAAAAAAAGGTTAATCAATTTATTTATTTTTACAACTACTTTTACGGCAGGTGGCTGAAAGATGTATTAAATAATAGCTTATACTTATTAAATTTTATCCATTTTCGTTATAATTAACGATAACTTAACTTTTTCCAGATTATAATTTCTCAGATGGTAAGAAGGTAACTACTAGTAATTCAACAGTCAATACTATTTGCACTGATTTTCAAAAGAATGGAAGTCTCGTCCGAATAAATTGTTCCAGTTTACTACAAACTTCCAATAAAAGATGCGAAAGCGTTTTTACCCATTTGAATATGTACGGGGCCACAATGATAATATTTGCCAATATAGTTTATTTAATAATATACACAATAGTTGATTTGATGTACATACTGGTACCAGGAATACGCCAACGAGCTTACGATAAAGCAGTTTTTAGTTTCTCTACCACGCAAGCAGCGCTTAGCATTACTGTCATTACTTTAGGTCATTTCATGCTTTGTCATAAAGAACTTAGTAATTTAGCGGCTTCTTTATTTGGAATAACTCTCATGATCCTTGTGATTAGTGGTGTCCTTTGGTTACTTGTTATAAGTTTTGATGTATCTTCGACTATAACCAGTTTCCGTTGGGCTCCGTCTTCGGGATCAAAAGGTAGAGATGAAAAGCACAAATTTCGCGTCTACCTTATTTGGGTCACTGCTGGCACTATAATACCCGTAACCATATCAACTATTTTGGAATTCTCACCACTGCCCGAAGATCATTTTGCCAAGCCAAATTTCCACAAATTAAATCAAATAAATTATCGGGTTATTTTACACGTTGTTTTCGTGCCAATTGTAGCAGCAATAGCGAGTAATGTACTTTTTTTCTACACCACAGCAAAAATGATCAACATTCAAAGATCTACGAGCGTTGCTAATGAAAACCGGAAGAAAAGCGTCAAAGCTAAATACATTATGTACTTTCAGCTTTATCTATTAATGGACGCTCCGTACATTACTGGAGCTTTAGGCTCAATTTATGAAAACCTTTGGATTTTAAAATTTGTAAGGACGATGCAACCTGCTCTAATGATGTACGCTGTTTTGCCTAAAAATTTTATCAGTGATATACTTTTGTGCAAGAAGAATAAAATAAGTAAAAAAAGAGAAGTCGAGCGAAAGAATATTCCAGCTGAATCATGATCTCACTTAATAAATTACAAGGTTAGCATGTATTCCTTGTAATAACTTCTACATATTACATTGAGTGTAAGCCTAGGTTGTACACAGGTGACTTCCTAGAGTTAAAGACTTACAATTAGTTCATGAAAATTTACATTTCGACAAAACAATTCAAAATATTATTCATGCTTGCCAGATAACTCATTTTTTTACTTTTTTTTTATTTATTTCTTACTTCATAATACCTTTCATCAACGTGCATTTCCTACTAAATTTAAATAATACTCAAATAAACTAAATTAAAGAAAAATTGAGTAATGAAATAACAATTTACAATTTATATCTAATAATAAATTTGAGAACAGCTTTAGTAAATTTTACCAGATGTTTTGGTATTACATATTTACAAAGATTGTCCTGGAAACTGAAAACAATAGATTTAAGTAGGTAATAATTACAGTACCTGGTTATATAAAAATTTGTTAATAAAATTGAAAATCATTTAGTTTCATGTAAACTTGATAAAAAAAATTTCTCCCATTTTTTTGGCAACCTTCCCCCATGCCCCAGGCAGATTGGTCTAAGGTGTCTAAACACTTTATTTTTACCAATTTATGAGTGTAGGGTCGAAAAACCATTAAAATTTGACTTCGGAATCAAAAAATGTTGATTCATAAATCATATAACAGATTATTAAGAAAAATCTTGATCAAAATAAAAAAACTAAAAAAGTTTGATAAAACCAGCCAATTAATTAAAAAAAATGAAAGAGTTTATGGACAAATCGATAAAAAAAAAAAAAAACTACAAATAAAACATAACAAGTAGAAATTAGTTTGGTTGAGTCAACTTAATTATTGCAAAAAAATGAAAACGTACGAACTTGCCCCAAGAAACATGAAAAGTGATTTATTTTTAATTTTTATTGTTAATGTAAATGTATCCATGAAATTTTGTCTAAGAACAATAGTGAAAGACCCTGAATATAATGCAACAATTAGAGTTATCTGAACTTGGTGACAAAAATTTTACGTTAAATTTATTTCAAGACTTAAAAGTTAGTTGTACTATACCAGAAATGAAAAATTTGATTTTTGTAAATTGATCCCACTCAATTTTTTAATGATCGAAACGTGCGGATGACAAAACAGAATAAACTAATTCAAAAAAGATCAAGCTGACTTAAAACTACTTCGCTTTATTTTTCATATTTTGAGAAGTACAATTCAGTGCGTCAAAAGATTTTTTTACATCTTTATTGCGAAAAATATTATTTTATAAAATAATATGAAAATTTTGAATTTAAGAATTAAATTCTCCAATTCTTAGATTATTTTAGACCAAGTTAAAAAAATTTCTGGAAAATTTTTAAAAAAGGGAGTCTTATTCGCGTCTGTTTTTATTTATTTATTTTTTTTTTGTACACATGCTTTTCTTAATAAATTAAAAAAAAAAAAACTTGATAAAAATGTATTTTTCATCTCACACTGCATCAAAAGAAAAGATCATCTAACAATTGTAAGTTAATAGTCGGAATATGATTACATAACGACTGGAGTAACACAATCAGCTGGTAGTAAGTTTTTAATATAAGACGAGGGAATAATAAAACGAGAGCGGACTGAAAGAGAACCTCGGAAAGGTGGACAACAGTTTATTCTTGACTAGCCGTAAGTATGGGATGTCTTGGGCCGGGACTTTGGACGTGTGCAGCTCTGTCACCATCTGGGTCAAGTAATTCTATCACTTGAGCCTGAGACTCAGTTGAAAACGCCTTATGCGTTTGTTCAAGCAACTTGATATGTCAATCAATTTGTATAGTATAACTTACAAGGTTAATTTGAAAATATTAAGATAAAGCTTACTTTGTTAGATTTAATTGTCTACATTATGAAAATATAATTTCATCAAAATATCGCTTGAAAGTTACAATTTTTTATTTTTACTTTTAATTACAAAGATTTTTTCAATTGTTTATTGGCAAACTAACTTAGCTGCTTATTCGCAAACAAAATATTTTGAATCGAAGTAAAAATTTCTTTTTTTACAGCTACAAACATTTTTTCTGAATCACTTACCTCATTAAGTTAAAGCATGATTGTAAATTTCAAACTCAGCTTTTCCTTGTATTAAATTCACAAAAATAATATGTATGTACAACCTTACACTATCATTTAATCACTAAAACTTACATTAGTAAAGCCATCTGTTTTTCAATAGTTGCCGCCGTCAATTAACACAGCATTTTTTTAAATTAATTTTTATGAAAACTAAAGGATGAGCTAAAAATGTCAATAAGATTGTAAAAAAAAGTTTTTTTATACTGTTCGATCAAAAAATAAATTTCACCACATATTTTGCTAATAAAATTAAAATTAACCCTTCATATTAATGTACTGAAAAAAAAGTTATATACACGACCGGTTACAAGCAGGTTTATTATTAGTACAATGATCACTAAAGTATCTTATTTTATATCTTAAGATTTCATTACTATCTTTGAACGCAAAACGATATTAAAAGGCGTGGCTTGTTACTATATAAAACTATCGTCCTTTCTGCTGCTAGTCACATTCATTTAAAGTTTTACATGTTGAAGTACACCAAAATGGTTCTGAAAGTAAATAGTTTTCTTATCATTATTAATATTTTTATTTTTTTCTATTTTATTGCTTAAAAATTTCACTCTAATTAAATGAAGTATGTAGTTTAGTTCCAATGGAAATATTTTTGAATAAAAAAATTCTGAATGTTATTTAATTTTATTAATTTAATGAGAATAAAGTATTAATTTTATTTATTTATTTATTTGTAATTCTGTAACACTCGAAGGTCTTGTCACTGCTTAACAAAGTAATAATGATAAAAAATATCATCATATCATTGATTATTTATTCAATGCAATTTGCAGTACATCGTTCTCTTTGGAGTGATTGCTGTGTCAAGAGCAGCAATAATTAGTTCTCCAACTGGACCTGCTACAGTTGGCGTTGTGAGCCCTTCAGTTAGTGTTAGGGAAGAAAATTTTGACTCTCGACCTCACTACAGTTTCAGTTACAGCGTTGCTGATGGTTTGACCGGTAAGTTTAGTTTTTGTATATTTATAACTAATTAATAGATTACAAAATAAATTCTAAAAAGTCAATTTAATAAATAATTAAGTAGAATCTAAAAACAATAAATAACGCACACTTTGAAATAATACTTCAATAATTGAACGAAAATGAATTTTTTTTTTTTTTTTTTTCATTGCTTAACTTTTGTAGAAGTTTTTCTTTTTCATTGCTCATGCCTCGAAAGTGCAATTTCTCCTTTCGCTTCACATAGGAAAGTTTGAATTTTCGACAAATTTTCAATAAAAAGTAGTATACACACAACGGGAACAAATCAAGAATCCTTCGTAGCACATTTTAATCGGGTGGTAATTAAATATTTTTCACTTTCATTCCCTAGATGTCTAGTATTATAGTATTAAATGAATTTGAACAACTATAAAATTTAAAAATGGTTTTTGAATATTTGAATATCAGAAGATTTAAGAATTTTATATTTTACCTTTATGTGTGCCAATGAATTCATCATCAAAAGTGTTCTAGCTGGATAAAAATTTGTTTATCTCATTTAAAATACTATTAGAGTCGAGTGGGTGTACAGCAAGACGCAGAATGTCTTCGCGCTCGACATGATCGACATCGGCTCAGGTAGCACGATCCACTGTTTTTAAAATACTGTCATTTTTTAACTATTGAACGTATTGCTTCGAAAAAATCCAGAAATATTCATCAAAACTTAATAAAAAATTTCCTTGCACGAATTTTTTTTTTAATATCAAGTTTTAGGTTTGAAACTGTTAATTTTTTTTTTTTTTAATAGCTTATTATAAGGCCTTAAATCATTTTAAAAATACATAAACCATTCTATGGGTACCGTAAAGAGTTTAAATATAAGATGTTAATAGTACATTTCGACACTTGTGCGACGTCATCATCGGAGCGATGCGCACCAGTTTCGAAATATATTTTTTTACCCGAGTGGGTAAAACCAATTCAAAGTTCATTTTTACGCACTAGTGTCGAAACAATTTCATTAAAAAATATTCAATAGTTTCCAAGATCATGCGAATTGAACAAAGAATCATACATTTGAATTCTTTTCGCTGTCAATAGAACGGTTCAAATATTTTTAAAATGTTTTATAGCCGTATAATAAACCATTAAATATAAAAAATTAACAATTCCCAAACTAAAACTTTGGATTTAAAAAGCGAATAAAAATTAATTGTTGAAAAAACTCTCTGTGAGGAATTTTTTTGTTAAGTTTTTTATTAGGATATACTAAAAAAAAAATGACAGCATTTTTGAAAAAGCTGATGTGCTTGCCTGAGTCAACTTTCAAGCGTCTAGGCCACTAAGGCGGTCTGTGAATGCAGGCCCTCAATTTAATAGATCGACGGTCCCAGCGAAGAAAAACCTTAGCAGAAAATCTGAAGATTTTTAATGACCAATGAGAGGCTGAAATGAATTAAAAAATTTTTTAAAATTAAAAAATCTTATTTATTAAGTAATGATTTATTGAGATTCCTGATTCAAAAAAAATTTTTAATTTATTTTAGCCACTCATTGGTCATTTAAAATCTCCAGATTTTATGCTAAGGTTTTTCTTCGCTGGGACCATCGAGATGATGACGTCATTAAAGATGTTTGGTACTTACGAAAAAATGTAGCCGTTTTTTTCAATTTTGATTGGATCGATTTATCATTAATATCTAAGTAATCATTGAGTTTTTTGTCTTTTTTTTTTGTTCGATTAAGTTTTTTTAAAAATCGAAATATTTTTTTAAATAATTCAACCCAGACTCGTATGGAAACCAAGCAATTTTTTCTTTGATCGTAATGCCACCCTTTCAAAAATTCAGAGATTGTTGAAAGTATCATAAGAAACATAGGTTACAGCTCAAAGAAAATTTTAAGATTTTTTTTATAATACTTTTCCGATCATTTTGAAAAGATAACAAAGAAAAACAAGGGCAGAACGGTGAAATTCCCTATATATTTTCATGTGCGTCTGAAGAAGAAATGCTTTACTTTTTTCTACCGCATGTTATGCTCTAAAAATTTGTATATAATATCTTGAGGTCTTAATTTTTTAAGTGAAATTAAAAAAGTTAACGTTTTCAAACTTTTCTCGCAGAGTTTTTCCAATTGAAAAAAAGGTTATGTATTCGTGATTTTTCCTAATTTTTTAAAATATTTTTTAAACATAAAACTAATATTAAATGAAATTTAGAGACTTTCAACTAAATTTTACTAAAAATATATCCGAAAACCACATGCAAGCCTGTTCGAGAAACTTGCTTAACTTTAGAGTTCTAGGGGGTATTTAGAGTAGGGACAGAGCAAGAAGTGAGATCAAGCCTCGTTAAAAAGGACCCAAGCAAATAGTAAACAGACACAATTGTATAAAAACGTTTAAGAGTAGGAAGGCGGGGATTAGTCACCCATAGGTGGTTGAAACCACTCTTTCAATGGGCTTTTACCCGAAAAAAATCGCCAAAAGAATTATAAAGACTTAGACATATATTAGACAAAAATTTTTTTTAGGTGATAACAAAGCTCAAGAAGAAACACGGGATGGAGATGTAGTTCAAGGTAGTTATACTCTGGTTGAGCCGGACGGCAGTCGTCGTACAGTAGCTTACGTAGCTGACCCTCTGAACGGTTTTAATGCTCTTGTCCAAAGAGACCCTAGAGTGAGCGTCAACGGTGCAGTATCGCCATCAATTGGATCCGCAGGGCTCGTTTCGTCACAAAATGTTGCCCAGCTTTCCCAGGTCGATAACGTATTTAGACCGAATGTGATCGTACCACAAGTCATTGGACGCCAAACAATTGTTAACAGAGGTGTTCTTCGACCGTTCAATGTACAAGACTCTGTTGTTCCAGTAAGTGATAGACAGCTTTTTGTGCCATAAAATATATATTTGAAATGAGTGAGAATATAAATATAACGTATCTATTAGTCATTTTTTTACTGCATAAGACTACGTTGTATTTAAGCATTAGAGTGACGCGGTTCGAAAACTCGGTCGCTTGGGCCCGAAAACCGACAAATAAAATTGTCGTCCGAGGCTGCGTCTTTTTTGGCCAAGTCAGCTTCGTCTCGGACAATAATTTCATATGGTTTAAAGCCTTTGGTTTTTTTTTTTTATTTTGATAAATATCCTGATAATGGCTAACCGATGGTATGTATCCCAATCGTCGATCAATTTTTAAACTGACTAGTTTATTGACGGAGTTTTACTTCCACCCTACCTCACTTTTGTTCCGAAAAGGTCGTAAATAAAAATTAGCTAAACATTAATTAAACATTAAAATTGAGTGAAAAATTCAAAAAGTTAGTTTTTTTTTCAAGAGCCCTTGAAATTTGGAAAATATAAACAGAAATTTTTTAAAAATTTTGTAAGAAGATGTTGAGTTAATTGATCGCAATAGTTTTAATGTTTGCTTTAATTTAAGTTGAATAACATTATTTTTCTTCAATATGTTAAGATCTAACAAGCATAAGCATGAGGCTCTAATTGGAATTTTTAAATAAAAATTTCTACAGTGACTTAAAATCACGCAAATACTCGTTTTAAATTAAATTCGTGTGTTTGGTTTTGATCCATTGAACAGGTTTTATTAACGTAAATGTCGAAGTTTAAAAGTAAAAATTTTAATGCCTCAACTTTTAAAATCTGCTAAAAGCAGATGGATTAAAAAAGGCACATTCAAAAGTTATTGATGGATTCATTCATTATTTGACATCAGAAAACGATTCCCAAATTTCCGTCAAGTTCCACAAACTATGAACTCTCCAGTTGAGGGACAAGCCTTATAATGTACCCTTGAAGGTTCAAATAACTAATAGAGAAAAAAATGATGTGAACCTTATACAAATGTAAAGTAATCATAACCTTGATTTTTCAGTTTAATATATTGTTCATACTACGAATTGCAGGTTCAAAATCAGCAATCCGTCGTTGGAACTGGTCAAGTTGTGCGTCAGCAGGTTGTTCAATCTCCATCAGTAATCTCAAACCTTATTTTATCACACCAAGGACGATTAATCAATGACATCAATAATATCAACGGTATTCCAGTTGTAAATATTGGATCTGGAATTAGACAAGGCAACTCCATTGTAGATTCTCAGCAAATACTTACTAATGCTGGTCTGTTCACTACTGACGATTTCATTCAGTAACAAAAAAGCAGCCAAATTTTTTTGCTATCTACAAATGATTTAAATTTTAAAAATAAATAATCAAAATATGATATAAAAAGTATGAAAAAAAATTAATTATATTATAATATATTAAATATAATCAAATAGTTAAGGGTTATAGTAGTGATTGATAGGGGCTTAGTAGGATAGCTGATAGAAAAATTTAAGTTGCAATATTTTTTTACTGAATCACAAAGACGTCATTAAAAACGCTCACAAAACAAAGCTATCATCAAAAGCAATTGATTAATTAAAAATTATCATATGCAGTTTTTTTTGGACGAAAATGATCAATTTTTACAATTCAAATAAAAAATTCTTTTTGTCCTGTAAATATGTACAAAAAAAAATTTGTTTTTGAAGAACTTCAAACATCAAAGTAAAAAGTCTACAATACATAAATTTGGTTGGAGTTGCAAAAAGGTAAAAACTTTACAGTGTTAAACAAATAAAAAAAATTTTTCTGAAAAATATATTCTAGTTTGATACTTTCACTTTTTTTTTTTTAAATCCTCTTGATGTTTAGTTTAAATGAAGATTTTACTACTCTATAAAAAAAAGTTTCTTTAATTTGTTCATTCATTTTTGTGTTTCTTGTTCCATATCCCAAACGTTTACCTCAAATTAGCTCGAATAGGGGGCGTTTTTCGGTAAAATTGTCTTGCATTATTTTTTAGCTTTTTTAAAGAAGTTTTTAAAAATATATGATTAGTATAATTTACTCATGGCTTCAGCAAAACTATTAAAAAATTTAATTTCTCTCTTTTTTGTAAACGATATGATCAATTGTTACAATAACTTGTTTTTGGTTAAAGAGTTTTGATTAAAATTTTAATATAAAAAATTTATAATTGATATATGGCCAGTTAATTTCACATCGTATGTGTATACAGAGCTCTTGGAACTTTTTCTCCTAATCGCTTGAATATTTTTTTTTCTAGATTCTTTACCATATCGTTAAAAAGTTTTAGTTATTGACAGATCAGGCACAATCAATTCATCTTTGCAAAGAAACAAAAAACCTTAAAAATTAAAAAAAATATGTCTTATGTATTTTGAGCTCAGTTTTTACAAAATCAAAATAAATTTTATAAATTTTAAATTTGAAAACGACGGTTAATAACTAACATTATTTTTATTACAAGATAATATCTCATTCTTAAGCAATTAATAAAAATCCTTTCACAAGCCGCCATTTCTAATATTTCTTACATAAAAAAAAAATCATTTTAAAGTGTTCTTTGACTAACAAGGGGAGGCTACACCCTGCGGGTCACCGATCCTAATGAAACTTTGGGGATCGTTTTCTAATATCAAAAAATGAAGAAAATCATCAATAATTCCATCCAATGGGGCCTTGATTTCGATTCGCCATATAACTCATATGGCATTTTTAGCACTTTTTTGGTTTTTTAGCTAATTTTTCAAAAATTCCTCTTCAAAGCCTATTGCACTTACAGAATTTTGCAATCTCGCATTCTTATTGTTTTTTCATTTATTTTCAAGGAAAAATATTCTTAGGTTCACTTTTAATGAGTTTGACCCTGAGCTAAGAGGATTTCTAAAAGCATTTTTTAGAGTTTTTTGGCTTTTTTAAACTTTAATTGTACATAAACAGCTTTATCAAAGCGATGTCTGAGGATATTTTTTCTCAAAAATTCGTAAAAAAAAAAAATAGAATGCGAAGTTGTAGAATTCTGTACGTGCAATAGGCTTTGAACAGGAATTTTTGGAAAATTAGCTTAAAAAACACAAAAACTCTAAAAGAGTCTAAACAAGCTCATCAAAAGTGAACCTAAGAATATTTTTCCTTGAAAATAAATGAAAAAACAAAAAGAATGCGAGATTGCAAAGTTCTGAAAGTGCAATAGGCTTTGAAAAGGAATTTTTGAAAAATTATCTAAAAAACCAAAAAAGTGCTAAAAATGCCATATAAATTATACGGCGAATCGAAATAAAGGCCCCATTGGACTGAATTATTGATGGTTTTCTTCATTTTTTAATATTAGAAAACGATCTTCAAAGTTTCATTAGGATCGGTGACGCGCAGGGTGTAGCCTTTCCTTGTAAGTAAATAAAATCTTAAGTTTCATAACTGCTATAATTATTTTATAGTGAAAAAATTCAATAATAATTTGTTTTCCGTTACGTGAGACCAAATTAGCCTTTAATTTTATAGCGTTTTATAATATAATAAATAATAATCAAAATCGTTAAGTTGATATAATGACGAAACTTTATGTTTACACATATATATAATTTCTAGAGAAAACTTACAGTATATTTACAATAAGGACTGGTTATTAAAATTAAAAAAATTCATTTATCCACTTTTGATAGGTGCTTTATCTAATTTACAACGCCACTCGCAACTAATCGATTATTTTTACTTAAATACTATTTTTACAAATGGTTATTAATTCAATTCTAATTCCAAATTGATTTATATAGTTGGTCTTACAAATTACTGTTCTGTATTTTATAACGCTAACATCTACGGTCTAAGACTCTTTGACACACTTTTCTCAACTTCTCCCAAGTATCTTTTTTTAGTAACTCGCTCATTTTTTCAACATATTCTAAGTCCTCGCAGATTTTTTCCGCTCTCATTTCAACATCTTCATTTTCATTTTCTTCACTATCCATTCTAGCTAACTTTTCCTCCCGCCAAACGTGCACCTTCCTTTCTAACCATCTGCTTTTTCTTTTTGATATCAACCTCGTTATTTCTTCAAAAAAATTCACCGAAGTACTGAATCCGATTAGTCTATGAACTAATTGATTGGAAATATATGCAGGTAAAGTTTTGGAAACATCAGTCTGGGCATTTCGAATGCTCGTGGCAACAAAAGATAGAAGATTGGCATCTGGACATGATTGAGTCAGGTACTCGAAGCATTCAAAGCCTTGTTGCATAACGCAAGGATCTTCGTCACTCAAGAGTCGGCTGAAGGTCTCAGCAACAAGACTGGAATCAGCTGAGGTCAATTGAGAACTCCAGCGCTTAAAAAAGTAACAAATTTCCAGACGTAAACTGATTGAAGCATATGGATAAAGGGATACTATTAATTCAAGAATCTGGAAAAAAAATTTTATTTTTGAAATTTAAACATAGAGCTTTTTAATGAAACACGTATAAATAACAGAGATATTTGATATCGAACATAAAATTTGTTTAAGATTTACTTACAGAGGTCATATATTTAGATTGCCCTTGTTCAAAATAAGTTGACCCCAAAAGGGCAATGACAAGATCTTCTAGAAGAAGCAAAGGCGGACCTTCGCAATCAGCTATTATATTTACAATTTTATTCCACATTGTTAAAAAAATATCTCTATACTTTTGATTTTGCGGAATACTACAAGTTTCAACAATTATCAAGTGATTTATCTGAAATTAAAAAAATATATTCATAAATTAAATTGAATTTTTGCATGAATAAAAAATTAATGAAAATTACAAGTAAATAGAAGTTTTCCGGGGAAGGCACTTCTTCTACACTTTTTAAATCATGTGAGATTTGTTCAATGACTGTAAATCCATCGATTTGCTGTTGAAGTTTCTTCTTTTTATCTGGGTCCATGGCCGTGGAAATCAATCTCCAAATATGAGGATCTGAAGATTTTTTGAAACTGTTTTTAAAATCTGACTTATCTTTGTCAGCAAGAAACATGTACTGACGTCTGAGTAAATTAGAAAGTATTATAGTGTTCAAACTATATTTGTGACTTTTAAGTGCCTCATAAGCTTGCATTAAATAACAAAAGTGACTGTAACACATTTCTGAAGTACCTAATCTATAAAATTGTACAGAAAATTCAAAAACTTTTAGAGTTAACGTTATACTTACAAACAATTAAATAAAATCTACGAACCTGCAAATAAAACACCAAGTGTCCGAACTAAGCAGAGAAGCATAAAATTTTCCACTCAATAAATGTTTTAATAATAATATTTCCAGATCAGAAAAATCTTCGTTAGATATTTGACAAACAAGGGAGAAAATATTTAAACAAGTTGCTTCATATATACATTTCAGATTTGAACCTTGCACAACATCTCGAGAAATTTGAAATTGAACTTTTCCAACACAAATTTCAGTTGTTACTAATAATTTAAACAAATCAATAATTTTATTAAAAACGTTATTCCATGTATATGTTACTTATAAATTTTCAAACCTTATTAATGTAACTTACACTTATCAATGCTTTCAAAGCAAGTATCTAGTATCGAAGTTTCTTTGGTGCACCACTCACGTTGTGTTTCATAAGAAAGCATTGAAATTTTTTTGATGATTGTTAATAAGAGAAAATGGTAGCCAACTACGTTCTCGATTTCAGTTTTTCCATACTCAAAAAAAGCCTACGATCCTCACCATTTTTAATTAGTATATTAAGTGCTTCAAATTGGTAGAATGACAAATTATTTCTAAGACTTACCATTTTAAAGCTTTCATTTTTAAAAACTATATCAAGAAAAGGTTCCATTACTATGGAAAAATTTGATTCAACAAATTTGATAAATTCGGCATTATAACCTTCCAGTTTTAAATTTACATTTATGTACCTTGAATAGAGATTAAAAAAAAAAAAAAAAATTGAAAATTAATATAAAAAAAAAATCTTACAAAAGTTATTTACCTGTACGATTCCGTTAGCATGTTTATGATTCCAAGCATGGCATCATTTCTTATCCAACCGCAATAAGTATCACATAATTTTTCTAATATTTTAATTAAAACTCTACAGCAAAAGACCGCCCGTTCATTCGTAGTTCGTTGATTATTCTAAAAAAAATATAAAACAAAGACATTATATGAAGTAAAAAAATCTAATTGTTCTAGAATTGTGCAATATTTACTTTATTTATTGTAGACAGTATAGAGACGATATTTTTTGCTAATTCATCAAAGTGACAAGTAATTTTATCGGATGAAAAATCTTTTATTTCCATTACATACACTGTAGAGAGTTTTCCAAAACGTTTCCACATATCTGTTAATGTTTTACTTTCCATGTTACAAACTAGTGTTGCCAATTTTCCAGTTTTGTCAATTACTAAAAAAAAAAAATAGAATTTAATTTTGGTTTTCTGAGAAGTCCAGAATACTTCTAAAAATAAATTATAAATGCAATTACTTTCAAATAAAATATTCATTTCATCTTCTTTACTCAAATCAAATGAAATCACAGAATCTAGAATTAAATAAAAAGAGTTCATAATACTGATACATTGACGAAAAAAGGAAGTCAAAAGATCGGATACAGATGTAAAAAGATCTTGATAATTTTCTGCGCTAAAATATAAAAAAATACTTTAATCAGTACAAAATGTTCAAAAAATATTTTTAATTTAAATTAATAATATTTTATTTCTCTTTTAAAACAAAAATTACCTATTTTTACAATGAATTAAAGCATTAATGATGACTTCAAATAAACTCTCAGGTAAACTTTTAACATCGATCACTGAAATCTTCTCTAAAGTTTTGGTGTGATTTATACATAAATTCCAACAAGTCACAATCTCTGATAAAAACTTTAATTGCTTTTTGACATTATCCAAATTTTTTTTTTCATTTTTTAAAGTTTCGTTGAGAGTTTGGATGATCTGTGAAAAAATTAAATGTAATTATAGATGATTCAACTGTTATTATTATAGAACCGTATTATTATGATTATGATCATAATATTATTATTATTTGGAATTTCAAAGAAAAAGAAGTTTTGCGTGGGTTTTCGTGAACGAAAAACGGTTCTAGCATGCACAAGATATACCCCTAAACTCACTCTTTTTTTTCCTACCTCAAAATATACTTTTCGTGCACAGTTGAGAGCGACGCTAAATATTTTCTCATCTAAAATGTCAATCGTTGCATTTTGTAAATTATTGTTTGAGAGAAAGTTCAAAAGTTCTCTTATTTTGTCTTCAGTCGATATTGTACAATCAACTACCTCTTAAAGTATTCAGTTAAGAAATTTTTTTCTTCAGAAATTAAAAAAAAAATTAAAAAATGTATGTTTTTGAATATTGATTTGAATGTAGTTGTAAAAATTAGTCGCGTTATTAATTAAAAATATTTTTTATAAAGGATATTTTAAGTCTTGTGATTTGATCTCCAAGCCCCGATTGACTGGATACCATCTCCGAAAAAAATGAATCTTCATCGAGAAAACTGCTGGCTGGAATCTGCGACATTTTTATTTTGTCTTCATGAAAATTATTCCTGTGAAAAAAATTGTTTGAATTAATTGAAAATATTTAAATTATTTGTTCCAATATTTATGCGTACAACAAATCCTTTTTTTCAGAACCTAAAATTTTTTTTCTTTTGCTCTTTTATGAAAAAATTTCAAAGTTATGACTTAAATATATATATAATACTTCTTTCTAATATCTTGAGTCAAATTATAAATATTTAATTTGATGTAACTGATAAATATATTTGAGCAGTATTTTTTAAGTTGAGATTTTATTAATTAAAAAAAGAAAATTTTTTTTAATTAATAACCTAATATGTACCAAATGACTTTAGAGTATTACAACAGGTACTATGTTGTACGCCTTCAATGCGTACTAAAGTAGGCAAAGCTGATTTTTCGTATATACATGTAACTAAAACTAAATGGGCAAAAGTTTAGTAATTAGATTCCAGTCATTGACTGTACCTGTATAGACAGATCGTATCGAATACGTATATATACAAAATGAACTGAATTTTATACGTGCGAAATCGTAGTTCGTCTACCCGTATTGAGGGTAGCCAATTAAGGCGGTTTACTTTATCTATATTTCAAGTTTGTTCACGAATAAAGTTTCACCAAATATAACGAATCAGTTATTTGAGAAGTTTCATTCCTTTGGTGATCTACTTTAAATGAAATGCCCTAATTAGTTATCCTGGTTAGCTCAGCAAATGCTTACATGTTTAAATTTCTTAAGTTAAATATCCATTTGAATAACAACAATTAATCTTATTGATAATCATTCCCGTATTTTATTTTATTGAGATCTGTTCACTATATTATTCTTTGTACTCGGAATAAACTTCGACTTTAGTTTAGGTTTAGTTACAAAATTTTTGTATTGTTTTTAAGGTAGGACCGCACCTACGGCTCTAGTCAAGATGCATTTTCGGTTGAACATTTGACTAGCTTCACGCGTATATAGATATAGAAATGCATTAGCAGCAGAAGCTTTTTTAACCTAAAACACATATTTTTGTTTTTTATTAATACTTAGAGGAACCGAATGTATGATTTATAATTAAAAAAAAAAAAAAAAAAAAAAAAAAAAAAATTAATTCTATGTGATTCTTGTGGATTCTAGTTAAACTGACAAATTTTCTGGAAACCTGATCACATGTAACTATGTAAAAATTGTATAAAAAATGTGCCCTCCCATAAGACTACGGGTTAAATCGACGCGATGTTAATATTCAATTACTCAAAAACGAAAAATCCCCAGGTTCTGAAAATTTAGTGGCATCATTTTTTAATATTTATCTTCGACTTCCTAAAGTTTTAGATTTTTAACACATCTCTTTCTAGTTTGTGCGGTCCTACCTTAATCAAATTTTAAATAATACTATAATGAAAATTTCATTACTGTATTCGTGCCCCACGTCACCGAGGCTTCTTGAGGACACCGCATACTACGTTTCGCCTTCCAAATTGTCCTGGTGAAGATGGCGCACCAGTGAAGCAATAAAATATCTTTTTTTTTATTTGCAAGTTTAAAAATTGAGAAAATATTTTAATATATATATATTTTTTTCATTTAGGCATACTCAAACCTCTAAGGTAATCAAATATCTTTTAATTTAGTTATAATAAAACCAAACATCTTTTACATAAGACCTCCAAAAAAGATCTTCAAAATTTTATTTTTTTCATGAAAAGAATTGAGTTCGTGTCGGCTGCCAAAAAGTAATAAAAATGAGACTCTTACGAGCGATCTTGTAACTTGAAACTTTCTACTTCAAAGTTTCGTGAGTAAAAAAACTAAAAAGTTATCGACAAATGTTAGACAACTACATAAAAAATATTTCTGACCCAAACAATGCGAAAAGTATGAATATAAGTTTTTAATGTATGCTTAACAAAAAAAAGGAATACTAGTTTCGAAACCTCATTAGTCAGGACAACTGAGCATCAACGTTATATCGTAAAAGAGTTTTGCAATTTTCACATCAATATGGTGTGTAGATTATTTTTTTTCAATTTGAAGCATGAACTTTAATAAAGCACGTTATATTTTAGTATATTAGAAGTTGAAAAGGTCTACACACCATGTAGCCGTAACGTTGAACGATCTTTACATTAATAAATTGAATTTACGAATTTATAATTTATTACATTTATTTTTTATTGATTCCGCCCCCTGAGATCGTAAAACAAGTCAAATTTTATAATAATTCTGTACTCAAATCTTTACCCAAACTTGACAAAATTTTTAATAATGAACCTTTATCAAAATAAACATCACATAAACAAAGATTTTTGAATATTTCAAAATAGGGTGTTACGATTTTTATAATTTTATCGTCATACTATTAAAAATAAAAGTTGATTTTGGTGAAATTAATAAGATTCAATTTGATTTTTCAAATGTTTTCAAAAATGATATCAGAATACATTCTTTATAACATTATATGAATAAATCCTTTTTAAATCAAGACATGGTTTGAGAACTGTATAAAAAAACTTCTGCAATAATTGTTTAATTTTTTTAATATTCATTATATTAAAAAAAAAGGAAAATATGTCGAACGAAAGAAAATTATAAACCATCTCTAAAGAACAGTTTTAAAATAGAATAACATGATTTATGTACAATTTGAACCAGCCATGATGCAAACAATAACGAATGCTCTCATTCGTATAAATATCCTAAAAAAGAGCACTCGCAGGTAAGACGAGCTTTTGCGTGAAAAAGCATAACACTTCGAGCTAAAGTGTTTTTCTTACAGTGTTATTCGAATGGGGCTCTTTCAAGCATGATGCCATGGTAACTGCGGACAACAAGCTGTCAGATGATAGGTAAAGTTTTGATCAATAACAGGTGAC
Organism: Encarsia formosa; assembly: GCA_038277355.1. Classification (NCBI taxonomy): domain Eukaryota; kingdom Metazoa; phylum Arthropoda; class Insecta; order Hymenoptera; family Aphelinidae; genus Encarsia; species Encarsia formosa. The sequence goes on from CM076186.1 coordinate 77,180,016, forward strand.
TACTCACGAAAAGAGGCCGACTTTTGTTCTCCTACTATCGCCCACCGACGAAAAGGAGTGACGGGCTCATTAATCCAAGATTTCGGTTTATAAGACTATACAGTTACCTAAAAATACTTTTCAAGATTAACGATTATAAAAAAAATGATTTTACAAAAATTCCCAAAAAATTTTATCAAACAGTCTTTCTTTACACTAGTTTTTACATTTTTTTTTTTTTTTTAATTAAAAAAAATCCATTATTAAAAGTAAAGACTTATCATAAATTTTTGAATAAATGTCTAGATCTGATTTTTTTGATTAAGAAATTTTTCGTGTTGCTATTGCAAATATGTTATAGACATTATTTATAATAATTTCAATTTTACTAAAAAAAAAAAAAAAAAAAAATTATAATTATATTTTACGTTGTGTATTTTTTATAAAATAATCTATTTACTGGCTATAACTTCTAGTCAGGACTTATAACATTATCTCGGCTTTATTAGGTTAATTGTTTCCAGAACAAACGGTTTAAATTATACTGAAAACTAATATATAATCCAAATAAATTAAAAAAAAGAAAATCATAAAAACGAAAGAAAAACACATATAGAAGACACAGTAAAGTATGAGTATGAGCCCCTGGAGTAAAGTGGGAGAAGCGAGCTCTGAGGTTTATCTTGACTGAGGGAGTCAGTCGGTGCCGCAACGCGCCGGCGAGCGGTCGCCCCTGACTCGTATCAGGAAGCGCTCCCTCTTAATGTATTTGGTTTTAGAAGAAGTCATAACTTATTACTTGTTGATCTAATTGTAAAATTTTCGTATGATTTTTAAAATTTCATTTTGACTAGAGTTTGCATATAGTTTACTAACAGCATTCAAGAAGTTGATTCACTACAACCAGAGGTGATTATTTTCGTTTTATTGTATTTTTACAAAAACTTATTAGCAAAATCAATCAATAAGTACTTATTGGTAGTGAAGAACATATTTTACGGATAGATATAATCAAATCCAACATAAATACGTTAATAAAACTAAATTTTAATTTGAAATATTCCGAAAAGACAAGTTTTTAAATAATTAAGCTTGTTAGGAGGGGCTGAGAACTCCAGACTCAATATCAGTGATTTTTTTTTCTGTGAGTTTTTTCTGTTCAATCAGATATTACGAGGCACATAGATTATTAAAAATTTATTTAGGCTATAAGTTTATATAAAAAAGTGCTTTGTGAAGTTTTTAACCGATTATAAGTATTTTATACGACTTATTTTTTGGTGACTATGGAGTGCATAGCCCCTCGGCTGATTATGAACAATCGTATATCAGTTAAGGACATAAAACTATGATTTAATGCTTCAAAATTGTTGCTAACAATAGTCTGAACAGCAAAATCATTTTTATAGACATTTAATGTTTACACAAATTTAAATAAAGTTCAGTAACCATTTTGAAATGCAGTTACTCCTTGCAATCTTGCAATAAATTTTTCTTTTTGATAAGAATCTACTTTCCTTCTAGAGCTCGAAAGGTTGAAATTTATATTCTTTATAAAAAAATTTTAATTTAACATTTCATTTTGTAAGTTTTAATTCAATACGGTTTTTAAAAAACACAGAAATTTTGTTGCTACAATATATGTTTAAATATTTTATATCAGTATAAATTTGTTTGTACTTACGCAGTGTTAAGTTGAAAAACTTTTGCGAAAAATTAATGGAAATTTATTTTAAATATGTGTTTTTGGAGCTCTACTTATGAAAAACATTAAAAATAAATAATTAATAGTTTTAAAAATCATAGTTTTATCATCTATGTATGAAAAAAAACAAAAAAACAAGTAAGTAAAAAAAGTTGCAAAGAAAACTAAAAACAAAGATAAACTTTTTCCTAACTACTTTAATTGATATTGCTAGTTAATTGAAAAATTTTAAGACCTTTTACATATAAAATCTAAATTAATAAACATTTACTTAAAGTTTAAGATTCCTTTAAGTTAACTTAAAAATTTTTTGAACTACAGATGATAAATGGAACTTAATAATAAATTAAGAAGTAACTTTTTTTCAAGCAATTGATTTCTTTTTAAGGAGAAACAATTGCTTTTTAGACATAGTTACAAATCAAAGAATATAATTGATTTTTCTAATTATGTGCTATTTCACATTATTAAGCACCTGATATAATATGACGGGAGCAATAATTTATGCACATGAATTTTTACAGTTTCTCGGAAAAGTTTCAGTTGAAAAGTTCGTGTTACCTAGGTATTACAAGCGATAATTGAACGCTTCCAATAAGACAGCTGCCTGCCAATGTATGAATTTTTCTGACTTCTGATTGTTCCATTTACGTAGAAATTATTGATTGAAAAAAGGCTGCGTTTGTGGAAATTGTGTTAATTATTTTACTGCTCTCATAGAATCACTTACAGTAAAATAATATTATATTACTGGTTGTTCGTGTTCAATTTACTTCGAGCAACATTAAAATTAAATTTTTATCATTTAGAAAATCTGAAATAATGACTACTGTTTTAAAATAATTATACTTTCAGGACAAAATTTTGTGAGGTGATTCTTCTACACGTTTGCACCATAGCACTAGATGGTTAAGAAGTTTTATTATTACCGTAAATTGAAGTGACCCTAACAGATTTTGAACTTGAAAGTTCTGAAACTTTTTTTTTAGGTTGTCGTATCGTAATGCAATTTTTTTTTCAAACTAGAACTCATTTTCTTGTTTTCCGATCATTCTGACCACTTTACCTCTTTTTTAAAGTTTGCAAAATAAAAAGAGGGCTTTTTTGCAATTTACAAGTTGGGGTAATTTTGCTCATCTCTAAAGCGTTAGATGTAATTTTGATACAAATACGTAGTAATTGACAAGCTTAGTGAAACTAGAAGCATAAAGAATGCGTATTTTTGAATTAAAATTCAAACGGCTGAAATACATCAAAAAATTTAACAAATCAGCTTTATAATGTCTCAAAATTAAGGCATTCAATACTTTTAATTGAACTTTATTTTTCGTTATGCGGCAGCTGTTTAAATGTTACTCGATAAATGCGGTTTTTACGATCTTTAGTTTTTTAGTGCAAGTTTTAAAATCTTCAAAAATACATAAATCATTTTTAATCAACGACAAAAATATTTATCGCTGAAAAACTCTCGACTGCAGCTATAATTTAGTGTATTTTTAATTAATTCAAAGGTCTCGGGGAAACCTGGGAACGACAAAAGTTATCATCGTAGTGACCATGTTATCCCACCAAGGTTTTTTGTAAATGGAGAAAAATTGTTAGAAAATTTGAAAAACTCAACGAACAATTTTTTTCGCGTAAAATATAATATATATATAGAAATATAATATATATATATATATTGATAATAACATAGATTTTTAACGTTTTTTTAATATGTACTGCTGCTTTTATAGCGTTAAAGAAATTTTTTTCGTATAAATTCTGTGATAAATTATGAAAAAAAATTTTTAGAGTATCGATCTTCTGACATCATTTTTTGATTGATTTTTATAAAAAAAAATGCATTTCAGTACACGGTCACCACAATTTACGGTAATCCTTAACCAAGCGGTAACAAATTTAAAATATGATTTTTCAGAGTAACTGTCTTATCTGGAATTTATAAAGCCAAGTTTGATGAGTAATTGCGTTGTAATGACCCGACGACCGGCTGGTCCGGTGCGTCAACTCTCACTGCAACAACCGCCGAGACGTCAACAGCAAATAATTCGTCGTCAAAGGTCAACCGAAGATGATAAATTGCAGCCTAATTACAGCAATGAATTCAATTCAAATAGAGATTTTTTCAATCATAATCCATCAAACCTCGACAGACCAAAGGTACGCATCGCCTGGAGCGAAAAAATCACAAAATCTAAAAATGACTGTGAAGTAGAGATTGTAGCAAGACAAGTACCATCTGGGAAAACCAACAGGCCAATAACGGGTAGGCCAAACAGAAGTAGATATCCCGTGGGAGAAAAAGCCACGATTCTGTATTCGAGACAAGAACTAGCTGAAAGATTGAGACTTGCTTGGAGACAGAGGGAAGAAAACAAAGCTAATATCGATATATTTCTGGCCCATAATACAGTAGAAGAAAGGTGTGATTCAAGAGTATCAACAGCTACCACCAGAACCAATTATTCGACCCCGTGTCTCCTGAAGAAAACAGAGGATGCCAATTATGAAACAAAGACAAAAGAAGTAAACAAAATCGGAACCGATGATACCATTAACGAAAAATTAGAATGCGATGATAAACCACCAAAATTAAATTCTCAAAAATTTTCTTCATGGTTTTCATCTTTTGAATCAAAAGAATCTGGAGCTACTCAAATTCCAAATGAGGGTAATACTGATAATCAAAATACAGTTGAATCTGAAGAAGAAACACCAAAAAAAAAAGAAACTGCCGTCATAGAGAAGAAATCAAGTATCAGTATTGACTGTTCTAATTGGAGTAGCTCTATCACTTTAAACGAAAGCACAACAGAATTGAATGATTCCACCGAAAACAAGGTCAGTAAAAAACCAGAGCCTGATTACTTTTCAGCCAAAGCAAAACGAGCGAGTTTCCGAAGTGGACAGAACAAAGCATTTTTAGGTCCAGTAGTTGAAAAGCCATCTAGTCCCCCTCGAATCAGTAGTCGAGCCAGCTCTTTGCAGGATCTTCCACGAACCTTTCGGCGAACTAATTCAGCTCCTCCGCAACGGAAAACTCAAGTCAACATCGTTATTGACGCTTCTTCTATTTCTACGGAAACAATAGATCCTGTGCAAAAAGATCAGGTTACTACTTACAAAAATCCGAACAGGTCGATAAAATCTGCTCCTCCGGTCAAGAGACGCGCTAAGACCACCAAAAGACGAGTAGGGAGTAAGGAAGATCTGGTTGATAATAAGAGTAAGACAAAGGGATCGAAGTGTGCGGTCAAACCCTGCTTGGAGGCTAAAGGAAATCCAGACGTTGTGACTATGGTATCTCTAGTTAGTTCGGCTGACAGCGAAAGCGAAATGGACGAAAATTCTCTAAGAGATGACAAGCTTATTTGTGAGCTCCGTAGCAAACTGCCTACTACACCAATCATTAAATCTTCTAATGGACTTTCTCCAGTTATAAGAAAACCATTTAAATCAGGTATTTATTTTCAGCCTTATAATTAATGTGAAAATTTTGAATTAAAAAATTTGAATAAATTTAAAAACACTCTAAATCTAAAAAAACCATGATGAACGATCTTTTACTTTAAATCAAAGCACATCTTTGAATTGATTTTACTATTTAAAAAAGTATCTAGTGAGTTGACTTTGCTCTACAAGATAAGCTTTTTTAGCAAAATTTTATTGCATAAAAGTTTTATTAACTTTAAAGTGCTGATCGAATGAGTGAAGAAATTCTTGAATACTATTTTCTTTTTTCAATCCGTACACTTAAGTAAAATTTTTCTTAAAATATCAAACTTTAATTTATTCAAAAAATGTATGAGCCCTATTCACACGGACAACAGAGCCGTCCGATGTATAACCAAATATTTTCTTAAATTTACTTGAACACTTGTACGTAAAATAAATTTTTATTTAATTATATACCTTAAATCTTTTTGCGAGTTGAAAATTGAAAAAATTTATAAGATTGTAGAATGTTTAAAAAAAATATATTACTGTCATTTGAAAATAAGTATTTTTTGAGTTATGATGACATTCTTCGATCGACCTTAATTCAGTAAAAGTAGAACGTCAAAGTCAATGCACTGTTATTGTTGTAGAATAAAAAAAAAAACAAAAAAAACCATCGAGGTCATTTTTATTTGTAACAATAGCTAAAACATCACCTTCTTATGTAATGATATTCGGTTTTATTATAGACTATCATTGTAGCAATAATTTCTTTTAAGACGGTCAAGGTTGAGCAGCAGTTTTTTCGATTTTTAAGTGTTTATTTTTGTTATTTTAAATACGAGTCGACCACGATTTTTACAATAAATAACAAATGCACATCGAATTTATTTTATCGTTAATTGAAATTATTAATCGTATGTACGTAGTACGTACTACTTGCAAATCTATGCTACACTTTTTTCAGAATCGCAGATAGATAAGTTAATTTTAATATTAATTTTTTTCAGTTCATTCTAATTAATTTTTTAACACATTCTTCTGAAATAAATATCTGTATAGAAATAAAAAATCCACTCTTAAATTTAGAAGGCCTATCAAGTTAATAATAACAATCGCATGTATAGCTCTTTAAAGATTAGTCGAGAGTATCATACTTTTGCAACAATAAATTGAAAATAATAATAAGATTAGTCTGGTCTTAGTGTCGTTTCAGCAAGACTCGTTCGACTATGACTCACCACCCCCTACTACGTTGCCTCGTTCGGAGGACTTTCAGAAATCGTCCTTACAAGCCCGGTACGCTGCCCTATGCCGAAATTATAACCAGCAGGAGGTATCACCACCGCTCCTGGCTGCTGCTACCATGACCCTGAACGCCTGGAAGCTCGAGACGATGACGCCAGTTACGTCAACCACCACGTCTTTATTAACAACGGGGATGATTCACGGTGAACAAGACACTCCACCAACCGACCGAGAGAAACGCTGCCTAGCCGTCCCTATCGGAGACTTTCACGACAAAAAGAGGAAATTAGTCAGGTGTAAAAGCGCAGCCGCCGCTCCAAGATTTAGGTAAATAAACTCGTTTATTGTATCAGTTATAATCAGCTCTAACTAAGATACAATTATGAATCTTAAGTTGTTGTTTTATTTATTTATTTTTTATTATTATTGTTATTTTTTAAGTTTTATAGGGTAATAAAATTAATTTAATTGACTTGATTTAAAATCACATAAAAACTTGTCAATCCAAAGTGAAAGTTTTAAAAAAGATTTTGCAAAAATTCTGATTTAACTCCTGCAAAACTTTATTTTTTCCCAAATTTATCCTATTTCGTACTGACGTTTCTATGCTTTCAAATTCAAAGCTAACCATCAACGTCAAATATCGGGTAATAGTTTCGAAAATTCTAATAACCAAGTCCTATTTTACACCGGCAATCAAAATTTTTTATTTCCATTTTAGTAGTACAGTCAATTCAGTTCCCAAACAATAATACTATAATATCTAACTGCGAAATATTTTAGTAACATTACCAACGGTAAAAACAACAAAAATTAGAATAAACCAATAAATTGTAAAAACAGTTGTTTTTAGTTTCATTCAATCTTCTCTGCAATTCTACAGTAAAAAAAAAAAAAGTAAAAACAACAGTGAAACTTTTAGTCAGATAAGAGACACTAGACTTTTACTCATTGTGTAAAAGATCAATTTTCTTAGCACGAAAAGTACACGTGAAATCTGTGTCAATAAGTACATTCTCGTAAAAAAAAGATACATGTATATTTATCCTAGTGTCATAAACACAAACTAAACATAAAAAATTTTCCAAGCTGAAATAATCGCGTGCCTAGTGTACGTAAAAAAAATCTCTTCAACCGATACAAAGTACCAACATTTTTTCACGCGACCTTCCAGCAAAGAAAAAGCAAAAATCGACACTTATTTATGCGCGAATCTTGGTGAATCACGAAAAAATGACCTACAATTTGATTTTTAGGGTCCTCTAAAATCATAATTGAGTATCGATCTTTTTGATCGCAGTAATATTCAAAATAAACACCGAGCTTTTCAAGGAACTTTTAAATCAATATGAGTTATTGTTATGCATGACTTTTTACATTTACATGACATTTAGACTACAAATAAAAAAAAAATAAAGTATTTTCAAGATGAGACAAGATGAAAGATGTAAGTTACTTTGCTATTGACTTCAAGTTTTTTTTGTAAAAGACAAAATCTTTCAAGTATTCTTTTATTAAAATATTAATTTATTACACTATATTAATTTATTACACATAAGAGTGAGATGAGAAAAAAGAAGGCATGCTATTTTTTATTATAAATTATTATTAAAAAATTATTAAGTAATTTAAAGTTAATCTATTGGTTTGAAAAAATTAATTGTTTGAATTAAAGTTTTTTTTTTTCTTTTCTCTTCTATTAAACACACATATTTTTGTTTTTATTATGGAACAATCAATTTTAAATTCTAAAATTTGAGGAAATATATTGTACAGAACGTATAAAACTAAAATTTTATCGTGAAAATTTTTTTTAGATGTCCTATTAACTCTTTATTTTTAGTAAAAATTCAGAATTTCACTCTAAAACTTGCATATTAATTTTGAAAAATAGAGTAAGTTATTGAACCAAACATCTCGATTTAAATTGTGTAACTTAATATGCAGAATTCAGTAGAAAAGTTACTTTTCTGAACTTCAACTCGAAATCAAGCCTTACTTGGGTTCGTCTCTAAATTGTTAACGAGTACAAAGGACACAAAAACTTTTGTGTTAAATTTAAAAGTTTTTTTTTTTTTTTTACATATAAAGGGAGGTTCTACTTTTTAAAACACTAATTTTTGTAGTCATTAAAAAATAATTCTACTTTACTAGTGAAAGATAAAACTTATATACGATCATTAGTTACTACAAAACTCAAATAAAAACTGGGGGTTGACAAGTGGAGAAGGGTCTCGCTGCCCCCAAGACATTTTTGTGTATGTAATTTTAAATTTAATTTAAATATATGGGTAAATAATTAATTTAAATTGAACAATCGATAAGTTACATAGATGGTCTTTCAACCTTGAATAAATTTTCGTGAGTGATGAGTTTAATAGTAAAGTTCTTGGTCGTTAAAAGGTTGTCGAACTTATCACTAAAAGTAGCTTTTGTTAAATTACAAGTTAAAAAACTTTTTCTTTTTAAACTCTTTCGTACTGCCCTAATTGTTTGAATAAAAATGAGAAAAATATTCAAATGTACGTGGCAATTGACATCGATACTCAAGTTATTCGGCAATAGGTCGCGTGCTTTGGATCTCTTGGATATATTTCTCGCTCATATAGTCCTAGTAACGCTAACTTCAAACACGATGATGATTATGGTAATGTTATAGCGACCAAAATTTTTTTCCAGTCACACCGAAAAGCAGTCGTCGGATACCAATCAAAGTGCATGTTTGCAGTCAGAAATGCCAAATTTGTCAGAAACCACAGGAGGGCTTCAAAAAACACCTCTAAAGGTTATTTTTATTATTAGTTATATGTGTTAAAAATTAATTAATTTTTTTTTTATAATTGAAATGAAAATATATAACTAATGATGATTTTAAAAACATTAACAAGTGATTACAACAAACTTTCAAAATCATCATAACAAACTCGTTTTTTTTCTAAAAATTTCTTTTAGAACTTGTGAAAAATTATATGTTTGACAGTAAATTTCGTAGATGTAAAAAGTAAAAAAAAAAAAAAATTAAAAATAGTAGTTTATATGCCTAAACTGTGAATATAGGAGATGCCTCAGATCACATGTAATCTCGCATGTAATTGTCGTCCAAGGCGAAGTCGAGAGTGATAAAAATAAGATCGGTGATTACCAGCCTGGTCGGGAAGGGTTTATTTGGTCTCCGAAGGATTTGCGAGCCGAGCCGAAGGCAACGAGGAGGCCAAAGAATCCTTGCCGACCAAGTTTGATGTACTATTTTTCCGTCCGACGACCGAAAATAAAGGGGCGAAGGTCCGACTTTGAGTTTAGGACGGAAAAATAGTTTGTTTCAAAGAGTTTAATAGAATTTTTATTTCTTAGGTAAACATAAACCCTTTATTAGCGACAGAAGAGCCAGAAGTGGAAAAACAAAAAAATTTACCCACAGAGCCATACTGTCAAACCCCAAAAGAAAAAGAATGTTGGCATCTGTATCGACGAATGTGCGACAAAGGTGTTTTTGTGTCATTTGATACAGTTTTAAGGTAATCAAAATTAGTTGAGTAATTAATTATTAATAAACTTGTTTTTCAATACAGTACTAGTTTTAATAATTTATTTATTTTTCATAAAAAAAATTGTTTAAAGTTTTATATTTTCATAATAAAATAATAATAGTTTTTTTTTTTTTTTTTTTAGAGGAATGTTGACTCCAACCGAGTATCGATTGCGTCAAAAAGAATTGAGCCAAAACTGCTGACAGTCATGCAAACTTTATATCTTTTTAATAAAAATAAAATTTATTACCAACGAAATCAATTCAAATTGTACTGTATAAAGTTAAGTCTCAAAAAAATCGAAATAACTACTCTGTAAATTAAAAAAAAGAAGTTTTATTTTAGTTTATTGATAAATCCTTCAAAAAATACATTCATTTGTTAAAAAATGCAGATGTGTAAAACTTATTTTATTCAAGGAATCATATGAATTCAAATTTTTGTAATAAAATTTTATTCATTTATTTCATTGATTTATGAATTTTTCTAACCAATTTAAAGTAGATCTCCATGACTATAGAACTGCCGAAGGAGTCTCAAGAAATTTCAAAGAATCGAAAATTTCAATTATATGTGAGGTCTCAAAAATAAACCTCATTATTTTATTTTATGCTGTTAATCATATTATTTATTGAAGAATCACAGTTATTTGAAATAAAAATACTGTCATTCATATAAAAAAAACGTTATTATATATTCAAGGAAATTATAAACTTTTTTAGAAATTTTTATTACTATTACTAGAAAAAAATGCGTCATTTTTTGCCTAAGCCAGAATTTTATTTTTATAACAATTCTCAAAAAAATTGTGTTCCAAATACATATTAAGGCATGTTATCATGTTACAGCACCCAACTTCGTAAGTCTTAAAGTTTTAACGTGTAAAACGGATGAGCGTTCCAACCCTTTCTGTCAAAGTATTAACGTCTTGAATTGTTCAAATTTTATATATTTTTACTGCAAAAAGTTTCGATGTAGGTTTGTTGATTTTATTTCAGATCTTATAAGCCTCGCATAACTTTTTCTCTGAAATGCTTAAAAACTTTTTTCAAGTTCTAGATACTATATTTTAAATAGTTTGGTGACTAAATTTTTTTTTTTTTTTTTAATTATAAATTAAAAGTTTCTATCTAACACTTTTGAATCATTAAAAAAGTTGAGATGTTTAAATATGTTTTAATATTAATGTGTTGACGTAGATAGTTTCTCGGCATATAAAAAATGTCTAGGGACGTGGATGCAACAACCGCTTTATAGCGGTCGAAACGCTCGAAAATAGGCTCAAGCAGGCTCATCCGCAAGTTTAAAAAAAGTTGTCATTTTTTACCTATTTAAAACATCGCTTTAAAATTTTCTAAAAAGCTTCTTATGTAAGGACTACTTTATTGAGGTAAATTATTTTTTCATGATTTTTCAAAAACTTTATATTTTTATGTAAGCTTTCAATGATGCTGATTTTGAATTTGATTTTAATTTTGTAAAATTATCTAAATAAAGCCTACTTACTTCAAGTGACACTTTTAAAAAAGAGGAATGTTATATATATCTCAGGAATGTCTCAGTGCTTAAATACATGGCTAAAGAAAAATTAATTTTAATACATTCAATTCATGATTCAAAAGAAAAATTAAAATTATTAAGTTTATGTTTATTATTTTTATCACTAAAATTTTTTACAGTCCAAGAGTAATTCCATTCGTGACGTAAGTTTCGTTTTGAAACTTTCAAGATGTTTTTTCTCAGAGAAAAAAAGTAAAAAATTATAATTTTTTAACATACTTGAATAAAGTTTACGAGTATAAATTCACCACCTAAAATTTTAAGTCAATTGAACTGATTTAAAAAAAAAAAAGAATTAAAAAAGTGACCGTGACGTACGTTTCAAAAATCGAAACACTTTTCAAGAGCCTTCATCTGTCAAAGTTTTCAAGAAAACTAGTTGTTTTTTTGAATCGTGACTTAACAGATTCATTTTAGACATATAAAACCAGATGCAAACCAAATTCTGAATAAAAGTAATTTATCGTTTTCGAGTAATTGCAAATTATCTTGCGTGACGTACTACGTTTCACAGTCAACTTTAAGGCCAGAAATTTTAACGAAATATAAAAAAAAATTCTAAAAAGTGTCTTTTCTTACAACTTTTAATCATACTATACATATAAACTACGATAGTAAGAGTTATTCAAAAACTCTATTAAAAATCTCAATAAATGAAAAATTTATTAATGTTAATGATAATTTTTATAAAATTCAGTGTCACTCTTATTCAAGTGTTAGAAGTTCACTCGAAGCGCATTGGCTCGCATTTTGCTAGTGAAAATTCAAAATCCACTCTTACATTGTAAAGAGCAGATTATGTAAGGAAAAATTGAATGAATCCTATAAATGCTACTTACTTGAAGCCTACGGAATAAAAAACAAGTTAAGAAGTAAAATTTCTAATGCACTTACATCCCGCTTCAAGCCGGTAAAATAATTCAATCACTCATAAATCTACTGAAAAGAAAATTGAAAAAAGCGCGGAACACGAACCAACTTCTGCTAGCGCGGCTGCGCACACATGCGATCTCATTGTTTACCGATTCTTTGTATTATTCCGTAATTTTGATACATTTATTGTTTAGGTATGTTTATGTGCGCGCGCGTTCATCGACTTTCCTCCCTGTCAGGTCAGTTTTTTTATCTTGACGTATGATCGCCAATACTTAAACTAGCTTGAACGATGGAAAAGTCCGATATGGGGTTGGTTAAATTATAATATTTATCGATGACCCATGGGAGGAAAAACTACAGGGTGTTGAACAAAAGCTTCACACCTATGTTAAAATCACATAGGGAAAATGTCATTTACAAAGAAATCGGAGAAAAAAAGCAGCAAAGTCGACTACAAGGCTCGGCTTGAGCACAAGCTATATCTGGTAATAAAAAACACTTGTTATAAATACTTTTTTATGAGTCATCAATTGAGCTGCTTTACTTCATCTTAAAAGACCATTAGCTTTAAATTAAAAAAATTATAAAACTTTTAACTATTGTATTTATTTTTTAAAAATATATATTTTAATTTTATAGATTATTTTAATATAAACTATAAGTATGAAAAACAATTTTTAAGTATCAAAGCTTAATATTAACTTTAGTTATGTAAACACTTAATTTTAAATTACGAATTATTATTTTTTATTGACAAAAATTGTTGTTTATTTCTAATCATATAATTTTACTTTTAAAACAGGCTAGTATGAGCCCTTCTCATACTTATGACATTTCCGAATGCAACTTAGAAAATGTTCCATCTAGCACCTACAAGCTTTGCGAGGTTTTTAGAAAAGAAGCATTACTGATGCACTGCAACAGACTGAAATCTATTTGTGGGGGAGGTGCCTTAAAATCCCTGTCCCTCATAACCCATTTAGATTTACATTCCAATGACTTAGATAATTTGCCTTCAGAAATTGTTAATCTTATATCACTTAAGGTAATTTTTTTATTTATCTATTTAACTTTTCAAAGCTATAATTTATTCAGTCATAATAAATTTATGTGAGATTTATCATTTATCTGCAGGAATTATATGTGCAAGAAAATAATATTCAAAAACTGCCAGATGAAATAGTAAACTTGAAGCAACTTTCTATTTTAAATGTTTCAAAAAATAAGCTCAAGTGTTTACCTGACGCAATGGGGGAGTTTAGAAATTTAAATATTTTAGATATAAGTCATAATAAGGCCCTAAAAAAGTTACCAAAGTCACTGGGTCAAGCACAGCAAATAACACAAATACAATTAGAAGGATTAAATCTCTCTTACCCTCCAGAAGATATACAAATTGGTGGAACAATTGTGATTATAGCTTTTTTAGCAAATGAATGTGGCATTGAATATACCCCAGAAAATTATATTTCAGAGACTGAAACAACTAATGAGTTCTTTTTACAAAAAGCTCAGGCATTAGCCTTTGACAAGGATAATGAAATCCAGGTTTGTAACTAAATTAAATTAATGATTGATCGATTAACTTTGAATAAACTTATTAATTATGTGTTCATTATTCATTATAATGATCATTATTAGGTTTATTTCAGACACAATTTGCAAATTTCCATTAATATATTATTTTATTTATTTTATCTAAATTATAAGTCATATTATTTTTTTTATTAATTTGTGTAATTTTGGTTTCACTATATGGTTACATATTTATTTAATATTGCACCATATTATGTTATACATATCATACAATAATTTTTTATTCATATTTTTTTCTAGGCTACATTAATGAAGTTAGAGAAACTAAAGGCACGTGAAAGTTTATTTAATTTTTTCCATGCTTTGACCACTTATTGGTTGTAATAATCATGAAAATCATAAATCATGAAAAAAATTGCATGCAAAGTTCATATATTTGTTTTTAAAAGAATTAAGATTAAAATTTTGATTAAGTTTAATAAAAATTATTCCATAAATTTTATTATACAGGAACAACGACAAAATGCTTTGTTAGAAGTAGAACAAAATATAAAACAGCAAAAAAAACAAGAACTTGAAATGCAAGATAAATTAAAATTTAATAAATTAAAGCTTCTTGATGGTTTGGCACAGCAGCAAATTCAGACAGATAAGGAAGTTGAGAAAGTTCAACAAGAAAGAGATCTTAATCGATCAAGGTTATTATCTCACATTCACAATGGTAAGTTTTACAAAAAAAATAATTGACTTATTAACTTGAAATAATAAAAATACAATTAAATTGAAAATCAATTTTGAAAGTTGAAAAATAATAAAGATTAAACTGAAAAACTTAAATAATTATTAATACAGCTGAAAAAGAAGCAGATAATGTGATAAAAGAATTTTTACATACTACTGAAAAAGAACGTCAAATCCAAGCTCAATTATTAGAGTTAGAAAAGAAAGAGTATTTACAAATTCTTTCCAAAAGTCATTCTGAACAATCTTTATATCGCACAAAAGATACCCTACGTAAGTAAAACTTTTTTACATGAATCTTGTAAAATAATTTTCAACTGACAGAACAATTTATAAATTGTATTTTTGAATGTTTATTTATTATCATACACAATCACAGTGGCAATGGAAGAACTATTAGAAGAGGAATTATCAAAGGAAAAAAAGTTAGCTGATTACACAGCATTTAGAGATTGCAATGCCCAGTCTTTGTTAAGTTTGTATGTATCAAAAAAAATTAAATTAATTTTTATTAAAAGTTTAAAATTATTATAAAATAAAACGATTTATTAAATGTCATTAAAAACTTGTATTTTTAGAGAAGTAAAGAATAATGAGCAGCTACTGCAAATAATGCAAAATCAAGAAAAAAGCAGACAAGATTTAATAATTAAATTAAGAGATGATGAACAATTGCAAAAGGCTGTTGTAGCAGCCTTATTAGAACGCAGCGATGCCCGATCCTGGAGTATTGTTCAGCAGGTAAATTTAGTACAATCGCAATTGGCAGCATTGACAAATATAGAATTAGAAAAGAAAAATTTAGAAATCAATCAAAAAATCGTAAGTATCAATTGATGAATTCCAAGTAAAAACTACTTTGTAATAATTTTTATAAAAACTTCTTGCTTATGAAATAGAATGATGTAGCTGATAAAAGAACAACGTTAAGTGCAATCTTAGTTAGTTTACTGACTCAAAAAGAAGAAAGAAGACAAGAACTTTTGGAAACAGTTAAGAGAATCGAAGAACAAAAATGCATTTCAGTAAGCATTTATATGTAAATTACTTTTTAATGAATTGAAACTTTTAAAGTTTTAAATTATCAACAAATTCATCATTTTTAAAAATAAATCAATTATTATTTTGTAGGACTTGTCGAAAAAAGATAGTTTATTTTGGTTACTTCAATATCAAAATTTGACAGAAGCTCGACCAAAGGGACTTTTAGAAACTTTGGATCCAAATTTAGTTCGTCACGTTGCTGCTGCAGGAGCACTTCACTGTTTACCGTTTTTATCATCTCTTTCATCTTTAATTTCTGAATTAGATCATGATCATCTGATATCAGTATGCAATCAATTCTATATTTTTACAAAACTACACTTAAAAAAATTTCCCTAGTAAATAAGCAAATAAATTTTAGATGGGGATCAAAAGTGAAGGTGATAGAGTTGCAATTATGCTAGCAGTAGAGAGTTATTTGGCTGAAAAAAAATTGTCTTCTTTGGAAAGTCATTCTCCATCTGCTCCACCACTAGAAGAAGAGCCTTGTACAAGTTCCTGTGATCCTCAATTTAAATTTCTACCAAGTGCACCCACAGAATGTATTGTTTGCATGGATCTTGATGTAAGCTCTAGATTATTATTACAATTTTTGTATTGAATTAATTCAAACTGATTTAAAAAAAAAATTTAATTTTGCTTTTAAAACAAAAATTTTTGTTTTGGTTTCAGTGTGAAATAATTTTTCTGCCTTGCGGACACTTGTGTTGTTGTGCAACTTGTACAGAAATGCTATCTGTAGAATGCCCCATGTGCCGAACAACTATAGAGCGTAAAATTAGAATATCATTGCAATAAAATTTTTCAACTTCTAAATTTGAATCAATTGATTTAAGTTTACATAAATTCTTTTATAAAAGTTTGTGTGATTTTTATACTACTTATTATATAAAACTCAGAGTTTTAAGGAAAAATTGTAAGCAAAAGTTTTCTTAGTATTTTAAATAAAATCTATTTGTAATATATATAAAAATGTTTTAAATAAATTACTCTCTTCTTTAAATTATAAAAACACAGTTTATTTTATACAAAAATAATTAATTCATGCCTATAAAACACATTCAAACAAACATTCTTCTTATAATACTTTTAATCGTCGTCAATAACTTCAACATCGTCATCTTTTTTCTGTTGTTTTTTCTTAGATGATGCATCTTTTTTTTCTTTCTGATTCTTTTTGAAACTTTCCAATGCTTCTTGAAGTGGCTCAACAAATTGTTCAAATTCAATATCATCCATAGCTTGTATTACATCTTGACCACTAACAGTTTTTCTATTACTTTTTTTTGCTAGCATGTTTGCAGATGACGTTAAATACAAAATAAATATCGAAGCTGCTTTGGCTACAGCAGCTCTAGCTTCTTTTGCAACAGTGACACCATCAGGTAAAGCTTCTTTCACGATTCTTGTCACAACAGCATTGGGTAAATTCAAGTCTTCTAATTTTTCAGCCATCTGTTAAATTCTTATCATCAGTAACGAATTTTAAATTTTTTAAAGAAAAATTAAATTCACTTAAAAAAAAGGATTTGGAGGTTATATTTACGGTTTACTTATTAGTAAATTACCCAGGTGTAATGTATACTTACAGTAAATGATTTATTTATTGACAGCTACTTATCAATATTGACTTCTTGGATTAGTTGCTACTTGTTTAATAAGTAAAAGAAAATTCTTTCATAAATTAATCTTTAGGGATTGTTCTTTCCTTTCCCGCCACTGGTTCTATTAAGCAAGTGCACTGCGCCAGTGCGCACGCTTGAAAGTTAGTTCACTCGGAGGGTAAAACCGGTAGTTTTTACCTATCGTTATATTTTTTTTTTTATCTAAAAAGTATTTTAATAAGTTAAAAATTGAATTTAACATTTAGTCTTGAAGAGTTATTTAATAACTTTAAATTCCTGATAAATAAAAATTAAAAAACAATAATGAAATGATAGTCACCATTTATTATTATTTATTGCAGTAAACTTTTTTTGCCATATATTTTTCAATGTATAAATATTTAATTTAAAAATATTATAATTCAAAATATTAACCAAACTATATAGTTTGTAAGCTTATAAGTTTACAAATCTGAACTATTTTAAATTTCGCGCTACCAGAATCTATTGATAAAGGTCAAGCTGCGTCCTTCAAATTCGTAAAATTTCTTAATTTTTTTATCTCAAACTATGCAGTTGCATTGCAAATTTAAATATTACCTTATCATTCCATTCGAAAATTAAAATTAATTTTTTTAAAGAGTATTTAAACATCAAAACCGTCGTCAAAAAGCAAAAGCTGCTCAAATTCCACTTCGCTACCACAGCTGCGTCGTCTGCAAAGATCTATATGTCGCTCGAAATAAAAACATTCGCGCTCGCGCATGCATCGTCTGCAGGAATATAAGAAACATCAGGAAACAGAAATCAAGATTTGCACTAAAATCCTCCAAAACGGAGTCGTTAACGTTTTGGGAGGGTTACAACGCCCTATTCCAGATTTTTAACCATTATTAAAAAAAGAAACTTATTAATTTGAAGAAAAATGTCGGCCAAGATTGAAGAAGCAAACGCCCACATACGAAACGCGGAGAAGAGGTGAGAGATGCACTGATTTACCTGTAATTAAGATTGAAAATTAACTTTTTAAATCGATTTACAGCTTAAAAACGGGTATGCTCAAATGGAGACCTGACTTTGAAGTGGCCGCGGACGAATACTCAAGTGCAGGTGATTTATATCAACTTTTAAAATTTTTATTTGATACCTGTATCATTTGAATAATAGACTGATCCAATTTGTTTATCAATTTTTTACTTGCAGCTACTTGCTTTAGAGTTGTTAAGAACTACCAGCAGAGTAAAGACTGCTTAATCAAAGCTGCAGAATATTACAAACAAAACAGATCGTATCCTTTAAAAATTAAAAAATTAGTATACAAACATTTTCAATTTTATAAATACATTAAATTCTACTCTTGAATTTCATAATTTTATTCTTAAAAGGGAGGTCCTTGTTTGATTAAATTTATATTTTTTGATAAATCTTTTAATTGTTTTATTTATTTATTTTTTTTTTTTTTTAATTTCCTTAACTAATTTGAATGATAGATGGTTTCATGCTGCAAAGTAAGTCATTTTAATAAATTATTTTTCAAGTAAAACTTTATTTGACTCGTTAGTAACAAATATTAAATTTTAGAAATCTGGAACAAGTGTTACTAATTCTGAAGGAAATGAATCAATTAGAAGAAGTCCCTCAACTAGCACATCGAGCTTGTTCACTTTATCAACAACATGGTTCACCAGAATCAGGTGCCACTGTTTTAGATAAAGGAGCTAAAATGTTAGAGTCTAAACGACCTGCTGAAGCTTTAGAACTATACAAACGTGCTGCTGATGTAGTTATGGTAATAACAAATACTATTTATCACAAGATTTTATTCTGTATAAAAGGAAAACACCAGAAAACAGAAAAGTAAATATAATTTATAATTATTTTTATTATAGGGAGAAGACAGTCCAAGGCAAGCTGCTGAATACATGAGTAAAGTAGCTAGAATTTCAGTAAAACTTGAAATGTATGATCAAGCAGCTGATGCAGTAAGACGAGAAATTGGTATGCATCAACAAATCGATCATCAACCGTCAATAGGAAGATTAGCTGTTGCATTAGTTTTAGTTCAGCTAGCAAGAGGTGATCAAATAGCTGCAGAAAAAGCATTTAAAGAATGGGGTAATTACTGTGATGCACCTGAGGTAAAATTTAGTTAATAATTATAGACTGTAGTATCAAATTCATTTTGAATTACAACATATATTTTTAATGGACGTGGCTAAACAGGTGATTTTGTATACAAAAACTTTTTTGTGCAAAAAAAGTTTTTGTACAAAAAAGATCTAGTGACTTTTGTAGAATATTTATAACCAGGAAAAGTTTTTGTACAAAAATTTTTTCAGCACATTGTGTAAAAATAATTGTTGATCAAAAAACTAAAAAAAAAAAAAATTTTGTACAAAAAAAAAATACTTTTCTTAAGGACGTGGCTAATCACCTCATTAGCCAACACCTTTCTTAATTGAAAATATTTTTTTCTTCAAAATATTTTTCGTAAAAAAAGTTATACGTATAAAGTGATTATTTCTGCCTGTATTCCATTGAAAATTTTTATGCAAAAAACAATACACATACTATTCTTTACTTTGAATCCAAGAACTCCCCTAGCTTTACTTGGATCTTTTCACCCTCATTCCAATAAACCCATGCCAAATAACCCTCCTAGGTTTAGTTGAATCTAGCTGTAAATTAAATCCAATAACCCTCCTAGCTTTTACCCTCATTCCAATAACCCTTCTAGATTCACTTAATTATTGCTTTTACCTTAAATCGCCTTTTTAATTTTACTTCGATACTACCTTTTACCTTAAATCCCATGCCCATCCCAAGTAACCCTTGGTTTTTTTATCTAAACACTGTCTTCTATTTTTCAATTAGTTACTAATTGGAAAGGAAAAAGTTATAAGATTTTTGGAAAAAGCTACTATCTAGGAGGGTTATTTGGGATGGACTATTGGATTTAAGTTAAAAGCTAGATCCAAGTAAACCTAGGAGGGTTATTTGGGTTGGATTATTGGATTTAAGATTAAAGCTAGATCCAAGTAAACCTACAATGGTCATTTGGTTTGGGTTATTGGATTTAAGGTAAAAGCTAGATCCAAGTAAACCTAGAAGTGTTATTAGGTTTGGGTTATCAGTGGGTAAAAGCTAGAACCAAGTAGACCTAGGAGGGTTATTTGGGATGGATTATATCATTATTGTTTTTTTGTACAAAAACTGTTTTTGTACAAAAATTTTTCCTAGTGATAAATATTCTACAAAAGTCACTAGATCTTTTTTGTATACAAAATCACCTATTTAGCCACGTCCTTATTGGACATGCTATAAAAAAAAAAAAATATGAATATATTTTCCGGCAATATTTTTCCCAGAACAATTTGACATTATAAGGCATGCAAAAACAAACTATAAAAAAATACAATGGAAATTTTAAGATATTTGTATTTTTGGTGTTCAGTTACAAAACATTTCCAATGATAATTTTTTTCAGAAATTTTTAATAAAAATCATATCAATAATAAATTAAATTGAAAAAAAAATATGGAATACATTGATGCAGCTTTCAAAGATCACTATGAGCTAATAGATTTAATTTTTAAAATATTATTCATTACTTAATGATAAACTGATTCATTGTTTTATTTGAAAGAACTATCAAAGATAGTTGAATTTATTTAATTTAAATAAAAGTTATTTTTTTAAAACAGAAAATGATTTTTTTTTTTTTTTCTTAGGTTCAAACACTAGAAATGTTACTTCAAGCATATGACAATGAGGATGCAGAAGCTGCAAGGTCTGCTCTAAATAGTCCCTTCATTAAACACATGGATGTAGAGTACGCTAAACTAGCCAGAGGACTTCCACTACCACAACAAGAGTATGCTGTACCACCAGTAGGTGTAAGAGCCAATGCTGCTCCTTCATATATATCACCTAACGCTAACAAGCTAACTGGTCAAGCCACAGTTGAAGCAGAAGTCAATCCAGTAAGTACTGTTTACAAGTGGTTTATATCAATAATTATGATTAAAATAATTATATGTGTGAAAAATCTTAAAAATTTTAATCAAATTTATTTTTTGACCTATTAAAGAAAAGAGCTGAGTAAATAATAACAATTTTAATCTTTACTGCAGGAAAAAGTTTCCTCACTTACAGCGCAAGGAAGTAGTCAACATTCAGAAGCAAGCAATTACCAATCTGGTTCATCTGAAATAAGTCCACCTCCTAACTCAATAGAAACAAAAGAGGAAGATGAAGATGATTATGAAGGAGGATTATGTTGATTCCAACAACTTTTCAGTAATTCAATTGTAGCTATGGATATTATAGCTATGTCAAGCAAATGTACTGTTTATTGTCTTTATAATTTATGTAACATGTTGATTCATACAAAAATTTTTAAAAATATGCTCCAATATACATAAATTGTTTGATTAATGATCTCATCTTGCACATCTAAAGTGTACATTACTGCTAAAAACACATTATTAGATTTTTTAAGTCTTTAGCTTCAACTAAAAGCAATGTACCATAATATAAAAGTTATCAATTTAATAATTGATTTTTTGGCAACTGGATTATGCAATTGTAAAATGATGTTAATTAAATCACAGAAAAATATGTTAAAATTATTATGTACCAGCCTTGAATAAAATGCATTTATTCTTAAGCATGCAAAAAATACTCCATTTTAATCTTATTACAATTTTATCAAAGTGAAAACCCTTTTAAAAAGGTGAGTGTCAAAGATTAAAAAACAAATATTCAATACATGAATTTCAAAATAATTGTTTATGCTATTTAGGTTATGATATAAGAGTAACAAAATCAGAATTTAAGTACATAGGTAGGTACATACTTTTTATTGACAGCCAAATGTTTAGTTTTTTTCCGTTTATCCAAACTTATTATTCATTGGTAATTCCTAATAAACATTTTCAATCTACACTGTATTATTTTTATTAGCAAATATAACTTTACTTTACAGATATATTTGAACGGGTCCTCTTTATGCCTCTTCTTACAGACGATTGCCGCCAAAATAAAGTCTATAACTATAGTCTGCTTCTACTTACTGTAAACAAAAGTGTGATTTTTATATTTTAAGTAAAAAGTAAAATTTAAATTTACTCTAACTAAATACTAATAGATACTCATACTTTTTTAATGATTATATTTTATCCTTAAGTACAAGTAAATAATCTCAATCTTTCCATTTGAAAAATTTTTAACTGTATCGTTGTTATTAAAATCATATGAATTCAAAACTATATTCAAATTTGGTGACTAGACTAATAAATTCTAATTCAATTTTTATTTTTGTCATTTATAAAATTATTTTAAAAAATTAATATTTTTAAAAAAGTGATCGTCGCGTTACATTAAAGGATAAAATAATGACGTCATTTTGAATTCACCCATGAACTCACCTCACGCAAGCAAATCATAATAAAAATAAAAACTGGGTGCAGGAGCTGTTGGACATCGGTGTCTTACTCAGTCATACTTTTTTTTTCTCTAAGTGTATATAGGTACGTATGATGTGTCCCGTCAAAGAACAATAAGGCAGAAAAAACGGGTGATTAATGTAATTTGTCAGGTAGATCATCCTTCTAGTCTTGTTTAAGATCGAGGAAAAATAGATTAGTTGAGATTAGTTGAGCGTCAACGACGAAGTAATCATGAAGTATCTTTTTTTTGTAAATGTGTGAGTGACTAGAAGTGTTTATATTTACTCATTCAAGTTTTACCATCAATAACCACCAATCGATTTTTGGAATACCTTATGATTCGAAATGTTTCGCTTTAAGAAGTTTTAAAGCTTCATTGAAGGAAGCCATTCCAGTAAAGCTTAGAGGACGAAAAAAATATTAAAAACTTTCAATTTATAGAAGTAAATTAATTTTGTGCTGTTAATAAGAGGTTTAACTTGCATAACTTCTAGAGCACCTAGATAAGTGTGATTTTTTAATTTGCTTCTTAAGATTTATACATTTTGATAAAAATGGATGCTGGTTTTTCTTCATACCACAACAGTGGTCCAACTAGAGAACAAGACTTCAGTAGGTTGGCTCAGACTGTTGGCACATCGATATTGAAAATATCTCAAAATGGTAATTGATTTTTATAAAGAAATCTTAATTAAGAAGTTAGTATTAATTTGTTTATTTTTTCAGTGTCATCTATGCAAAAAATGGTCAATCAACTTGGAGGTTCAACAGACTCCCAAGAATTGCATCACCAATTGTATGTTGTTTTTTTGTTCATTTACAAAAACATTAAAATCAAAATAAAGATCCTTTAATTAAATATTTTTCCGTACCCATTAAATAGTGTAAATAATTAATTCTGTTAGTTGAATATTTATTGGAGGTTTTTCATAATTCACAAATAATTATGATCATTACTAACAAACTATTTAAACAAAATAAATTTTTTTTCTTTTTTTTTTTATATATTTTCAAATTTTCAATTTGTTTTCAATAAATTCATTATAGTGCATTTTGGAATTAATATCGCAAAATTATTTAAAAATAAGGAAATCTGATTTTCAAACCCTTTTCTATTAAAACATTTATTTTCAATTAGACATCAAATACAACATTATACTCAACAACTGGCTAAAGATACCAATGGACATCTCAAAGAACTAAATGTATTAGCTAATAATTCAGGATCTGGAAGTCCTGGGGAGCAAAGACAGCATAAAATGCAAAAAGAACGACTCTATGATGAATTTATGGCAGCTCTCAATAATTTCCAGGTTCATACATAAATATTTCAGAAATTTTTTAAAATCAGATTGAAATTTTTATAAACTTAAAATACTTAAACAAACTTAACTTTATACTACATACATATAAAAAATGTTCTTAATTTCATAATTTACAGTCTGTGCAAAAGTTAGCTGCAGCTAAAGAAAAAGATATGCATCGAAAAGCAAAAGCTAATGTGGGTATCAAAGCTCCTTTTGGAGAAAAAAAAAATGAAACTTTGATTGAACTGCAGGATAATAAAAATCAAAAACAAATGCAGCTGCAACACCAGCAAGAAGAACAAAATTTGAGAATGCTTGAGGAACAAGAAGCTAATATTCGTCAACTAGAAGTATAAATTTTATTTTTTATTACAAAATTAAAATTATTTTATTTTTATTTTTAATAAATTTAAACTAAAGCATTCAATACTAAATGTATATTTATCTTTTTTTGACAAGTGTAATTTTTTTTTGAGTTTTTAATACATTGTATATTTAACAAAGTATAAATAGTTTTAATTTACTAAAATGTATATAAAATAATAAATTATTTTATTTTTTCAGAGTGACATTACAAATGTGAACCAAATTTTCAAAGAACTTGGTGCTCTTGTACACGAACAGGGAGAAGTAATTGATTCTATAGAAGCATCAGTTGAAAGAACTGAAGTATTTGTCAATGAAGGTACTTCTCAGTTAAGGCAAGCATCAAATTATAAAAATAAATTGCGGAAAAAGAAAGCAATATTGATAGTCATTGGTGCCACTTTTCTATCAATTTTGTTGGCTTGGATTTACTGGGGTTAGCACAGTGAAATTCATATGATTTCTAAAAAAAAACTGCTTCTTTAGAAGCGTGTTGCCAATTGACTATTTAAAATAAGTTTTGTTGAATGTGGTAAATCATGAATTAATTTGAGCTTTAACAACTGTCAAATAATGACCATGCAGCTGCAATAAGTTTGAAATGAAAAGAGATTCTTGATTTTACCAAATTTGTAAGTGCTGCTATTGTTAATACAAGAATATTTTTCTTGTGTAAGATCGCGAGATAAACAATATACACAAAGAATTTACATAATTATTAGTATGCCCATTAATCTGACATTTTTTGATGTATGCAATTCCAAACACTACTTCTTTTAATCTCAGAGAAAGTTAAGGTGAATTTAAATTAAATTGAATGAGTACTACATTGTTTTAAAACTTTGTGTTGAGTAATTATTTATTAATTTATACAATATTCCATAACAATTCAATATAATAATTTATTTTGAATGCAAGAGGTTTTTTTGGATACCTGGAAAGTTACATCTGAACTTTAAAAAATTTGTAATAAATTTATTCACATTCATTGCAATTATAATTCTTTATTTTATTTGAAAAACTTAGTTTTCGCAATTTTTAAATCTTTTAATTAAATATTTTTTCAATCTACATCATTTTATAAACAATAAATTTGTTTTTTACATGCTAGTTTGTAAAGTATGAGTGAATAAATATCTGAGATTAAATTTCAGTTATTATATAAAATGTTATTTATGGTATCTTTAAAACTAACATATGGTAAATACCATATGGCATACTAACGCAATTTTGAACGTTTCGTCGTTGAAATGTCATAATTAATTTTTTTCTAAAATAGTGCGATAATATATTCTTTAGCACGAGTTTAAGACCTCAGCGAAATGCAAAGTAAATAAAAATCAGCGTTTTTTAAGAGTTACAGCGCTCTGACCTGCTATGGATATCAGAAATCATTTTTTTTCCATGGAGGATAATGTTTTTAGAATTTTATATTTAAAGGTATTTTCAAGTTATATAAAAATTTTTACTAACTTTTAATTTACTTTTATTTCACCTTGATGTCATCTTGAAAAATTCATTTAAATATAAAAATTATTTAATTGTATAATAATTAAATATGAATAATATACATGTTTATTTAAAGTCAAAAAACAAAAATGTTAAGTGCAATACATGCTGCAATAATTTTAAGAGTCAAAGCTCAATAATTGTAAATGTTTTTGCTTTGACAAATCTTGAGCAGCCATTCCAAAAATTTTTCACTGGTGATTTACTATATAAAGCTTTATAATTCACTTCACTAATAATTTTATGCATTGTATTTATAATTGTTATAAAATAATAATGACTTATTATGACTTATTAAGACGAAGTTATTGGTAATTTATTGTTAATATCTATCAAGTAACTATTGAGATAATTTCAGTATATAGCTCTGATTTCAAGGCTTATTTTTGTATTAAGTCCTTATTTTTAATAGTATTGTAGGTTTAGTTTGTTTAATCAAAGTAAAGTGTAAAATTTATATTTGATAAATAAATTATTTCACTATTTTTTTTTTAGTTAGTTTATTTTTCATTTTATCTAATTATACATTTTCTAAATATACTTTCTCTCAACAAAACTTCTACAAAGCTTCTAAAGCTTAATCAGGTACTTAAAATCAATTATATATATTCACCTTGGAATGGACCCTATAAGTATGGAATACTCAAGTTTCGAATGACAGCTTTATCCCGAGTAAACATTATAATGCGGCTGCCGAAGCCGCGAATTCGGGCCGAGTTCGGCAGCCGAGCTCGGCCCGAGGTCGGTTGGGGGCGCGGTAGTGATCTCGGTCCGAACTCGGCCGATGAATTACTGTAGGTATTTAAAGGTTATGTTATTATAAAGTATGCACATTATGTTGCTTCAGCTATTTAAAATAAATAAACAATTTTGTTAGTGAGTGTAAATATAATCCATAGAATTAGCTGAAACTTGAGATGTAAATATTTGACAAAAAAAATTTTAGCTATCTGTAACACAAAATGTTTTCTACAGAAAAGAGAAGATTAAATTTAAAAAAAGTAAATCAAAATAAACGTTTAAAAAAGGAGTCTGATAGCAGTTATTTAGATGAGCAGGAACCTAGAAGTGTTGAAAGTTTTTGTGAATTAAGTCAACCAAGTGAAAATGTGGTAATTGATGAACATGTTGATCCTACTGAAAATGCTGAAAAAAAATATGAAAAAAGTTTTTTTTCGGTGGCATCTAAGTAAAATTTAAGAAACAAATTTAGTATTGCAATGAATTAAAGACTTCATTTTTTTATTCAGTTATAAACAAACTACTAGAAAATTTGGTCTAATAAATGTAGTAGATAATTTTTTATCAAACTTTATCAGTGAATTAAATCTTTCATATCAATTTGTGGAATTAAAAAAAAAACTTCTTAGAATAAAAGTGAGTTGTTATTTATAATAAACCAACTGTATAAATAAAAATTTATCATGATTGTAGTTGAAGGTGTGAAAAGAAAATTGATAATGTAGTTGCATTCAGAATTAATCAAAAAAAAAAAAAATGTAAAACAAAAGTCAGATATTTATGACAATAAAAGTTTTATATTGGCTTGTCAAGGAGCAGTCAGATTTAGCCACCCAAATCTTTCTAACATTGGATCAAATTTACTCATTCGGGTGCTTTATAGAGCAAGAGAATAAATTTTAAACTATATAATGAGCAAAAAATATACCATATTTAACTAAAGATAGTATCCATAGGTACTCGATACCACAACTTAAAGTATTTTATAAAGAAAATATGAAAAATGTATGCTATTTCAAAGTGAATAAGCCCACAAAACTATTTTAGGTGAATTTATTGTGTCAATTTTAGCTTTTTTTGCTTAAATTAGTCTGCACCACCCAACATCATGTAACTGAAACTTATCAAATTTTTTGCATTTTTTTATTTTTTCCAAACAGACACTTCAATGCTTTCAACTGATTCTTTTTAGTTAATATATATTCAAGTTACTTGATTTTTGTTGTTTTTCACACAGGACACAGTAAAATTGATGTTTTAAAACATACTTAATTTATATCTAATAGGTTTTAGTTAATAATTATAAATGATTTTATTTTTTGTTTACACTTACCTAAATAATTGAAAACTGCTGGTATAGAAAAAAATAATTATCATTTTGAGCATGTTTCATAAAATATTTTTATCAACTTTATAGTATCTTAAGTGAAAAACATGAAACAACTTGGGTAAGTCATAGTTTCAATATAGTGGAAGGTGCAGACTAAGTACGGCTTAAGCAAAAAAGCTAAAACTGACAAAATAAACATAACACAGGTGGTAAAATGATCCTAATAGATTTTCAGTTTTTAAACAGTTTGAATCCTTCATTTTTTATTTATAAAGTACTTTAGATTGTGGTATGAAACCTGTGGATACTATCTGGTGTGAAATGTGCTCCACTGTAGTGTATTTAAAATCAATTCTCTTTCTCTGTAGAGAATCTGGCCCATTCTAAAAATATCAAATGTTTTTAGGAATAAAAAGCTAAATTTTCAGCGTATTTAAAAAAATTTTGATACCAGTGAGCCAAATATAACCTCAAAAAAATATTGCATTTAGTGTAGTAGAACTAACTTTTGTAATATTTTAGGAATAGCTTCTAAATAATTACTTCTCTCAGGGCTCTAGAAGTAATTATTTATATGAAAATTCAGTTTTTGTATAAGAATATCAATGTATAAATGCACATCGATAAAGTTTATCGTCAGCTAGCTGAGCAGCCTTGCACTGTTTTGTTTTCGGCCGAGTTTGGGCCGAAAGCGTCGCCGCGCCTCCCACCGAACTATGGCCGAATTCGGCAGCACTTCGGCTAGTTCGGATACGAATTCGGGCCGAAGTCGCGCCGAATTATAATGTTTACTCGGGTACTTGCAACTTCTACAAGATTGGCACAATTTATGTGGTTAATACGCAAACCGCAACGATCCGTCTTCTTTAGAATCCAACGAACATTTTCTCTTGGTAGAATCTGAGGATTAGCTTTCAAACCCGAGAATAAATTTAAATTATTTAAAATTTTTAAACCAAAAACTGTAGCAAATCTCTATACGACGGCCGGAAAAAAAAATTCGTTTGAGCCGTTATTAAAATTTTCGTTTATTGTTAAATTTACTCGACTGATGTTTGATCGTCTATTAGTATATTACAGTCCCGATGTAGTCAAAAATGAGTTAGCCTTTGGCTCGGACATCAATTTGGGTTTGCTAAAGGCTAACTCATTTTTGACTACCTCGGGACTGTAATATACTATTTTTTGTTAAAAATGTCCAAATTTACATCTTTTTCCTACAGAACATTTGTTATTTTTTTAAATATCGTTTTCAACCTGATGTCTAACTGGATATATATATATATATATACATATTTAAGCATACATTATATACTTTTCACTCATTGATCATAAGTTGATATTCGATTATACTGGTGCGACGTTATCACCGGGGCGATTTGAAGGCACCAAGAGCGAAGCGAAGCGGAGCCCGAGGTTTGTCAAAGAGCCCTGGTGACGATGCGCACCAGTTACGAAAAATATTTTTTGATCCGAGTGTGTAAAACCATTTTAAAGTTCTTTTTTTACGCACTAGTGTCGAAAAAATTATTTTAAAAAGAACCATAAGGGCTATTTATTAAAAAAAGAAAATTAGAATTCGAACTAAAAAAGAGAAAGCGTCAAAATATTCTGCAGGGGACCAAGTCGTTGACCCTTGAGCAACCCTATGAAACGTGGCTCATTCTTCCCTGGTATCTATATAAAATAATTACTTCTATTTCATAAATATCATTTTAAAAAAGAGCTTAATTGAGCACATAGTAAAAAACACTATTGAAAATTAAGTATAAATCGTAAAATTCAAATTTTATTTTATTTAAAAATAATAAATTTATTTATTAATTTTTTTATTTACTATTTATTGTTAGTACCTATTGGTGCAGTCTGTTCTGTATTTTTAATGATAAAGTGTCGTTATATCGAAGTTTAACCATTTGTTCGTGATCGCCGTATGTGCGTGCGCGCGCAAGTGAGTCTTGTATTTATTGCGCTCTGCGCAGTGTTGCGCAGCTGTTTTATGTTTGCATTTTGCAGTGATTGCAATCTTTTCAGTGACATCCTATGGGCTGGTACCTAATCACTAATTAGTGTTGACTGTTCGATAACAATAAATTTAGTTAGATTCAGTTTTCATCAATTTTTTTAAATGTTTTGAATAGTTTGAAACAGTATAAATTTACAGATAAAATATGTAGAAAATTTGTGATGTAGTTGTCGAAAGTCATTGAATTAATGTATGGATTTCCAACAATATTGGTTATGATCAATTTAAAAAAAATTTGATAATCAGTATAAAATTCATACAAAACTATTAAGATGTGGAAGTTTTTTCTTACAACTCTTCTTTTACTTTATTTTGCACAGTGTAAGGTTAGTTGAAAAGCTTTCAAGAGTAATGAATTTATTTTAATACTTGTTAATCTTAGATTTTTATAAACTTGGAAATAGGTGTATTTATCAGTATAATTAAATTTTTTTTCAGTATGAAAAATTTTATGACGTTTTAATATGAATACAATTTAATTATAACTTTTAGGGTCAGTCATACGATGACAAAAGATGCAAATGCATATGTCCCAGTACAGACTCAGTATTAAATACTACTACTAGTGATCGAAAAGTTTTGAATTTTATTACTAATGATTCAGCATCTAATTGGTAAGATTAAAAATAATAATTAAGTAGTTTCCCTAATTTAAAACTTTTAAACTAAAAAAATAAATAAATAAGAGCTTAATTACAATAGCATAAGAAAATTTTTAAACAAATTTTCCTGTTAGTTTATCCTTAATATTTACATGTTTTTCTCCCAAGTTAAATTATATCACAAGAAAACCTCCTTACAACAAAATATTGTAAAATTTTCACTCATATGTTTTGGATAATATATCTTTTATTTATTTATAATTACAGTAACTGTGATGGAGTTGTAATACCCAGAATTGGAAACATTATTAAGGGAAAAGAACAAATTTTTTGTCCTCGATGTGATTGTAAATATGAAAATAGGAATACAACAATTATTAAGGTGAGAACAATATTTTTTGACTTTCTATTCCTTTTCTTTGCTTTACTTAATTTTATTTTTATAATTTCAGATTGTTGTCATTATAGTTATTTGGGTCATTTCCCTTTTAGTAATTTATATGTTATTCCTAATCTGTTTGGAGCCATTACTCAACAAAAGGTTGCATAAAGCTGCTGGAGGTGTTGGCTATCAAGAGCATAATAATGAAGAGGTATACAAAATTATCAGTGGCAATAATTAGCAAAATATTTTGGAAATATTTCATCATTTACATATAAATGTTTATTTATTTTTATTTTCAAAATTAACATACACATAAATTAATGGTTATTAATCAATTTAATACATTGTATTATTTTTAGGATGATGCATCTGTAACACCAGGTATGTCCCACCCAATGGGTGTGAGAAGTAATGTATTAAACAGAGTTGGACATCAACAAGATAAATGGAAACGACAGGTTCGGGAACAGCGACGAAATATTTATGATCGTCATACTATGCTTAATTAAAAAATGAAAATTAATTAAAACTAATGAGTATGGGAATAATTTTTTAAAATATCTTATTTTTATAGATAAAAATTTTTGTTACCAAATTTTTTGCAAAGTTTTGCGTTTAATATGTGTAAATATTATTGACATTTTTGAAAATTAGTCTAAATAAAAGAATATTAATGCATTCATCTTAAAGATTAAAAGTCTAAAAATCTAATTTTTATCAATAAATTATGTTTTAAGCAACTAATATTTTTATATTTTATTAAAAAGTGCATTTAAATATTTATTTTTTTGTGGGGGGTTGGGGTTTGGGGTATATTGCTTCATTAAGACTATCTTTAAATACGTCATATAGAACCAAAACAAGTGCGCCTCCTGTTCCACGTAAAACGTTAGAAAAAGCTCCCTTGAAAAAAGCTGTCGGCCCTTCTTGATTTGCTATTTTGACCCAACAGTCTAAAGTATTTTTATACATTCGTTCTTCAACTGCTCTACCAGATTGCATCATCATTCGTCTCCTTACTGTGTCAAATGGATATGAAACAATGCCAGAAGAAGCGGTTACAGCCTACAAAAGATTTTAATTCACTGATTTATTTACTTACCCACTAAGTTAAAATTTTATTATTCTGAAATAAAAATTTTATCTTCGATCTTCACAAATCATAATCGCATTCCATGAAATAATATATTTTAAACAAATTCGTCAAACCCTTGTGCGACCTTTTTGCAAGAGCGAAAATATGTGTGTATATATTATTTGTCTTAGGTGAATAAGTAAATCCGTCATGTATAAAAAAAGTCGAAATTTTATGTAAGAACTGACAAGTGATTAAACGATAGTTATTCATTTTTTACTCGCCAGGTCTCGGTCAGGCATTTGTGTAAATGTCATGTTCTTACAAAAATGTCTGTTAGTGCTCTCTAGGTGAGGAATCAGATGTTCAGTGATTTATATAACTTTTTTTTAAATTTCGTTTTTAAATTAAATCTATACTACCCTTAAAAATCAGCAAACTGTTTGGTAAAAACCTAAGTAAAAATTTAGATATTTTAATTTTGAAAATTTTTGTGTCTAACTTTAACTAAAATTTTTTTGCAAATTAATAAAAAATTTTGTTTCAGACTTTTTTGACCTCGAATAGCATCTTCAGTAAATAAAATAATTTGCTCTCCTGGTAATAATTCCCTCCAAAGCTACCTAAGAACCTGGTGCCTCGGCAAAGCCCCGCAGAAGATGTAAACCAGGAGAATAAATAACTTTTCGACACTAGTTCGTACAATATTCAGACGGTGCTTTTATATGCCTCCGCCGAGTTTAAGGCTGCGAAAACATCATTTCACTTGTAATAAATTATAAAATATAAAGAGTGCTGTTCAACCCAAGTGACGTTCTCTAGTGATGCATTCTTGGCAGTTGGCATGGGGAATTTTATTTGACGTTGTGAGGCTTCAATAAACCGATTAATCTAAAAAAATGAAAATGAAAATCATAAGAAATATTTTTCTATAGCATCTGACTGTTTGCGACATCTCAGTACGAGCAGCTGGCCTTGAAGCTATCAGAAAAATATTTTTTTATAATTTTCTTAAGAAACTAATGAAAAATCTTGTTAATAGCTCACTTGAGAATTGATTTATAGGATTTAAAAATTTTTTTTTTAAATTGATCGTATTTTTTTTAAAGCCGTAAAACGTCAAATAAAATTGCCGAGAATGCATCACCAGACAGTCGTGCTATTTGGGGTATAGCGGGCACTTTTAACTCTCGCGCGGGAGCACAACTCCTGTTTTACTCCCTACAACAGCCTGTTTCAGTCATCGTCGATTTCTTGTAGCTTGATTATTCTCATCCTTGCTCGATAAAACTCTGCTTATGTCGTTCCCGAAAGCATCTGCTGTAGCGTTTAACCATGGAATGTAGTCTTTTTATACGAAATTTATTCTCCGTGGCTCCGTGCAAACCTGTTCGGTAACCTCGGGGCTCTGATGAGATGTATCACCAGAAGAATAAATAACTGCTAAGTCCTGAAGGCTGTATGCGAGGTCAAAAAAGCCTAAAAACTTTAAATAACTATTATTTTAGTTATTTATGTCTTTAATTTTAGTTGAAATACATGTAGCTAAAAATTTTATTAAAAGCTAAAAATATTGAATACATTTTTTAGAAAGTATTGTTTCCTTATGAATATTTTATTTAATAATGAAATCAGTTGTGTGGTCGTCCTGCTTAGAGATTTTTACATGGTCATTTAAAACGTGATTCTGATTCCTCGCACAAATGGTCAAACATTTGAGCAAAGAACCGGCATTTACATAAAAGCTTGACCAAAATCAGGGAAAACATAATCATCGTTTGATCATTTGTTGGATTTTACATAAATTACGGGTTTACTCATTCATCTTCGTCATATATACATACACTCAACATACGCTTAACTCAGGTACTTTATTGAGTAGCACAATTAGGATTCATTTCATTGCATTGACGCAATTCTATCAAAAATCTTAATACTGTAAAATTTATTGCAGAAGACAAATTGATTCACAAATTAAATCTTAATAAGCATACCTCAGCGATTAAAAAGTTGACTAAGAACGGCGTATCTTTGGAATCTTTCAAATATACAGATCTTATGGTATCATAAAATCCAAAATAACTAGCTCTGTAAATAATTATCCCTTGAACACTGACGTTAAAACCTCTGTACAAACCCAGAAATCCATCTGATTTGAAAATTTTCACAAGACAATCAGTTAATCCTTTGAATTCTCTTTTCTCTCCTTTTCCAACATCTACACCTAACCTAGATGAAATCAATTTTAATTTTCTAAATTTGTCAAAAACATAGATAAAAAAAAAAAAAAAAAAAAAAATGGTCTTTAAATAATAATAATAGTTTTAAATAAAAAAATTTATGGCACCATCCGCGTCATGGCTATAAATAACTGGCGCCAGAACCCTAATTTGAATTTAATTTTTTTTTAATTTCGAACTTATGTCATTCTTACGTGCATCATGTGTACCACAAAAGATACTGTAAATGCTTCATTATTAATGAAAAATAAAATTTTTTTCAACTCTTAAATTATTTCATAAGAAACTATTTTTTAAAATTTATTATTATTTTTTTTTTGTAAATAAAATGAATTATCAGATATTTTTTATTTTAACTTTTTAATGTTAAAAATTTCACTCAGAAATAATCCGACTATTCGGATCACATAGAGGTAATGCTCTCTGTGCTGTTTAAAAAATGAATTATAAATTATGATAAAACAGCACACATTGGCGCAGTGAAACTTCTTCATTAAAACGAATTCAAACCAAAGCTGTTGAGAAGCCCTTGTAATCATTATCGCACCAAGTCGATAACTATTTTTCAACGTGTTAATTTTGAATAACGTAATAAACACTCGAAAAGAATTAAATTATATTGTACGTAACAAGGACTTTTCAAACTGTAATCCCATACTGTTTTATTGAATCATAATTACAATTTACAGTGGTCATCATTAATAATACTTTTCTTTTTCTTGGGTGTTTACGAACCTGGTACGTGCAAAATCAAGTGGGTAGACGAACAAAAGCGAAGTAGCTCCCGCAGCTCCTCCAGAAGCTAAATTTCCACCAAGTTGTCTCCAAAAATCATCTTTTGGTATACCTTCGACGAAAAGTTTCTTGAATTTGTCCTTGAAAGCAAAATTCAATGCTTGAGTAGGAAAGTATCTTAAAACATTTGCCAAATTTCCTCTCCAAAGACTGAGAAAGCCGGTCTCTTTTGGCACTCTGATTAAAACATCGAGAATGCCTAAAAAGTTAAAATTATCATTTAAACTAAAAATAAATAAATTTGACCAACTTAAAAACATTGAATTTATTTATATTACTTGCTAAATTAAAAAATTTTAAAGAATCAAAAACTTTTCATCGAACAGACGAAATTTCATGTTCAAAAGAATGCGAAAATTTTTTACAGTACGTTAAAAAGAGTTAATATCAACTTAAAAATTTACAGTATCTACTTTATAATAGTCCTCCTCCCTATAAAGGTTTTTTTTTTACAGAATCAATTCTTCCAGCAAGAAAAGCTTTCTTTAACTTTTAACTTTGTGTACTATACTTTTAAAATTATTGCTTAATAGTTAACTTAGGAGCGCAGTGCGAGTAGAGTAGTGAGCTCTCGTTTGGTGCAGCTCCGTGTGTGATTTAGCGTTATAAAAAATTACGGTAATTTTTATTTTTATTTTAAGCTGGCATTATGTAGGTCCAACAACGACTTATTTTAAAAATTTAATTATATTATCTTTCAAAAAATATATTTGATAAATATCATAGGAAATTACATATACAAACATGCTCTTTAAATAAAAATTAATTAATAAGTTCTTTCAAGAAATTTCTGTCTTACAAAATTGAATTACCTTTGTATTGTTTGTCAGCTGATATTTGTTTAGAGGTATGCTGAACTTGAAGCAATAATTTTACTCTTTCAATCGGTGCCACCGCAGTTTTAGAAATTGCAGCTGATACTCCTCCTGCAAGAAAATCAACGACAAAAGATCCTTTGGGTGCGTCTCCTCCATGAGCCATTGCAGCTATGTAACACTGCTTGCAAAAATAAAAATCAAGTTCATAATTTAAAAAAAAACTTTAATCAATAATATTTATTGGTTATTCTATTGATCTCAAGCTATAGCTACTGAAATCTGAATTTCGGTCAATATTGTTTACTATTTTGTTTTTAATTTCATTTAAATTTTTTTCAACAAACTTCAAGCTGTCAAACAATGTCCACTTCTAAAAGCTTCTTCAATTTCAAGTTGCGATTGAATATTAAATGTGAGGGTGAGATTATATTCTTAAACTGGTTGGGTTAATTCAACTGAAACTTGAACCTAACATTATTTTGACATTTAGTTCACTGAAAAATAAACTACTAAATAATAAAAAATTCTGCATTTTTTATGAATTTTTGAAATTTTGTCATAATTCGAATTTCTCAAATACTTTTATTAATGATTTTAAATTAACACAAACACTTCACAAAAAACGGTAAGTATTTTTTTCTAAGTTTTAAACTTTTTATATCGATTAGCAAATAATTACAGCTTTCAGCAGCTTTTGAATTTCAAAATATCTAAATAAGCCTTAGTATCAATAGACATGATTTTCATGAAAATTCTATCCACTAAAAATATATAACTTATGTTTACACATACAAAATAAGTAAGTACACATACATGTTATCAAAGATATAAAAATTCATTTTAAACTAATATTTTTTTATTCTGACTCCATTACACATAACTCATGGTCGATAAATAAGAAATATAATTTACTTAAAGAATCAAATAGAAACTAAATAAGTTATTAATTTTTATAGTATATTAACAATATTTTTTAAATTATAAAAATGAAATAATTTAGAACTATACCCAAACGAGGCTGGATTGATTTAAAATTCAGAAGGGATGACTTTCTTCAGCTTCAGACTCTCATTGACAGAAGACTGTGGGCTTAGCTTGCAGGGGATAAGAGCCGCTTTAGTTTTTAGTGCAATACAACACTGACGCTTACCGCTTACGTATTCATGAGAGTGCTAATAACTAATAACGTAGAGTGGTGTACGGCTGTTACGTGGCCGTCATATTAGTCAAAAGTACGAATCAATGGCCTAGCTAAGATTTTTTACAATCAATTTAGTCCGATTCTCAATAGAATTTTCATTCTGAAAATATATTCAAAGATAGCTTGTAAAGATTCATCTTTTGAATTTTTTACTAGCCCAGTTCAGACCTCAACATATATTGAATTCTAAAACATATGGAAATTGATTTTTCTTATTTTTTTGAAACATAAAATCTTAATTGTAAGACTTAAGATTTACTCTGCTGGATTCCTCATTAAATAAAAAATCGATGCAATAATTTATCCAATAAAAATAATAAGAAATCGAATTTCCCTCTTCATTACTCTGGATCCTTCAAGGATTAAATATAATCGTATTAATTGTTTCATTTGTGTACCTAATAATCTTGTTCTAGTAATCTTTTATTAAGGGCAAGAGTTATATTCAGAGTCTAAAAATATTTTATTTTTTAATTCATGCAAAGAATTTTAACAAGACAATTGAATTTACCTGAACAATTAATTTTTCAAATTTTTCACACTCGTATCAATTATTGCATCAAATCTTTCATAACTAGCGTCATTTTTCATAAAGAAAATAAAATTGCGAATACATACATTGCATAAAATATTCACGAGTACTATAAAACTGAAGAAAAAAATTAATTGTAAGAAATACAATTTTCAAAACTTCTTCAATTTTTTTACTGGATCTCTCATAGTCTGTTTCATTAAAATTCATTTCTGCACAGGGAAAAGGAAAAAGAGAAAAAAAAAATTTTTAATTCCCTCTAATTTTAAAATGTAATATTTATCATTTTTTTTAAATAATCGAATGTTAATTTAAAATAGTTTTTTAGATTTTTATTTTTTTGCATTTTTATATAAACGGGTGTTAAATAAATTTTTTCTTATTCATTCTTTGCGAGGGGCTATTCACTGTGGTCTAAGGTGACAAAATGATTACAGATTTCATAAAATTTGAAATGATTTCAGATGATTTCAACTGATTTCATAAAATTATAAATTCCACTTCAATAACCTTTTTGGAATTGATTTCGAATGATTTTATTAATATTCTAATGATTTCAAATGATTTCGGGATTGATTTCAAGCGATTTCGGTAATTATTTAAAATAAAAAATTGGTGAGAGAATTTGTTAACTCTCAAATCTAAGATCCGTAGAACCCCAACTCCTCAAAATCCCTCGCAAAATCCTGAATGATTAGGGCTTCACGATATCCAATAAACACAGGCGCGCAACAACGGGGGGAGGGGGGGGGGGTCCGGACACCCAGTGGGCTAGTAGATGACACCCTCTACAATTTCTTGGGGGTGTCCACGGAATTTAAAATCTCAAGCCTTAAGCCCCCGGGACCCAGGGTGCCCGAGTTCAACAAAAAAACTGGTCGGCTATCCCCCAAGCTCTAAGCCTCCAAATACCCTGGGCGCCCTAGTTCAAAAAAAAACTGGTTGACTATTCCCCAAGCTCTAAACCCCCAAATACCCTGGGCGCCCGAGTTTAACAAAAAAACATATCGGCTATCCCCCAAGTTCTAAACCCCCAATAACCTTGGGCGCCCGAGTTAAATTATTCCAAAAATATGAGTACATTTTATTTTCCGCACTCCGGCCGGGAAACGCTACTTCCCTGCCGCTGCCGGTACAGTCAGTAGCGCTTCCCGGCGCCGTCGTGCGGAAAAATAGCATACTCAACTAGGCACGTCTCAGATCACATGTTTGTCACACTCGGCTACGCCTCGGACGACAATTTCATGCGATCTGAGACGTTTCCCATTCATACTGCCTAGTTAAGTAATATACTATTAACAAAAAAACATATCGGCTATCCCCCAAGTTCTTAACCCCCAATAACCTTAGGCGCCCGAGTTAAATTATTCCAAAAATATGAGTACATTTTAGTTAATGAAATAAATAATTTTGTAACGATACTTAATTACGCTGCACTGGTGCAATTATGCCATAAAGTTGTAAATCTGAAATTTTTAACTCCAAAATGGCATGGTTGATTAGGAAAACGCTATAAGTTTTTACACATTGTTTAACTCTTTGTTTG
This sequence comes from Encarsia formosa, assembly GCA_038277355.1. Lineage (NCBI taxonomy): Eukaryota > Metazoa > Arthropoda > Insecta > Hymenoptera > Aphelinidae > Encarsia > Encarsia formosa. The sequence goes on from CM076186.1 coordinate 77,219,200, forward strand.
CAACATTAACAACAAATTTTTTTTTATAACTATAAATTAAATGCTTCTAAGAATGAGACACATTTCGAGAAAAGTGTAAAGATTTTCGTTTGTTTCTTAGTTAATTATTATTATTATTTTTTTAATTATTTTGTAATATTTTCAAGTGATGTAAATAAAAGTACAAAAACAGTTTTTTATGGACTTGATATTCAAATATAAAGTACGCTTAACTTCTAAGATTATTCCACTCGGTAACCAGAGTCTTGGGAGGTTTAGAGCTTGGGGGATAACTGATCAGTTTTTTCGTTGACCTCGGGCGCCCAGGATTTTGGGGGTTCAAGGCTTGTGGGATAGCTGATCGGTTTATTTATTGAACTCTACGCCCAGGGTTTTGGGGGTTCACGGCTTGGGGGATAACTGATCAGTTTTTTCATTGACCTCGGGCGCCCGGGATTTTGGGGGTTCAAGGCTTGCGGGATAGCTGATCGGTTCATTTATTTAACTCTACGCCCATGGTTTTAAGGGTTTAGAGCTTGGGGGACAGCTGATCAGTTTTTTCGTTGACCTCGGGCGCCCAGGGTTTTGGGGTTTAGAGCTTGGGGGATAGCTGATCAGTTTTTTAGTAGAATAGGTAGATTATTTTTTTTTAATTTTTAATAAATAAAAAAAATGTGATTTTATGATTTCGAATGATTTCAAGTGATTTCAGTGATTTCAGATGATTTCAACGTATTTCATCTGCGACTTTTAGATTCTATAAATTCAATTGATTTCATGATTTCATAACGATTTCATGTGATTTCACGCTGATAACAGATTAAACTGGTCAGTGATTTCACTCAATAGCCCCTCGATTCTTTGTCATTTGTCAATTTTTTGACGGCGAGGCCTTATAACTTATAAGTCAAAACAAAAAATGCATACCACCGGAAATCGAATATTTAGGTCACAATCCAACTCTTGAACATATTCCGAGATCGATCTGAGCAATATTAAGAATGACCATTTTTTCAGGCTCAGGTATTTTTACGAGCTAAATAAAACAATAAAATGTTAATTATGTGTTGAAACAATGTTCAATTACTATAAAAAAAATTTTTATTTTAGTTACAACGAAAAATTCATATTCAACAATCGAATACATCACTAAAAAATAATAATAATAAACTATCGCGCTCTCTGGCCCTTTCGTTACGCTCAATCGGCCAGATGACTTGCCTGGCTACGGTGTGGCGCAAGACCTGAGACTTTAAAAAAATTTTGGGCAAAAACACCTCCGCCCTTGCATCGCTACAATCTGCTATCGCTCCGTGCGATGCAAGTTATGCATTGACATGCTCTGCTATCGCCTCGCGCATAGCATAAAAGGCACGACCGACCGACACTCGCGGTTCGCGCTCGACAATCTTGTTTTCTTTTTCTCGGTCTAAAACAATAGGATACCAAAACAAACATTTTACCCCGTTCAATTTTGTCTATTAGGTTGCGAGAAATTCTGTTCACAACTTTTTACCAATTTGGGAAACCCAACAACACCGCCAATTATACAATAAAAAATTACAATAACTATTATTTTTAATTAATTCTTGGTCTACTTGATGAAAATTCATGTTAAATTAAATGTTAATAAGTGAACGAATAAATAAATGTAATAATGTCACACAAAAGTAACAAAAGTTTTTTTTTTAACCTTTAGCTGGCATGCTTCTGTGGTGTAACATAGCTGGCACCGTGGGGTGCTATAGTACCCCACGGACAAAAGTTGAAAAAAATAGAGGTTACATGCATTATTTGAACTAAAAAAAATTGAGTCCCAGACGTTTCGCCATAAAGAGTGAAGTTGGTTTTGGACGTTTTAGACGCTTGTCGGATAAACAACATTAAAAAAAAATTTGGAATGAAATTAAAATAATGAATTTTCTTGTATAAACTGTAGGGTACAACCATTTTACCCTGGAAACGACTCCCAGGGTGCTTGTACGTAACATCCTGGGTCAGAATGGTCACCAGGTCTCAAGGTCCAAAGATTACGTCTTGGAGAAGACTTTCCCAGGAAGTTTCGACCCAGGTCAAGTCTAAATAAACACCTGGAGCATGGGGTGATGATTACTCTTTGGGGATGACCTCCCCAGGAAGTTTCGACCTGGGTCGAGTCTAAATAAACACCTGGTGCATGGGGTGGTGATTACTCTTTGGGGATGACCTCTCCAGGAAGTTTCGACCTGGGTCGAGTCTAAATAAACACCTGGTGCATGGGGTGGTGATTACTCTTTGAGAATGACCTCCCCAGGGAGTTTCGACCTGGGTCAAGTCTAAATTGACACCTGGTGGATAGATTACTCTTTGGGGATGACTTCCCCAGGAAACTTCGACTCAGGTAAGTCAGCGTAGACACCTGATGCATGGGGTGGTAATTACTTTTTGGGGGTGACTTCACCAGGAAGTTTCGACCAGGGTCAAGTTCAGATAAACACCTGGTGGATAAATTACTCTTTGAAGATGACCTCCCCAGAAAGTTTCGACCCAGGTAAAGTCAGAGTAGACACCTAGTGCATGGGGCAGTGATGACACTTTAGGGATGACTTTTTCAGGAAGTTTCGACCTGTATAGAGTCGTAATAGACACCTAGTACATGGGTCAGTGATTACGTACAGTGGCCGACTTCCCCAGGAAGTTTCGACCCGGGTGAAGTTCGAGTAGACAACAGGTGCATGTAGCGGTGATTACGTTTTGGGGATGATTTTTCTAGGTAGTTTCGTCCCAGCTGATGTCTGAGTAGACACCAGGTACATATGGTGGTGCAGCGGTTGGATATTGGGGATGAATTTCCCATAAAATTTTGATTACAAACTAAATCGTACGTTGACACTTGGTGCAAAGGGTCTCGATAACGCTCTTGAGATAACTTTCTCAAAGTTATGACTCTGTACAGGACAGATAAACTTTCTGATGTAAGAGCGGCGATCATGCCTCGCAAATTATTCAGAAAAATAAACATAGGGATAAGGAAAATTTTTGATTTTCATTATACTGATTCTTCCTAGGACACGACTTACCTAGATAATTTTGATTTGTATCGCATTTCATTTTAAAATGATAATCTCAGATATTTTGTTGAATAAATGTTTTATTTTTGGATGCCTACTGTCGTTCATAGCATGGCATATAGCTCAAGAGATGATTTAAAATATAAATCGTTAGAAAAATAATTTTTTATATCAAAGAAATCTTCTTTTTAATACGTGTTTTCAAAAAGAATAAAATTAATTACTATAAATTAAAAAAAAAAAAAATTATTTATTGATTGACCTAACGAACGTAAATAAAAAACCTTGTTATGACTGTATGTAATCCAGATGCAGTTAAACTATAAGACACCTCAAAAAAAAATACATATATTTTTTGAAACAGACGAAGCTTTTCTTGGTCGCTCTTCATCATCTTTGAAAATTATGTTTCATCGAGGCATTTTTAAAATCAATCCGGATTAAATAGTAAGTAATACAAAGGCTTATTTTTATGTTCGTGAACATAAATTAACAAATAAATTAATTATTTACAATAAATTTACAAACTACTAACGAATCCGATCAAACTTGAATTCAAAAATTTATAAAATTAAGTTGATTATCGACATTGACCTTGAAAAGGCCTTTATAAAACAGAAATTAACTTGCTAAGTTGATAAATAATAACTAAACTCTCGCACTTGTTCATGGCTTAGTGTTTAAGACTCCTTTATATTGTGAAAAAGATTAAAAGTTAGAATATCATCCAGAAAATTTTTTTTGCAAAAAATATGATTTAATCTTAAAGTTGTCTCATCGAGGGCATCAAGATAAAACATAGTTATTAAAATTGCTCTGTTTGTGTTTCCTTTTTTTCATGATTTTTTGCCGGCAGTATTGATCACAAGACATAAAAATTCGGCGTTTTTAAATAAATTTTGGTCTCTTTTTTCAAATGACAAGGGGTGGTCAATTTTTATTAAAATAAAATTTTTAAATACGAAAGTATTTTGCCCGTAGAAGACACAAAAAAACCTTTGCCACCGTCACCTTCGGCTCGGGCGTCAATTTGGGTTTGCTAGGGCTGGCTAATACTTTTCCAGTGCCCAGTGTGTAATATACTATTTAGGACTAGAAATTTTGAAAACTTTATATTTCAGTACCTATAATCGATGCACAAATTTTCAGAATATTGAAAAAAAATGTAGATTTGTATTTGAAAAATCATCCCCAAAACGTAATCACCGCTACATGCACCTGTTGTCTACTCGAACTTCACCCGGGTCGAAACTTCCTGAGGAAGTCGGCCACTGTACGTAATCACTGCCCCATGTACTAGGTGTCTATTACGACTCTATACAGGTCGAAACTTCCTGAAAAAGTCATCCCGAAAGTGTCATCCTTGCCCCATGCATTGAGTGTCTATTCAGACTCTGTCCAGGTCAAAACTTCCTGAAAAAGTCATCCCTAAAGTGTCATCACTGCCCCATGCATTGAGTGTCTATTCAGACTCTGTCCAGGTCAAAACTTCCTGGGGAAGTTATCCCTAAAGAGTAATCACCACCCCATGCACTAGGTGTCTATTTGGACTTTACCCTGGTCGAAACTTACTGGTGAAGTCATTCCTGAAGAGTAATCACCGCTCCATGCATCAGGTGTCTACTGTGACTTTACCTGGGTCGAAACTTTCTGGGGAGGTCATCTTCAAAGAGTAATTTATCCACCAGGTGTTTATCTGAACTTGACCCTGGTCGAAACTCCCTGGGGAGGTCATCCTCAAAGAGTAATCACCACCCCATGCACCAGGTGTTTATTTAGACTCGACCCAGGTCAAAACTTCCTGGGGAGGTCATCCCCAAAGAGTAATCACCACCTCATGCTCTAGGTGTTTATTTAGACTTGACCTGGGTCGAAACTTCCTGGGGAAGTCTTCTCCAAGACGTAATCTTTGGACCTTGAGACCTGGTGACCATCCTGACCCAGGATGTTACGTACAAGCACCCTGGGAGTCGTTTCCAGGGTAAAATGGTTGTACCCTACAGTTTATACAAGAAAATTCATTATTTTAATTTCATTCCAAATTTTTTTTTAATGTTGTTTATCCGACAAGCGTCTAAAACGTCTAAAACCAACTTCACTCTTTATGGCGAAACGTCTGGGACTCAAAAAATTCAGACATGATCTTTAGAGGTTCTATCAAAGAGTGTAATAGTTTAAATAACGATAACCTAAAGTCGGTCCTAAAAAAAAATCCAACAAGTCGAAAAAAATAGAAAAAATACCGTTTTTATTCAAAAAATCATAACTTTTTTGTTTTTACATAAAAAGGTCTAAAATTTTAGCTGGGTTATCTCCAAGTAGTGGACTATAAAGGAAAAATAATAGTTTATATGGGTTATTTAAAAAAGGTATTTATTCTCAGAAATTACCATCTGAGGTTTACGAAAAAAAAACCATTAGGTATTTTTAGAAAATTTAATGTTATTCAATTTTTTTATTTAATTCATACAAAAAAACTGTACATTTTAATAAAATATTACATGAAGAAGTTAAAAACTGTAAAAAAAAACATTTTATTCAAGTGCCAGCGCAGTCTTGGCAAATTAAAAATCTATGGTCCGGGCAAATCGGACGCGAACAAACGCCACAGGCTTTATCAGTTTTGTCTTTTCCCCTAGTGCAAAAATTACAAGATTAACTTGAGTTATAGAGCGTACCGATGTTTCAGATATTTTTAGAATAGATCGGATTCCAAACTTTAGCTCTTTTGAAAGTTTTAAAATTGTAAGTCGCTGCTCCAAAAGCGGCTTTATTAAATAAAAAGAAAGGGTTTCCAAGCAAGAAATAGCAGTGATTTTTTCAATATTTTCACTCTGTTCTTCTTTGCAAGCTAATAAAATTCTCGCATTAACGATCGCTTGATCCAAGATCCCATAAAAATATCGAACAGGCCACCTATTAGATCTTTTACGCACACTGTAGGAATGGCATAACTTGTCGAAAGTATCCGTTCCTTCTTTATTTTTGTTATAATGAAGGACAATATTCGATTTGTCACCTGTCATTTCTTCAGTTTTCAAAAGTGACGAAGCAATTAGAACTGTCTTATCAGATTTTTTTTTCTTTGGCGCATAAGTTAAAAGCGTAATGTTTTCAGTATGACAAAATTTAGTCATGGGACGATCTTTTTTGGGAACTTTGACCACGAAATCAACTGGTATTTCTCGTTTATTTTTTCGGATAGTACCCGTAATTTTTAAATTATACGGATCCTTCAGCATTCTGTGAAGTAAGGGAATCGAGGTGTACCAATTATCGCAAGTCACTTCACGGTTAGTGTTGTAAATTGGCACAGTTACCAGTCTAAAATAGTATTCAGGAACACTTTCATTATCTTCCAAGATTTCAGTATTCTTTCCTAAGTAAGGAATAGCATTAATCTGTAATAAAAATAAAATTTAGTTTTTTTTTTTTTTTCAAGTATTGGTTTCATAAATTAAAAAATAAAAACTTATTCATATTTACCATATAAGCTGTTTGAGAGTCATTCAAACTTATAATTTTGAGGCCATATTTATCGGACTTATCTTTCATGTAAGCTCTAAATTTACAACGTCCTCTGAAACTTAACAACTGCTCGTCCACGGTGCATTGACGACTTGGAGTGTAATTCTTTTCGCAGTTTCCGATGAACATGTTCCATAAATTTCGGATAGGAGCAAATCTATCATCTTGTTCTCTTTCATCTGCATTGTCAAAGCGCAAACACGTTGATAAAAACGTAAATCTGTGCCTTGAAAAAGCACTACGATACATAGATAAGCCATTAGTTTTGTCCCATAATCTGTTCACATCAACATCAGCCGATTTCCATAAACCAGAGTAATATAAAATTCCAATGAAAGCTTTTACTTCAACTGGATCAGTGTGATAATGCCACGATTGTTGTCGTTCCTCAACCACATAATGTAAGCTTTCCTCTTCTATTTTTAAATTAGTATTATCAACTATTAAATTTATCATTTCATCGGTAAATAAACAATTCCAAAAATCAATAATTGTTTTTGCATCGGCAGCGTTACCGGCCGGACCAGGTTTTATTTCTGGTAAAATATCTGACTGCCTGTCTGTAAAAGGCGAAAAAAATAATAAAAATTTTATAGTAATAAAATTGTTGTAAATAAAAATTCATAATATTTAAATTATTTCGGCTGAATAAATTTTATAACGAGAAAAAAAACTTGAAGTTAGTTTGTGAACATTTTACAAAAATACGCGTGCAAGCAAAAGAGAAAAACAGAGAGAGAAAAAGAGAAAAAGAGACAGAGAGAAGCGCTCAATCCCAGCGCGCATATGAAAAAAACCCCTGGTGTGCTGCTTACCTGATCTACGAGAAGGACATTTTACATTCCACTGGAAACCATTTTTTCCATAAAGTTTCGATGACGGGCGACCACGCTGTGGATTTTCTCGACTCTGCAAAAGCCGTTGATTCTCACTCGGGACTTCCATATCGACGTCCATTTCTCCTTCTTCTTCAGAAGATTCTTCTGAAGAATATTCAGAGCAAGACGGTTCATCCTGACCATCGCTTTCAACTTCTTCATCATTGTTGTCAACTTCTAGTAAGTGCTCTCGCAAAAGTCGTGGCCGCAAATTATACGCCATGCTGAGAATATACATAAAACGTCGTAGGACTCATGGCATCAAGAAAAAAAAATTTTTAGTGACTGATTTAATAATTACTTACCTTTCAAACGTGTTTTAACGCATTAATAAAAGAAAAAAAAAATGCTCCAATTTTACTTGTATCAACGTTGATGGCACCGTGGGGTCCTGCAGTACCCCAAACCGCTTTCGACAACTGCTACGTGCAGACTAACGGTCATCGAGCACTAATTATGGCGGGAAAGGCAAGCCTCATCCCTCAAGTGTAGGTTTCCCTGCTGTATAGCCACACGTGTGACACACGTGTGGCACACGTGTGGTCCACACGTATATTCCACACGTGTGCCACACGTAAAATGGACTTGAGCAAATTTTTTTAAAGTTTGCTAAACATTATAACATTATGAAGTCAGGGTGGACACCAGGTGCACCTGGTGATGATAACGCCTCGAAGATGACTTCCCCAGAAAGTTTTGACTTCAGAAGGGTCAGGACGGACACCTGGTGCACCTCGTCATAATAACGCCTTGTAGATGATTTCCCCAGGAAGTTTTGACTCCGGAGGGGCCAGGGCAGACACCTGGTGCACCTGGTAATACTTACGCCTCGGAGATGATTTCCCCAGGAAGTTTTGACTCCGGAGGGGTCAGGGCGGACAACTGATGCACCTGGTGATACTTACGCATCGGATATGACTTCCCGGGGAATTTTTGACTTCAGAAGGGTCAGGACGGACACCCGGTGCACCTGGTCATGATAACGCCTCAGAGATGACTTCCCCAGGAAGTTTTGACTTCAGAAGGGTCAGGACGGACACCTGGTGCACCTGGTCATGATAACGCCTCGGAGATGACTTCCCCAGGAAGTTTTGACTTCAGAAGGGTCAGGACGGACACATGGTGCACCTGGTCATGATAACGCCTCGGAGATGACTTCCCCAGGAAGTTTTGACTCCAGAGGGGTCAGGACGAACACCTGGTGCACCTGGTGATAATAACGCCTCGGAGATGACTTCCCCAGGAAGTTTTGACTCCGGAGGGGTCAGGACGAACACCTGGTGCCCCTGGTGGTAATAAAGCCTCAGAGATGATTTCCCCAGGAACCTTTGACTCCAGAAAGGTCAGGACGAACACCTAGTTAACCTGGTGATAATAACGCCTCGGAGATGATTTCCCCAGGAAGTTTTGACTCCGAAGGGGTCAGGACGAACACCTGGTGTCCCTGGTGGTAACAAAGCCTCGGAGATGATTTCCCCAGGAAGTTTGGACTCCGGAGGGGCTAGGGCGGACACCTGGTGCACCTGGTAATACTTACGCCTCGGAGATGATTTCCCCAGGAAGTTTTGACTCCGGAGGGGCCAGGGGGGACACCTGGTGCACCTGCTGGTAATTACGTCTCGGAGATGATTTCCCCAGGAATTTTTTACTCCGGAGGGGTCAGGACGAACACCTGGTGCCCCTGGTGGTAATAAAGCCTCGGAGATGATTTCCCCAGGAAGTTTTGACTCCAGAAAGGTCAGGACGAACACCTGGTTAACCTGGTGATAATAACGCCTCGGAGATGATTTCCCCAGGAAGTTTTGGCCTCAGGGGGGTCAGGATGGACACCTGGTGCACCTGGTGATGATGACGCCTCGAAGATGATTTCCCCAGAAAACTATCTCCGAGGCTTTATTACCACCAGGTGCACCAGGTGTCTGTAGTGACCCTTCTGGAGTCAAAACTTCCTGAGTAAATCATCACCGAGGCGTAAGTATCACCAGGTGCATCAGGTGTCCGTCCTGACCCTTCTGAAGTCAAAACTTCCTGGGGAAGTCATCTTCGAGGCGTTATCATGACCAGGTGCACCAGGTATCCGTCCTGAGCCTTCTGAAGTCAAAACTTCCTGTGGAAGTCATCTCCGAGGCGTAAGTATCACCAGGTGAATCAGGTGTCCGCCCTGACCTGTCTGGAGTCAAAACTTCCTGGGGAAGTCATCTCCGAGGCTTTATTACCACCAGGGGCACCAGGTGTTCGTCCTGACCCCTCCGGAGTAAAAACGTCCTGGGGAAATCATCTCCGAGGCGTAATTACCAGCAGGTGCACCAGGTGTCCGCCCTGGCCCCTCCGGAGTCAAAACTTCCTGGGGAAATCATCTCCGAGGCCTAAGTATTACCAGGTGCACCAGGTGTCCGCCCTGGCCCCTCCGGAGTCCAAACTTCCTGGGGAAATCATCTCCGAGGCTTTATTACCACCAGGGGCACCAGGTGTTCGTCCTGACCCCTCCGGAGTCAAAACTTCCTGGGGAAATCATCTCCGAGGCGTTATTATCACCAGGTTAACTAGGCGTTCGTCCTGACCTTTCTGGAGTCAAAACTTCCTGGGGAAATCATCTCTGAGGCTTTATTACCACCAGGGGCACCAGGTGTTCGTCCTGACCCCTCTGGAGTCAAAACTTCCTGGGGAAGTCATCTTCGAGGCGTTATCATCACCAGGTGCACCTGGTGTCCACCCTGACTTCATAATGTTATAATGTTTAGCAAACTTTAAAAAAATTTGCTCAAGTCCATTTTACGTGTGGCACACGTGTGGAATATACGTGTCGACCACACGTGTGGCTATACAGCAGGGTTACGAAATTTTAGGTACCGAAGATAGGTAAAGAAGACAGTGGGGTACTATAGTACCCCACGGTGCCAGCTAAAGGTTAATAAAATCAATGAGTGAAGATTAACATATCACCTAAAGAAGAACTTAATGGTTACTGTGTAACTTACACAGTACACACACACACGCACGCACGCGCACACACGCGCGCGCGCACACGCACAACTATCCGAATTAATCAATTAAATGACCTAAAAACAAGAGTGCATTTGTAAATTATTGAGGAAAAATTTTGTCCGGAAACAGTAAGGGGCCATTAAAGAATGTAAAAAATAAATTAAAATTGTTTTTATAGTTATGAACATAAAATATATTTATTTTAAATGTAAATATGACTGGCCCAATTTTTCTTGAATGATCGATTATCCAAACAATTTATTACTTCAAGAGTCAGTTACGGACGGATGATCGTGTATTTACTGTAGATTAAAAAATTACATGATAATCTTGTAAAACCCGTAAAAATTTGAAAATTACATATGTAGTGAAATGATTACCAGGCTTAACATTAGGTTTTTGAATTTATATTCAATTTCTACATAAAGCTTATATTTTTTAAAGTTAAAAGGAAAACGACAATTTTTTTTTTTATTTTTAAACAAAATGATTTATTATTGAAAAGACTAATTTACACAAAATTTACTTTATGATTTTAGTTTTCCAAATTTTTCACTAGACTGTAAGGCTTCACAAGTGCATAATATTACACTTACTATTCCATTTAGTAAATCTTAAAATTACAGAAAGAATTATAGATTTTTATTTTCGAAACCTCATTTTGTAAAGAAAAATAGTTTTAATTTTTTAGATTTTTGAATACAAAATATTTGCTAGAAAAAGTGCTTTTGGATACTCATAAGATTTTTTGGACTAGAGAGTATTGACATATTGACCTCAACGGCAAATACTTTGGTGACTTTCTTAAATATACTTTGATTACTCAACACTTACATATAAATATTAATTATTAGCAAATTATATTTAATAATGGAAGAGAGTGATATAACTTAAAGTAATTTAATTATCTCTAAAGGTAATTTAATTCATCTTTTTGTTCTTAGAATGTAGTAACTCAAAAATAAGATTATGCTGCTTAATTTTAATTGTATCATTCAAGAAGATAGAAAATAAATGCTATAAAACTGTTAAATACCAACACAATTGAATATTTATTTATAAAAATGCATTTAATAATTTTTTTTATTATTTTTTTCCAAAAATTTTTAGCAAAATAAAATAAGATAATACCATAATTTCTTTGAAAAAGTTTCACAAAGTGGCTCAATAGGATAATAAATGACATGTACTTGGAATCAAAGTCACTTTGGTGCAGATTAGGACTCATAAGTAATGAATAATAAACAAAGAATTCCCTTAATTTATGTTTGAAACAGAACTTTTTAATAGTTATTTTTCTTTGTTTGTTTTTGTTTTTTGTTTTAATTCTGTTTGAAAAAAATTATTATATAAATAAAATATAATTTTACAACACGTTCTATAATGAAGTTTGCCAAATATTGAGATACATTTAATATATATTTACAGTTTTGTTACTGGTAATTTTTATTTTATTTTTTAATTTAAATAATATATCAAATTTTTTCCACTTTGGTTAATCATATTATGTGAAAGCAGGTTCATACAATCTTATAGGTGCTATGTAACTGCTAAAAAATAAAAGTTAAATTATATGCATATTTTCAAGTTTGTGTGTGCATAGTACTAGTACAATCATAGGTATCCATTATAATAAAATACTGAAAAAACATGGCAGTAAAGTATTAAAACAAATTTTTCGGTAAAATTAAAAAGTTATTTCAAAAAAATAATATACAAATTATTGGCAATTTAAGAAAATTTACAACCTTGTCAAAATTTATTTGGTAAAATAATAAAAAAAAATTTATATATCAGAATGTAAATTTCATGTACATAAAATTCTTACTCAGATCTTTTGTATCATATACAAAAAAAGTTCATAAGCTAGTAAATTAATTTAATTAATTAAATTCTTAATACCCGCAAATAAATTGGTTGCACAACTTTAATAAGTGTCGTCATAATAAAGCGGAAATATCCGCCTGATCATCTGTTATTAAAGATAAATCTAATACAAAGAAATTTGCAAGAAACATCCTTCAGCTCGAGGCATTTTTGGTATTCCTTTATTTTATGCAGCATGAACTGACTGAAATAAGCATAAAGAGAACAAATAAATGGTTTGTTTTAGGCAGTATCATCAATTTCGTAAAATCAGAGGCTTTTTACACATACTTTTGCTACATCTACGCCGGTCATAGTTTTCACAAGCTCGGGCACACGAGTAACGATGTTCAATACTTCTTCAGTAAGTTTTTCGGCTCCTACTTGTCCATTCCCAGATGAAACCATTGTTATCTTCTTTGCTTGTGAAAGTGGAGCAGCTACTTCAGCAGCAACCTATAAAAAAATTAACTTCCTCAACATCATTTCCCAGAAAAATTTAAGTATATATAAGTAATTCAAAAGCAATATATCAATGTAACTAATATAAAAAATAAATAATGCCATTTTTATTAATCAAATTGAACAACAAAGTCAACTAAATTATATATCAACTGTAGTAGATTAATATGAGAATTATTATTATAAATTAAAAGTTACATAATTACAACTTTTTTAATTAAAAATATTTTCAACTGTACCTTAGGAAGAGTTTCGAGCATCATGTCGATCATAGCGGCGCTCTTATATTCGTTCCAAGCGGCTGCTTTTTTAGCCATTTGTTCAGCTTCTGCTTTAGCTTTGGCTTCTATAGCGAAAGCTTCAGCTTCTCCGCGAATTCGAATAGCTTCTGCTTCTGCTTCAGCCTCCATAACTGTTCTAAGTTTGTTAGCTTCAGCTAATTTCTCAAGTCTTTATTAAAAAAGAAAAAAAATACATTAAAAATTCGAATAATTTACTGTTACGTATTTTTTATTTTTTATTTCAATACTTTAAAAAAGATCATACCTGTATTTTTCAGCATTTGCAGGTCGTCTTACCGTAGCTTCAAGTTCTTTTTCTCGTCGCATCATTTCTTGCTCTTGGACAGCAATTTCTTGACCACGCTCTACTACTTTAACTTGCATTTGTTCCTCCATAATTCTTTGTTTAGTCTTTGCTGCTTGAAGTTCAAAAGCCATTTCAGCTTCAGCTTTCTGGAAAGTTTTAGCAATGAATGAATAAAAATTGTCTGCAAACAACGTTATATACAAAAGAACTTAAATCCACTATTTATACAAACCTTTGTTTGCACTTCAACATCATATGCGGCTTTTTTAAGCTCAAAATCTCTTTGTGCTTTAGCAATTTCTGTATCATTCAAAAATCGAGCAGCCATTCTTTGTTCTTCAGCAATAGCTTCTCGGATCTGCGCATCACGACGAGCCTCAGCCTCACCAATTCTAGCATCTCTTTTAACTTCAGCTGTTCTAGCCATACCAAGTGCTTTCAGATATCCCTAGAATTAAAAAATTGCGAACATTTAAGGAAAAAAGCGTGCAAGCAAATGACGAATTATGAATTATGTTACAATTAATCAATGAAAGTAATCAATTGTTGTACAATCTATATTAATTTGCAAGCTTTTATATATAAATATATATTTGAGAATTTTTGATAAATTTATAACAATTATTTTACATCAAATTGTAAACATTACACAAATTTTCAAACTCCATAGATATTACAGGCATAACTCCAATTTTTTAGGAACGTATTTTAAAGGTAACATGTAATTTAACAGTATCAATATTATAAATAATACTAATTTAAAAAAAAATTTTTTTATTAAAAACCTATGAAAATGTAAATTTACTTATTCGACTGGTTCGATTGGTTTTAAGTGTAAACAGAAAAAGGAGAGATTTGATATACAATAGAAACTTTCAAAAGTGAGACCTTTAGTTAGTGATTAAACAAGAGCAACTGCTTAGAATAAACGAAAATAATTATATATATATTTGTATTAACTTTTTTTAACAAAATAATTTTTAAATATATATAAAAGAGGTATACAATATATATGTCTGTTACTCAAATCAATTTTCAAGAATCCTACAGATTTTTTATAAACAAGCAAGGTTTAGTTTGATTGAATACTGATATAAAGTTTTAAATTTACTTTTGATGATTGTTTTAAAATTAACTAAGGTTTAGCATATCTCGTTACAGAGGTTCAAGAACCGGTCGAAAAAATTTTTTATATTCTTAATATTGAATAATTCATCAAATTTGAACTATATATGTTTGGAAAATTTTAATTTTTGCCTAATTTTGGCAACTCTAGAGTCTGGTTACCTTAATTACAATTGATTTTTTACCGCAGTTAAGCCATGTAAAAAAAAAAAAAAAAACAAATTTTTTCTTTAGTAATCACACTTCCTTTCACATATATATATATATAACAAAATGTACCTGTTGTAAATATCTGATCAGAAAAACTGTATGTTACAAAAGCTATTATAAATCTAATATTAACTTGAACTGCATATGACAAAATGAAATGCATTAAAAGCAGGCATAGAAATAAAAAGAATTATACTGATAATTGCAAAACTAATTCCCATATTCTACAAACTTATGTTGATGCTACTAATGTGCTATGAAATATATAAGTATATACTAGTGAAAAATAAAATTTAACATACCTTTGCCCCCTGCAAGACGCAAAACAAAAATTTAATTTAAAATTTATAATTATGGATGAAGGTAGTATTCATTATTAAAAAAATAACTAATTAATTAAAAATGTAAATGAATGAAAAAGCTATTGTTTGATGGCATTGACTAAATAACAAGGGATTTATAGTTTTTTTTAATAAGCTAATCGCAGAAATACTAAGTAGCAGTTAAAAAAAAAAATCAAAACAAAAATTTTAAGAGACTGAAGCTACCAAGAAGGTTTTTGAATTTCATTTGTTTAAATATAGTCATACTGTAGGCATTAAAACTTACTTCTTCATCTCTAATATCCTTCAAGGTGTAAGATACTACTGTTATACCCATATTGACAAGGTCACTACTGGCAACTTCAAATACTTCTTTACTAAATTTTTTACGATCTTTATAAATTTCCTAAAATTAAATATCAAATTTTAAATTATTAATTTTATCATGTAGAAATTTTTCTAGTTATATATATTATAAAATTATAAGCAAGAGTAGGTTTTGTTTAAATACCTCGACAGTCATACTACCCATTATTGCACGCTGGTGACCTTCTAAAGTAACCAGAGCAATGTTATGAATTTCTTCCTCTGATTTTCCTAAAAACTGTTCACAAGCTGTAGACAACATTTCTTCATTTTGCCCTTGAATTTTAACCTGTTTCATAATTTACAAAAATATAATTAGAGTTTTAAAATGATTATTTTATGTTCTAAAAGAGCTTGTCTCATTCCATGACAAAACATATAATACTTATTGTTATAAATTAAATATATATTAAAAAATTCAAGTATTTAATTTATTTATTTGATTTAATACCCAAACACAGGTTATAAAAAATGTATCTATTAAATTTGTTAAATCTATTAATTTATTAAAAATGTCCTAATTCCTGATAAAAAAATTGTTTTTGTTTTTGGTGTTAATTCAATAAAATATTATCAAATTTGAAAAAAACAATGTTTGCAGTAAAGGATACAATTAAAAAAAAAAAAAAAAAAAAAAAAAAAAAAAAAAAAAAAAAAAAAAACAAATTTTTTAGTAAAAATTGATGCAACATACCTGAGCAATACCAGTAACAGATATTGGCACACCCTGTGAAGTGTAAACAGTGGGACTTTCGACCTGAAGAGTCATAGTATTCAAAGAAATTCTAAAAAAAAAATCATGAGTTCTTCATTAAAATTTTATTTCTCCAAGACCTTACTCTGTCTAAGTTGTAGTCATTATTTAAAACTTTCAAGGTTTAACTAATCAACTTTAATTGTCACAAATTAAGTTACATACTTTTGTACTTGTTGGACAATTGGCCAAACGAAGACTCTTCCACCAGGCACTAAAAGTGGTTTTCCGTAGCAGCATCCTTTAAATATAAAAATCAAAGTATTGTTATTAATTGTAATATTTATAGATTCATAAAACTCGTTAAAGGTTTTAGTAATAAGAAAACTTATTTTTCTCATTAAAATTTAATTTTATGAGAAATAAATAAATAAAATGACAACGAAAGGATGGATATGAATTTTAACACATTCACTATTTGTATGAAATTGAACAAAATTTTATTTAACAGAACCTTCTCAAATATATTTTAATGTATAAAAATACTGTAATATGATAAAAAACAAATAGGAACCAAAAGATAAAAATATCTTATCTTGTAAATGTGAAATAAATGACAATTGGGATCCTTGGGAAAGATTATTATTATCATAAAGTGATTATTTTGCAATATTGTTGTAAAGATGAAAAAAATTTACATTACATTCCACATAAAAAACTTAAAAATAAAGTAAATTAATTAAGTAGAAAAGGTAAAGAACTTGTTTGTCTAGATAGTTAAACTGTTTTCATTAAACCTCGTCAAAAACTACGTGAGTCATCTCTGTCAATAAAACAGCTATTGGGTATTTTATAGATGGAAAAATACTATAAATATACTCGACTCCACCCATTGTACCTACGGATGCATTGTTTACAAGCATTAAGATCTTACGTCCACAGGATAGCGCGACAGTCGATAAGTGAATACATCGACGTTTTTTCGATAAAAATTTTCTATTAACGCAGCACTTAATTAGTCCAAAAATTAATTACATGCTTTACATAAAAAAACACGAGCTTTACCTGATACTACAAGGGCTTCGTTGGGACCGCAAGTGACAAAGCCGCAAGAACCCATTTCTTCTGTAAGTTTAATACCTTTTTTTTTTTTAAATAATTTATTCAAGACAAGAATTCAATGATAGGAAAATGTCCCGACAAACTAAAAAATATGGAAGTTTAGTGGCTGACTACGCGTTGCCCACTTTTTCTAATAGTCGAAGTGCTGAGTGCTGGTGTTTATGCGCGCGCAATGGTTCTAACACAAACATCGGCGCCGGCGCCTCGGGGTTGGAGTTTGGTTTGGACTTTGGACTTTGGAGTCGTGAGCGTACCGCAGAACTTGAGGGGGAAAAACCCGTGTAAAGTTGTCGTGTTAATGTATTTTTAATAATACTATTAATTATGAATTATTAACGATAGAAAAAATAACATTAAAGATTTCGGAATATTATTTCAAATTCTTCTACACAGACGAATTTGATATTTTAATGATCAATACAGAAAAGCTCTTTAAAACCACTCACAAAAAATTTACGGTTTTATTTTTTAAGAGTTTTTTAACGTCTTTGTTTTAAAGTATTTTTTATTCGTCAAAAAATGAGATAAATTCAAAAAATTTTGTAAAATAAACTAAATAATATTCAGTTTTTTTTTGGATTTTTTATTCGTGCACAGGGTCACTTTAAAAAGTTGATTTAGCAGCTCACCGTGCGATAAAGTGAATTTTTTGAATGTGTATAATACAGCATTGCTTTTAACTTTGAAACAATGCTGTGCACGAATAAAAAATCCGAAAAAAATGAATATTTTTATTTATTTATTTATTTAAAAAATGATCTTTTATATTTTTTGCCGTAGAATCGTTTGATCGAGTTTATTTATAATTTTTTTTTAACTTGACTCATTTTTTTAACAAATTGAAAATGCTAAAAAACTCTTTAAAAAAAAAAAAAAAAACAATTTTTTTGTGAGTGGATTAGGAAGAGCTTAATATGGGTACATGCTACATACTATAACTTACATAAATTTCAGCCAAAAAAAAATGTGGTCATTACATGAGAAAAATGCATATGAAGTTTTTAAAAAAAACTGCAGTTCGGAGCAACGATGCATTTTTGAAAAATTTTTTTATGGATAAATTTAAAGATAATTTTATGCTCCTTTTTTGAAAAAAAAATTTTTTATCTAAATTAAAATCTCGGAAATTTCTTTGTCCAAAATCAAGTTTTAAGCCATTAATATTCAAACGTGCATATTCGATGTCTTAGTAAATGGCCGTATATTGTATACTCTCTATCAACAAGCAAGCAAAAAAAAAAAAATTAGATGTATTAATAAGCGCTGTTGGAAAAAAATAAAAAACACGTATCTTCTTATTTTTAACGTAGAACAAGTTTTGTCATTCCCGAAATGATCATACATAGTTCGTCCTTAACTCTGCATTTGATATGGACTCGGTCAAAACACTTATTGGTTTTTAAATTTAAATTTAATCTTAATTTAATTTTAATTAATGTACATATATTAATCTTAATAAAAACTTATTAGATGAATACGTGATTTTGTTGTTAAAATAATTATTAAGCTAAATAAGTTAGCTTTTAGTATTGAATTAAAAATAGCCTTCAACTGTTACAAGTTTAGAGACTTCTTTTCTTTAATTTGTCAAATAGATTTTCTATGCTTAATTTTAGTTTAGTTCAGTAAATTTGCAAAGATGAGGTCAGAATTTAAAAACTCATCAAAAATACATAACAGCAGTTAAGTTTAATAATCAAATAAAATTAGTATAGTTTTCATAAAAAAAATTATTGATGTAAGAATAAAAAAAGATACTTAAAGAAATATTTTTTTATTTAAAAAACAAATATTAAAAATTTGTACAACAAAATGTTTGAAATTTTTTTGTCAGAAACTTAATAAAATTAATCTTAAAACCGTCTAAATTGCTTCTTAAATCTTTCATAGTGATAGTCATCAGTGGCTTTTTCATCACCATCTTTTCTTTTTTCTTTGGAATGTGTTGTTTTAGATGTTTGCTTATGTGCTACAGCAGCATTTTGTTTTCTTTTTTGGACATCTGGATCTTCAATGTTAACTGAAATAGAAAAAAATTTTTGTCTTAATTCAGTATTTAGTTAATTTTTATTTGAAACAAAAGATTTAATTTCCCCTCTATAATTAATTTTTTCTATCTATTTTTATAAACAGTTTAAAACTATCATTTAAAATTTTTTGTTGTCTTACATCTGTTGTGCTGTACAAAATTAACAGCCATATTTGTTGGTACAAATTGAGATGGACCATCTTTTTTCCTGTGCCTTTCCCATAAAAGCTTTAACTTGGCCTCTTCAGTTGCTTCAATATTTCGTATTTTGGCCCTAAATAGAACAATATACATAACTTTAGCGGTTTAAAAAAAAAAAACAAAAGGAAATAAAGTTTAACCTATTTTTAAAATATTCTTGTAGCAAAATTTTAATCATTCTTTTAAAAATAATTTGAATTTTTTTTCAACTTTAACTTTTTCAAATAAAAATGATAAATCATTTTTACTTACTCAATACCAAGATCAACTTCTGGAATGCCAGAAAGCATTTGATTTGACAACATTTCTTCACTTTTGTGAGATGACCCTTGTCTTAAGTGTTCAGGGACTGCTTGAAGTGCTGCTTCTTCAGGAGAGCAATAAACAATTTTATTTTTACTCGATTCATCATCATGATCATCACTATTTTTTTTTTTTCTTTTCGAAAGTTCTTCTTCAATGTACTTGACCCTAAAGAATTGATTAAGCATTGGTTAAATAATACTGGTAAAATTGATGCTTATACATAGAAGTAAAATACTTACATTTCTTCATCTTCGTCTCTTTTATTTGTTTCTGCATTGAACTGTGTTCCTATTCCAGTGTCATAAGCATCATCTGTTTTTAACTTAGCATTTTTTAAAGCAGCCATATTAGCCAACCCACCGGCTTTAACATTAAATGGATCTGCCTAAAAATAAAAAAATTAATTTAAGATATGTTAGTGTTGGAAATATTATCTACAAATCACTAGTAAACATACTGTTACAATTTCATTAACAGGTACAGCTTCTCCTAATGCAAGACCGACAATATTTACTCCACTGGGACGTTCTCTAAGTTTTTGAATAGTTTTTAAATCCTCTAATTTTAATCTAAATTTGAATTTAAAAGTAGTTTTATAAAAATTTTTAAGAATTTTAATTTATTTAATTCAAAACAATTTTACCTAGTTTCTTCATCGTTGTCGGATTCAGACGAATCCTGTCGTTTCCTAATCGGCTTCCTCCTTTTTTTTTTAAATTCTATTTTTACAGACGAATCCTCAGAACCTGACATGATTTATAACTGTTTATTTTTACTATGTGCTTAAGCAACAATTTTTTACAACTCAAAAGCTGCAGCTGCACTCATGTTATTTCATTTCACCTGGATTGCACTAGCTCTACGAAAGTCTAACTACGTACAGTCTAACTACGTTACACCTAGGACGTCGCGGACGGCGGAGTCGGACGAAATCTTCGTCACGAAGACTGAAGAGAAAAGCTTATAAACATAACCTCTTTTTTCTACATTTAAATACATATGTATACTCGTACGGCGGCAATGTTTAAAAATAATATTAGTGTACTTAATCATTTTATAGATTAGAATAATAATTTTTTTTTTTTTTTTTAACTTTAATTTTATAAAGCAGATAGACAAAATAAAATAAAATAATTTTTTCTAAGTCAGACAAATATTTCAATCAAATTTTTATCAATATGGATGCATGTGGATGTATGAAAATTTTTTACGCCATATCTGAGTGTATTTTCTTTATAACTCTTGAGCGCAAGCGGTTACATCATGTATTTATCTACATACATATATATCTCTCTGTTGTAAAAATTAATTTTAAATGATTCAATTTTTTTAATTGAATAGTTTTATCCTATTTTTTGAAATTATACAAAAGAATCTTAGACTTTTGTTATATTTCTTTAAATATAAATAATCCCATTGTTTGAAATATTTATCTATTCAATAGTTAATTCCATGAGTTAATTTTATCTCTTATAAAACAGACTTATCTAACAGCAATAATTTCATCTAAAAATAAAAATAAAAAATATTTTTTCAACATATTGATGGTTACGAAGAGTACCATGTAAGTTTTTGACACGCACGATTAGTTTCTTCCATCAGTTATAAAAGTTATCTTACAGTTTAGGTATGTACTTTCAAATTTTTGTTTTGTTTCTAATTTCTTTAATTAAAGTTGATCTGATGAAAGCTAAAATTTATTGTAAATAATTAACAGATATTCAGAAAAATAAAAAATTTGTTTATAGTTAAGATTGGTTTTTTTGGAATTTTAAAAGTTATGACTCAGTAAAATTCAAATTTTGTTTATTTTTTGGAATTGTTCCGCAAAATATTGATAAAACTGAGTATAAACTTTGAATTTTATTATTTCATTCAAACAAACATTTCATTATTTCATTCAAACAAATTCAATAATACATACAATTTTTGTGTCTTTTGAAATGAAGTGATGGGGGTGAAAACATTTTCATAAAAATGTAAATGGGAATTTTCACGTGGGAAGTTTTATTGAAACAAATTCTATACATATTATTAATTCTATACATATTATTCTCTTTACATAAATTTAATATTTTTAAAATTTTAGGTCGATTGGATGTTTTTAGTAATTGATAAGAGTTATCAGAATGTCAAACAAAAAGAGTCGTATAGCTATAATTGGTGCTGGAGTGGCTGGTCTTGTGATGGCTCGTCATTTAAACTCACATTCCGAAGTTTACAACTTCGTTGTTTTTGAGCAGTCCGGTCAAATCGGAGGTACTTGGGTCTACACTGATGACACAGAAGTTGATAAAAATGGGTTACCCGTACACAGTAGCATGTATAAAAATCTTAGGTTTGAAAAAATTGATCATATTTTTTGAGTTAGTTACTTTAGTTTTATGAGCTATAATTAAAATTAAGTCTTCTTAATATGTGTAAAAAACTTTAACCCAAATGTCATTTGTCTTTTTAAAATTAAAAATATGTAAGAACAGTTTCCATAAATACATCAAAATATAATTCTCATTTGACCGGATATGAGCATACATGCTAGATATTAGGATATTAGGAGATACATGGATATATTCTAAGCATTCCTGAAATTTCATAAAATTTTGGTATGAAAAAAACTTTTTCAAATTTTACAAACAACTTTCTTTTGACTGTAGAACAAATTTGCCAAAGGAAATAATGCACATTCCGGATTTTCCATTCGACGATAGTCGTGAAGAATCTTTTGTTCATCATAGCGTCGTTTTTCAATATCTTCTGGACTACGCCAAACAATTTAATCTTTTCGCTAGTATCAAAGTGAGTAAAAATTATTTTTTACTGAGAAAGTTTCTTTATACAAAGAAAAATAATTTTCTTATTCACTTACGAGTTGAATAAAAAAAAATTTTAACGACCCATGAGTTTATATAGAAATTGTTATTTATTTGAATGACCAACAAATTAGGAAACTTGTTCGAACTTCAAAAATTAAAACTAAGTGTTTTTTCACATTTAAGAGATAGCCGTTTACCATAAAAAACTGTAATAATAGTTTTAATATGAATTCATTATTTTTTTGAATCGTCATTCTTTTTGAATAGATTCCAGAAACGCTCAGAAAAATTTTGTTTCAGTGTAAAGTTATTTGCTTTCACTTGAACAACATAAATAAATTATTAAATAAATTATTTAAAAAATTATTAAAAAAAAAAAAAAAACTTACAAGTTCTCTATAAAAAAAAAAATAATATAAGTAATAATACAATGGGTTGCAGCTAAACACCTTAGTGGAACTCGTGGAACCAGAAAAACTATCACATAATCAGGTCACATGGACGGTAACCTACAGGGATTTGTCTACTAGAGTAAAATACTCGACAAAATTTGATTCAATAATTTTATGTAACGGTCACTTTGCCCTTGGACATATACCCCAGATTCCCGGTATTCAGGAATTTACCGGTACATGTCTGCACAGCCATCAATATAGGATACCTGAAGTTTTTGCCAATAAAATAGTTTGCATACTTGGGGCATCGTCTTCTGGTATCGATATTTGTTTTGAAATTTACAAGTATGCCAGCAAGGTAATTTAACGATAAAAATATAATTTAACTTTATTAATTTATAAATATTCATCTTTAGGTTTATCTTAGTCATAATCTATCTGAATTACTGGATTTGAGATTTTTAAAAAATGTAGAGCAGAAGCCAGGAATTAAACAATTTGATGAAGATAGATTTGTTTTTCATGATAGTTCTTTTGCTCAAGTGGACGTTCTTATATATTGCACTGGTAATCATTAAATTATTATTATTGTTATTATTATTTGACTTTAATCTACGTAATATTTATTAGTAAAAAATTTATAATTTTTTTATTATGAATTTTCAAAGGTTACGAATTTTCGTATCCTTTTTTGTCGACTCAAGTAAATCTTCAAACACAGGATAATCACGTGGAACCTATATACAAACACATAGTTCACATGGACTGGCCCAATCTTTTTTTCATGGGAACTCTTACGTTGGTCATACCTTTTCCACTGTCTCACATTCAGGCCCAATACATACTGGGGATTCTCGAAGGAAAAATAAAGCTTCCATCTAGAGAACAAATGTATGAAGAATTTGAGAGAGAAAAGAAAAACCTCCTAGATCAAGGGGTTGCTGTAAGTTTTACTTTTGACGTTCTTGTGAAGTAAAAACTATTTCAATGATTATTGGGCTGAAATTTTATTGATGATTAAACAAAATCTTTCATAAGAATATTTTACGTTGCAGATAAGACACATCAGTAGAATGGCTGAACGAGCTTGGTCCTATTACGAAGAAATAGCTTCGGCTGCTAGGGTACCAGGCTTGTCACCTGTTATTAAAAAAATTTACGATTATAACAAAAAAATGCGCAAAAAAAATCTCAATACTTACAAAAATTATAGATATCGAGTAATCGATCATGAAAACTTCGATGTGACATTAGTAGAATAAATTTACAATTGTAATTTTTAGCTAATTTTCAGGCTTGGTTTTCTTAATAATTATGAAGGTGAATCGTTATCAGACTTATGTCGAAAATTTTTATCTTTAAAATAAATGCTAGCTGTTCAGACTAAACCTTCTTTTTTACGGCTTTTTACATTTTTTACCAGGGTTTTTAGCGAGAGAAGGGCAGGGACGCTGGAAGGAATTTATTTTTTAAAGTATTGATAATGTTACATATACCTTCCGTGTCAGTCAATAAGAATTTTGCCAGTTATAACTAAATTTTTCTCATACGAATTCTTTTTTCTAAAAATATTCAAGATAAGTTATTGAGTAAGTTATTGAATGAAACACCTCGAACTATTTGTATTTGAAAAAGCTACTTTTCTGATAGCTCAAATGTCTACTTAATTGTAAACATTACGGACGTATGAAGAATGTAAAAAATTACGCTTTTCCAAAGTTTTGCACATTTTTAATAAGAAAATTTTTTTTTGAGAAAAACATTTCTTCAAGAATGTGATAAAAAGCTAAATATATTGATTGTTACAATTGTATTATTAAGAACGACCGTCCCTTCAGGGCTCGGAAGAGCCTAATATTTATAAAATGTAATTTAATAAAGAAACTAACTATCAAAGTATGAATCGGAAAAAAATACATGAAATAAAAAAAAAAAAAAATTCACCGTTGGAGGTGCTCAAATTGCTGGTGATTCTTTCCTATTAAACTTTTTGCGGATTTTTTTCGGAAAACTTACTGCCAGCTGACAGGATGTATCGTTACTCATTCATTTGTTGACTTACTTTTTTTCTTTAACATTTAGTTCACGATATAAAAATATGATTAAAATTTTATTAATGAATGAATATTTCGATTCATAAATTTTTATTAAAAAATATCCGAAACATCTTAATAAATTAAAAATAGGCTGATAATTTAAAACTAATAATTCATTTGAACTAACAGTATAGTAGGATGCATCAATGATTTTTTATATTTGAATGGGTTTTTATAAAAATTAAATAAATTATGTTACTCTGAAAATATTTTTTAAATTTTTTATTATTTTTTTTCAAGCTCATAATTATTTATAATATAAAAACTGTGATCTTTATTACATCATTTTTTAATTAGTTTCGATGTATCCAAGTTGAATCTTCGTGATATAACACTTCCACATTCATACTTTTACTTAATTATAATAATTAATGTTATTGCTTAAGGAAAAACTGAAAATAATCTATAATACAAAAAATAATTAAGACTTTGAATCTTTTATTTTTGTTAATAAAACAGTAACCGATACGATGCATTTGTACAAAATGGTAACTTTAGAATAAATATTCATAATCGATATAGTAAAGTCGTGTAAGTTATTATTGATGCCACATTGATTCTTATCTTTAACTATCGCGTTCAACGCGTATACATTGTAGTATTGTAGGGCAGTATATACTTCTAAATTATGTTAGTATGAATATGGTTATTTTAATCAAAATAAAAACATTGTAATTAGAAAAATTTCTTACTTAAAAAACGAAAAAAAAAAAAAAAAAAACAAAAAAACAAAAATTAGGACTAACAAATTTTATTAATTATGTACAAGGTAAAAAAAACCCAAATTTAAAGTAAAATTTTTTAAAATAAAATCGATTATTAAAAATATAATTCAGCAGTAATCTTTAAACTGCTAAATACGTTTTTCCAAGTTAGCAAGGATAAATACATATTAATTGCTTGCGATAATTTAAAAAGACAAATTCTAAAATATGAATAGTACAAAATCGGATGAAAACGTTTCATTAAGCTTTTTTAAACAAAAATTAAAATTGATAAACTAATATGACATTTTTGATTACATCTGCATAATACAAGATGCGATTGTCTACTATTGAATTATTACGTAATTCTACTTCGTAGAACGCACACTCAATTTCATTCTGACTTAACAAAAAACTTTTTTCTGACACTTTTGATTTAAAAAAAAACTCAGTCGCTACATTGATAAAAAACAATCACTTGAAAATAACTGGAAATTTTAGGTTGGATTGATCTTTAAATCTGAAATCGTTATTTTTCTCGGTGCTCAAAACTTAGGTTTTTATATGAATTATGTTTATATTGAATATATTTTTTATGACCTTATTTTCAAAAAAATAATTATTGCTGAAAAGACAGACTACATTTTTGAAAAAATTTCAGATGACGAGTAAGTTGTACTAGGATAATTGTACCTAATATAGACCCCCTAAACGAAAATTGATACTGATCACCAAAACAATAGTTTTCAAGGGTCTCATTTTAAAGCTTGAACCAAAATTTTTAAAATGAGACCGTACTCTTGCGAGCTTGATCAGTTCAAAAGATTCGTCAAAACGCAGTTTTTCTTGATAATAAAAAAATTATAGTCATCAGTTCCCATCCGATTCTATCCGATTTTTGACTCTGAATCAATCTGAAAGAATGTTACTCCATCCGTTTTATTTATCTTAAACTGAATCTTATCCGTTTTTTTAATCTGGTTTTTGTTTCCGGATCCTACAGAATGCATAAATTTTTGTTAGGGTTTTGAGAGACAAAAAAAATGTGTACCTATTATGGACCTCCCACTTTTTTATGCTTTTCACGGACATTTAAGTTTACTTTCACAAATTTAAGAAATTTTAATAAGTAAATTTTCACGAGAATAAATGTGCGACCATAGAGAAAGTTTAGGCTGATACTGTATTATTTTGATGAAATCGAATAAAAAAATTCTTGAACGTTAATTTTAAGGGTTAACTTTATAGTGAAGTAGTTTTTTAGGCTAAATCACAACACATATTTTTTAACTTTCGGGAATGCTCTGGGTTTCATATTGTTAAGTTTTTTTAAATCTTTTCTTACACAATATATAAAAGTGACTAAATAAATTCAAAATCACATGAGGGTTCATATTAGGTGCAATTACCTCCACATACATTTTGAAGTTAATTTTTTTTACCGGATCCAAAAATATTTATACTTCTCCAAGTAGATTAACATTGTCTTAATTTATAAAAAGTTAAAGTCATATGAGTTGTAAAAAAAATTTTAATCAGAAAATTTGAATTGAATATTAATGATGTTTTATCTTTAATTTCATGTATTGATTAATTTCAAAAAATGTCTAATAAAAAAAAATTTCAAACTAAATTTTTTTCAAAAAATAAACAAAAAATATTATTTTATTATTATTAGTTTGAGAATAATATATAGGTAAATAATTTGGGCACGAAAAAGAAAAATGTTTAAAATTCCACTACTGAACAAATCAGAACGTGGACGATTTTACAATTTCACCGTCAACTCTGTAATATATCACATTCTATTGACTCTCCTTGTTCATAGACCTCAGCGTAGCATTAAAAAAAACTGTAAAATCACGCTTAATCCTTTTCCAAATCGTAAAACCGATGTTCACGAGCACGTGGGTAAATCGTGTCCTTTGTCGTGTCGAACTCGCTGAAGTTTTACAAAAAGCAGGGCTGCGGTCATACTGGTAAATGCGAGCGCGAAGAGAATCGAGGTAAAAGCAGAGTAAAATCCCGTGGAGCTCAAGCAGATGGTCTCGACCGCGGTTGCAAGCTCCTGCTGCTGAACGTTTACCTCCGAATTCATCTGCTCCTCTCCAAGAGGTAGCACGAGATCAGGATGAGGCAGCTCGTCTGGGGAGACCACGCGGAATCGGTGACCAATTCTTACCGCCTCGCCTATCATTGGATCGCGCGTCCAATTTTGGGAGGAACCGGAGTAGTTTATCGAACGACGTCGACGGCCGGGCTCTATTTGCTACAAGATTTTCATAATTTTTTATATTTTCAATTCTTTACGTTCTAAAAAAAAAAAAAATGAATATATTTACCTGATCAGATTCGGGACAAGGCTCACAATTAGCTTTACAAAGTTCAACGTTGCACTCAATGAATAAGTCCATAACATCAGGGAATTTGAAGGCTTGGAAGAAGGCGTAAGCTATAATCGAGGCACCAGTATTTCCCGTTTCTTTCGTTTTTTGGAAGGCACCGAAGATCTTAGGTTTCAATATGCAGCCTCGAGCATCGGTCAGCTGATACATATTTGCCGAAGACTCGTCTCTAGCAATGCAATCTCTTACCTGTAAAGATATTTGATATTTTTAGTAGTCAATAATTTATTACTTAAGGACTAAGAACATTTTTTTTTAATTATTTTTTTTGAATGAAAATTGAAATTATTCCGGCAATTTAAAACGTTAGTTCATGATAGCTCTAATTGACCCAAATACATCAATGTTGAAAGTTCTACATAAACTTTCACAATTAGCTTACTTATCGACATAAATCTTTCTTTAATCTAGGGTCTTTTAATTCATCTATACTTTCACAACTCTTGAACAATATCAAAATCGACCCTTGCGTCGAATATATACATTTAGAACTCAAGCAGTGTACGACAAAAAATAAGTATGTTAAGCTCACACAATCGTAAGAGCTGTGTATCGTTTTTATAATACCTGCAATTATAACTTCATGCATACACTTTTTGTAACAACTTTATAATAGCAGTTTAAGTGGAAACTAATCCCCCATTATTTAAAAAACTAGCCTACATTTTTATACGTTTTTGAAAGTAAAAGGAGTAAAGCATTACCTGCAGATCGAAGCCAGGATCTCCCTCGACGGAAACAACAAGTGTCATGGTATCACCGATTTTGACAAGACCGTTGGCAGCTGGGGCAAATGGTCCCTTACCAACTTGAATGTCGAGTTTTGCAGTGGCCGTGTCACCGCTAAACGTCACAATCTCCTGATTGAGCATGTCAACCGAGAGACTGACCGTCAAAGCTTTGTTTATGTTGCCTTCCCACAGACACCGCACGGTACGTACCGTGTCCCAAACTTCTTGTATACCTGGCTCATTCTAAAAGAAAATATTATTTCCAGATTTAATAAATAAAAAACTTGAAAATGATCAATCTATTTTTGTTAATTTTTCTTTTGATGATTCTAAATAAATAAATTGACTAACTTGCAGAACTAAAACGTTCTCCAAATAAGCTTGTCCTTGACCTTCAAAATCACTAATAAATTGAGTTCCACAAGAATCAAGGTTAACCGTGAATGAATACTTCGTTTGACCAGAGTTTTGTTCAACATATCGACATTGTGGCATGTTAAAGAATCCCTGCAACACAATTCAACAAATACACACAAGATCCATTTTAAATAATCAATTTTTCAATATAAATTATTTGTGAATTGTTAAAATTTTTTACCTTAGAATAAATAACTCCATCAAAAGCTCGATTAAATTCTATATTGATAGTCATCATAGTTTTACTACATTGTACATCTAGACTATGAATATGAGGGGGGTGCTTCGAATCATCATCTTCTGGTTGTCCAGGTTGACTAGGTCCAGGAGCTTTTAAAATATAAAATTCACTGTTTAATATACCGTAAAAATAAATAAATTTACTCAAGAATTACTTTTTTATATAAATTATTTTATAAATTTACAACTAAAAAAATTAAAACAGTTTTTTTTTTTTTTTTAATATAAGAAAAAATTAGCTTTCTAATAATTTAAGCAAAGCATACCACCAGGACCAGGAGTAGGCTGAGCAGGTGATGTTCCTGGTTCTGGGCCAGGAGCTGGTGCAGGTGCAGGTCCTGGTTCGGGCCCAGGTGCCGGTGAAGGTGCAGGTCCTGGTTCGGGTCCTGGTGCTGGTGCAGGTGCAGGTCCCGGTTCAGGACCAGGTCCAGGTGCTGGTTCTTAACGAATTGAATTAAATTTTTGAATTCATCTAAATTTTTATATTTTCTACTCCATAAAGTAAATACGTGTAAGTACCTGATCCAGTTTCAGGGCCAGGAGCTGGTTCAGGACCTGGAGTTGGTGCTGGAGCTGGAGTTGCTTCTGGTCCCGGCGTAGGAGCTGGCGCTGGTCCTGGCGCAGGTTGAGCGCCTGAGTGGAAATTAATATAAAATAAAAACTGATTGAATTTAATTTTCTACTAAAATTTATTTTTCATATTTGCCAACTGTAAATAATTTTGACTAAGTATATGTACCTTATTATGACTAGGTACCTAACGCCACCCAGCTCACCAATTTGATATTTTTTACGGTTGGGCTCATTTTAAAACTTGAACTGGAATTTGCGCATTTCGCGGCACTTCCTCAAAGTTGGAAAGAGTCTAAAACTTCAAAATAAAAAATCTAGAGTAGTTTTGCCTTTCTATAACTCATTTCCAGACAATGAATGGAGCTTTAAGTGATTTTAAACTACCTTAGTTTACATTATTCAAACGATTTATAAAAAAAAATTTAATTTGGAAACGTTCGTTGAAGAAAATGATATGTGGATTATATTCCTCATCGTCTAAGCTTTATAACGCACTTTTTTTCTTACTTCTTTTTTAAACTGATTCGACGTTTGAATTACGTCGTGTTCATATCTAGATGAGAAAAAAAATTTTTGAGCTTTTTTGAATAGGGGTGGTGGAAATTAAGTGCACAGAATTTCGACTCTTTTAAAAAGTAAGTTTCAGTAAATGCAATTGTATTAAGACTCAACTGATTGAAATCAAACGTGGCTCGGCTAGCTTTAAGGCTCTTGGTTAAAGCTTTAAAATGGGCCCAGGTGCTGTTAAAAAATATTAAACTCGTAAGCTAGGGCATCGATTTGCACTTAGGTGGTCGATATTAGGTTTAATAACCTCATTGAGAATCACTTAGATTATTTTAGTACAACGCATACAAGAAGTTGTAAAAACTTACCAGGTCCAGGCTCAGGTGCAGGAGGTCTACCACCAGAAGGCGTGGGAAAAGGAGGCGTTGGCCTGTTACCGGAGTACGGGTATCCAGTAGCAGGTGGTGGGGTGGGCGGCGGTAGATACGTGGTAGATGTTGAGTAGCCTCCATAGGATGGTCGACCACCTCCAGGTGCAGCACCTCCTTGAGGTGGACCATAGTCCGGGTAACCTCCCGACACTTCATTTTGACTCGGATTAGAGTACCCGGGGGGTTGCTGGGTAGAAGCTGGCTGGAATGGCCTTGGTCGCTCTGGAGGCCGTTGCGTGCTGTACGGTGGGAGATAAGCGTTCTCCGATTGTTGACGCGCTAACGGGTTTATTAAGTAGCAATCAAATTCAGTTAATTTTCATCAATACGTGTTATCTGCATATTATTTTATCGAATTCTACTAATTTAAATTAACTTAAAATACCTGTTTCGATCCTTGGGTATTTAAAAATACTATTGTTGAGAAACTAATTTGTAATGATGTTTGTTGAAATTTTTTTTTTTTTTATAATGATTTTTAGACTCTTTTTTAAAATTATTTTAATAATAATCATTGCTATGTATGTGTATTGTCTATAAAATTTTCAAGTGATACAGTGAATAAAATAAATTACTCGTGAATACTATAGAGTATAGAGTTCTGAAAAATTGTGCAAAAATTTCACTACTGAACAACCAAATTACTTTACGTACCATTATGATTAAAATAATTCAAGTAATTACTACCCAGTTAGTCAGTCTTGTAAATAAAGTCAGGTTTGGACGTATGTACCATTTACAGAGTCTACTCTATACTAAATCAAATCTACTACATATATACAAGAAAAAAAAAATCAAAGGATTAATATTGTTAATGCACCAACAAAACCTACTTTTCCTCACACCTTGTCGGTAAATTCCCTGAATCCATTCGAGTATATTTCTGGCCATAACATCAGCTGGCGAATCATCGTCCACTGCGTTGGTCACGCTCACCAGAAGCGCAACCAATATTAGCGCATGAAACTTCATGGTGGCTCTCTACAACAAAAAATTCACAGAAAAATGTTAAAAGTATTATCGAGTATTTTTTTCATAGTTCTTGTTATACATAAATAATATATTTTTAATGGATATTA
This sequence comes from Encarsia formosa, assembly GCA_038277355.1. Taxonomy (NCBI): domain Eukaryota; kingdom Metazoa; phylum Arthropoda; class Insecta; order Hymenoptera; family Aphelinidae; genus Encarsia; species Encarsia formosa. The sequence continues at coordinate 77,251,303 of CM076186.1, forward strand.
AAGTTAAGGAGACTTCCCAGTAAAATTTCGATCCAGGGATAAAATAGTCGTATGGCGTTGAAAATTTGGGAATATATCTTTAAAATAAGAACATTTAATATGGTGTTATAAAAGAAAATTTTAAATTTTTTTAAAGCTTCCAATAAATATTTCGAAAAATCCATGCGAAAAGTTGTTCAAAATATTGTCTGAAAGCTGTAAAAAAATTTACTTGAAAAAAAATTAAGATTCGTGAAGTTTGGGGGTTTTGAAACAGTAAAAGATAGTAAAAATTCTAAAAAATGTATCACTTAAAATTTATATTTTTTGTTTTAAAGAAGATATCGAAAAATCCATACATGACGTTGTTCCAAATGACCTCTAAAAACTGTAACAAAATTTTGAGGAAAAAAAAAGAATATTAGTGGGAGTTTTGAGGTTTATGAGTTTTGAAATTTTTCTTAATGTTCAGCTCTGACAGCTAAAAAAAATTTTTATAATTTTTTTCAAAATGCCGCATAAAATTTTATTATTTTAGGAATATATATCCTAAACTTTTAGCCAGGGAGGTAAAATCTTAATATATAATGAAATTTTTTAAAGTAACCTTATAATATTTAAGTGTATCGGACCACGTGACTATGTCAGAATGCACAGTCAACAAACTTTCATTGAGCAATTTGAATTGAGAGGAATATTCGAGGAAACATTTATCAAAGTGAGATGATGATTACTGTCTTGACATTCATTTCATAATATCATTACGTTGAAAATTTATAATCAAATATTAAACAAATTTATTCGTAATCATGCTTTTATAAAGATAATGTCTAAATAAATACATGTATATTTATGACCAGTAACTGTGGCACAATAAATATCACTTTTTATATTTATTGAGAAAAGAAAAAGTTGAGAAACAAATTTATTGCCATAATTGTACTCAACGCTCCTTTATCAAAGTATAAAACGTGATGCTGTTACAATTTGATTACGTTGCATCCATCATCGATCAGACACTTTTGATTTACATATAAAACCACTTGTAGTTGTCTCTTTCTCACCTCGGCTTAAAAATTCTCAGTCACGAGTCATGGAACAGCGCAAGTATCGGTTTCTGCTACAGCTTCTGAAACGTCCATCATCATGAGCATCACAATCATGAAGTCTGCGAGCAACTCGCTTGTACATAATGTAATAGCTCAGGGAATTTTGAATGACTAAAACGAGCTCGAGCGTCCAAAACTTTCTCTATTTTTCTCTGTGTCATCCACTTTGTTACGCGATAAGTGTCATACTTCTTATAAATAATAAGTTGTCTCGATTTTTTTTTATTGTCAAAAGTCAAAACCGATGAAGGTTTTCAAGACGGCGATATGCTTTGCGTAATTATATTTTCGTGCAGTTGAGTAACTCGCACTGTAGGCTCGAAGAATACAATTTGTCCAAGGATTTTGAACTTAATGACGCGTCCAAAAGATTGATTATTCCAAGCTTGGTTTAAGTGTTATCCTTGATACATGGATCTTTCAAAAAAATTTGAGCTTACACGTTTTTGAGTTGATTAAATATGACGGTGTGTCTAAGGTATAGAGGTACCTCTATGATTTAGATTTTAGGGTTACAACTTCGTATGTGTAAAATGTATTTTGCTCAAGAAAAATTTATTAAAAGATTGGCCTTTTTTTGAAAACAATGAGTTTATATTTTAAATTTTAATATCAAGAGAAAACTCATATTTATGATTACAGGTTGCCGACGACTTGGGGGTCACCTGACGGGTCATCCTCGGGAGGATAAATAATTTTTCTGAAGTAAAATTATGTTTAGAAATTGTAAGAGTCTCTTAATCAAATTAAATTTTGGTTTTGGTTTCTCAAATTGGTCATCATTAAATTTTTATACCAAAAGTACAAGTAATATTAATTTTGATCTTCATTTGGTTTCCCAAATTAGGAAACACAATTAATATTGTTCCCAAAATAAAATCACAGTAATTTTGATCTTTACTCTAAATTAATTTTATTTTAATTCTGGTATCAAAACAATTTTGATTTTTCAGTTTTAGTGCTCTAAATGATTAATAATTAATTTCGAACTTAAATTTTAAATACAAGATCAAAATTCAAAACTAACTTTAATCAACAGGAAAAACAAAATTAAAGAGTGACCGAAAATCAAGTCCTATTTTTGAACCATGAAAATTTATTCGAATTTTCGATATAAGGGCTACTCTTTGGATAGAAAAAACATCCACATTTTATAATGGCATTATATATTGTATAGTATCTATAGGTTACAAATCAGCCATAATTAAGAGTGAACTTTTCAAAGTCGATTTTAGAAAAACCTACTAATATTATTATAATTTCGAAGCCAGAAGTGTTCCAAATTCTGTTGACTTTATTGGAGTTCGTATAAGTAAAGAAAGTCAAAATTTGTATTGAATTCAGTAAGATCTTTTGGGTTCACAATATTAAAAATTAAATTAGGTTAAGCGAATAGATCGAAAAGATTTTTCATCTGTTTCACTGGTAAATTATTACATATTTTTTTAAGTGTATTTATGATTTTTAGGACTTTTTACAAGGGGCTACCCACTTATAGTCCTGTTATAAAAGTCCTGAATAGTCCTAAATTGTCCTGGCCAGCCTATTTTGAACGGGACAGGACTGTGAGAGCTTGATATAGTATTTTTATTTGATAGTCCTATGATACTCTTGTAACAGTCCAGCTATAGTCCGGTCCAAACAGGACCAAGTGCGTAACCCCTTGATCAAGACCAGTATCCATCAAACAGTTTGTTTCAAGAGTTTCAAACCAATTTAATTTATGGATTCATCCATCGTAATGTAAAATTTCTAAATTGTCATCATTGTCAAGATTTATTCCAACAAATGTCTGGCATAATTAAACTTTAATCTACTTTAGATTTAGAAGTTTATTTTATTTTTTTGTCGTCTTCTATCCTATGACCCTTTGACACACTTTCCTTTACAATTAAAGTTGACTTGTTAGACAATTCGAAGGAGTTTTTAGCTTCGGGAGTTAATATAAGCTAGCAAAATGTTCATTGATTTAAGCAATCAGATACTAATTAATTTTTAAATAACAAAACGATAAATAACAGGTAAACCCTTAAAAAAAATTGCAACCACTTAAACAGTCCCAGCAAAAATCTCATAAGGTGATTAGTAAAAAGTCATAATAGTTAGTTTAGCCACAAATAGCAAAGCGACAATTAACGAAAAGAAAAAGAAGGGGCAGTTACAATAGAAGATTTGTAAACAAACGCGAAAAACACGACAATAAAGAATAAAAAGACGAGTCAAATGTGTACGAAATGAGATAATCTAATCTGCAATTGCTCGTGCTTGCGACATATCGCTCGCGCCGCATCTCCGAGTCGTTTTGCATGGCGCACTTTAATTTCCCCCTGCAACACTAAACCGCGAAAGGAAGAAAAAGGAAAGAAAGAAAAGGCCGTCGTCACAATGATGATGATTCCGGGCGTTGAGAGTAGAAAGTGCCCAACAGCTCCTCGTTATGAAATTAACCTCGTCATCTGCACTCGCAGGAGCTGTAGATCATTATTATTATTATTATCATGCGTTCATGCGTTCGTGCGTTCATTATATTATCACGTCTGAGTGTTTGCACTTGCCACCTCGGCTAAAGATTTTCGAGAGAAAGGGTCAGCGCGCGTGCTACCTCATCTCAAGAGCCATTGGACGCTGGCTTTTTCAAAGATTAAGTACTGCTGATTTTTTTTTTTTTCTACTGTTTTGCAAATATTGCAGGTGAAAAGATACTTAGGGAACTCAAAGGCTTAATGGATGAATAAATATGAATAATAGCGGTGCAAGCTCAAAATTGCGCTAAGCACCTCCAAAATTTGTGGATTTACTTTATAAATTTGATTCTTTTTTCATTAGACCCAGGTATAATTCACCATATAAATAATATATTTTAAGTTTCAAGTGTGGGCAAATTCAAATAATTAAGTACCTGCAAAAAAAAAATGATATAACAATCTTATTTTGAAAAAAAAAGTTAGATCAATAAAAAATTAAGAATTAAATTAAAACTGCTAGAAAAAAGGGAGATTTTTCTTGACTGTACAAGGAACATTTTACTCACAAAAGTTAAAAGGCTTTTCTCATCTCTAGGTAACTTAAAATTCTCTCACCATTGTTTATTTCCGCGAACATATTGTTTTATTTCAAGTCCTTGGCTTACGTTCCATTCTGCGTATTGTGTAAATACCAAAATAAATTAAAAAAAATAAATAAGTATATTTTTTTAATTTTCAATTTAATTTGGCGAGTAAAATTTTTAAATTTATTGTTGAAAATTAATGTAATTAAGCAATATAATAAGAAAATCGAATAATGAAGGAGGGACGGCATGGTACGTACTAAAATCAAAATTAATTTTTTTGGTATGAAATTATTATGGTTCTATATTTTGGTATAGATAATTATACTTTTTTTTTGTTCCATATTTTGTTACCTTCATTGATATCAAATTCAATTTGGTTTTGTATTTCAGTACAATAATTGATACCCAACCTAATTTGGATTTATTTTATAGCATTTGAATCAAGACTAATTAAATTTTAATTATCACAAAGTCCTAAAAAAATCATAATTTAAACAAATAAATTATTCAAATTATAAGTATTAAAAATTTATATCGAATGAAAGCAGGTAAGAAAGAAACCGTCTCATAGAAAATGAGAACCAAAATAATTTTATTAAAAAAGAAAATTATCGAATATTAAACATGAAAATCTTTTGTATGAATTAAAAAAATGCTTCAAGCACTTCTTTAAAAGACAGCCCAAAAAGTACTGAGCTGAGGTAAAGAACAAAAAGAAATAAAAAATAGTGCTAGTCTTAAAACGCATGTGCAATATTATTCTGCATATTTCATAACAGGATCGTTAGGTAAAAATGAGAATGAGAGAGGTAAGTTTTTTTCCTATTCTTGCTCTTAAGAAGAGACTTTATGGTAGCGTTTGTCAAACATCTCAGTGCCGAAATCCGGAGAGCAGGGTGGCAAAAGCACTGGATGAAAGTTACTCAAAAGCTATGATGAACGGCGTGTTTAATTTAACCGCTGCGAAAAGTAGGAGACGTGGAAATCCTTTCGATAAGTTCGATGATTTACTCCGGCCACATTGTTCAGGGATTTATGCTTTTTCACTTACAGGAGAATATCAGTGTTCAATATTATAGCTTCGTGTTTTTAAATTTCATAGTTTTTAAAGATCCAAAAATTTTAACCTTGGTTCAAATCTACTAATTATATGTCAATCGTTGTTTTGTATACAAATTGACCTAAATTTGGAATAATATTAACTTAAAAATGAATGATGTATCCTCCTACTATTTTATTAATTATATAATATAAATGCTTACTCACGATTAAATGGTGATTTTGATCAAATTTAAGATTATGTCAAACTCAGCATTTAATATTTTAATTGCTTTATGAGAAGCTTCTGTACAATTTGTAGGTCTTAAAATTTTTGTCACTTATTTTTCTCTTTTTTTCAGACTTGTACCGTGGTTTTATAAATTATGCTGCACGAAAAAAAAACATTTTGAAGTTCGTAGTTTCCTTCGTAAGCCGTAAATTGCCGTAATGACGAGAAACCCTATACTTAATAGTAATTTCTTTTTTTAGTTGGGCTAATTTTGTTTGTAGAAAAAGTATATTAGAAATTTTTTGCAATTTGAAAAAAAAAAAAAAAAATCTGGCATGCAAATTAAATATCTCACACTTTCATGAAAACTGTTTTTAAATGATAGAATAAAAACAAAGCCGTATTATATCATTCATTAGCATAATCTTTTTGAAATTACTGAATTTAAGTATTATATTATTAGTTAAGCACTTACAACCTATAATTTGTAGTGCATTAAAAAATTTATTTGCAAAAAAGACAAAAGCGTAAATTTTTCTCCTCCGAAACAATAAACTTTCTCAACGGGAATATCAGAATCACCCACGCGGCATCTAGCCAAAAAAGAAAATCTGCATCATAGCTTGGAGTCAATGAAAATTTAGCGGCGAAAGTAATTAAAAAAAAAGGGGGGGAGAAAGAAAAAGTCGCAGAAATTTTCCCGAAGAAATGAAAGAAATTGCCCGTGGCACAAACCCATCCCCGGATCCCCCGATCAATCGCTTCTGTGCTTATCAGATCTTCTACCGGGTTCGCGACCTTGCGTCTTACCGTTGGTGCTGGGTGACTTTCCAATGCATATAAGTGCGAATAGTGAAATTGAAAATCGTGAGCGCGTATGATGACTGCTGACACGCGTCTCTTCCTTTTTTAGAATGTTTAAACGTAGTCTATCTTAGAGCCTTTTTTTTATTTTAATTTTAATTTTGAACAGTTGCAGTTGTCTAATTGAATTTTGATTGACAAAGATTTACGCAATCATTGATTACCAGTAAAATCAATAAGATTCAATTAATGTGAATACGAAAGCCTTTTCATTTTTTATTCAAGACAATAGTCCTCTTCACAAGTTTATTTGCCATGTTCGACAATTACGAGCTACTAAAAGAAGTCGTTTAATTTTACGGCAGCAATTACTCGTTACTTCAATCCGGTTGGCACGTTAGCGGTTCGCATATGAATAATTTCAAGCTATATCAGAAATTTAGAAAATTTATTTTTAAATTTTCATATCTAATAACTATGTTGTTAAATTACGACAGAATTAATTTAAAATTAGTTAGTGAGGTACTTATAAGAGAAAATTAAGATGTTTACGAGCGTGGATTTTTAAAATGTTCTAAAAGTTAACTGTTGGTTATAAAAATTTTAAACTATATTATAAAAAATGATCATTATAGCGAAGAATTCTAAATTTGTAAAAGCATAAAAGGCACAGGAGAGTGAATAAGGGAAAACAAAGCTAGAGCTAGGGAAAACCGACAGCGTACGTACTTCATGGTCAAAACTCGATCCTCCCCCAGGAAGGATGGATAATTGTCGGGTGCGAGAGCGAATCGAGAGCGAATAAGCACCTTATGCAGCGCGATAGATGGAAGAACTAGCTTTATAAACCCGCGCGCGCCTGCACGAGAAAAGTTCGTAGAGTCAACACAATCCTGCGGCTTCTTCGCGAGGCGAAAGGTGAAAGTCGGACGCTCGGTGCAGCCTCTGGATTAGCACTTGGTCGACCTTTTTTTTTCTCCTTCTCCTGCGTTGCTATTCCTGTACCTTCGCATCATAAGATTTTTTTTACGTCTTTTTTTATAAATTAAGAGCAGGATTTTCCTTAGATCTTTGACAAAGAATAAATGATCTATTTTGAATTTCAACATTAACTTCTCTTCTTAAAACAATTACTTCATAGTTTTCAATCAAGAGTATCATAACCGACTATCGCTTATTGAAAACTCTTACTTTGTCATAGACTTATCTAAATGAGCTCTAGATTAATCATTTTTCATTTTTCATCTTCATTGAACAGTAATACCACCAGTAATTTATGTTACTAAAATTTTTACTCTTACTTTTACCCGCATTACATATGCAATGGTTAATAGAAGCTGTCTACTTAGCGTAAGATGCTTGACGTTCATAAATCATGCAACTTCCTTTCTCAAAAACTACGCACGCTTTTTTTCAATTTTTATAATAACTGTACGCCAGTTGTTTAATTTATGCTCTATTCAAGTCATAATTTTAAGATTCATTCGCTACTGATTTTTTTAAAAAACCACTTGTTCTTTCTGAAATAATTCACATCTAGGATTTGTTTTATTTGAAACAACGGTACGTTGTATGTATTTATTATGATCTGACATATTAATTGAAATTATATGATTGAAATGTTGTAATGAATTAAAAAAAAACTAGGCTCTAGAATAAACATCCTTCAGAAAAAAAAGAAGTCATAAAAAAATAATTTATGTATCCTCTGATGCAGAGAGAAATTTAAGATAAATCATAATCACGATTTGGCTTATGCAACGTGAAATATAGATAAAGAAGAAGTAGAAGAAGAAAAAATATAATTGAATTACCATAGTAATTAGTCTGTAAGTTTCCATGCATAACTTCAATCTCAGGGTAAAAAAGAGTTCCCATACGTATAAATTCCCATATAGAACTGATACGCGATTGTAAATAGGTTACTCCGACACAATTACTGGTACGGATTCTCCTAACCCGATATAAGCACTCATTCAAGTTAACCTTCTTATAGCATTATAATTTAACTCTAAATGAAAATTGGTAGGGTTTTTATTACGGTGACATGAGATAAGCTCAATAGTGAAGCTTTTGAGTGAAAACTCATGAGGTATTAAATTATGAAAGCCTCAAAAAAGTGCTCGAGTACGTTACAAGATCGAAAGTGTGTCATCAGCGTGAAGAATGAGCAATAATAGGCATCGCTTCCTTTTTCCTGGTGCCGTCTCTTTGCAAATTGGATTTATCGCGATAAGTTTTTCGTTATTACGCAAGCTTGTAATCCTCCAGCCGGTTGTTTTTGTACGTGCCATCGGAGCATCGAAAACTCGGGAGCTCTAAAACTCGTGCATATGTAATAAGCATCAGATCTTATTATCGCCCTCTTAATCAAATGGTCTGAGTAATTGCCGCTTTTTCGAGTTACACATCTTACTTCTCCACGTCGAGATTAACCCAATTAAACATTAACTTTTGATCAATTAATTTCGAAACGTGCCCGCACGCGCCGACGTTTAATTGTTGGAGAAATAACAAAGATCAATCTCGCAGCAGCCTAATGGAAGAAGTTTATTGAAACGCAATTGTAAGCTTTGTGCGTGAGGACCGATATTTTTTAAATTACCGAAGATTATTAAAATTGCGTCTTCGAGCGTCGTCGTACAACAGGATTGGAAAGTCTTATAATTTTCCCACATGTCTACGCTTTGTACTAGCGTGCGCGCGCGCTCTCTCTCATCTTGGAAATTAATCGACGTAAAACACGTGCCATCCAATTAATCAAATTCTCTCTCCCTTCTCGTTTGCTTTGCGAAAAATAACCTCTTGCATGAGACAATCGAGCTCGGGTACTCTTAACTGTATTGGCGTCTTACCAACGCCCGGCGCGCTTTGCGTAAGTTGGGAAGAATTTTCGGCTTATACCCGCGAGGATTGATTGAATCGCATTGACAGCACCGGCATTCCATTAACGTTTACGTAATACGCTATAAAATTTACGAGCTGGTAGGAATAATTGTGCACTCGCAAACCCGGCTGAGGGATGATTTTGTTTTTACATGTTTTACGCCTATACGAATACGCTTTTAACGAGACTTTCGTACATTTCTGAATCGTTTTGTAATACTATTTTTAAAATAACAAATTTTAATTGATTCAGAATTAAAGAACAATAATTTAATTTTCCATGTATTCCATTGGTGTAATAAAGGATTTGTATAAACAACAATAATATAATAACTGTGGATAGGTTTTAGCGCTTTTTAGTTGTTAAGTACAGGGTAAGAGAGGTGGCAATAATAATGAAAACCCTCATTAGCGTGTTACGTAAATAATGAATTGTTCTTGCAACGCGTAATAAAACCAAGCATTTTTCTTTAATTCATTAAAGTTATAACTTATTACAAAATGTAACTCAGCCCATTATCATGAATCATTGCGTTCGAGTCTCTCAGAAGTACAAAGCAAGGAGAGTAACCGTCAATTAGTTTTCAAAAGACAGGGAGGTAACTGATATGGCTGTATTGTTTTTTTTTTTCTTTTTCATACTTTTATGACCACTGAACATGCGTATCCTCAAGAGTATCTAATCTAATAAGCAAATATGCGAGTAATTATATTTTAATACGTTCTTGTTTCTAGCATTGTTTTTTTATAATAAAATTGAATTATTCATAAGTTTTAAGTGACCATCATAGGTTTTAGCGGGTTGTATGAAAGTTATAGCTGTTTCCAAGAATATGCGGGTGAAAGACATTTATAATATGAAGAGTTATGGTGAAAGCAAGAATCTGAGATGTCCTGACGCTAGACTGATGATTTTTCTTACGCTTGGTCGTAAATATTTGATTATCTAGCGTGCGTTGTCAAATTTTTGTTTTTAAAATACTCTATCATTGCTTGATTTATCTCAGACCGCAGAAGGAGAAAAAGGTATCTCAATCATATTACTCTTAAAATTATTCATATTCAAAATCTTACATCATTTTGAATTTTATTTGCAATTTGATTGAATTTGTTGAACAGTATAGTGCGACCTCCTAACTGAAGTCCGAGTTTAAAGAATTCTGGGCTTATTACCTAAAGAAGGGAGAAATTTCTCGTGTCGTAAATTCGTCCCATGAAAACCATGACATTTATAGGTTGTCGAGGAAGAAGAAGAATAAGACAACTTGATATAACAAGGTTACACTGCAGGGGGAACGAAATTAAGTGCGCGGTGTACGGCTGTTTTTTCACAAGAATTTTCATGTTGCTCCAATAAGTGTGGGATGCCCACGTCAAACCGCATTTAGTGAGTTTTTAAAAGGTTAACTTGGCGTTATTCTTATTAAATAACAAGCATATGGTCGTTAAAAAATTTTCTTGCACAAAACGACTAAAAATAGGGTGGTCGCGTAAGTAGTAATGGCCGAATACCGCAAGACGGCCACAGACCATTATTGTCATTATTATTATTGGCCGAACTCAATCCTTTGAGCGGACACTAACGCTTATTTTGGTGGTTTGAGAAATAGTTGGAGAAAATTAATTTTATTTATTTAACGAGTTCTCACGTACTAAAAAACTATTTCTCAACTGTCTCGAGTAAATCTTTTTTTTCTTCATTAACTTCAATGAAAATTATAATTTTAGTGTATTTTATAAATAATAAAAAAAGTATGTATTATAGAATTGACGCTAAAAAAGACAAATTTATTATTTCAAAATTTCATCAAAGGAAAATGAACAAGAAACTTGTGTCAAGGTTTAACTTCCTTGCAAGCTCGATACGCGACTATACATAAGATTGTAAAGGTGCGATGCGCAAATCGCAAATCAAGAACTAATAGCTACCGGTAGTAGTATTATGTCATTGAAAAAGTGCTCCAAGTGACATTGTTGAGTTACTAACTATCTTGTTCTCGCACATGCACATGGTTCACAATGCACCGAAGCGCCTCGCGATTCGTGTCGAAAGCGCGCGCACGCGTACATCGTATGGTGGATATTTACAATCTTCGAAGAAAATCGGACGCGAGCGTGAGAAAAGCCGCGAAATACGCCGGGGAAGATCGCTCAGAGATAGTCGTGCGAAACATACACCTACTCCTCAATCGGTTGAGTGAGAAGCTCAAAACTCGCGCTGGATCTGAGAGACTTTTTGCAGACTCTATGTGTAGTCTGTACTGTATATTATTAAAATGACTTATTGATCTCAGATTCTGAAAATTTTTTAATTTTTATTATATCTACTAGTAGTTTCGAAACACTAAGTTATGAGTAAAATTGATCGAATATATTTATTTATTCTTTATAAGTAAATTTATCAAGTCATAAAGAATTTTACGGTAAAGTAAATGAAAAAATGTAAGTTTTTTATACTGGAGAGCATTATTACAAGCTACCAGCATACGACTACTTAATCAAAAAATTGTCATGATCTACTAGACACCAACTTATTTAATTTCAAGCCAATTTAAATAAAACAAATTAAAAGCCTTCAGGGAACCTTTAATAGCCCTCAACCTTAGAGGAGGATGGCGAGCAAGGTAGGTTAAAAAGGGTTTTTGTAACTAAAAAGATATTAATAAAGTTTTTACAAAATATACAGCACTTTGGGAAAATTTTAAAAGTTCTCGAGTTTGAAACTATTTTTGATAATTTCATATGAACATTATACAAGTTATTAATATTTTTTATTTATTTATTGTTAAAATAGGCAGCGATTACGCTGGTACTTGCATAATTGCATATTATAAAACATTTTTTTTATTCTTTAGATATTTTAAATTTTTTAGTTTATTACAATTAGTTAGTTTATTTAAAAAAAAAGGTAAAAAAAAATTTATGAAACTGCAATAAGAAACAAATGCTCTATTGCAGTGCCTCGAGGGTGCTGAAATTTCTACTTTTTGAATGAAAAGTAAAAAAAAATTTGTATTTTTGAACAATTTGATAATTTTTTTGATCGAATAATTTATATAATTATAAATTAAATTAAGAGGGTTGGCGAGCGAAGCGAGCAGTGGGACCCCCTCCCTCCCCTAGTAATTTCATCGAGTCTTTTATACAGAAATTCGTTGTAGGGCAAATTTATGGCCGATTAAAAAAAAATCATTAGTGCTTCAAACCAGAATCGACATATATGTCCACTGAATCCCCCAGACTGTAAAATATCAAAATATCACTTATGATTTTTTTTTTTTTTTTTTTTTTTTTTTTTTATCGCTTTAATTGACTTTGATTATGAAACGGATTCTTTAATAAAATTGTAAATAAAAGTATAGCAAAATTTACTAAGTCCGTCTGAAATACTAACAAATTGTTATTACAGTATCCTCAACAAGTCCGTTAAGCTGAAAAATTACAATAACTTATAAGATTTAAAAATTAGATGTATTAATTTATAAACGGCTATGATCGTAAATAACATTATGCAAACGTATTTTCACGTACGCAAAACAATTCATTTTCAAATAATTTAAGCTGTTCAATCATTATAAACATTTTTAGTCCGAGGGAGATTTCATAAGATGAACGCAAGACCAGCTCACAAAACTGTTGGTAATAATCCAGGAATGTATTTTTGAAGTAAGTTTCTGATTGGTTTGATTAGTCTGATTCATTTCAGTAAGTATCGAAAAAATTACGCTATCGATACAGCAATATTTTAAAAACCACGTTGTAGTTTTAATAATGACTTACGATATTTAAAATATTTGTTTTCATATAACGAGCTTAATTTTCAAAGTTTATTTGAATGCCTTGTGAGTTAACAGGAATCGATAAAACGTACTTGCATACACAAATAATAGTGATACTGCATATAGAAATTTATTACAATATAAAACGATGAATAGTTAATGCTTGCTTAATCAGAGGGGCCGACCGGTAATGAAAATAACATTTTCACACACTTTGTTTAAATCTTTCGAAATAAGAAGAAATTTTCGTAAAATATAGAAAAGTACCTATTTCCATGTGAATATATTGTGTAAACAAATGAGTTTTGAAAAAGAAATAAAAGGTTTTAAATTTGAACGTGACCTACATGAATTTTCGAAATTAGTCTCTCTTACAACACAAAATTCGTTTGATCGATTAAATGAAAAATATTGTTTAAGAACTTGGACATGTAAAATGATTTAATTTTTCAGATTAACTCCCAATAATCATTTACTAAATAAATAATAAAATTTATTTTAATTTAGATAAAAAAGTATACAAAAATTTAACGTATGTGATAAAGTTTATGATGAAAAAAAGATAAAACACTAAAAGTTAAAAGGCATTGGTCCGGAGCTGTAATATAATAAAAGGCGCGCAATAATCATACATTAGCTAGAAAATTCTCCTCCTCGGCCGGCTTGTCCTGTCCCGTGAGTCTCCTCGTTGTAATTATCGTGCGAAATTCGCGACTTTAGTTTTTTATCTTGCGGTGGCGCGATTGGGCAAGTGCGCCTCCTGCTCTTGAGACTCGTGGTTTCACGCTCCCCCACATTTATCTCTTCTTCGTACCTTTTTTTTTTTTAATTTTTTGTTTTAGTTTTATTTTTGTTTTTTTTTTTTTTTTATCATCTTATTTTTTTGTTTCTTTCAAAATTTCATCTCGCGACTTTTAATAGATCTTTTACAAGCCTTATTACATAACTATATTATTATGAGAGTGCAGAAATTTCCCCAAGCTTTTGATAGTGCTGGATTGCTAAATAATTAAAAGTTATTGAGTAATTTTACAGCTTTTAAGATGACGGAGGATTTAGTTGAAAATTTCTGTGTTCTAATAAGCTAATAAAACTCTCTGGATAATTTAATAATTAAGTTTATGTTACAAATAAGAGCTTTCAAACTTTCAACAGCTTACCTATAAAAGTTCACATAAATTTATCATTTATTACAGACTGATTATGTGATTAACTTGTTTCAAACTAATTATTTATTTAACAAAAGCTGTCAATAACTATTTACGACCTTAATTACTCAAATTATATTTTTACGAGGTTTATTGATAATTTAAAAGTCTTGATCCGACGACTCGAAAGTGTGAAGCTTGTAACCATGAAAATAAGTTAGAAATGTAAACGTCAAACGACACGGAAGGCTCATTGTATGTACAAGCGAAAAATGACGATAAGCATTTATGAATTCAAAGCAGACATAGAAATTATGTTTTCCAGCAATATGAGCTGAGTAATTTGTCACGAAGCACTGTTTAAGCACGCTGCTAAAGAGGTAAAATCGAAAAACAAAGAACAATACTCCCTTCTGCATGAATAAAATTAGCATAAAAAGTAAGCGGCATTATAGGAAGATTATAGGATGAAAAAAGAAACGTGACATAGTAAAACATGATAGGATCGTCGAGTGCGATGTCCTCCGCAAAACCGATGGAACAAGGGAGCTCGCTTAAATATTCAAAACACACGCGACCAGTCGAACGAATTTTTAATCACTTTCCCTGCTCGCGTGGACAATAAATGACTTTCTCTCCCCTGAAAGCGAAAATGATAATTTCCCTTTCGTCGATAGAAAATAATAAATTCATTATCATCAGCACCCTCGCAGCCAAGGTACTTTGGTAGATAAATCACCGCGCACACATAACTTATGCGCTGCAGCCGTAGACTGTAGAGTCGAATTCCGCGATTTCACCGCGCGCTCAACCAAAACCTATCTGCCCAGGAGAATCTGCCTGGCATGCAGCCGCCTAGAGAAGGTCTAGGTCACGGGGACATTTACAGCGCCGGCTGGCTTCAACTTTTATTTTCGGCTATCAATGCCGTAGAAAGGCTATATGTTTCAACCGCGCATCGCACCGATTCACGAGGAAAGCGAAATACCTTTTATACTCAAATTCACTGCAACGTGCTGCTTTTACCGATATATGTGTCTATAAACAAATACATACATCCTCCCAGCCTCATGCTGTTTAGAGAAACCTCCCAGCCCTAAGACATCCTCTTGTTTTTTTTTTTTTTTTTCCTTATAACTCAACATTGAATCTCGATTATTTTTACTCCCACACCTATAGTAATTAATTTGTGAATTTAAAAAATTCATAAGTACATATTCTTTTTTTAAATTCAACATTTTGTTCGCTCATTTCTCTCGGATGTTCTTTTGATTTGTGTGTTCTATAATAAAGCCAAAATAATCAAGCTGTATTCTTAAAATTTTGAAAAAAACATAACAAAACTTTGGTTTTTTCAATTAGATATCACAATATGACAAAAATTATATTATTAAGCGGTCTTGACATTTCATTAATATAAAATATACTCAAAAATCGTAAGTTTTTTTTATTCAACTCATCATAAATTTTTATTTCACAGTAAAATAGATAATTCAATCGTTTACATGCCTTCTCTTTTTTAAACTAATTACCAATTATAAAATTTTTCAAGATTCAATAGTTATGCCTTATAAGATTTTGTAATATAATAAAATCCGCATACGTAACATGATCATTCAAATCTGCATTTGACACTTTTTTTGCAAGTAAAACATTCTATACTTTTATGTAATACTTAGTGGCTGATGGTTAGATTTTTGGTTGATTGAAATTTTGTTTTGAGAGTTTTGAAACTCTTAAATAATGGATTATGTATTAAACACTAGTATAAAGTTATTTTGATTGATAGTTTTAAAATTATATTTCAGCGCGAAAATAAATGAAAAATTATTGTGATGACGAAAACGAAAATTTAAGGCATATTATTTTTTTAAAGTTTCCCTGCGAGAAATTTCCGCCAGAATATTGCCAGACAGTGGGCAGATTTAGCGAAATTGGGCAGAAATTTAGTAGGGTTAATCGCCAGATTCTTGACAGAAGGCCAATGCTTTACGCATAGGGATTCTGGCGAGCTATAGCCTAAACCTTTTTATTTTAAATTGTAACATTGATTACTAACAAAAATATGTTCAGTTTCATAACTTGACTCTGAAATTTTTCTTTTTTTTTTTTCCTTATGTTAAACATTTTTCTCATCCATTTTGATGTAATTTTAAAATATTATTCACACAATACCAGCCCTGCTGTATAGCCACACGTGTGGCATACGTGTGCCACACGTACAATGGACTTGAACAAATTTTTTTTCTTTTTCTAAATATTTTAACACCTATGGAGTCAGGGCGGAGACCTAGTGCATAGGATAGCGATTACAACCTGGACATGATTTCCCCAGGAAGTTTTGACTCCGGAGGGGCCAGGGCGGATACCTGGTGCACCTGGTGATATTGACGCCTTGGAGATGATTTCCCCAGGAAGTTTGGACTCTGGAGGGGTCAGGCTGAACACCTGGTGCACCTGGTGATACTTACGCCTTGGAGATGATTTCCTCAGGAAGTTTGGACTCCGGAGGGGCCAGGGCGAATACCTGGTGCACCTGGTTATACTGAGGCCTTGGAGATGATTTCCCCAGGAAGTTTGCACTCCGGAGGGGTCAGGCTGAACACCTGGTGCACCTGGTATTAATTACGCCTTGGAGATGATTTCCCCAGGAAGTTAGGACTCCGGGGGGGTCAGGGCGGACACCTGGTGCACCTGATGATACTTACGCCTTGGAGATGATTTCCTCAGGAAGTTTGGACTCCGGAGAAGCCAGGGCGGATACCTGGTGCACCTGGTAATACTTACGCCTTGGAGATAATTTCCCCAAGAAGTTTGGACTCCGGAGAGGTCAGGCTGAACACCTGGTGCACCTGGTGATACTTACGCCTCGGAGATGATTTCCTCAGGAAGTTTGGACTCCGGAGGGGTTAGGGCGTACACCCGGTGCACCTGGTGATACTTACGCCTTGGAGATGATTTTCCCAGAAAGTTTTGATCCCAGTGGGTTCACATCATCAAGTTTACTATTAGGATAGCATCTTCAGAGTTGGGTTATTACCGGGTACACCAAGTATTTTCCCTGGCCCATCCAGGGTCAAAATTTCTTGATAAAATCATCTCCAAGGCGTAAGTATCACCAGGGGCACCAGGTGTCCGCCCTGGCCCCTCCGGGGTCCAGACTTCCTGAGGAAATCATCTCCAAGGCGTAAGTATCACCAGGTGCACCAGGTATCCGCCCTGGCCTTCTGGGGAAATTATCTCCAAGGCGTAAGTATTACCAGGTGCACCAGGTATCCGCCCTGGCCCCTCCGGAGTCAAAACTTCTAAGGGAAATCATCTCCAAGGCGTAAGTATCACCAGGTGCACCAGGTGTCCGCCCTGACCCCTCCGAAGTCGAAACTTCCTGGGAAAATCATCTCCAAGGCGTAAATATCACCAGGTGCACCAGGTGTTCAGCCTGACCCCTCCGGAGTCCAAACTTCCTGGGGAAATCATCTCCAAGGTTTCAGTATAACCAGGTGCACCAGGTATCTGCCCTGGCCCCTCCGAGGTCCAAACTTCCTGAGGAAATCATCTCCCTGGCGTAAGTATCACCAGGTGCACCAGGTATACGCCCTGGCCTCTCCGGAGTCAAAACTTCCTGGGGAAATCATCTCCAGGTTGTAATCGCTATCCTATGCGCTAGGTCACTGCCCTGACTCCATAGGTGTTAAAATATTTAGCAAAAGAAAAAAAATTGGTTCAAGTCCATTGTACGTGTGGCTATACAGCAGGGAGAGGTTAGGATTTTCAAACAGCAAGCATAATTCATCGATTAAAAATTAAAATTATATTTCTATAAAATTATTTGATTATTTTTTATCAATTTTGCAACATCGGAGCTGCATGCTGCTGCTCCGATTTGTAAACTAACCTCTCATCAACGCATCTAGGTACATATACATATATGTATATATATAGACATATACATAAAATAATAAGCTTGACAGAATTTTCTGCCCACTATCTGGCGAGCACCCCAGACGTTCTGTTGAAACTTCTAGCAGGGTTTATATTACTGGCTACTGAGTCAACATAAAAACTAATCAATCACTAGACGTAGATAATAATAAATTAAACTGAAAATTACTAGAATAGCTTGTCAAGAGTCCTAAAGCAAAGATCATTTAAACTAAAAATTATTCATCAAAAAGTTGACTGATGAAAAATTATAAAGCTCGAAAAAGAATGATTAAACTCTGAAAAGAAATTGGGAATGATGAAAATATTATTGTTTATGGCAATTTACAATAAAAATCGGTATCAAGTAAGAAAGCTCATCATCAATAATAATCGGTGGTCGTAGAAATGAAGTACCCTAGTGTCCATTCGTCACCGAAACGCACGTTTAAAATAATAATAATAATAGTGATAATAATAGTAATAATAATGGTGATAATGATTCATCTAGGGTTTGCGTAACTTTAGGTACGCATAATGGCTTGTCGCAGCGTGGTCCACCGCGCGCGCCGCGGGGTATTTAAATTCGCGTCTCGGCAGTCGGCGCGAAATTATTATTACACGAGGTGGATTGCGCGACTGCAATTTCTCGTCTAACGGCTTCACCTTTCTACCTACTATTCTTTTCTATCCCACCTATTCTCCCTATTATTTTTTTATTCTTTTAAAAACTTTCTCAATTTTTCAAAACACCTTTTTCACCTCCAGCGACACCAACGGTTCAAGCGATGCACGAAATTTGTTTTAAGTGCGCTTGTGTCATAACGATTGTACATGGCTATAGGTGAATAATTTTATTTTTCGATTTTCGCCATCGTCACTATCAAGAAACCATCAAACAATCGGACATTAAAATTTTTCCGCAAACACTATTCGACAAAAATTATTTTCTCTCGCCACAAAAATAATTTTTTTCATCATTAATTGAACTCAGAGGTTATTCTAAGGTAGGTTTTGTAACCATCTGAACATCGATGAGCTAAAAAAAATCATCGTGTCATCTAAATTTGGTTTTTCAGAAGATGTACTCATCGTTAGTTCACGATTACAGAACAAAAAGAATTTCAGAATTTTTGAAAATAAAAAAAGGGCTTTAAAATAGAAAAATTAACTTTCAAAACATATTTACAAGTTTGACCTGACTTGAAATTAAGCCGCTCTCCTGGTCTTAATTACTTTTTCTTATGCTTTTTTCTTCAAAAAAAAATATTAATTAAATTGAATAATTATTAATTTTAATTGACATTTGAATTTTTTTTTAACTTTCACTTTTTGTAACTACTCATAATGGCTGTTTGTAATTACCCGTTTGGGATTTGTTTGATACATTGATCGGATCCCTTATATAGATAACCTCTGATCGAGCCAATGCGATTATGTGACTTTGAAAAAAAGCTATATGTATTTTAAATTTATCAATGAAATTAATAATGCCGTTTTGGGAACTAAAATGATTTTATTAGTCTTTACTGGTAATTAAATTGAACTACGGTGGGTGAAAGGTCAAGAAAAAATTATTCAAAAGAGATATGTGCCGCTCTGAGTGGTCATGCAACTGATGCATCCTACTTTTTTTCATGTTAATTAATTTTGGTAACTATACTCATGTTGACTCGGAAGATCAATTGATAAAAAATTATGGATTTGTTTTTCAGTGATCTATTTTAGTATATTGATAAAATTCATTTTCTTTATCTTATAATTTTTGTAATTTATGAAATGTTTAGAAATTAATTTTTACTCATAAATATTTAAAATTCTATCTAAGTATTGAATTTGAAAGAATTCTCATTTTTAACAATTTTATTATAAAAAATCACGTTACAGTTTATGAAGTTTATATTATTAACAAATTAAGTGATATTATTCTTGTAAATTTTAATTATGAATGACTTTATATGTATTACCCTTAACTTTCACAAGTTCAAAAGTGTTAAAAAGATTGTAAACAATTTGAGTACGGTCACGACTTAAATTTATTGTACAGTAGAAAAATCCTGCACGAAAAACATAACAAAATCGTAATTGATCCATTTGTAAAAGTAAATTGATTGTAAGTACTTACGATTAAAGATAAAATGTTCTATTGAATCCAATTATTACGTAATGATCTAAGTTTCTATACATTTTTCAAACAAATTATTCTTACTCTATTTTAATAGGAAGTGAAACTGTACATTGTATTCTAATAGATTTTTTAAATTAATAGATGAAACATTCAAAAGATGAAAATCAAACAATTAGAACTTTTGATGAATTTGAATTGTAAGTACATTTAAATCTGAAATATAAATTTTAAGAAGAAATTTCAAAGTGATCAAATTAATTAACGTATTTTTGTTAAAACATCAATAAAATATATTAAAGAAATTATTATATCTTTAATATGCATATTATATTACCTCCATATAGGACGAGAAAGAAATTAAAACAAATAAAATTAGGTATTGTTGAACTGGCCTGCTAAATTTTCATATTTTTCTCATAAACACAAAGAATCTTATTCAGAACTACAAAAGCCTGATAGTATCTTTGGGCTTGATATTATTCCGTTTGTTTTAAATTTGAAAATTATCACAGGAATGATGAGAATTTTCTTTTAAATGCTTTGCTAACAGATCGACGTAAGACTTTGTAATCCTGTATAATTTAAGTTACAATTCTATAGTTCTTTAAAAAAACAATGCCCAGTTAGAGCGGTCTACGAGCTTTTACTGGTTCGGCTTATGACAAAAAAGTCTGAAGATGCTTATCATAACCAAGTAATTTTTAAAAAAGAAACTGAATACTAAAAAAATTTCTAAATTTTCGAAACTCACTTGTGAAAACAGCAAAACTCTTTTGAAGAAATTCCTTATTCAATTATAAAATTTCTTACTTTTTGCTGGTATGATTTTTTTATGATTTGAACCTATAATGAAAACGATTTTTATTTGTTAACTGACAATTTAAATAAAATGTTTTTGTACGATTTATCATAATGAAAGTTGATATTTTCCTTCATTCAGCGTTATTATTACACGACACGTTATACTATATATTAAAGACAAACATCAAAAATTTAAAAATTTATAAAAAATGTCTTCATATCTAAACTTTAACTCATCAATATAATTCTACTCCAGAGTTTTTCAAATTACGCTCAATATGTATGTACACAAGTCGATTTCTATGCAACTTTAGTTCGAAAATATTAAATTTATTCAAATTTCCTGTAAAGTTATTAAGGATTTTATCAGATTTTAAACAATTTAGGAAAATTTCAGCTGTCAAAAAAAAAATTAAAATAAATTTTGTTATATTTTTTCGAAAATATTTTTTGTTATTGGGTCAATAATGTTGTTGTAAATTTGTTTACATATTGCTTAATCCATTTTTTGTTTATGAATACTAACTTATCATTGATTTGAAGCCTTGAAATCATAGGTACCTTGAAAGCTGTCGGTCCTTATTAGTAAAACTAAAATTTCTTAAATTTCAATAGCCTTTATAAATAAAGAAGCAAAGAATGAAACGTCAACTTTCGTAATTCTTGACAGACTGCTGAAGTCACATGGTATCGTAATCGATCGATTGGAATATAAAAATCGATAATTGTAACAGTATATGAGAGAAAAAGGAGAGCTTTAAGAACGAAGCCAGATTGCGGCACAATGAAGCGCAGTTGTGATTGATTATGCTCGGGGATCTCTATAACAATTTGAATGAGGAAAAAAAGGTGTACAATATACTTCGTCATCATAGTCGCAATAATCCTTCGCGTGCTTCCGACGAGATGCTTTTTCATTCTCAACTTGCAGCCTGAGCAGGCCTTTAAAAGGTCGACGGGTGCCAAGATATATTACACCGGAGAAAGTGGAAGTTTTGATAATCGTTCGCCGGCTGCCGTGCTGGCTACGATTATAATCCTTGTACTTATTTCCGTAGGTTCGCGATGCTCTCCTACGATCTTACATAAGACGCGAATTATGATTATCGTCGAGACACGACTGCGCGACGTCTCACTTTTTTTTTATTCAATAAGCGTTTCAATCGAGCTTATCGTTCTCACTAATTTTGAATTTTTCAGTAATTTCAAATAATTTTTAAATGTACGTCACGAGGCATGATTTCATGGGAGAAAATTATTTTCACCAACTTTGAATGAATTTTTTGGAAGAAGTATCAATCTATTCGAGTGACAAACCGTGAATTGAAAACAAAAATTTCGAACCATAAATTAAATTTATGAACGCGTAATACGTAACATTTTTCAAGTGGCTGCTTATATTTTATGTTATTATTACTTTTTTTTTTATCCAGCTTTGTTTTTATACGAAAATAATTTTGCGGTTTTTCGACTTCTTGTGCTTTGAACTTAACTATTACTAATATAATTTCAGTGCTATGAAATTGTAATTGAACACATCGTTATTAATTTGCTTTCAACTTTAGAGGGACCGTAATTGAGCTATAAGTTTTAACAATTTGCAATTATCTAAAAAACTCAAAGTTTAAATACGAATAAAAGTAAGTATCGAAAATCTATATAAAATCATTTTACAATGCAGGAAGTTACTAATCAAGAACTATACACACGTTACATTTAAAAAATTTTCTCGATCATGTATCACCTATTGTTCTAGTCTGTTGATGGACTTTCAAAAGTTATTATAATACTTTGTTCAAATCAAATGATTATCTAACTAAAAAATTTAAATCTTCTGATATTCAAAAATTCAATCTGCAAAAAGTAAGAATATTTTATACAATGTTGGAATAAATTTTATTTCTTCTAGTTAAGTAATTTTAACCTATTTATCGCCACTACAAATATTTAGTAGGTAAGTTGTAGGCAGTAGAGTTGCTTAAAATAGAGTAGCAGAAAATATGGGAATTTATAAAAAGTAGCAATTCGAGTGTGTAGTTGAAAGAATCAAAAGGAAGCGTAATACAGTGCTCGTATGTGTGAAGCTAACCCACTCTAAGGAGTTACTTTTCTCAGTTTTTTTCTTTCTCTTCTCACCCAAGCATTGTATGTTGATTAACTGTTGGATAACGAGCTCTAAATATAATATTAATATAAAAACTCCCAGAAAGAGAACTCTGTAGAACTCTAAACTCTTGTCTTTGTCGTTATTTCTCTATTTTTCAACTTCAAAACTGACTTGACTTTTTTTTTTCTTTTAAACACGTTTTTCATAGCTATTATTATCCTCCATACCCAATTGTTCCCGACCATATTAATTGACTTATACTTTTTTTTAACGTTACAAATTAGTTATTACACTTATATATTTTTTTACTCTGGATTACTAATTTTTTTGTATCGATTTATTTAAATAAATTTAAAAAAAGTTTGCACTGTCATGAATTTGAATTTTTAATTTATTCTACAAAAAATTTTCTTATGTTGTGTCATAATTTTTAAATTGACAAAGTGAACTTGTAAACAAAACACAAAAGACCTTGTCAGCTCAAATTTAATATTGAGTAGCTAATAATACAACCAAAAAATTCGTCAAACACATAGGCTCTAAAAATATAATCGTTTTAATCTATGTATCAAAAAGAAGGTATTGGTAAGAATACGTGAAAAATTTAAAAAAAAAAAAAAAAAAACATTTTGACAGGACCTAAGCAGCTAGTAAGTTTAAAGGTATCGTTTCAGTGGTTGAATAAAGTTTTTTTTTAATTGATTCATAAAGTGAGTTTTAAGTAAAAAAATATTGAAGTTTAAAAAATCAGCAGAATTATTTGAGCAATCAAAATCCGTAAAAGCTTTTACAGTAAAATTTATCAAAATATTGTTCTTAAAAACTGTGCCATGCAAGAAATGTATACTTTTATTTTTTTTTGAATTTAGAAATCAGCTTACGAAAAAATCTCAACTTGTAATATTTTCACTTTTGTTCAACTTTTGTTTTTCTTCTGTTATTCTACGGTTCGAATAGACCTGCCCGCGCTTAAGTATGACAAACATGAAGTTCATGGGGATATAAACTTTCGATTAAAACTTTCAAAAAAAATAAAAAATTTGCGAAACCATTTTGTTATGATTAAATAACTTGTAGTGTGACTTTTGACAGAAATCTAGTTGTTAAACAAACGGAAAAAAGACTGTGCCTTAAAGAGATTTTTCCGACTTTTAATTTTTTTTATTTAAAAATCATGATGATTTTTATTCGTAATTTTGCAAAACACTTGTATTTTTATACATTGTTACATACAAAAACTAGAGTTTGAGTAAATTTTATTCGATGCATTCTCTGACGACTGATAAAATTATTTAATTTAAGTAACCAAGTATAAAAAATGAAAATAAAACGTGGCGTAAGTTGGGACGATTTTTATACGGGTTACTCAGACAGGATTTTAAAAGTGTTTTCAAAAAATATGAATTATATAATTTGATCACATTTGCAGCTCACGGTAAATTCTTTCAAAACTACTCTAGTTTTCAATATAAGAAGGTACGAAAAAGTGCAGAATAATACGTGGTTAAAAAAAAAAAAAAAAAAAAAAAGATTAAAATTTGTAAAAATTAGTTTAAAAGAATATTGAAGATTGCAACCAGGTGCGCACGTCACCATTGATTTAGTTCCGCGTGTCACTTTCTTCTCAACTTGTTGCACTCGGTTTCTGCAAATCGATTATATGTTTATACTTATGATTTATTGCGTGGTTACATCGGTTAAGGTACCTTCCAACGAATATTGTTACTACCCTCTTTTCGAATAGGAGCCGCGATTTGCAGTGAGAGAAGAAGCGTGACTGGACTCTTTATCTCGGGGTCGTGGCCCGTGGGTCGCTTTTGTCCGTGGATATATATAAGTATATTTTTTTGCGGGACTTCAAATTGTGCAATTCCACAATGGGCTAGCGTTACAGTTGTTCAATGGCGTGTGCTGATTGTCGAATAATACAATTAAATTTTACTTTTCCAGGAGGAGTGCGACCGGTATTTTGTAAGGCTTTTTGTATCGGAACATCCCTGAATTTTGTAATCTCTATTTTCAATTTGGTCAAACGCTTTTATTGTTTTTTTTTTTTTTTTTTCTCTATACTTCCTTGTATTTTACTAAAAATTTCATGAAATCATTTTATGAAGTTATGATCAACTGATATTTTTAAAAATTTATTATAGAAATATTACTATTAGGCTTTGAGATTCAAAAGAAAGTACGCAAAGTACTTTTGAAAGTCAATTTTGTTTTTAAAATAGAAAATTTATTGAGAGTTTAATAAAAAAACAAAAACTAAATTTTGTTTTATATTTTGTAATAAATTTAAATTATTTTAATCTCAATTAAATTTAAATGAACTACAGAGAAGTAACGATGAAATCTGAATATTTATTTGTCAGACGGTAATCTTTTTTTGTCTAGGGATGATAAAATTTTAGTATCGAATTCGAATATTTCCAATAAATAACTCGATAACTTTTATCAAGATTTCTAACACAAATACGAAAGCGTGATTTCCTTTGAAGTAATTTTTTATCCTGCATAAATAAATTCAATGATTTAATCAGTGACAACACTTTCTTTTTTCCACCGATCTCATCGGTTCAGGTGTCATTTTTTTCTAGTTTAACTTCAGATAAGTACTTGAAATTTCAGAATCTTTTAAATTAATGTCAGGTCAATAATAATTATTAGCGACGACCCACGAATTAAAAATAATTGACTCAACGTTGATTGCGTTTTTCTTTAATTGTGAGGAAGAAAGTTTAATTGCAAGTAGTATCACGTAATGTAATTTTAAGATGAGCGCAATTTTAATGACACCATAAAATCCCCTGTAAACTGACAGATTTCAAGCGATGTCAACTGTTCTCTAACGAGTGATGAGTGCAACGAGTCTTTTTACAGCTTATTTACCGAACTCATTAACAAATATATAGCCATAAAATTTTAATTACCAAAAATAAGAGACATTAAAAAACCCATTATCTTTTTTTTTTGCAAGCTCATCAATAGCTGTTTATTGTACAACCCTAATGAGTTAGCGAAGTGAAGAAAACATTTAGGATTGTAATAAAAACTAATTTTATAAAATTAAGAAAAATTGCACCCAAAAAAAAAGAAACATTATAAAAACATTTTTTATATTTAATAACAATAAAATTTTTCATATGAAAATTTAATTGTAATTTAATGAAAAAATAGTATTGATTTTCCTTTTTACTCATATAATAATCCGTGAAAAAAAAAAATAAATAAAAAAGAACTTACCAATAAAAAAAGGTTACTTCGATCACGAAAAGATCCCTAGGAGCACCTAAAAATCACCAAAATCCAGAAGTAACCTTATGAATAAAAGGGCTGATATAAACTCACGTAAAATAAAAAAAAATATATATATGTATATAATCGCGCCGAAAAATGCACGAATAAATGAGCGCGCTCTGGTAAGAGGCGCGTCACCTTGTATGAACAGAGTAAAGTCTCGACAGCGAATTGCCGAGAGCATCTTCACCATTCCGGCTTTATATAGGCATTGTGCCCAGTCCCTTTACCCACCACCTTACCCGCGAGCATAGGAAAGAGCGAGAGATTTGCTATTCCGCTCAGAGGAAGAAGGGGGCAGTGGTGGGAGGGGGCTACACTCTCGCTGTCTTTCGCCCTCCCTCCCCCCTCCCTCATTTTTTTTCTTTCTTATTCTAGACTCTTTCACTCTCACTGCTTCCGTGGACCGCATCCGTACCCGCTGCCGAGGCACTCTCCTTTTTAGCGAAGATGCGATATCTCTTTCCACCCTGGAAACCCTGCTACATACTTTTATCGGTAGTGAGCTTCTTTGACCTAACCGCCTCCAAATTTTCATTCAAACCTAGCCCAACCAATGCCGCAAGCTCATAACTCTTTTAATCTTTAATTATCAATTATAATTTCTATAAATTTATGACGCCTTTAACTTATATATAATACGTAATCACCCAATAGACATAAACTACATAATCTATCAGTAGACAAAAGGCTTCTTAAATCAGTGAGTTTTTATAAAAATCAATCTAATCTTTCTTTGATGGAGGCATGGGGCTTTAAATTGAATAATTGATTGATTAGTGAAAAGTTTTAGACGTGTCACCGAGGGTCTCGTCATTTCTAAGTTATTGCACTTATGCGAGCACTCAGAGCTTTAAACTTAAAAAATAAATGAAAAAATTAACAAACAAAAAATCATCGTACAATGAAGCTTTCTTATTGTGAAACAGGTTTTAATGAAAAATGCAGTCATATTTTTCACGCATTACGCAGAAGGCTAAAATATTTTTAATCCATCATCTTTTCAAGCTTTAGTGACTTACAAGATACGTCTTGTTACCGTACAGTCTGTTGTTGGTTGAAAATTTTTATTCAAATAATGAATTTTCTTCTGTAACTCCTAAAATTATTACATTTTTATTAAAAAACCTTTTCAAAGGTTTTCAAACACACTTGTAACATAACAATACATAATTATATTTTACCCAAAATAAGTTTATATTATTAATTTATTATTTTCTGAATGTTTGAAAATAAATGCAGTAGAATAATTCACTTTAAAAAGTTAGCTTTCAAATTCTCATGTCAAATAAAAATCTTAATAGTTGCCCGAAGGATCAATTAGAACTCGTTTGCTTCAAATTATCGGTGAAATCATTTAGCTGGACAATTCTCGCAGTGTATACTGCATACACGCTTAGTTTAATCTTGACCAGGCTCATTTGATGTTGATCAAACAAGAAATTTCATTATGATAACATTAAAAAAAAATTTTTTTTAGACCAACCAGACGAATTAAAATTTCATTTTTCAATTATTTGTATGCATTGCTAATAAAACGTAAATTTAGACTTAATTTACTTTAATTTTTTACCACTATGTAAAAAAGTTTTTTAAATTTATGTATACAGATATCTAGTCATTGAAAAAAAAAAATAATAATAATTGTTTACCTTAAAAAATAAAAAATAAAATATAAAAAGTAATTTATGCACTTGATAACTGATACTCGAATCAATTAGCATTAAAACAACAAACTAAATAATTTTATAACAAAGTTGTTTATCCGCACTTATTTGTAAGTCTAGATTTTAAGCCGTAAAAAACATGGATTTAAATGTTTACTGTCACAACACAGCTGTACCGTTTTTGACAGTAACGCAAGGGGTCCTGTTTGACAGGACTATCACAGGACTATTAGATAAAAATATTATATCAAGCTCTCGTAGTCCTGTCTACTTCAAAATAGGCTGGTCAGGACTATTCAAGATTTTTATAACAGGACCAAGTGGGTAACCGCTCGCTGTAACGAGAAATTACAGGACTATAAGAGTATACGAATCATCCGATGGTGAACCAACTAACGATCACCAAGATAAATACCCCACGCGAATTCAAAAGTACTACATTATACAAACTCGTGCGTCTTGATAAATGACTCTAGCTCGTGATGATTAAATTTTGCATTACATAGTTTCATTTTATACTTTTACTATTTTATGTAGGCATATACTTATATTGTTTAATAGTAAAATATGCAATCAAAGTTTGTCAGAGTATTTATTGGATTAAATATAAGTAAAGTAAATAAATAAATCTGTAAAGTTTCAATAATATTTCACGTAATTTGATTGTTTTATAAATTTTTTACTAGAGTACCGGACTACGTCAGCGTAAATTAAGGGATAGAGAAGGGTTTTCACTAAAAACTACACCAGGCCTCAAGGGGGCGGAGAGGGCTTGAGACTTTAAGCGTTTTATAACTAATAAAAGTTTTTTGAAAATGATATAATTTTTTGCAAAATTATAATATTAGGGATTTTTCTGTAAGCAGAAAACATCGAATATTTAATTGATGTGGTTCCCTAGGTATACATATAGCTAACTTAAAAGTAATCACATGATACTAAATGTATAGATGAATATTTTGACAATTCATAGATACAGCTTTTATGCAGCTTATTAAACGTAGATCTAAATGCAGGAATTAAAATTTCAATTATGCGCAATTTGATGATATTTATGTTTTTATTTGCCTTATGTTTCTAAAACTTATCAATATAAATCTATCCATGTAGCTGTTACATAATATTTATTTTCAATATATTAGCTATATTATTATTTTAAATATTAATAAATATATTCAATTTAAAAATGTTGTATGGTTAAAAAAGTTTTCTTTTTTTTTTTTTTTTTTTAAGTTTTTCTGCTATACTTTTTATTTTATTTTTTGAATGTTTCAATATATATTTATTCTTTGATCAAGGAGGAATGAAAATTATTTGATCGCACTGCGTGTTTTAAATTAGTGCCTAACCCACGGAATAACATGGCATAAATAGCCTAACCTACTCCGCGTTATTTTGTGACTTAGAAATAAGTTTTGGGCACAAAGGCAGTATTATAAAAAAACCAATACGATACTTTTGTCTTAATTGAGCAACGCCGTGCGGTAATCGCTCATTTAGGCCATTCATATCGTAATGTACAATTAGTTATATTTTCCATTTTTTTAATGACACTTAGAAAAAGAAAGTTGTCTCTAGAGTAACTCTAGGAAGCCCTTACCAAATTCTAACGATTATCCCATCAAGAAGAGAGCGAAGAAACAAGGTCTGATTATGATTTCTGAAGATTATTTTTGTGAATTCAAACGATTTAAAATACCGGTAAAATTACGTTGCGAAATGAGAATCAATAAGTCGAGGGAACAAAGTTTGATAATAGGAAAAGTTGGTATAAACTTAAGATTTCCATGCTTTTCTCTTTGACTCTGCACCTTCGTGAAAAACTGTAAACGCAATTTACCCGGAAGTCTTCAGAATTCCTTGACATAAATCTAATTGACTGATATTAGTACATATTTTAATCATTAAAGTTTGCATAATTCGTTTATTTATGTTTAAATTTACTTGTAAGTTGGGGATAGTGAGTTTCAGTCCCATGTATGATCTCCTCTCTTTTTGTCAGAATTTGTATAATTTTATTTTTGATGGGTGACAATTACACATGTTCTATACGATTACTTTATTTTTATAAGCACTTTAGAATGTGTTGCAAAAACAAATTTTTAAATTTGTTGTTTCTAAAATTTTCAAATGTTTGGGTTCTCGTGAGTGCAAACCAAGGAAACAAATGAGGCTTGTATGCTCCCTCCAGACAGATCAATGACAATAATAGGTCTAAGGCCTTACTTTAGGCTCTTCAAACCCATTTTTTTTTTTTTTTTTTTTTTTTAAATAACCCCTGTGTTTGCTTGCTTGGAAAATAGCTTGGAGAGAAAAATTTTACGTTCTGGCAGGTTTTTAACAAATTTTTTGTGTCTTTTTCCAGGTCCTTTATAGTTATTGGTTTAGTTTTATAGTTTTTCTAAAATTACATTCAAATTATAATTTTGTTTCCTAAACAAGCATTACAGAAAATGACAATATTAAAAATAATAATTGTTCCACAAAGAACTGGGATTTTTAAACCCTATAGTTGCGACCAGAGTTCCAGAGTTCCAAACTTTCAAGATATATATTTTCATTTTTTTTTTTTTTTTTACCAATGTTCACAACATGTTTATTTTTTTTTCAACAAGTTTATAGAACGATTGTATGTGACCGATTATTTCTAGATTCATGCGGTCTCGCCGGGGTCACTTCCTCCAAATCGATTGAGATTAAAATAGGTTAGACTACTTTGAAAAATATTAAATACATATTTTTTCTTTTTTCGATTCGGCGAAAATTGCATCCTATAATCACATTAAAAAATAGAAATAATGAATTTCTTTTTTTATGCAAATTTGAAAAATAAATTTTTTGAAACAGCTCCAAAATCATAAGTTTTTGAGATAATTTAAAGATTGAAAGTTCATTTTGTAGAGCACGCGATGTTTTTATTACATGCTTTTCTTTAACTCTATGTTTCGTCGTCGTCGTCGTCGTACGTTTCAAAACTGCCAAGCTCTATAACTTTGAGCCTATAAGACCTAGAGGTCTGAAATTTTGCAGACGGTCTAGGTTCGGATGACAATACATGAACCCGTAGTCATTTCTTCACCTGGACCTCCAGGTTGCCGATGACGGGGGTACTTTGGGGTCATCTTCGAGAATTCGGATCGAATTTTTCGAGAATGACTTTCGGGGTTGTATTAGAGTGTACGAGGAGGAACTTTGGACCTGGACAGCCAGGTGGCCGATTATGGGGGTACCCGGGGCACCTGGGGGTCATCTCCGAGAGTTCGGGGCGAATGTTCGGGGTAAGACTTTGGATAGAGTTCGTATATGAGAAAGAAGTTTTGACCTGGACAGCTAGGTCACCGATGACGGGTGTATCTGGGGAACCTGGAGGCCATCTTCGACAGTTTGGGCCAAATTTTGTAGAGATGACTTTGAGAGGTGTTATAGAATATTTATCGAGTCAATTTGAACCTAGGTACCCAGGTCACCGATGACGGGTGTACCTGGGAAACCTGGAGGTCATCTTCGTGAGTTTTGGGCCTAATTCTACTGGGATGACTTGGTGGGGTGTTCTAGAATATTTATCGAAACAATTTTTTTTTTTTTTTTTTTTTAATTTTTAGTTTACAGGGCTATTTTTAAACCATCCATAACTTTGTTTTTACATGAAAGTATACTGTTGAAAAGGTATTGACCCTGGCGAGACCAGAAGATAATAAGTTAAACAATTGGTTTGAAAAAATTCGTACATGTTCATTGAAAGTTAAAAATAATTTTTTAAATTTTAATACGATTTAAAATTCTTTGAAACTATCCCTAAAATTTAGTGTCGCTGGTCAAATCTAATTGTAGTTTAATATTTATCTCAGTAAAATTAAATCGATATTTTGTTGAAAAATTCAAGCGCATCGAAGGAGCATACATAGCTAGTTGTGCGGCGGTCTTTGAGGGTGTCGATTAAGAATCTAAGCTTTATTTTTGAATTTTATCTACGGGTCATTTCATTGTGACTGATGGGACATTTGTACACCTTTCAAGTAAATTTAAACCAAATAAAAAAAAATATTTACCCGTAATTATGTGATGATTAAAAAGCTGCTAAAGCATAGATTAATTTTCATTCTTCATTTTTTAGATTATTCCAAATTTTCAGAGAGATATTCAAAAAAATGAGGGCCCGGACCGGTGGGACACGAAATAGAGCTGATTTTTTTTTTTTTTTTGCTCTCAACAATAGAGAAAAATGTACTCATTGTTAAGAGCCAAAAATTTATAAAGATACCATGCTAAAGCCTAAATCATTAACTCTAAGGTCCAAATATAGCTTTTTAAAAAATAATACTGAATTTTAAGAAAAAAATCAATGACGAGCGTGACCGGTGGGTCACATACGAGTACCTTTGACTGGAGCAGCGGGACACGTGCGATAAACGGCTTCATCAAAAAAAGTTTAAAA
Organism: Encarsia formosa; assembly: GCA_038277355.1. Taxonomy (NCBI): domain Eukaryota; kingdom Metazoa; phylum Arthropoda; class Insecta; order Hymenoptera; family Aphelinidae; genus Encarsia; species Encarsia formosa. The sequence continues at coordinate 77,283,683 of CM076186.1, forward strand.
TTCGATTTGACTTTAGCAATAACTATTGATACAACCCAGTTCTTTGTTTAATGATCAGTTATTTTTAACAAAAATGTTTAATTTACCATTTTTCAACACTTTTAGTAAACAGTACTCAAGTGTAAAAATCATTTTTTCAATAAATATTTTATTTTTTCTCGATAAAATTTGGTGAGATTTATAAGTTTTTAGTAAGACAAGACCGACAACAATTTGTTTTTTTGTTTTTCAACTTGATGAACAGGGGTTTTTGAGAATTCTGATCACGAATCAGATCTAAATTGTAAAGTAAAAAATAATTTTTTAAGATTTTTTTTGAAATTAGTTCTTTTCATTAACGTGAAAAAATATTTTGGCTGATGCAGATAATAAATTAGAATCGGAATTAGATATATATTTTTAAATTAAATAACATTAGAGATCAAAATTATAGTGCTTCATTTGAAAGTTTCAATCATGAATTAGACATTAATTTTTGAATGAGTTCTGCATGACTATAATTGTTTAAAATAAAATTAATCTTCTACTAGGTTTTTTCTTAGAAGAAACTTTGTTTAATAATGTTTTCGATTGAGGAAATTAAAAATTAATTTTTAGAATATATTAAATTCAAAAAATAATAAATTTAATTTTTAATAATATATTTATTTATAATCTATTTTTACTTTTAAAATATAATCTTTTGTACGTGTTAATTTTAATTTATTTCAATATTTCCATTAAAATATAGTTTAATTTTTTTTAAATAATTTACGACTTCGCACCGAGGTTTATACACGGATAGAGGCTACAGTTTTTAATAAATGAAAGTGCAAAAAGAAGTTATGATTAATAGTCATATTATTGTCATTGTTATTATTAATATTATGATTATCATTATATTTGATACTATTTAGTTTCAAAATATAGTACTCCAATAAAATATTATATATTCGCTAAGAAATATGTACAGAAATAATTAAATACGTAATAACTTAACAAAGATCAAATGTATAAATTATTGTATAGTATCTACGATTATTTCATCGATAGTTAAATTGTGTTATTTGAAAATTATTACTTTTCTTTTATTTTAATTTATTTTATTACATACAACATACTTATTATATTTTACTGCAGTTGACTTAAAGATTTACAAATAAAACTGTGATTTCCAATGACAAACGTAGTCAAGTAATAAGTTAATTAATGAAGATACTTTTATTTATTATTTTCAACATTTTTTTTATCAGAAAAAAATGTATAGAAACGCAATTATTTTTAGTGACTTGTACTTCATATAAACTAGTCATTATACGATCAATTTTTTAAAATTCATTGTTCAATAGGCCTCAATTATATACAAATTATTAACAATTAAAATTATCGATAGCAGCTGTACAAATGTAAATTTATAAATATGAATCGTTTTTGTCGATATCAAACTAAAGATAGCGCAAGAGTCGCAAGCGGTAAGCGCCGCTGCCAAGTTTTCGGAGCAAAAGAGCTAGCTGACCAGCCGACGTGGTGAAAAATCTCTTATTTCATCTTTCTCTCTCTCTCCCTATACTATCTTTTCTCTCTCTTTTTCTCTCTTCCACGTTGCACATCGCATCTAACCTCTTACGTTCGGAGCGGACTGACACGTACACACTACACACGCAGAAAAGCTGTCTTGAAACTTGAAAGTAACGTTAAACTTGTCTCTCTTAAGCCTCGTGCATTCGTGTACAGTCGCCGCACCGTTGCGCGTTCTTTCGAGTAGCTCATCCTCCATCGTCTTCGTCGTCTCCGACAACTGTGCCCGTGACTCGCAAGAGTGTCTGCCTTACAGTACAACAAGTCGCTGATAAACCTCCCAATTCAATATGTCACGAAAATCTTAATATTGCTGAAAAGCCATTGCCGAATATACATTGCACAAATCTGGTAACTATTAAAATTTGAACACCACGCGGAGAGCCGAAAGCAGGAAGTCATCATTGCGCCCCCCTTGTGTGCACCGAGACCACGTTAACAGCAACATGAGTTCGAAACAGCAACAACAAGGCCAGGAACAACAGCAGGCACCACCTCCTAAGCCTTGCTACGGTATTGTCAAGCAGGTAAATTTTTTTCTTTTTTTTTAATTTTCTTTTTAAAGCCGTATTTTTGACACCGTTTTGCGGTTACCTGGGCACATGCACTGGCAGCTGGAAGCATGTTCAGCTAAGGCAAACATATGGTTTCAATATATTTTAGAAAATACTCAAAATATTCTTCATTATTTATTCCTTTTTTTATGGTAATCATAAAATATGTACGACTTTTAAAATAGTTCTTTTAAATTAATCATGGTTCAGAAATAATTTGTAGAAAACTCAGAATTTAGTATATTTGAATTTGGAATAATTTTAATAAAAACTTTTTTTTTCTATTCAGTTTTAAATAATATTAATATTTTCATGATTTATAATGTACCAATTTTTGATTGATTAGTTTTTCAGAAATTTTTAAAACTTTTATTATTTTTTAAGTCAACTTTAAATAAATAATTTTATTTACTCATAGTACTGTACAAGAAAAAGGCAGTTTTACTTTTATTGTTCTGAAAATGTCTTGCTAAGTTTTCAAATATCCTTCAACAAATTGAAAATTTATTATTTTTTAAATAAGCTTTATTAGGTACAAAATAATTCTGTTTTATTTTATTTATTATTTTAAATGAGTTCTTATAGAAGTTTACTAAACCATGTTGTTTTTATACATATTTTCCAATATTTTGAAACAATTCTTTCTGTTTTTTATAGTCTAATTTTACCATTTTGTACTTTTTTCCAAAACTTCATTAACAACATTACTCAAAATTTATTAAAGGTAAACTCTGGCGATTCAATTACAATTCGGGGACAACCGAAAGGTGGTCCACCACCAGAGAAAACTTTGATTCTGTCCAATGTTTTTGCTCCCAAACTAGGCCGTGGTAATGCTGCTTCAGGGTAATTATAATTTATCAATATAAATGCATAAAAACTTTCAAAAATAATGATTTTTACAAATAATTTTTAGCCCGTCATCAAAAGATGAGCCTTATGCTTGGGAAGCTAGAGAATATTTGAGGAAGAAATTAATTGGTCAAGAAGTTACATTCATTGAAGAGAAGTCTCCAAGTAATAACAGATTCTATGGAAGAGTATGGCTTGGTCAAGGTATTTAGTCTATTTTAAAAATTGAAATTATACCTTCTATTACATATCCATAACTTTATTTCAATATTTGTTACTTGTATTAACAAATATTTTAGTGTCTTTTTTACGAAATTCTTTGGTTAAAAAAAAAAAAAAACTTTCAAATTTTAAAAATCTTGCAATCAAGTATAAGAGTTAATTGAATGTTCCTCAAAAGAAGTTTAAATAGAAACTCCGCGGTAGAAATAATAAATATAAGGTACCGTTTTTCGAATACGTGGCGTCCACGTGGCTACTGACGAAATCATAAGTTAATGTTAACAAATTTAGTTAATTTAATTATTATTCTTGCCTCTTTACACTTATACCTGTTTACTATTTCTGCTAAGCAGTTGCTTATAATAATTCTACGTTAATACAATGTTAAAACTGTGAAGAATTATAAATGTATCTTTTATAAAACCAAGGTTATTCGAAATAATACAATGAAAAATTGTTACCAACAGATCCCAATCTGGATTTCAACGAACCCAGCATTACCGAATTATTGGTATCCAAGGGCCTTGTGCAAGTCAAGCGCGAAACTCGTGTTCAATCGCCCGAGCTCACGAAACTCATAGAGCTTGAAGACCAAGCCAAATCTGCTGGCAAAGGCAAGTGGGGTCTAGCGGACAGTTCACAGCACATTCGTGATGTCAAGTACACTGTAGAAAGCCCAATGAGTCTGGTTGACAAGTATGCCGGCAAGCCAATTAAAGCCGTCATCGAGCATGTTAGAGATGGTTCAACGGTCAAGGTTTTGCTTATCCCAGATTACTACCAAATCACTCTGGCAATCTCGGGCATTCGTTGCCCCGCTTTTAAACAAGATTCTACTGAGCCCCTTGCTGACCAAGCTAGATACTTCGTTGAATCACGTCTTTTGCAGAGAGACGTTGAAGTTATTCTCGAATCAGCCAACAATACCCAATTCGTTGGTAGCATTCTGCATCCAAAAGGTTCACAAATAAATTTTTTTTTTCTTTAAAAAATATTTTTATAATAATTCCTATTGTATAAAATCAATCTATTTAAGCTATAACAGTCAGATTTCGTTAAAAAAATTTGGCATAATTTTTATTTATTTATTTTTTTTCAATCATAATTGAAAAAAATTATAGTTAGATTGACAGATTAAAATTAATATGGCCTTTGCATTATTCATCCAAATTAAAAGTTATAAATTTTTATTGCTAAAAATAGATGCGTTCCTGTTAATTACACGGAAAAAAAAATTTTTATCACAAGTTTTGGATTCTTGTTCAAGATTACTTTACTTGTAAGCAATTTCAATTACAGATTGTGATATCAATGAATTACATAACAAATTTTTAGAGATCATTCCAGACAGTTAATTTAACTATGTTAATGCATCTACTTTTGACTCCTTTTTTATTTGAATAAATTTCCTTCATAAGGTTTTTTTAATCGTAATTTAACGACAAGCAATGTATATATTAAATTGCGCAATCGTAATTAACTAGATATCACAAAACTTTGCAGGAAACATTGCGGAAGCTTTATTGAATGAAGGATTCGCAAGATGCGTTGACTGGTCAATGAACAATATCAAGACTGATAAACATAAATACTATCTTGCTGAAAAAGCAGCTAAGGACAAGCGTCTGAATCTTTGGAAAGATTATGTTCCCGCTGTCCCATCTGAAGAATTAAGTGGTACCGTAGTCGAGATCACAAGCGCAGACTCCATGATTATTCGCATGGCCAATGGCGAGAATAAGAAAGTCTTCCTCAGCAGCATTAGACCTCCACCACGACCGGCCAAAATTATGGGTGAGGATGGCAAGAAACCCAAAGATTTCCGCCCACTCTACGACATCCCATGGATGTTTGAAGCTCGAGAGTTTCTTCGTAAAAAGCTTATTGGAAAACAAGTCAAGGTAGTCGTGGACTATGTGCAGCAGGCTCAAAATAATTTCCCAGAAAAGACTTGCTGTACTGTAACTGTCGGAAAAGTGTAAGTTTGATATTTTTTATCTTTTTTCATGCAATTCTGTTGCAAAAACCAAAAATTTTTATTTTTTATTTTAATGTTTCACTAATTTATTGCTTGAACAGAAAACAAATATTTTAATTAAAAGTAACATTAAATAATTATTTTTAATGTATAAAGTTAAAAGTAAAATAAATGTTAGTAATTATTAATCAACTATTTAAAATTTGAATTATTAATTAGTGAGTGGCTTTGCAATCAAATAAAGAAAAAATATGTTCGCGGCGTAAATTTTTCACAAATAATTCATTGCTCATTTGTAAGGCGCGGCGTTTTTTTTTTTTTTTCAAACACTGTTATTTCCTGACCATAATCATGTAACATTTATTATTAAACTCCCGGTTTTCAAGAAAAATTACAGTGTTTGAAGTTAAAAAATTGAATAAACTAAAGAAAAGACTAATTTTACTAAAAAAATTTTAACTGACTTTTTTGAATTATAAATTAAATAATCCGGTTTTACTTTACAGCCGTGTAGTTGTAACTTTTATGTTTCAAATATATTACTTTCAACATAAAATTTCATGTTACACAAACTCGAACATTCAGGTGACAGGTTTAATTTTAAGTTTTTTTTTTTTTTTTTTTCTTCAATTATGAAATGATGGAAACAATTAAACTAATAAATAATATTTTAATAGTAACATAGCCGAGGCAATGGTATCTAAAGGATTCGCTACTGTAGTGCGTTACCGCCAGAACCACGACCAGCGCTCATCTTTTTATAACGATCTTCTGGTTGCCGAATCAAAGGCCGAAAAATCTGGTAACGGACTGCACGCAAAAAAAGATGTTCCTCTTCAGCGTATTCGTGATGTTTCTAATGATCCTACCGCAGCCAAATCCTACCTGCAGTCTCTGAAGCGTGCACGTGAGCACAAAGCTGTCGTAGAGTTCGTAACCAGTGGTTCAAGACTCAAGCTCTTTGTGCCCAAAGAGTACTGTTTGATCACTTTCCTTCTTGCCGGAGTCAAATGTCCTCGAGCCGCCAGAATTACACCTGGTACTGGTGGCATGGAAGCTGAACCTTTTGGAGAAGAAGCATTAACTTTTACAAGAAAGTTTTGTTTCCAAAAGGATGTTGATATACAAGTCGAGAACATGGAGAGCAAAGGTAGTGGTTTTATTGGATGGCTGACCCTTGATGGTCAAAATTTATCTGTGCTGCTGGTAGAGGAAGGTCTGGCCGAAGTTTCTAACTTTGTCGAGCAGGGAGAAAATCTAAAGGCACTGAAGGCTGCTGAAGAGCGAGCTAAAAAAAATAAAGTGGGCGTAAGTAGTTTTGAATTGTTTTAAGTTTGACCTCAAACTAAGGTAACTGAGCCCAAAGTGAGCACCCTAAGTAAAAATTGTTGCTGTGCGTAGCCAAAACATTATTCTATGACAACTAAGGTCTCATTTTAAAGCTAGAAGAAAGAGCTTCAAATTGAGACCTTATTTGTTTAATTCTGATTTATTGGTTCAAAACAAGAGCGAAATCACAAAAAAATACTTTTTCGCATCTCCTTTTTATAAGATTATTTTTAATATTAAACACTTCATAAATTAAAAATATATTAAAACTGAAATTTTATGAAAAATGGCAAAAAATTCATGGTTAAAAAATTGTATATGTTTGAAATTATTTTAAACTAATTTGAGTGAATACAAATTAAAAATTATGTGAATCCATACTGTACTTATTTATTCATTTATGTAGAAATCAGCTGTTCTTTTTTAGTTAATCACTTAGTCAGCTGGCACTTCACTTTGTTTATTATTATAAAATCGCGCCTGTACGCCTTTATATGAGGACTCGGATCTAAAAACAACTTAACTTCTCTTGAATTCTTATCTAGTTAGGTTGTTTTTAGATCCGAGTCCTCATATATCAAATCAATAATTTTCTAAAGCAAAATATTTGCAATTAGTTTTATTTACATTTCACTTTGGTGAATTTTCTTATTGGGTAATCAACGAAACTCATGTAATAGTTAGTTTATAAATCTTTATTTTTTCAATCGTGAGTAATTTTTTGGAATAAAATTAAATTTAGACAAATCAAATAAAAATAATTTTTATTTCAGGTTGTGTCTAAGTACCATCGCCGTGTACCGTACACGGTACACGGAAGCTTTTTACTTTAGATCCTATAATTTATCCCAAATAACCCACTTAAGTTTAAAAAACTACTAGTTTTTACTTTAAATCCAATTGCCCATCCTAAATAACTCACTTAAATTCACAGAGTATCTAAAGTAACTCTTATAAGCCGTGTACCGTGCACTTGTACGGTACACGGCTATGGTACCTAGACACTTTCTTTATTTTATTAGTAGACGATTAATGCAATTCTTACTTATTTTTTAATCGAGTTCTCTATTTCAATTATAGTAAAATTATTTCTGAATTTAGATTTGGAAAGACTATGTTGAGGTTGAAGTTGAGCCTGAAGAAAAACGTGAAGAAGAACGTGGCCCGCCAGAGCGCAAAATAGATTATCAAGAAGTCGTAGTTAGTGAAGTTACAGATGAGTTACATGTGTATACTCAGAAAGTCGACCAGAAAAATAATCTTGAGGGTATGCTGTCTCGTCTTCGCCAGGAGATAGCTGCAAATCCACCTCTAGGTGGAGCTTACACTCCCAAGAAGGGTGAACTTGCCATTGCCAAGTTCACAGAAGATGATGAATGGTACCGTGTTAAAATTGAAAAAGTTGCTGGAACTAATGTCTCAGTCTTTTACATTGACTATGGTAACAGAGAAGTCATAAATGTAACAAGAGTTGCTGCTATGCCCGCTGGTTTCGCCGGAGACAAACCATATGCCACTGAAAATCTTTTGGCTCTGGTTGCTCTACCTAAAGATGTAAGTTTTCTTTATTAAACTTTTAAAAAGTGCATAAAATCTCTTAATCTTTTTTGTTTCTTTATTTTTTCTTTGTTTGTCAAATTATCCCAGAAGTATCACAACTTTGTCCATACAATTTGCTAAATTGAAAAATTTTAATTACAACAGACATCTGAGTATCCTTACTTCATTTCAAGATAAACTATTGTATTTATTGTATCTACCTTTGAATAATAATTTAATCTAAATACTTAATTAATGAGTTAAAAAAGGATAATTTTTCTCAACTAATATAAAATATTTTACCCATAGGCTATGCCTTTCATCAGTTGTGATTTCTACACGAGAAGTTGATCACCATTTGCATAACTTCCATTTTTTTCTCCTTTTTTTAACTGAGTTATCTACCTAAAAAACTATGAATATGATAAAGGCATTGGTTTATCGATAAATTAATTTTTTAGGAAGATGACAAGAAAGCAGCAATCGCCGCTTTTAGAGAAGATGCTGTGACAGGAAAACCATTACTTCTCAACATTGAATTCAGAAACGCAGGAGTACCAGCCATAACTTTAGTTGATGCAGCTACTAAGGAAGACATTGTTAAAGCTCTAGTGGCCGACGGCTTCTTAATCTGTACTCACGGCAGAGATCGAAAATTGAAAGACTTGGTCAGTAAATGATGAAAATTTTAATTGAAAATGCATGTAAATAGAATGTTTTTTACTTATCAGTTAATATTTTTATATATTTTTAGCGCGAGGAGTACAGACAAGCTGAAAAAGAAGCAAGAGACAATCACCGTAATATCTGGCAGTATGGTGATATTACTGATGATGATGCTAAAGAATTTGGCATCGGACGTTAAATTTTGTTCATTTATACATTTATACAAAAATTTGGGGAGAAAGTTGGTAGACATGGTGGGACAAAATAATAAGCTATCTTTATATTTGAAAAGCATAATAGACAGCATAATAAAACGTTAGTTGACGATTTATTATGTATAGACTTGGAAAATTATAACAGAATACAACTAGGAGGTTAATCTTAAATCAGTGTATTCCATCCCTAGTGATGCCAACCTATAGAAATGAGTAGATCAGTGATGAAATATGAATTGTACATAATTTAAAAAAAAAAAAAAAAAAAAAAAAAAAAAGGAAAAAATGATTTAATGAATAGTAATCACAAAGGTCGAGATAGCAAGCGAATTTACTATCTGCCCTTTGCGAAACTCTTGTACCTTCCTACACCCCGCGAGACTGTCATTGTAAAATGTATTTCTGTATGTGCGATCGATTCTTGTTAATGTGCACGCATGTTGCGTTTTATTCTTCGTTAAAGAAGAGTTTTTTACTGAGAAAAAAAAAAAAAAAGAAAAAAAATAAAACAAACAAAACAATAATAATCATGAAATTACTTACAATTTGTATAAATATGAAATGTTTTTTTAGAGTTATGATGAGAAATGGTGCAATTCAAATTAAGGTCTCACCATACAAATGTAGGTTTTATTGTGCATCAAATTTTCTCAAATAATCATGTATTCCAAAAGAATTTTATGGAATGGCTAAACAGTTGTTACTCCAGTGTAACGAACTAAAACCAAATTAATTGATTTAATGAATTAATTTGTTGATTTTTGAACTCATTATTAACTCCCCAAAAATTTTCATCATGCAAAAACTTCTACCAAGGAGTCAATATTTATGTTTTTCATCAATTTGACATAAATATCTCCAAAAAGATTGAAAAATATATACCTTTATATTATTCAAAATAATCAAGTTAATTTTTTTAAATATTCTTTTAATAAAAACAAAATTTAAAAAATATGCATTAAATTTTTTGTGTTTATTTAAATTTGAACCTACGTATAATCTGTTTGTTATTATTACATATTTTTTTAAAGATAATGAAATCTCTGGTATTTTAAAATTTCATACTACTAATTTTACTTTTTTACAAATTTTAACAATTCCACTACTATTAAGGTTGCATTTCTTGCTTTTTTAAATAATAATATTTTCAACTATATTCATGTGCTTATTTTAATATGTTCATAACAGGTGTCTAATTGAAAAAAATTAACGCCAATTTTTTACAAAGTGTTAAGATACTTAGTTTATACTCACGTTCGTAATTTGTAGTAAAATTATTAAACCATATTAGTTTTTTTTTTTAAATCAGAGTTTAGTGTTTTGTTAAAAAAAAAAAAAGCTAAAATATATGTAAACATAAAGTTAATTTCAAACTCAAAATCGTGATAACTCCGCGGTTATTATTGAACGTAGCAAAATTTTTTTATAAAATGTAGTTTGTTTTTAAAGCTATCGGAATTTTGATGTTTTACTTTATATCTACATTCTACTTATAATACTTATATTCATTATTCCGGTACACGCATATATACTTACACAAGTGTCAGCCGACTATAATCTTTTATTTAGGTACCTATAACAGTAGGACGAATTTCGAAAATTTTACCCATCCAGGCTGAGCTGAGCAGCTCAGCCTGAGCTGTGCAGAATGCAGATTGCAGATGCACTATGCAGCCTCTATAGGTATGCCGTATGGGCTAGGGTCGCTAGGGATCTCTATGGGGGTGACTGCTCCGCCACGGCCACAGCGAACACTTTACCTGTTGACCTGTGTAAGTTGACCTGCCTACCTAGTACCTAGTGAGTCTAGTACACGGAGAAAACCACCTACGAACATACACCATGCCTACGAATTGCTCTGAATGTACAATTTATTAGTGAGGTTATGCGGTGTTGTGTTTATAAAAATTTAATTGAATTATAAAGTATAGTAAAAAACTTTTATCAAATGGCGCAAATGGAGCAGTTACAATCGGCTTTATCTTCTCTTAAGGTTTTACGATCAAACGTTGGTCAAGTTTTTTACTCTCTGGCCAATGGTATTAGAGCAGAACATGGAGAAGAAAATAAAGAAACAAAATACTTAACTGAATTACAAGAACTTTTAACTACAGTAGGAAGTAATTTGAGGTATTTGAACAAATTAAAATTATTTGTAGTTAATGAATTTATTTAAAAATTTTAAGTTAAATTCAAGCATTAATTGTAGCAAGCATTAAAAATTAAGAATAACTATTTTCATATTTTTAACAAAATTTAACAATTTTTTTTTATGTTTAAAATCTTTTAAAGAGATGTCGAACAAGCTGTTAATTCATTGAGTGCACCTCCTGGTCCATTTAGTTTAGGAAATACTTCTTATCTTGCACAAGAAACTACTCAAGAGAGACAAGCTTTATATGGCACTTTAGTAAATATTTATAAATGGACTGATAAAACTCATGAGAGTAGTAATGTGGTTCATTCATTTATTAGCTCAAATTCGTTAAAGAGATCTTCTTTAAATTCAAATCGTGCAAAAAGAACTAGACCACAAGCAGGAGCTCACAATTTTACTCCAGCGTAAGTTTTTGTAATCAATTAAGCTATTGTAGACATTCACTCAAAAACTTACTTACTTTTTTATTTTATTTTATCTTTCAGACAAGTTGATCAATTTCTGATAGCAGCTGATCGAATATATAATGACATGTCTCTTACTATCACCAGACCATTTACTTCAAATGCTGTTGTTCAAGTAACATTAGGACATGTTTTGAAAGCTATAATAGCTTTCAAAGGTCTTATGATGGAAAGAGTTGTGGTAATGAGTTACAATGAACAGTTAGATCTCTGGACAGAATCACGTTACAAAGTTTTTCAGAGGGTTACTGATCATGCTCATGCTGCAATGTTGCATTATAATAATCCTAATCTACCAGATATGACTGTTAAAAACTTTTTGGTAAGTTTCTTAATAATGATCTTTTTGTTGACCTACAGTATTTTAATAATATGCTTTAAAAAATAAATTTTTCAGTTAGATAAAATTACCTCAAATAAACTTTAAGTTTTTTTACTTAAAAGATTATTTTCAATTATATTTCTCTGAAAAACAGTTTTCACGTAAATAACATTCATAAGTTTTAACTAATAGTTTTCATGAAATCAAAGTGTCTCTTTATCAATCATCTTTTTATTTATAATTAAACATTTTTACAGGCATGGCTTCACAGTTTTATCAGTTTATTCAATGAGCCTTGCAAGAGGTGTGGTTTATACTTGTACAGTGCATTACCTCCAACCTGGCGAGATCCTAAATCACTTGGTGCATATCATTTTGAGTGTAAACCATAAGGAGTCATGAACAAATATTTAAGATTAAAAAATCTCATTTTAAAACCCTTTTCTCTCTTGTACAAAAAACTTTTGTTATTTTTAAACAGAATATCTTGCTCGCAGGATGATTTTTAGTCTACTTCTTTTATATAAGCCTTATGTAATTAAAGAGCGGCTTTCAATACATCAGATAAAAAAATTAACAAAAATTTGTTGAGATGATGAATCTGATGAAAATAATATTTTTTATAATACTAGTGTCATCAACTTGTATAGATCATCACCACACTATTTATTTCTTATGTGGCTGTTCATACAATGTAAGGATGTGTTTTAAAAGCTAAGATTATTGGTATCTGTAACAAAATATTTTTATAAGTTATATGTATGAATTAATTATGTATTAAAGGACATTAATGTCCATTGATGATGTTAAATAAATAAATAAATAAATAAATAAGTTGAATTTGAATGTAGATATCAGTATGTGAAATGTATGGTTGAATTGAAGTATCAAAAAATTTTAATAAATTAAATAAGTAGTCATTTTTAATTAGGGTAATTATAATATAATATAAAATGATTACGCAAAGAATGCAAAGATCACAAAAAAAATTCAATATTATCACACAAGTGGTCGTGTCTTAATACAACAATACTTAAAGAGTTTTATTGATTTTTGAAGAAAAATTGTATAATTATCTAAAATTTAGGTATTAATAAAAAGTATTAATAAACATATTCTAAAAAAGTTTTTCGAAAAAAATTTAATAATTTATGAAAATTTATATATTTAAATGAACACCAAAAAAAATTTCGTATCGAAAAAAAAAAAAAAATTTCAATGCGTAAGAAAAAAATATTTTTAATTTTTGAAAAAAGTTAGTAATTGATAAAAATAATAAGTTTTTATTACTTATACCCTTCAAAGATATTTGCTTGAAAAAAAATTTTCATGTGACACTCGTGTGGACGTCACTCAACAGAAATGTTCTTTGAATATATTTTAGGAAAATAATAAGATGAAAGTATCACTTTTATAATATTTATTTATTTTAGTCATGCGCAAGACTACAAAGATGTTTGTATATTACATAAAAAGCTTACATTGATAATAAAAAATTAAATTTTTTACTTATTCAACAAAAATTAATAATTCATAGACAAAACTGTTAAAGTTCAATAAAATTCACAAAAATTCAGTGCCAAGATAATGCAATAAAACGTTAACTACCAGAAGATGTAGTTATATATTTATATGTATTCGTAATAAACGCGCGTGAAAATCTGGAGTCTTATTCATACGAATCGTAATAATACGTACTGTACATAATTGATTTCTAGAATGTTTTTTTTTTTTTTATTAACCACTTACTAAGTATTTTACCTTTTCCTTACACTTAACCATCAACAATTATCGTATATCTCCTCAATTTATTTGAATTTATTATTTGTTAGTTTTTTTTTATCTTATGTAAATTAGTAGAACCTTTTTTTTAAATATATAATAAAGTTTCATATATATTTTCTACAGTAAATTAATAGCTGTGTATTTTCGCTTTAAAAAAGATAATCATTGTACAAAATATTAACGATCAGCGCTAAGAAATAATAAGAAAATAAAAAATTAAAAAATTAATTTAAATAAGTACAATAGTTTCAAGAGCTTTATACTGTTTGAAGTTGAGGCTGCTTGAAAATTTTTTTTCGGTTTTTTATTTTTTTTATTTTTTTTTTTATTTCACTATTTTATCCGGTTTTCCTATCAGTTATTTTCTCAATTTTTATTTATCGGATCGACGTCACATTTGTAAAATTATTTATAACTATTATTTATATAAACATCGTCATTAAAGATAAGTGCAATCATTTTGAAAATCTGTCTCACTAACTCGAATAATCCTTAACCATACAATATTTATTAAAATTATTATGTTACAGTGCAGGCTCCGCCAATTTATATATTCTTCGTTCCATTTGCAGCTAACAACTTTTTAATTCTTAAATATATTAATGTAAGCTTATTTTCATATAATATATATATATTTATATATTATATGTAAGAGAATCTATAATATATTCATTTTGTCATATCGATAAAATACCTGACCATTATTAGAGCTTTTGAAATTATCGAATTTTTCAGAATTATTTTAATTTTCTCAAGCATGCCATCATGATTTTTTTTTCTCTTCATTTTTTTATTTATTTTTTCTTTTTCCGGGATTCTTCACAATACACTTGATATAAATTTTTATGTTTAAGTAGTAACACTTTTATGTATTATTTTTCGTTTACTTATCTGCACCTATAGTTTTCACTGAGTGATCAAGTATTTATATGCTTTTGAAGGGCAGTGAATTTTTTTCTGATGTAGATAAATCTTTACAACCAGTTTACGCTCAAGACTTTTCGTTTATTTGTTATTAATATTATTATTATTATTATTAATATTATTATTGTAATTATTATTTATTATTTTTTTTTTTTATTTTAATGTAAGGCTGTTTTAATCGTAATTTTGAAAAAAAAATTTTTTAAAGTTATTTGTTTGCCAAAATTTTTTGAAGTTTTCATATTAGTGTACAGTCGTAATTATACATAAAAGTTGAACTTTTCTGGTTATAACAATGAAAAGACGCGTGTTTAAAATAAAATCAAAACGAATTTAATTTCACAGATGAGAAAATTTATAAACATGATGTCCGAGTGAAGTTCGTAAGCAAGAAATATTTATGTTTGTACAAAATTTTATTTGCAATGGCTTTATCAATTCTGTAAAAATCAATATTTCTAGTTACTTAAAAGAAAAATAATAATCTCAACTATCAAAAACTTGTAAGTTATTAAATTTTTTTTAAGACTATTGCAAATTTTATGGATAATTTAATTTTTTAATATTAAATGCCATTCAATCCCGCAATGACTAAAATTTTTTGCATGTTATTATTTTATGATTATTATTTATGTCTTTTAATTAATATTTACTTTTTTAAATTGGGTATCCGCGCTTCTTCTTTTCCTTAGCAACTTAGAAAGTTTCTCACTCTTATCCTGAGTTATATTTTTTCTTGTTATTTTAATCTAAAAATTTTTATTATTTATTTTGTTACACATAACTTTGATACAAGCTAAAGATTTTTAATGAAATACTAGTAATTCCGATTTACATTGTAAAAAGTAATCTTACTTGAAAAAATTTTGATTTTTTTTTTTTTTTTTTTTTTTTTTTGAATTGAATATGATAAATTCTAACTGAAAGTAACAACATAACAATAAATTTATTTTAATAAAAAATATGTTACATTATTTAAATAAAAAAAATTTTTATGGTTTTCTTATAATAGCCTACAAGTCACAATGATTTCGAAGTTGTATACTATGAAAAATATTATGGTTGTTTATGATAAATTTTTTCAGTTGTAGTTCAGATTTTTATAAAAAGCAGATTCAGCGTAATTCCAAAAGATAATGCAGGACCACTTTTCTTCTAAAACGCAAGTGATCCATAAATACTGCCATTTTTTGTTGTACATTTTAAGTGTTGGATCTTATTATTTATTATTAGAATCTTGATCTTTTTTAATAAGTTTATTGTGAATTTTTAATTTTCTTTAAAAAATTAATGGAGATGTGCGATGTGCAGCTGGATAATTTGAGTTCTTTCTTGAGGTATCTTAATTTGCACAATTGCGTAAGTAATCTATTTGACTGACCGTATAATCAGCATGTAAGGAAATAAATTTTTTATCGTCGAAAAATTTCTCAAAAATATTAATATAGTCTAAATAAATATGAATACTTACATATTTTTCTGTTAACTTAGATTCATGCTTTTTAAAACAATTTTTAAAGTATCTAATTAATAATACGTAACAATTAAAAGATTTTACGTACATTCTTTAATTAGTATTTACTTTACCTTTTGACACAAAATTTTATGTCAGCCATGACATCGTTTTTTAAGCATACGAAGGGAATAAGGATTTTAAAATATATTTACAATTATGTACAGATAAAGGAAGGTTTCCAAAAAATGTTTACGTTTTTTAGTTCGCTAAAATTTATTTTTAGTGATGAATATTTTCTTTTATATTTTTTAATTTAATCATAAATTTAATTTAAAAAACTAGTAAAATAATATACTCCCGTTAATATTTAATTATTATTGATTAAAATTGTATACCTCAAAATAAAAACAATCTTTTCAATTAATAATTACTTTAATTTTTTGAGTGATTTTTTAAAAGAGTTTTTCAACTGTAGATATTGTTCAACTCTGCAAGTTTATTATCATACTTATTTTTTCTGAACCAATTAAAATATTTTATCGAAGGCACAACAGTAATATTTATGACGGCCTTTAAAAAATGTTTATGATTGAAAATGAATGAGAATATCCAACTTTCTTGAAAAATTTGCATATAATCATCGTTCACAGATCAATCAACCAGTTTAAGGCTTTATTATTTTCGAAAATGTAAAAATTTTAGATATATCAGTATTTAATGTTACTTATACAGTATGACATTTGAAGTATGAAATTTTCGATTTTTTTTTTTTTTTTTTCTTCATTTTTGCATGAACGTGAAATTCTTATTATTATCATTATTAATGTTATCTTATTTTATTAATCTTGGCAGTATCATTTTCAAAAATTTTACTACTGTTTTTTTTTAAACAATAGATTACTAAGTACCATAAAATTATTGAATAAATAATTAAAATGATCGCACAGTAGTAAAAGAGTTTACCAGCTAAATCATTTTAGAAAAAAGATACATTTCAAAACAAGGTTATTTTATTACAAAAATAATTAAATGTTAAATTAATGAGGACAGATATTAATCAATTAATGAATTATCCATCGCTTAGCTTTTACAAAAAAAAAAAAAAAAAAAAAAAACAATAAATAACAATAATAAAAATACAGAGGACTTTTAAAAAAAATCACAAGTCTTCGAAAAAAATTAGGATTTCATTGATCCTATTTTAATGTTAATTAAAAATCGATAGTGCCACCCGGTTAACACCTCTTAAAATTTCACGGTTTTAAAGATATACTATCTATTTAAAAAAAAAAAAAAAGAGAGAGAGAGATAGAATATGGAAACCTTCCAATACATTTGCAAAGACTTGCAAGTTCTTTATTTTTTTATTAATTTTTTTGTTTTTTATTTTCTATGCTTCTTTTACTGTTAATACATACGCACTTCAAATAGTTTAATTTATTACAGCGTAATTTATCTCATAATTTAAAATGCGCGTTCAATCACATTAGATCGTTGCGCTATAATACTGATTATAAAATCCAGTTTACATTCTTAATCTTATATTCTTATAATACATAGTTAAGAATTCGTCAAAAATGAGATTCAATTCAATCCTGCGGTCATTATCCTTTATGTTATTTATCTTTGTTATTTTTATTTTCGTTCATAGATTCTGCGAGTTTCATTATCGAGTCAACGACTAGTAGTTGAATTATTTATTGTTTAATTTAAGATTCAATCAATGAAGCATGAACCTTAGTACTTTTTAGTAAATAGGCTCAGTAGGCACTGATCAACTATAGCATTTTAACTTGTATCTTTTACATTAACTTATTTATTGCAACTATTTTTTTTCTTTGCTATCTGAGAAAACCTGAAGAAAAAATTGTTCAATAGAGCTGATATTGCTCACATCACTTTATTTTAATACTGCATTTTTTAAAATCAGTTTCATAGTTGATTTTTTTTCAAATTTTTTTTCTCGTTGAGAATAGTTTGAAGAAGAAGTGTTAGTTATATTTTAAAAACAAAAACGAAATTACTGGACGATTTAAAAAAAAATTTTAATCTTCAAAGAATCTCTCAAATTAAGGCATTAATTTACAAAAAGTAAAAAAAAACTCGTTTTTCAGTCTTTAAGTAAAAATATTTGAACTGAATTTAAAAAAATAGCACTGGTGGTTCAAAAGAACGGTCGTTCCATGGAATAAGCGGTTGAAAAAAAAAAAATTGAAAATAAACGTAGGTACTTTGAGGTAAGTAAAAGATGATATTTATTCTTCTGGATGAAGTAACAAGTTGTTAAATCGAGGCTGCGGAGTCGGAGAAGATCGAAAGTATCCTGCACAGGCTCGAGCTTTATCGGCGAGCAGGCTGGCGAGTCTCAGCTCGATGGTTTGGACGATTCGCAGAGTGGCAAGGGCGCAGGGAGCCTGGGGAAGCAGTTGCAGCAGCGAACCGCGATGGGAGTTAAGGGGCAGCGCTCCCCATTGTCAGACAGCGTTGTTGATCGGAAAAATACGCGGCGGGGGAAGCGGGGGCGGTGGCCTCTCCGGTTGAGCGGGACGACAGACGGCTGATGTGGAGTTGACTCCTGCTGTAGCTGTTACGCTGCAGGCCCTGGGACGAACTCCCGCTCCTGCCGCTGCCCCGCCTGAGGAGCAACCTCCTGAGCCAGCTGCAAACACAACTGCACCAACAATATTATCATTATTTTTAAATCTTCATCTTCAATTATTACATGTTTTTAATAAGATTTTTCATTTTTTTATTTTTAAGCGTGTCTTTGGTGGGGAAGTGATTGCACTAGATTTGGTTTTAATTAGGTGTTGCTTACTGTGATTCAATATTTACATTTGGTTTTTCATAATTTCACCCATTTTTTGAGACGAATGTGGAAACTATCAAGATGCATAATGTAGGACGAACCAGGATATGCACTCCATCGTCAAACCTTTTTTTTCTTTTCACGCTGCGTTCTCTTAAATAATTCAGGGCCGAGGCTATTTCTCCACGTTTCGCCCGAGGCTTTACGTGTGCCCAAAAGAGGCCGTCGCCACCACCCTGTACTGCGACACTTGCGACAAGGATTTTAATAACAATCGCTCTCGAGTATTTTCGAACTCGAGAAAAGTTCATCAGTCTAATTGTTGGCTTTTATTCAGATAATACTCGTTTTTTAATTTCAAGAGTTGCAGTTTTTATCGAGGAGTGCATATCATGTTTATTGGTATTCAATTATAATAATTATTGTTTTTGATCAGACGCGTTTTTTCCAATACCGTCTCAAAAAAAGTAATGAACTCGAATTTTATATACCAAGATATTATTCTAACATGCACTTTATTTTTTACTTTTAAATTATCTATAAACAAACATGAATTTTTTATTATTATACTTAAAAAATTCAAGAGTAAAGATATAACATTGAAAAAAAAAGATGGTATAAATTGAGATTTAAAATGAACAAATAAAGCGACAATATAAAACTGCACATAAATACCTTGCGTTAAGATTTTCCTAAGCGCACAAGACAGAGTAGCAGCAACAGCAGCAGCAGATGCAAAGTTCCAAAAATTGCAAAAAAAATTAACCACGCACTATTTAGTCATAACAAACAATAAATCTTCATGCGAACGTGCTTCGGTCATGCTCGTGGCCCTCGTCTCCAAGGTTCTATTACCCAGAATCCCAGAAAACGCTTTTAAAAGGTGAGTGAATGAAAGAAAAAAAAAGAGTTTTACACGAGGCTCTTTCGTGTATGCGTTTTGTGCAAGAGACATCGAGTCAGCATCAAAACTCGGTGAAAAGAAAGTTATGTGTCACCTTTTAGCCCCGAGCCTATTCGGGGTCATCAAGACTTGTGGGGTGAGAATTTGTGTTTATTTAGTGCCTATACAAGTTGTCAGAATTAAGTGAACGATTGGAACCGAGTCAGATCTGTCCATCGCTTTTTGTGCTACTTAATTTTTATAATTCATTATAATCAGAGTAAGCGTACATAATATTTAATAATGTGTAAAGCGTGTTTTTATCATTTAATTTTTTACTATCTTATTTTTAGCTTTCAAAAGCACGCTGAGACGTTACCATGATAAATTTCTCGATTCCAGTAATCGTTCCTTTTTCTTTCATTTTTATTTTTTTTACTCTTTGTTTTATCTTTTTTCACTATTTGTTTCTTCTTTTCTTATTATCTTGGATCTTTAATTTTTTTTTTTTTTTTTTTTTCGTGTTGGTGTTCTTGTCGTGATTCCTGTGACGTTGAAAGTTAAATATTCGGCCAGCGGTTTTAACGTCGCGCATCACCGTTGTTTTTCCACTTTTAAGTAGAACAAGACGTGCATGGTCGGCCGAAGTTTTTTCTTTTTTTTTTTCTTTTATCGTGTTGCATTGATGTTAACAAATTTTACGCAGATGTTAAAGCATGACTTGAAAGTTGACTGCGGTCGAAAAATCTAAGTCCAAATAAGTTAATTTAATTTTTATATCTATGTTTTATCATGACATTTATAGTTTTATTATTACTATATTAAGCAGTTTGATTTAAAAAAATTCTACCTTCATTAAGTTTACTTCTTTTTTATTCAATTAACTTTTTGAAGCGCGTAAAAACTTTTTATTTAAACCATTAACTCTTTATCAATATTTATTAAATTTAATAATCCAGTAATTTGTTGGTTGTTCGTGTATAAAATAAAATATAAGGAGTGATGGTTGTCTCCACACATATAAAATATAGACTACACAAAATTAATAACTTGGACTCACATGGAAACAAAAATAATTTTTTCTCTGATCCGTTTTTAATCCTACCTTATCATAAATATTTTACCCCTAAAATACAATACATTTCTCATAAATTCGGCGTTAGGATCGTGCATAGATATGTGAATAAACTAGACCAATTCGTGGATCTAGGTAAGGACATTGTTAATAAGCTGGAAAAAACTAATGTTATTTATAAAATTGATTGTAAGGATTGCGATAGGACTTATATTGGCCAAAAAAAACGTTACTTAGATAAGCGCATTTCAGAACATAAATCCAGTGTCCTAAAAGCTGACGAGAAATCAGTTATTGCACTTCATTGCAATGACAATAATCACTTGTTTGACTTTGATAATGTAAAGATTTTAGACACAGAATGTATCTTGAAGAATCGTTTATTTTTATAAATGTTAAAAATTCATAAATAGACAGCTTGATACTCAATTCCTTAGGACAGAGTATAATAAGAGAACTATTGAGGTGTTACCCCCTCCTCGTAGCTTCACCAAACATAATTCCATAACTTACAAGGAGAGGTCACACTCTCCGGGTCACCGATCTTGACGAAACTTTGGGGATCGTTTTCTTATACCAAAAGATGAAGAAATCTACCAATCATCCCGTCTAATGGGCCTTTTTATACCTAGTTCCTACATAGCTTATATCGTATTTTTAGCTCTTTTTGGGTTTTTTTGCGAATTTTCAAAAAATTCCTGTTCGAAGCCTATTACAGTTACAAAATTCTGCAATCCCGCATTCTCTTTATTTTTTCATCTTCTTTTGAGAAAAAATATTTTTAAATCTAATTTTAAAGAAATAGTCCATGTAAAATTAAGGTAATCAAAAGCATTTGTTTACTGTTTTTTTGGTTTCATGAACTTAAACTGTACGTCATCAGCCTTATCAAAATTATGTCTAAAAATATTTTTTCTAAAAAACTCATAAAAAAACAAAGAAAATGCGGGGTTGCGGAATTCTGTCAGTGCAATAGGCTTTGAGCAGGAATTTTTTGAAAATTGGCACAAATAACCACAAAATTCGCACAAAAGTGTTAAAAGTGTCAAAACAAGCTGATTTTCAAAAAATTCCTGCTTAAAGCCTATTGCACTGACAGAATTCCGCAACCCCGCATTTTCTTTGTTTTTTTATGAATTTTTTAGAAAAAATATTTTTAGACATAATTTTGATAAGGCTGATGACGTACAGTTTAAGTTCATGAAACCAAAAAAACAGTAAACAAATGCTTTTGATTACCTTAATTTTACATGGACTATTTCTTCAAAATTAGATTTAAAAATATTTTTTCTCAAAAGAAGATAAAAAAATAAAGAGAATGCGGGGTTGCAGAATTTTGTAAGTGTAATAGGCTTCGAACAGGAATTTTTTGAAAATTCGCAAAAAAACCCAAAAAGAGCTAAAAATACGATATAAGCTATGTAGGAACTAGGTATAAAAGGCCCATTAGACGGGATAATTGGTAGATTTCTTCATCTTTTGGTATAAGAAAACGATCCCCAAAGTTTCGTCAAGATCGGTGACCCGGAGGGTGTGACCTCTCCTTGTTAGTACCATGTTGGCACTCGTTTCGAGAGTATCTAATTAATTAAATTTTCCTGACACGGTTTATTTGTATTAAAACCTCAAGCTGACTATATAATTTTTAATTTTTAAGTTAACAAAATATTGATAATTTTATAATAATGTGATCATTGTACTAGCCCTGAAGATGTCATTATAAAACAATGATGAACGTCAGCATATAATGAAAAAATTTTTTTTACTTCGTTCGTTGGACCAACCATCACTTCTTATATCTTATTAAATTTATTTTCAAACAAAAAGAAAAAAGCTATTTTTTATTTTTCTTATAATGGGTTTAATTTTATCGAGAAAATCATACGCTTCACAGAGTTAATATTTGATACAGTAAATGAAATAAAATAATATTTTTAAGTGAAATGAAAACTTAATGAGTTATCAGTGGTTGAAGGGGTTGATGTAACTTTTTATTGATGACCGTAATGCATGACAGTAAAAAATAATCGGTAATAATAATGTGAGCACTATGAGAAATAACATAAAGTATATCGCAAAAAATTATCTTATAACACATAAAATATTTTCAATATTTAAATATGCATACAAATGACATACCATTGTAAAATTGAAAAACAGATTAATCTATTCAAAACTCATGTATATTTTATATTTTTAGATAAATTTACAAAAAAAACCAACTTTAAAAAATGAAACAAAATACTGAAATTATTTTTACACTCTTTTTTGATTCAAAAGCAAATTTAATTGCATGAAACTGTACACAAGAATAAATAAAAACATAATGCTTTATCAATTTTCGTATCATAATATCAAATGATTTCCTTCTTTCTTTTTTTATTATTCATCTATTTTTATTCGTTTCAAAAAATGTAAATTAGTATTACCACAGAATATTACTTTGCAAAGACGATAAAAAAAACTTCTTTAAAAAACCAATTTTAACAGTTAATACCTGATTGTAGCTTGTTTTCTATAATATTTCTACAGCAAACTTTAAGAAATTTTGTTTATTTAAGCTATTCGATTATTTTACTTATTGTATGTACATTATTTATAATACTGTTATGTGTTTTTGTATGAAGGATTTTAATTGTCGCTGAAGATTATTAAAAATAAAAAACAAAAATGCCACTGATTACATGCAAAGACAAAATTGAAGCATCCAATGCCAAAACCTCTTATCTGAAACTGTATTTCTTTTATCAAGTTTAAGGTTTTCGCAAAGGATAATTTGGTGATCGTCCTACCAGGATTTTTAAGATGCATTTTTAAATTAATATTTACTGTAAACACAAACTGAATACTCAAATTTTTTTCAAGTAAATATGCATCAACAATGAAAAAATTTAAAAAAAAGTATTTTTTGATAATGAGATTTATGGAAAAACATGATTAGGGTATGATTAGGGTATAATGACGGTATGAAAAATTGTTATTAATTTAGGAGTCAAGATTGGGATTGTTGAAAAATATTATGTAAGAGACTTAGAAAGGTCTAGTGTGAGTTCAAATGGTGACATAAGATGTCAAAGTTGAAGAAGGTTGATTGATACTTGGTATCTTACATGTCGAGTCGAGTCGTGACTTCTCATCAGCGCCCACCATCAAAGCTGCACTCTCGGCTGGTGGTATATGACCATCTAACGAATTCGCGTAGTTTAGCATGCTCCTGGAAAATACCACGCCCGATTTTTTTTTTTTTCTTCTTTTTTTCTACCTTAATGTAAGTTGGCTTTTTTCTTCTCTAATAAGTCAAGATTTTTTTCTTGCATTTGTATTTTTGCTCATACGGTATTTGAGTTCTCGAATCAAAACTATTCGAAGTTATGAAAAAGTCTTGTACTGCTCAATAGTCGTGGGGATAAAATTTTAAGAAATAGTTTTAAAAATTTTGTTATTTATACTGTTTAATCTTTAACATTCACAAATTTTTAATCAAAAATTCTTACGCAAAAGTTGAATAAAGTTGTGAAAAGTAAAAATTGTAAAATTACAAGTACATTTTAAGGTGGTTTTTTACCAGAGTTAGTCAAATTAAAGACTAAAAAAAAATTATTACACCAAATTACTAACAATTGGTTATTAAAATTTATTTTTTAACTTTTTATGGTATCTGCAATTATTTTCTACCAAAAAAACATTGACAATCACAACAAAACATTTTTTAAAACTTTTAACCTCACCTTTGAATACCGCAGTTTTAAGGTTATTCACGTGAAAATTATTTTTGTAAAATTATTGTAAAATTTGTCAAAGGTCAATTTTTTGCAGTTTCAAGAAATGAATTTTTCGACAGGGAGACTATATGTATGTGGTTTTTCTAATGGATCTCTATTGTAGGAAGACAAATATCAATAATTTAGTACACTTTTTCAGCGTAGCGGCCATACGCGTAATGAAAAAAATTCAATCTTTAACTTGCTGTAACTTTTAAACTATATGGTCAATTTTGATCAGACTTCGTAGAAATGTTTATTAATATCTAATAAACCTCCAGAAAATTTGAGCTCATTCTCTATTGTGATGCATTTGGTAGAAAACCACCTTCATGAGAAATCATTGTGCATCCTAATGTACAAATACAAAGTACATACTGTACAAACAGATGTAATATACTGATAAAAAGGATTTCCTAGTACCTAGGTTGAATGGCCAGATAGTCTAATTGTTGAGTAACAAGCCTTATATTTTGGATCTAGGCTGTAAGATCGATTACTTAAAAATTCAGACTTTAATTTATCCTGAAATCCTGATGATGTAGTCAATCTAATTCTCTTCTCCATCTCTAGGTGTTAGAAATGGGATCCTTGAATTTCATAAGTAGATCTGTTATCAAAAAAACTCAAAAAAATCTTCCAATTTCCAAAGTTGAATCTGCTGACGAAAAAACTTGTCAAAAAAATTTACGGCAAAAGAATTGAAAAAAATATATGTATTTTAGAAAATGACTGTAATCGTAAAGTCTGTAGTATGACCTGACTTATAGATCCTAGAGCCTAAATTCAAAATCAGAAAGTGCTAGAAAATTATGTTATTAGTTGTATAAAGACGTATTACAATAAATTTTTTGATTAGAGAAATATCAGAAAAATATTGAACAAAAATCTAGCTTTTCTGGGAGATTGAAGAAAAGTTGAAGAACCAACTTTTCATTAATAAAAATAAGAGAATGAAATTACTACACTGGTGCACCATCTTTTCCAGGCCGGGTTATGATAAAAGTTTATGATTCGTTTCTATACTGTAAAATATGGATCTTCGCCTTAATTGAAGCATCCGAAAAAAAATTTTGCGCCAAAGACAATGTAGAATTTTTTTTTTTTTTTTTTTTTTTTTTTTATTTAAGTACAAAAAAACGAGAGAAAAATCGACTAAAATGATTATTCTGGTCCGATATGCCAGCTGATTTACTAAAATTTAGTTTTTCGACTAATAAAAAAATTGTATACCTTAGGTGCCCACCTCGCCCTGTCCTTCTAACAATCAAAACTTATGCTTGATCAGAAAATATCCAAACGAGCTGCTAAAGTAAATTTTTTCTGAAAATTTAAGAAAAAGAGAGAAAATCTGAAATTTTTTTTTTCTGTAGCTATATTAGAAAATATTTTTGAAATTTTCATTTAATTTATTTAAAAAAAAAAACACTCAAAAATGAATATTGATATATAGGCTGAAATTAGAATCAAGGTAGCAAATAATATACACTCTCGCTTAAATTTTGATTAATTTGTGCTTGTCGAGCATTTTAAATTGAGGCAGTTAAGGTATCAGTAGGATGTAGCAAAGATTAAAATCAACATTTTAAAGTGAAATATACTAAGAATCGTGTTAAGGAACAAATAAAAATACTTTTAGAACGTCATTTTTGTACAAATTATAGCCTGTAACGAATAAAATTACCGGATGTATTGTTCTTTTTACCAAAACATTTAATTTAATCATTTTAGTGGAGGATGACACGAAAAAAGGTTTTAAAAGCGACTTTTTGTTTTTACGCAAAAAATATTTTGAAATCACATAAAATACAAAGTTCTGAACTTCATAATTTAAAGCCATTGCGTTGAGATTCTGTGAACATTAACAAATGTCACTGAAAATACTGGGGGGAGGGGCACTTTAGGTACAGTTAATTACTATTACAGTTAAAATCTACCTCAAGTTTCGTTGCTAAATTTTTCAGGAGGTGTGACTTTTTTAAAGTAAAATAAAGAAGAATTAATAAAAAAAATCCATTGAGTTTCCTGGACACCCGACATGTTTTAATGAATTGTAAAAACATTTTTAATTTAAACGGTTATATCCCATTAAATCTATTTTGAATGGATTTTATCGTTTTTCCCCATCTGAATAATATAAATTTTATTTTTTAATCTTCAGATTCTCTGAGCAAACTTAAAAAATCAAACTTTAAAATACAACTTTCAAGCTCCAACCCAACTTAATTTTTTAAAATGATTATCCTTCGACTACTTTTATTTGACACACAGAAAAAAATTTGCATAATATTATCTACGTATACAAACGATTTTTGTAGGTTTTCGTACTGTGAGAGAGATTTTTTTTTTTATTTGTAAAAGTTCAATAATTTGTCTCGGTGATGATCAAATTTTTATAGGCTTTTATTAAGTTTTATCTTGATGCTTTGATTTATATATTTTTAAATATTTTTACATATTTACAAAATAATTGAAATCGGTTGGTTACAATGCATTTCACAGTTTCTTTGGAAATAGATAGAGTACTAGACAATGAACTAGATTTAGCTGTAAAATAACTAAAGAAGATTAAATTAACTGGTAAGTTTTTATAAAGTTCGCTATGTGCATTATAATAATAAAAATCTGAGTAAGCCGTTTGAAAAATTTTTTCAAATAAAATTAGATGTGTTAGATTTTTTTCTATTTAAGTGAGCCTCGGGGAATATTCCGAATACGTAACAGTTAGATTGTAAAACAATAAAACAATTTAACATGTTAAATAACTTAATAAAAAAATTTAGATGGAGATTGGTATGATTCTAGAACGTCCACGGGTTTACTTGTGACTTTTATTTATTTATTTTTTTTTTAAATATAAATAATTCTAATAGAATTTTTAACTTCTTTAGTGATAATGTTTTATGTACTCCCTTATGTTCAATAAGTGAAAAGTTTGCTTTTTTCATAAGTGAAATAATTTCAGATTACAGAATATAGTTTCAGCCATTTATGGCTTTGAAAACTAATACTATATTGTCATATAATCTTTAAAAAAATGTATGAAATATACAAGTAAAAATATTTACTGAAAAATAAAAAATAAAATTTAATTTTAGGTAAATTAATTTACAAATAATTTAATATCAATAAATTGGTTCTATCGTCAGTATTACAGATTTAAGTGCTATTATGTATTCTATGATTTAAGTGTGCATATATTAGTAGTAAATTTATATTTTTATAATTTAATAATGAATATATTTTATGCAATATCAATAAATTTCATATAAATTTTTTAAAATTAAATCTATAATTTTCTATAGTATTCACACAATAAATATGTTTATAAATTGCATCAATATATTCTAAAACGTACCTTAGAAACATTATAATTAAGATTCAAACATTAAACTACAAATTTTGATCGAATTTTTTATTTGAGTAAAGTAATTATTACTATCCTTTTATATTATAGTCAAGACTACTAAAAAAATTTTAAATTTAAAAAGTTATTCTTATTATTCGCTCAGTACGTGCAGCATATTTAATTTAAAAAAATTATTCACTCATTGAAAAATTACTTGAAACTGATAGATTTCAATATACCTAACTGTTTTTGTTAGTATGAATGATATACGGAATTAATTCCTTGCAATCCAACTGAAAATAGAAAAATGAAACTTGAGTTTTGATTAAATCTTTTTTTAGAAAATCCCTTTATAAAAGAGAGTTATCGCCATTTTGGTGAGATTTTCAATGTAAGATTTTATTCGTGAGCTGATTGGTGGAGCAATTTTTAAAATATTCGAAAAGTGCCTTTTGAGGTTACAATCATTGTTTTTTTCCTATGCGAGCTTGCAGCGCGCTGAGTGGTACTAGTTATGTGTAAATTTTGGTTAAAGATAAAAAATGAAATTATTATTATTGTGAAAAAGTTTGCAAATAGTATTAACAAATTCAATTCTGCAAACATCATATATACTAATGAAAATGATTAGAATTAATTTACAGATGCTCAAACAAAACGTTTCAAAAACCGTAAATAATTTACCTAAATACATTTACCCAATTGAAATTTTCATCTTACTTTTACAAACTCATAAAAATTTTTTAAGGTTAAATTGCATCTGATTAAATACTTTAAAAAAAAATTATAAATTCCTGAAAAAATAAGTTATTGATTTTATATGACATGAAAAACGATATGAAAAAAAAGTCTGATTCTAAATTAAATTTTATCTATTCTAGAGGGTAGCCCTTTAACGGCGAGTGGTTTTATACACCGACGGCCGTGAAAGCATACCGCAGTATATACTTTGATTTTAATTAGAATATAGTAAAATGTCATAGCTTCAGAGAAGTAATATTTTGCATATTTAGTACTTGCTGCCTAATAGAATAAGTTAAGTTTTTTCGAAAATCTGTAGAAAACTCCTTAGTACTAACATTTATTGAGCACATTTTAGAAACTCCAGAGTATGCAGGTACTTACTATAAGTCTTCAAGTCATAAATTTGTTTATAATAATATATTCATACAATTTATTTAAAAGAACTTTATCATAAACGCAGATTATAATGTTAATCGTCATAGTCTGTATCGAGTCTTTAGTTGTTTAAGCCTTTGATAATTATGCCTATTAATAATTATGGCTGTTTATTAACAATCAATCGTAGCGTGGGTATATTGTTGGCAGTGGTAAGATCAGTTAGGACGGTCTCCCTGCTAGAATTAGTTGCAAAATCTTCGTCCCTGGAAATTAATAATTATACTGATAGCCAACTGATGGCTTAGCAATGAATACTTGCCTCAATTTTATTTTAATTTAAATTTTACACTTAGATAAACACTCAACTAATACTTTTCAAGCATAATACAAAAATGAAGTTTATCCTAGTTTCTTTCCACCTCGAGGTTTATTTTTGAGTCTCATAATTACTTCTTCATGCTGAGTGTACAAATTCAAATAATGCTTGTTTAAGAAAGTGATTGTCGTCAGCAAATAACATGGGTTCCAGTAAATAATAATCTACTAAAATAATAATTTTAATAATTAAAATTATTATTTTTGTAAATTAATACATGATGTAGACATTGGTAATTTCAATAAAACTTTGAAATTATTAACTTATACTGATTAATAAATAAAAACAAAAAGTCAGTATTATTATTATTATTTTTTTTTTTAACTTAATTTTAAAGCATTCAATGAATCTTGAAAATAGTAAAAAAAGGTTTTTACAAAATTTAATGAAAAAATTTCAAAATAATTTCTTATTATATGGGATTTTGTTCTTTTATTTTCTTGGGAAGGGAGCGCTTAAGGTACACAATCTTTTTAGTTTCTGTAAAACTAAATTTTATTAAAACAGCTGGCACTCTGAAATATCTCATATCTAAGTTAACCTAATAAAGTCTCTTTTTAATTAAATCTCATGCTTTAACATTCGTCAGAAACATTTTTGCTTAAAAAGATATGGATCCTTAATACAGTAGGACCTCGCGCATTGTCCCTGCAAAGCCTTGGACATTGTCCAAAAATCAAAGATGCCGGCGTGGACAATGCGCGAGGTTCTCGGTTCCGAAGGGTGGACAATGCACGAGGTCCTACTGTATACATTTTACCTCAAACCTTACGTATTTTAAAAATGACTTCAAAAAATTTCGTTAGATAAAGCAAGAAGTCCTTCAACAGGATTTTGGAAACGCGCAACGACATGGTGCTCACTCACAAGGAGAGGTCACACCCTCTGGGTCACCGATCTTGACGAAACTTTGGGGATCGTTTTCTTATACCAAAAGATAAAGAAATCTACCAATCATCCCGTCTAATGGGCCTTTTATACCTAGTTCCTACATAGCTTATAGCGTATTTTTAGCTCTTTTTGGGTTTTTTTGCGAATTTTCAAAAAATTCCTGCTCGAAGCCTATTGCACTTACAAAATTCTGCAACCCCGAATTCTCTTTATTTTTTCATCTTCTTTTGAGAAAAAATATTTTTAAATCTAATTTTGAAGAAATAGTCCATGTAAAATTAAGGTAATCAAAAGCATTTTTTCCTGTTTTTTTGGTTTTATGAACTTAAACTGTATGTCGTCATCCTTATCAAAATTATGCCTAAAAATATTTTTTCTAAAAAATTCATATAAAAACAAAGAAAATGCGGGGTTGTAGAATTGTGTAAGTGCAATAGGCTTTGAGCAGGAATTTTTTGAAAATTGTCACAAATAACCACAAAAGTGTTAAAAGTGTCAAAACAAGCTGATTTTCAAAAAATTCCTGCTCAAAGCCTATTGCACTTACAGAATTCTGCAACCCCGAATTTTCTTTGTTTTTTTATGAATTTTTTAGAAAAAGTATTTTTAGACATAATTTTGATAAGGATGACGACGTACAGTTAACCAACCAAAAAAACAGTAAAAAAATGCTTTTGATTACCTTAATTTTACATGGACTATTTCTTCAAAATTCGATTTAAAAATATTTTTTCTCAAAAGAAGATGAAAAAATAAAAAAAATGCGGGGTTGCAGAATTTTGTAAGTGCAATAGGCTTCGAGCAGGAATTTTTTGAAAATTCGCAAAAAAAACCCAAAAAGAGCTAAAAATACGATATAAGCTATGTAGGAACTAGGTATGAAAGGCCCATTAGACGGGATGATTGGTAGATTTCTTCATCTTTTGGTATAAGAAAACGATCCCCAAAGTTTCGTCAAGATCGATGACCCGGAGGGTGTGACCTCTCCTTGTCAGTGAAGACTAACAGGCTTCAATAAAATTTCGTTTTGTCTTAACCGATAAAAGTTCTTTAAACGTATCACTGTATTTGATGTATCACTTTTTTAAACATAATTTAAAATTTCTTAAAATAGTTAAATTCTTATTTTCAACAAATTTTTTGCTTTTGTTTTTTAAGATTATGTCTAAGTTTCAATTCTTTACAAAATGGACCCCACTCCGGGCTTTTGTTGTTTAAAAAAAAAAGAAAGAAAACATCCAACTTTATAAAATTGTGGAAAAATGTTATTTTAGATGTATAAAATTAAAAAAAGATGAAGAGAGTTGGTTTTCGATACTTAACACGTAAATATATTCTGGACCAGCTGTTTTTTATCTGCTCAATATTTCATTTGAATCTAATCAATGTTAATTTAAATTATTTTCATGCAACAAAAATACCCTCTTAAGAGTTTTTGAGTTATTTCGCTTGGAAAAAAAAGTAATTCTATGTTTCATTTCATAATCCCATACTAAATATTAATTTTACTTCGAAATATAATATACTATGTAATAAAAAGGGAGAAATTTTTTAAAAGGGTAAGTTTAATACCTGGAAACCATGTCACAATAGTTTGAAAATCTTTTGATTTATCTTGTATCTATAATACTGTATTAAAAAATTTAATTTTTCGCACGAATGATAAAAATTTTTTAGGGTATTTGTTGGTAGAATGTAATGTTTTTTAAATTAAAATCATACCATAAAATTAATATATTGAGACTTAATTTTATAAAAAAGTAAAAGCATTTGCATGCAAATCTGCCAAAGAACAGGATAGCGCCATTTACTTCGTGCCAGAGAGTTTGACATGAAACGTCTTCTTTCAATGACTGAAGAAGATGAAAAAAAAATCAGAGATAGAAAATGCACAGTGGCATATTTTTGAATTTCGTATCTCTTTGAACAATTATAGTGGATGAATTAAACAGAAAAAGGTAGGAGCATGCTACTGAATGCAAAACTCCGTGAGAAAATTAAAATGATATCGGGGCTCTTATGTGTGAAAATAAATAAATAAAGTATAATAAAACATCAGTCTTTGTCCTTAATTTAGTCTTCTGTCTGCTGTTTAAAAAAAATTGTGTACACCCCACCCATCAAAAATAGTAAAATCTTAGCCTTGAAGATATTAGCACCACAATTTCTTATAAATTTTCAATGTTTGCACTGCAATATTAAATAAATCATAGCCGTAAACTATAGCTTGAAAACCAAATAAAATTCATATCTTACTTATGTTTAGTTTTAATCGAATTAAAATGCGATTTACATAACAGCCCTGAATAGAAACTGTGAAATGTATTGTAACGATATAATGAGGTATAATGACATGATAATTCACTTTTATAATGCGATTGATGATTCATGCATCTATATAAAGATGATTCATGAATGAATAGTTTGATTTATTTTGATATGGTTCCTAGTACGACTTAATGAGCTTTAATGATTTTATGAATGATCGAATACTCAAAATAGTATGAGCTAATTAACAAAACATGCTATTTATCTTAATTCTTGACCTAATAGAGCGGAAGATATAACCATGGTTTCGTTAGGATTATTTCCTAAGTCAATAGTTTTAAGTTTAAAATTGAGAAAACTTTACCTAAGAAGTTAGAAATTTACATTATTTTTATAAATTTTTTGAGAATGACATGTTGACTCACTCATTAATATTACCAATGAAATTTTAATAGAAAAGCTTCATTCATATAAATTTTTATTAAATCTACATGATCTTTCAGAAACTGGTTAAAATATTTTTATATAAAATTATTATTTATTTATTTTTTTTTATTGAAAACTCCTACCTAAAATATAGAAAATAAACGTAAATAAATAAATTAAAAATATATTTCAAAAAATTAAATTCCTAAAATTTTGTTATCAAATTTTCTGGCTGTGTTAGAATTCGAGAAAATCTTGAATTATAATTATGTAATACATTCTTAAAAAATAATCCTTTCGATAAATATTTTCGCATAGGAACTATATAGCGACAAATGTCAGAAAACATGCATCGCAGGGTCGCAGAGATATAATCGATAAATAAATTTCTATTTCATAAAATGTTTTAGTATACTTAATTTAAATTTATCGAAATAATAAAAGTTTATAATTAAAAAAATAAAATAAAAAATCATTGAAAAAAAAATTTTAACAGACTCACCCATATATCCTGCTGTCCCGAAAACTGCTCCTGCGTCCAAAATAACATAGAAAGCATGATTATACAACAAATACACATAAACATTTCGTTATAGTTTAAAAAATGTATACCTCAACTTTATTAAATTGAACATATTTTACAAATTTTTAAAATAATAGTTTTTTTTATTTAGTGACTTTTTACTTGATAAATCGTGCATAAAAAAATTAAAAAAAAATTTCCAAGTACATATATTGAGCTAGTTGGTTCCCTACGTTTAGGGTTTTTTGTAAGCCGCAAGGTCGAGCTACTAAAACCGGTGAAGGCTACTTTACCTTATTAAAAATAAAAATAAAATTGATCAATTTATCTGATTTGTATATAGTCTAAAGACAAAATTTTGTTAAAAAATAAAAAAATTTTTGAATCTATGGGCAAAGTTTTAAATAATGATCTGATGACAAAAAATCAAATTTATTAGTAGTTCTAGTAGCCTCTGAGGAATTAAGGAGCGCAACCTTAAGGTATTTTATCTGTAATGTTCAACTTCATGACAACAAAAAGTTTTTGCTTAAATTTATTTAATGCTTTCAGTTTAGCCCTTTATTGAAGCTACAGTTTGTTTATTTGTTTTTTTTTGTTTTTTTTTTTTTTTTTTTTACAAAAATAAAAGTAAAAATAATCTACTAACTAATGACTAAACATAAAAAAAAACTACATAATTACTAATCATACATTATATTTATAATTAAAAGGTGACGAGAGTAAATCAACTCTTTTATTTAAAAAAAAAAAATCTATGGATAAAAGTATAAAAAACGTAAAACCATTAGCAAAATGTACACAAAATTTTGAGGCTATTAAGGAAGGCAATTTACATAATTTATATAGATGTTGTATATTTATAAAAATAACAATGAATAATAACAGCACTATAAAAAATTATAATTATAACTAATACATTTGTATTTATAAAGGTTTTAAACAAATTTCATCAGAATGTAAAAGAAAAAGCTATAAAACATAATATTTTCAACATTAAAAAACAAATTATAAGTTAAATTTTGAAAAATCAGCCAACTGTTCATTAACACGAGCACCATGAAACACACCGTCAAATAACGATATCTTAAGCAAATAAATCATGCATTATACGACGAAGAAATTGAGAATTCGAGTCACTTCTTAAATAGTCACAGATGTTTTTAAAAAAAATTTGGGTAGTTTCGTAGCCCAGCTTCCAATTAAATTTTGATTTTCTTGACACCTAAAGGTGCTTGTTTACAATTAAATAATAACTTTGATGACAAAAAGTTTTTCTTTTTCTCTTTACACATAGCACTCATAAGTATGCTCTTCTGTCAACATAAGACGAGCCGTATGATAAGAGGATGTCATGGACGAAGCCCCTCCATTTTCTGCATTACAAAGGTAAAAAAAACACACATATGACGCTCAAAAACGATACATCAATTTTTTCGATAGCATTTAAATGTACAAACAAATGAAGAAACTCAAAGGTGCTGGAAGATAATCACGCTACGTGAATTAAGAAAAACCTTTCGTTGAAAAGTTAAATTTTAAATCCATGTCCTAAAAATCATAAATAAATAATGAAATCTACATTTTGTGGCGTAAAAAAAGCATGTAAAAAGTGCAAATCAAAAAGTCATTTTTATATTTTTGGATCGAACAATCTATGCCTTTGCAGGTCTTAAAGAAAATATTGAGATTGACTTCTGTATGAAATAGAATACATTGCTACAGTGGTGCAGCACTAGCGTAGCGAAACAGAGCCTTCGACGTCTATAAATCGCCCTGGAGACGTGGTGCACCTGTGTAGTAATATATTATTTCTGCCCTCCGACTAGAAAGCGGCACTTTGGGCGTCGGCCTGATACGAAAGCCGCTTTCTGGTTCTGTTGAAAATAAAATAGTATATTTTGCATGTATGCTTTAAATGTGCAGTGGAGGCTCTGCTTGGACTGACCAAATACGCGGACATCCGGAGCACACTCTAAGGCCAAGAAGCAAATACATGTTTTTGCCTTACCCTAAAACTTGACTTAAATTCGATGTTATTATTTGATTCGATTGCTCATTTGATCAAGGTAAGGCTAAAATAATTATTTATTGTTTTTTGGAAATGCAATTTAAACAATTAGAAAAATTTTTTTTGTGCCATGAGTACAATTTGAATTTAAAATAGACTATTGAATCCAAAAAAAACTTAAAATGAATAGTTTATAAATAAATTTAGGAAGCTAAATATACGTAGACAAATAAAATAAAATAATAAAAGTAAATAATGGTTAGAATTATATGATTGCTAAAAACTAAATACGTTATACAACCAGTAACTACACTACAAAATGAACGTGGTCATTTAATTTTGCAGGCTTCTTACCTTCCATTGCCCCGTCTGAATATAGCTAAAATTTCTTCAAAGGTTTTGTTTTTAGTTTCGGGAACCTTTCTATACGTAAAGATCCAGAAAATTGCCAAGAAAACACTAAATGGCAAGAAAGAATAGTTTTCAAGTGCTTCCTGTAAACAGATTTAAAGAAAAAACCAATTATTTTCAAATAAAAGATTAAAACTGCAGCTTGCGTTGCGATCAGTTTATAAGAGTGGGCCTCAAATTAATGATCGACTTACCCGCATGCTCGGGAAGCAGATGCCGACGAAGAAGTTGGCCATCCAATTGACCAAGACAGCTATGGACATGGCAGCAGGCCTCGGGCCCTGAGAGAACAGCTCGGCCGTTATCATCCAGGGTATTGATCCTGGTCCAACCGCAAAGAATACCACGAAGCTCAGAATCGAAATGACTGCTAAGTACGACATCCAATCTGTCATTTCCTGCACGAAACCAAAAAACTCCTATCAGCGAAGTAGAATCATGTTCTCCTTTCTTGATCTGACCGAGGAGACTCAACAGGTTTAACAAATTATACTTTAAAGCTTTAAATTAAATCATACATTGCAACCAAGGGATAGAATATAGCGATAACGTCATTACTCAAGTTTCTATACTCCTGCTTACGTGCATAAAATTATACTTTGACTTTTTTCTATTATGGGTCCTTTTAATAATTTTAAGGATATTAAAATTTTATCAAATGAATAAATAAAAATTTTTAATTAAAATTAGAAAATGTTTTTGATGGACAATAGAATTTTTTTCAAAACACAAAGTGTTTCAATATCGTAATTTTAAAGTTGGTAAAAAGTTTGTTAGGCAAAGGTTTTTTTTTTTTTTTTTTTAATTCAAGCACCAACCTTTAAATGTTACTTTTGTTATCTATTCAACAAGTTGTGACATCCCTGCGATACAGGAAATAAAGAACACACAAACAGATATAAGCAAGATACAGGTATTGCATAAGGCAAGATTAGAAACTCAATAATGATAATGAAAGCACATAAAAGATGTTAGATTTCAATCTCCTTCATAGACAGTTCAAGAAAGTTGCATGATGATAGGGGAAAAGGAAAAAGGATAGGAGAGGTAAACGAACTGGAAAAGTTAAGTGGGACTAAAAAACATAATAATATCTGCAGATTTTTCATTAAATAAATCAAAAGTTTTCAACGCTTTAAGCTATTATTCAAGGTCAATACATCTCATGAAACAAAAAGAAGAAATTGGCTCAGATTTGCGATATAAAATACGCCACACAGGATTAATCTCGTGTTATAGTTTTCAAAATCTGACCCAAGTGTCTCTTTACGTTCCGTGCGAGGAAATACGATTAATTTTTTGAATTTAATCTACTACTAAAGTAACTCTGTTCAAATCAATACTAATATTATGTTTTTTTAATAATTTTCAATCAAAAAATTGCAGATTCTAATTATAAATTTTTAAATAAACGTAACAAGGATTAAATAGGTTCTTACATGCAGGTGTAGAAGGTGTGAGCTTAAATACTAAATGAATGGTAAGGATTAACTTAAAGTGTTGATGTTAATGAGCCGCATTAGTTCAGAGCTTGACTCTCAACCTTGTATTGGGGTCGTGGGTTCGAAGAATTTCCAGGATTCAAAAACCATGGTAAGGTGGATTGCCTGAGGCGCTTATTCTTGGTCGCTCTTTAATCTCAATCGGCAAAAAGTCGATTAATGTATCTCTGTAACTTTAACTGCAAAGGTAGTGAGTCCAGAGGTGGAGTATGAATTGACTTGATGAGAGACTGAGATAATCGTTAGAAGCAAGACTACCTTACCGGGTTGGGCTAGAGTATCACGATTCGCTTGCGGCTAGCAAAGTTAACTGAGTCACCGAAAACCACAGGCAAGCCTGCTCGAGAAATTGGCTAAGCTCGATTTTTGAAATCGTCGCTCAAGAAATTACTTGAACGCATTGTAAAAAGTTACTTTTTTGTAAATACACAGGAATTTTAAACCAATTTAATCAATAAAAAAATTAAATTTTTATTTATTATTATTTTTTTTTACTAGAACTTGCTTTATATCTTTGAACTCATCAGTTGAAAAAAAAAAAGTGCCCGAGTCATACAAAGAAGTACATTTTGTTATTTCTAATAAAAGCTTGAATTACCTCTAAAAGGTTAATATAAATCACTTCAGTAATACACGCGGATTCATTAAATCAAATAAAACTTTAAAATATTCTTCTTTTTTTCGCATATTTATTTATGCTCAAGACATTCGTCAAAATCCTTTTTTTAAAATCAGGTCAAAAAGTTTTTCTGAGAGCCTGCGGTGATAAGATAAATCGCAAAACTTTTATGCTAGCAACCTTACGGTGGCGTTTTACATACAAAAAGCTCTGATATTTAGATGATGGGCATAAAAGAATGATACCTCAAGAGGCGATAGAGAAATTGAAATAAAAAAGTTTATTAACCTTTATCAGCAACGAAATTGTGATGAAAATGGAAAAGATAAACATTCCGCCAAGTCCATACAAATGTAGGGTTCGTCTTCCTGTCCGGTCCATCAGCGGAATCGATACAAGGGTCATGCCTACCATTATAATTCCAATTCCAATCGTCGCAAACTTCGAAGTCTCCTGACTCAGCCCGGATTCACAGAACAATTTTGTTGAATAGTAAAACACCTGAGAACAATTTAATTTATTCTTAGTTAATCAATGTCTTTTAAAAGTCTTATATATTTACATTTGCAAAGAAAAAATTAACATTAAATCTTCTACTTCTACTATTATAATCAGAATGCATAGTGCATCTTTTGTTTACAAAAAATTCACTGGTATTTTTGGACGCGCTGATAAAAAATGATCTTTATTCTTCGTTTTTGTAAATTTGAGAGCGTATTAATTTTTCAAAACCATTATCTTGACTTATAGTTCTACTTATTAAAAAAAAAAAAAAAAAAAATTAAAAAAGATGATGCACTAACAGCATTGATGCCAGACAATTGCTGTGACAGTTGCATGACGACACCAATGATAAGGGGTGCTCTCAGTGTGGGACTGCATATGAGTTCGGTCATAGAGATCTTAGACTCGGCCTGCTGAGCCTGCTCCTCGGCCCTCATTTCTTCAATATCCTCTTCGACCTCTCTGCTTGCCCGCAACTTTTTCAAAGCCTTGCGTGCCTCCTCTTCCCATTGCTTGGTTATCAACAGATACCTGGAACAATAATTCAAATAATATAATTAACCAAAGTTGGCGATTCCCCGATGAAATTGTAACCCAAACTTAAAATAATCATAGAGGATTTTTAATTAAAGCATATTTTCCTAAAACAGCATTCCACGCACTATGGTGAAAAATTTTAAACTGCCAAAGTTTTCATAATAACACTAATATAGTGTACAACACAAAATGATCTATCTGAAATACGAACTAATAATTGGTTGTTTAAATTTAACAGCACGATAAGATTTTTTGTAAGAGTATTTCCCGAATACTAGTTGCATACTAAATAAGTTTTTATAAATTTTAGCTTGACTGTTCATTTTCTTTGATGACTCAATAAATATGGAATAAACTATTACGAGAAGTTGAATTTCATGAAGAGCTTCAAGCGTATAACGTCTGACCAATTTCACCTTGTTACTACTTATCGCACTAGCTGCTATAAATAAAACGTTTTAGTTTTAGGGCTCAGTAAATTTATACTGTGCTGGTCACTACTTTTCTGGTAAAATTTATTGTTTTAATAAAGAATCAGTAAAAAAGCTTCCGACCGAAAGATCCTTCATGAAAATAAAAAACTGCTATAAACTGTCTCGACCCAGATTTTATAAAAACGACATCCTTGCCCTTAGTTTTCTCATAAAAGTGACCATAAAAATCAATAAATTTCATAAAATATAGTATAATATATTTTCAAAGTCTTAACTCTTCTGCATGTAGCAATATTATTATTACTTAAAAATTAACGTAAAAAAATTCAAACATAAAATCAGCATTTTAATCGCAAAGTCGAACGTAATTAAAGAAAAAAAAGTTAATCAGTTTGATATAGAGCGCCCATAAAACGAAATACTATGAAGAAACAAACCTTGGTGACTCGGGACAAAGCGGAAGAAGCAGCAGCTGCAACGCTGAAGGGAAGATGGCTAGTCCAAGAAGCCAGGGCCAGCCGTCGTTGGTGCCCAGGATCTGTTCGATGCCCAGAACCTGAGATATGAGGAGTCCAATGGTGACAGCGAGTTGATTTATGGTGCCGAGTCCACCGCGCAGGTTCAGAGGAGCAATCTCGGATATGTACATGGGAACGAGACTCGTATTTAGGCCGCAGTTTACACCAATAATAAAGCGACCGATGAACAGGACTTCGTAAGCGTAAATTATCTTCGTGCTACCCATGAGACAGGCACCCAGAATACCCACAACATTGTTCAGCAAAAGACCGCCTTTCCTGTTGAATACAAAGTTATATCGCATTTTTTTTTTTTTTTTTTTTTTTTTTTACTTATCTTCAAAAAGACTTGGTAACTACATGAGTGTAGATTTTTACCTTCCAAATCGATTGGCAATAGTTCCACCGCATATTCCGCCGATCATACCACCAATGGCGAATATGCTCACAACCACTGCGGAAAATGTACTCACTAGAGTTGGAGACATGTCTTCGCCATATCGATGCTTGTACACTTCTTTTATGAAGTCTGCTATGTTCTGCAAATAGTAGTTAATGTTTAAAAATTTTTATTTTTTAATGTTCCAAGTATCAAAGCATTAAAAATTTAAGCTGAAAATTTTTTAAAATTTACTCTATACATCATTTAGTCTTATGACTGTATAATTCATTAACTCTATTAGAATTTCATAAATCTTCTTAATAGGTTTAATCCATTTTTAATTACCTCTCCTGGTGCATTTATAACTCCAGTGTTATATCCAAACTGTAGCATACCAAGAACTGCTGCCAGTATCGCATACGACAGGAAGAACGTCAAGCCCTAAAATATTTTTCGAATTTTGTTATTTTGTGTGTATGATTTTTCGGCACAGGAAAAAAACCCAATACACGGGATGTTTTAGATTAAATTCACGGAATTTAAAGACATTGCACGAAAAAAAAAAAAAAAAAACTAATGCACTAAATGAAAAATAATTTTCCAGAACTTTTAATTTCGCAAAAGGAAAGAGTAGTTTTGTACACTTTTCTGACATAATTTTTTGTTTTACTTAATTTATATATTTTTAAAATTTTTTGTTAGTTAAGTACTATTTTCAACTTGAAGTCAAAGTTGAAAACAGTACTTAACTTAACTTGACGTTAAAGTTGACCTCTCCACGAAGTCCAAGAGAAACTAGGAAAGGTCGTCCATGAGGATGGTACCTAAAGCGCATCAGATCTATAAATATTCTTCGGAGATGACTTACTCAGCAAGGCCAGGAGAAAATTTATAGATAATAGCTTTAAAGATTTGATTTTGGACCAACTTCAACAGGTAAAATTGTGGTCTGCAATGCGTCAATGACTTCCAGGACTTTGTGGGGGAAGTCATCTTCGAGAAATAGTTTTCAACCTCGAGGAATTAGGTACCATTACTATCAATAGTCCATCAACTCCCTCGAGGGCTTTAATAAGTTTCCGTTTATCACACGCATAACCACTTTTTTTTTCCACGCGTGTACAGTGAAATTAATGAATTTTAGTTCTTAAATTATTCTTCTGTGAAAAAATTTATTTTTTCCGTGCAGAAGAATTTTATTTCATGTGCAAAAGTTTTTCTCTTGAATACCGTGGCAATTGGGGGTTTTTTCCGTGCAATTAAATAATTCTCTTATTTTTTATTTTAACGTAAAATTTACCATTTAATAATTCTTACTACAGGAGAATTATTCAGCAAAATTCATACTTAAAAAAATTAAACTAGTAGGATTTCAAAATAATATAAGGTAAACAAACAAGGTATACATTTGTATGATGTGCAGGGAAAATTAAAAATATCAACAAATAATAATTGAATGTGTATTTATTTGATTTGATATAATGAGTTAAAATTAACCTTAATCTTGATGAGTACAAACATAAAAATGATAGTAATAATAATAATAATATAATATAATTTAATTCTATTAATAAATAAATAAAAAGTAGAACAACATAAAATATTTTATTAACAATGAAAGAAATAATAAATATGCAAACATAAAATAAATTTATTGATAATGCCAAAATATTAATCTATAATGTATGAATAAAAACATAATAATTGTTTTTCATTTAACTTATGAGCCCCTAATTGAAATTAAGTGTATACATAATCTTCAAAAAATTGCCCAAATTAATAATAACCACAGTGATTCTTAGCTAAAAAAAAATAATAATAATAAATAAAACCATTGAAATAAACTTTGAAACTAAAGAACTTAAAACAATAATTTAAAGGAAGTAATTTAAAATAAAAATAAATTAAAGGTCATGCTTACACAAAAATAAATTTTTTTAATCTGTAAAAATAAAGAATAAATTATTCACCACAAAAACACATCCCATCAATGTAAACAATCTATAATTTAATTATTGTTTTTAAACATTTGTTCAATTTCACCTGCTCTAAAAGCCTTAGTTTTCTTCTGTGAGAAGAATTTTCCAACTTTTCCACGTAATCTCGCAGTTCTTCTATTTCCTCTTTTACTTGCTGTACTGTGTCCAATTCATGCTGTGTTTGAAAATTATTTATAATGAGTTTGATTTAAATAAAACAATAATTAATTTTTAATATTTTTAAAATATCGTCTAGAAGAAACAAATTATTAAAAAGCCACCTCGTTAATTTACGTTCCCGGTTGACTCTAATTAATGCAGGTCTTTCAAAAACATATGCGTATACAAGCATCAGTCATTGTTACATTGGATCTGTATTTTCCGGTCTCTAGAGATTTTTCGAAAATTACATTAGTCCGCGTTTCAAATTGATTACTGCAGTGAGAGTAGAGTCGTTCAAATTTGGTTGTGGAAACCAAACCTTTTCTCAGTAAGAGCCAGGTTTGGTTGTGTGAACCAAATCCATCTCTCAGTATGCGTTGATGGAGTTACTCAATTACAAATATGGAAAATATTTATTGGAGTAGACTCAATTTACAAATTAAAAAATTTCTTATTGAAAAAAAAAATTTTGAGAAAAAAATGAAGTTTGAAGAAATAAGCATCATCTGGGGGTGAAAGGTCGTCTAGTGGTGACCTAAAAAAGGAGCCCGGTAAACACTTTATGAGAAATTCATCTGCTGGCCCGTCGAGTGAATGGCACAGTGGCGTATACGTTTAATAAAAAAAACTTTTTCAATAAAGAAAGCCTCATAAATATATGTCATGATTGGAGTGCACCGAAGCGGTACTCACCTTGATGGCAACCATGTCGCGCTTGACCTCGCTGACCTCGCTCTGACAGGACTCGACGCTCTTGGTGAGTTCCTGCAGCTGGGTGCGGATCTCGCAAAGAGCGACCGTCGTCTCCAGCTGACGGTCGCCGCGCTGCAACTCGTCCAGCTTTGAACTCAGGTTCATGCTCATCACGGTCACCTGCTTCTGCAGACTGTTACCAGGAACATCGTACATATTTTTTTACTCATTTATTCAATGACTATTACTCATCGATAAATTTCTACTTAACGTGACAATTTCACTGAGTGTACCCAAAGTTATATTTTAAACGGCGTGTCTATTACTCAAGTGCAAATGATTCTTGTAGGTGATTTTTTTTTTGTGGTGAGTATACTATGTGCAATAAAGTTTTTTTATCTTTATAAATTTATTTGTTTTTCAATTTCGAATCATCAACGGTTGAATAAATCAAAGTCTTATTTATAATACAGAACTGAGAAAAAAGGTTCTCGTACAGCATCGATAACTTTGAGTACACTATTGGTATATTCTTTCTTTCACTCTCTTTCAAATTTTTCAAATAATAATTTTTTTTTAATAGTTAACCTTTGATTTTATTGACAAGTTTAACTCGTGTTTGTGACATTATAGATAAAAGAAATTTTAAGTGCCGAGTTTTTTAATCATTATCATTCATTGCTTACTGCAACTCACGCAACAAAGTACTTAGCAATTGATGTTATTGTTTGAAAAGCATGTGAAATTGTAATTTAACTAATGTGGGGCTATACCTTTTATATTTTGTGCATAAAAGTTTTATAGTTACTTATTCGAAAATTAATGTGTAAATACTATTTATTTATTTAAACAAAACTGAAAATAATAGTGAAAAAAAAATGTGTTTTCGCCAAAAAATGATTATTGTACAGCTGGATGGCGAAATTAACAATGTTAAATTTAGCTAAAAAATTTATTCAAAATTTTCATAGTAAAAATTTATTATTTTGTAAATCAAACTTTTGAAGCTATTAATTTAGTAGTGTTAGTAAAAGCTCAAAGAAAAATTCTGATGAGATTTTTGGAAAAACCGATGCCTTTTAATTAGTTTTTTTGATAAGTAAAACCTTTTAAAAATTTCGTAAAATAAACCTAGTAAAATGTGGTAAAGTATTTAAACTTTTACAGTATTTCAAAGATACCGTAATAATAATTTAATTTTTTTAACTACATTTACATTACTCAAATGTACACTTTTCAAGGAAGCTTCAAGAATTTTTTAAAGCCAGTACAGTAGAATCTATCTAGTAGAATCTTTTTGTTTATTCAATAAAATTTTTTTTTAACTTTTTGTCTTGGACAGATTCTACTGTATTCCATGAAGATATATTTTGGTTTTTAAATAATCATTAA
Source organism: Encarsia formosa (assembly GCA_038277355.1). Classification (NCBI taxonomy): domain Eukaryota; kingdom Metazoa; phylum Arthropoda; class Insecta; order Hymenoptera; family Aphelinidae; genus Encarsia; species Encarsia formosa. The sequence goes on from CM076186.1 coordinate 77,328,331, forward strand.
TAAAGCAGGTTTTTGCGTATTTAAAATATGTATTGTACGTAGTCAAATAATTTAAAAATAACTTTTTTGTGCTTAGCGCGCGCAGAAGAGGTATAATTAAAATCCTATAAAATTTAGTTTCAATTGTTTAAAAGTTCAAAAAATTGGTAAAATCATTTTTGAAGTTTTCTGTACAAGAATTCCAAAATTAAAAAAAATTAAATTCATCAGAACTTTCCTTTGAATTTGGCAGTAATTGATTGCAGACTTTTACTGTAGCCTTTTTTACAATTTGTTTTTTACAAAACGGTAATGTTAAAAAAAATTTTTTAATTTCTTAATAGTTTCAAAAATCCAGTTGGAAATTAGAAGTAAATTTAATGCATTGATAAAATGGAAAAATTATAAAAATATTTTTTTGTTAAATTAAATCGCTAAATGTTATTGTAATTTTTAATCGGTAAACTGTAACTTTAGTACATAGCCTTCAAAGAAATTAAAATTACATTTTTCTCGGCAATTACACAAAAACTGATTAATACTATTTAAACAACATTTATTGTACCACAATTTTTAAAAAGACAACACAAATAATATACGGATTGCCACTAAAAGCATGTCTAAAGTATGTGTGTAATATAGTGATAGTTAGGTGAATTAATATATAGTGTTTAACGCTATCAGTGATTTCGTAGCTGTGCACATTATATAGATTAAATCTCGAATTGCAATAGCAGTTAATTGTTAGTTATGACACTTCGATAAAATGTTAAAAACATTATTTTGTTTAATATTATCTGCTTCAGCACATGATTATTTTTAAGCTCCGTTTACAAAATTTATTGCTATACTTTATTTCAGTAAAAAATTTACATAAATTTTGTTCAATGAAGCTTTTACACTGTTATTAAAAATTTTTCAAAGATTAATACTTTTAATTGTACAAAATTAAGTGCTAATATGAAAAATAAAATAAAAAAACTTTTTTACAGGATATTATTTTTTTTCATTTTCAAAAATTAATTTCAAAATATAAATTTTGTTCAAATAATACATTCCAAATGTATATATAATAGCAAGTTGACTGGAACTCATGTGGTGATAAAATTTAATCAGAAAAACAAAAAAATAATAAAATAAATCGAAACTTAATTAACCACAATTTTTACATTTTATTGAAGTTTCGAGTAACTGACAGATGCACAGTATCTTTTTTATGATGATATTATGTAAAACATAGTTATAAGACTCATGAAAGTTTTTTTTCGAAGATATTCTATTCCCATTACACTTGGCAGAAAGTTAAGGACACTGTGATATCTCTAAAATGGCAAGATGCAGTTATGATGCGAAGTTCAACTAAGAAGTAAAACTACTTAAGTTCTTCGATTAAAGAAGATGTACAAAAGTGTATGAAAAAACTAAAGGTTAATTGAAAAATAAATGCAATGATAAAAATCGACCGATGTGCACAGCGAAATTAAAATATTGAAAATTTTATGATTATCCGATGAACTCAAAAACTTGAGAGCTTGGCAATAATTTTTTTTTTTTGCTCTCGAAGTTAATATTGCATGATCGTGATTTTATAATTGGTGAAATGCAGCAGAAATGAATGAGTTTATGATTCTGAAGTGAATTTTTTGAAAGAGAAAGAATGACTT